>CM077018.1:104215222-104815222 GCA_039090855.1 Macrothele yani | reverse complement strand
CAACGGGAACGTTAGGGAAGAGTGACACTGCTTCAAGGGAAATCAGAATAAAGGGGGTAGTTTGGAACGTAGCAAAAGAACGAATTCGGGAAATAGCATCGGACGAACAAGACAAGGAATAAAGGAAACCAGTAGTAAGAATTGATAAATAAGTGGCCAGAGCTTTTTTTAAAGGTTTTGTAGGACTGCTATGGCTATAGAAACGAGGGGTCGAACAGATAAAACCGTCTTATGAGTTTTAATTTTACCAAATAAAGGTGCAATTATAGGACCGTTTGGTGGGTTCATGGAAGTAGAAATACAAGCCGACAAATTACCACTATTACGGAGTTTACTTAACGAGGTTTTGGTAGCACGAGTGGGATCAAAATTAATAACTATGAGGGATGAGTGAAATTGCTGCAAGCATTTTTTCGTCATAATCAGATCGGTCTAGTACAGGGATGGCGAACCTATGGCACGCGCGCCACTGGGTGGCACACGAACACTATTTATGTGGCACACTGCTATGAAAACATTAACATTAAGTAAAAAGTTAAGTTTTTTGAAAACAATTGTATATTTAGATATTTTTGGTTAGATATTTTGATTTTATAGGTTATATAATCCTGCGGTATTGAAGATACATACATTAATATAATAACATCTATGAAAATGCAAGTGTAAAGATTCGGCTGTTTGAAAATACAACACACATAAAAATTGGAAAAGGAGTGAGACAAGGTGACACCATATCTGCGAAGCTCTTTAATGCCACATTGGAAAATGTCTTTCAATCACTGAACTGGGAAAACAAAGGGATAAAGATTAATGGAGATTATCTAACCCACCTTTGTTTTGCTGATGGCGTAGTCATTTTTGCAACTACCCCATCAGAGCTGCCGAGTATGATCCAGGAACTTGCTGACAAGAGTAAAGAAGTGGGATTAAAAATGAACTTTCAGAAGACAAAAGTGATGTTCAATGCTTTTACAAGAAATGAAGATTTATCGATTGATGGAGAAAAGCTGGAGAAAACAGACACATACGTTTATCTTGGACAGCAGATATCAAGTGAGGGTCACATTGATGAAGAAATTAATCGGCGTACAAAACTTGCCTGGAGAGCTTTTGGAAGAAACAGCATAATTTTCAAGAGCAATATGCCATTATGTCTTAAAAGAAAAGCGTTTGATCAATGCATCCTTCCAATGCTTACGTATGGTGCAGAGACGTGGACCTTAACTAAAAGAGACATACAAAGGCTGCAGACAACTCAAAGTAGCATGGAGAGGTGCATGCTTGGTGTAGCCAGGAGAGATAAGAAGAAGAACTCGTGGATCCGAAAAATGACAAGAGTGGAAGTCATCATGATCAGAGTTAAATCCCTGAAATGGCAATGGGCTGGACATACTGCCAGAAGGACAGACCATCGATGGACAGCCGAAATTTTAGATTGGATTCCAAGGGACAGGAAAAGACCCAGAAGAAGACCGCGTGGAAGATGGGTGGATGAAACGCGAAAGTATGCGGGAGTGACATGGAGGCGACTGGCACAAGACAGAACGTTTTGGAGGAAACTTGGGGAGACCTTCATCCAGCAGTGGATTGATAATGGTTGACAATGATGATGATGATATTTTTGTTGGATTTCCTTGTGGAAATGTAATAAGGGAGAAATTAATTAAATTGCTGAGTTTGCCAGCTATGATCACAACAGGGAAATATATGTGTGAAGTGAAGCAGAATTTGTAGTAAAAATGGGGATTGACTTAAATAAAATAGTGTCAATGACTGCTGATGGTGCCAATAACATTGAAAACAATAGGTTATGAACCGAGCATGAGCGAGTAGCCTTGGCGAGTAGCATTCAGCAACAAGTTTCACACCAATGTGATTATGTAAGTATGATTCTTTTAATTATCTTTTTACAAATTAAATAGGTTCAAATTGAAATTGTCTTAGTCTTAAAATTCACCTACTTACCTATTCTGTTAATGTCATTTTTATGTTGTTCGCAAAAAAGTTTCATGACGAAAAAAAAACCTCCCAAAAAAACCAAGAAAGATGATACCGAATTTTCGGGTGTAATAAGCACGTCTTTTGAATCCGTTCTAACGCCAATTAAATTTATCAAAGCTATTCAAAGTCAATGGACCCGGTATGGAAAACAATAGTCTCTGACGGAAGAAAGAAGTTTTTCAATCGGGTTTTTAATCCCACAGATTTTGCTGTAAACAGAATCGTGAGCTTACGCTCTCTGGTTGCAGACTTGTGCGTTAAGAAAAACATGAATTTATATGAGAAACATTTCGCATCGAAAACGTTCTCCAACACCGAAATAATTTTTCAAATCGGACTCTTAGAAACAGAGATATCGACAAAAATAAGATGTGACTTTACGTCCCCTGGTGGGAAAACCATGCATTATTTTAGGAAGAGAGTATTCTCAAAAGGTTTTTCCATATGAGTAGTATTGGTCGAAGAAAAAAAAATTTTAATCGAGTTTTCAGGAGCCCTGATTTTGCTGCATATACATCAGAAGCAGAAATTAACACTTATACCCCCTGGTGGCCAAACCATTCTTTACCAAACATTAGAAATTATGTGAAAAATATTTTCCATGAGGTCTTGTATGCGATACAGGAAGAATTTTTCAAATCGGAGTTTTAGAAGCAGAAATAACGCAGAAAACGCGATTTACCATTGTGTCCCCTAGCGGAAAGTCTATGATTTTCTTGAAAATTTTGAATTTATAGGAAAAAAATTTCGCATCGGAAACACTATCAAACAAAGAAGGAATTTTTCAAATCGGACTACTAGAAGTAGACATATTGACAAAAATAAGACATACATCTATCCCCCTGGCGTAGAAACCATGCATTAAGAAGAAAATGTTCCTAAAAGGTTTGTCGACATGAGTAGTATCGGTCTACAAATGACGTTTTTTTTCAATCGGGAATTTAGAAGCTCATATTTTGCTGCAAATACATCAGAAGCGGAAATTAAGATTTACGCCCCCTGGTGGCCAAACCATTTTTTTTACAGAAGTTAGAAATTATGTACAAACGATCTCCCATCAGGATCTGTATTAGGTGCAGAAATAATTTTTCAAATATGAGGTTTAGAAGCAGAGATATAGAAGGAAACGCAATTTACCTCTACGCCCCTAGCGGAAAGTCTATGAATTACTTGAAAATTTTGAAATTATATGGAAAACGTGTCACACTGAAAACACTATCCAACAAAGAAGGAATTTTTCAAATCGGACTCCTAGAGGTAGAGATATTGACAAAAATAAGATATACATCTGCGCCACCTGGCGGAGAAACTATGGAATATTTTAAGAAGAAAACATTCCAAAAAGGTTTATCGATGTGAGTGGCATCAGTCCACGAAATAATTTTTTCAATCGATATTTTAGAAGCTCAGATTTTATGGCAAATACATCAGAAGTAAAAATTAACACTTACGCCCCCTGGTGGCCAAAGTATTATTTACCAAAAATTTGAAATTACATGCAAACGATTTTCCATCAGGAGGTGTATCCGCTGAAGAAAAAAAAATTAAAATCGGAGTTTTAGAAGAAGAGTTATCGGGGAAAATGTAATTTACTTTTACGCCCCCTAGCGGAAAATCTGTGAGTAATTTGAAAAAATAACTATATCTAAAATACTCTTCGACATAAATGGAATCGAAAGATAAAATAATTTTTTCAATCGGATATTTAGAAGCAAATATGTGGAATAAAACGTATTTTTGAATTCGACTTCATCTTCATTTACGCCCTCTAGCGGCAAAATTGCACATCGTAAAAGAAAAAAACGAAATAAAGGATCATCATTCGCATATTTGAAGCTTTCCAATGCAGAAATAATTTTTCAAATCGGACTAATGGTTGCAGAGATATCGTGGGTACAGACGGACGGACGGACAAACCGGTAACATCAGCACGATCTTTTTTTACAAAAGACGTGCTAAAAATGCAAGAGAGGTGGAACACTAGACACTTGAAAGCAGTAAAGTAAACTTTAAGTGGCACACTAGTTAGAAAAGGTTTGCCAGTCCTGTTCTAGTAGAACAATTTGAGATTTGTCCGCAAAACAAATCACAAGTTCAGGGTTCATCCGAAGTAAACGTAATTGCTTCTGTTCTTCCAGCAGTTGAACAGGGATCTGGTAAGTACCTCAGTGGTTGAGTTGTTCAATAGCTCTGGCAGTCTTTGAACGGGAATAGTCACGATCATTTTCAGGAAGGTTATTAATAATGCCTTCAGCTTCAGCGGACATGCAAAATGGGTTTACAGGTCTACCGGGGTAACTGAACTTCGCACCGCGCTGAAGTGCACGGGTCTGAACCGTGTTTAACTGGATATTGCTCAAATTAATAAAGTTAGATTGAAAACCCATACCTGGAATGGAGGCAGATAGCTGCTGTCCTCGGTTATGCACAGCATTCGAAACCAATATTCGTAACTTATGAATATGTCATTGACGAAAAGTGCCGAGCTCCGATTCAGTAGAAGTAATATGAAGCACCGGTAGACGATCTAAAATCAAAGGGTGAGCAGTACGGCTGAGATATCCATAGGCAACATAAAAACGACGATTCAGATAATCAACCAAACCCCGTTTTTCTCGAACGGCACATGAAAGGCGTTTTTTTTTTCAGCAATTAGCAGAATACGCTGATCTTATCGTGAAATGAAACGATTATCTTGTCTGAAATGGAATGATTTATTTCTTCAAAAGATGAAATGGAATTACATATTCACTTCGTTTGCTTTTGCGACTAAAACACGCGGCTTTTTTCCCCCGAGAAATGTTTACATAAATAGGCTTTTCAGCTTCGCGAAACCAAAACCACAACGAGCTTCTTTTTTTTTTTTTTTTTGATTGGAGGTTTAACGACCACCGTGAGCAACTCAATGGGCTATAAGCAGTCACCCGTCCCTAATTTAGGGTCACTGGTTCCAGGGAAGGGAAAGAACCAGTGCCATGAGACAAACACGACATCCATGCCTCACCGGACGTCTTTCGGACGAACGATCCGAAGCCATCGCTTAGACTACTGTGCCACCGGGGGGCGGGGGGCAACGAGCTTCTGGCGAGATTCCTTGTCACAACGGTGATGGCTAAGTTCGAAGTATTTGTTTACATATTTGGGGGATTGAGATATCCTTGTTTATACTTAAGTGAAGAAGTGGAAACGCGCTAACATTTGTAACAGAAGTATGCAGTCAGATCTAATCCTCATCTGTAGCAGGAATTCTTACTAGAAATGGCACGTCTCTCTGCGTTGCATTCCCTTTACTACTGAAGCAGTTCAGTTCAATAGAACAGGGGTCTTCAATCTTTTCTGAGTTGCGGAACACAGGACAAAATGGAACAGGACTCGCAGTCGGTATGAAAAAGAAGAATGAAAATGCATGTGTTTATTATGAATATCGATTATTTCCGAGAGGTTTCGAATCCGAAAAACTAACTTTCGGAGAAGGAAGCAATGCAGTTAACATGATATCTATACTCTCAAGTTGAAAGGAAAGTAATATCCGATGACGAGGTACCCGAAGTCGAAGCCCCGTCTACGGCGCACATTGGCAACTGAGATTGCACAGCACATCGGCATGACATTAGCAGGTAAATGGCTGAAGTCAGTGGCACTTAGCCGCCAGAAGGCGAAAAGTGTAAGCGCCAGCCAAAATGGAAGTGGACAAAGAGCACATCCGCCATTGCGTGTTGTGTGAGTTTCGTCGCGGTAGAAACCCCGCAATTGCTGTAAGGAACATTACCAGTGTGTACTCCAATGCCATATCACATCGACAGTGCTGTGGTTGGTTCGAACGGTTTCGAGTGGGAAATTGTGACCTGCCAAACCGTCCCAAAGCCGGAAGATCCTCAACAGTGGAAATGGGCATGCTGAAGACCTTAGTGAAGACCGGCCCACGTGTGGCCATGCGGGAGTTAGCCGAACAGCTGGGGATTACCCACATGAGCATTATCACGCACCCGCGTCAACTTGGGAAGGTGTACAAGAGGGAAGTTCTGGTAACCCATCAACTCAGAGTTCAGCAGAAAGCAAATCGCATGAATGCATGAGTTTCCCTGCTTGCACGTGACCAAGTTGAACCGTTCTTGGACAGCATTGTGACAGGTGACGAGAAATGGGTCCTGTATGATAATGTCAGTGCCAAGAAACAGTGGTTGGACCCAAAACAGAAGCCCATGCCGACCTCCAAAGCCGGATTACACCTACGTAAGGTCCTGCTGTATGTTTGGTGGGATATGCGGGGGGGGGGGTGTCGTGTTTTTTGAGCTGCTGCTGGACAACAGCACTATCACCGCTGATGTGTACTACTGCCGTCAGCTCGATGACTTTCACGCATCGCTCACATCGAAACGTTCAGCACTGCTGAACCGCAAGGGGGTCCTCCTACAGAAGGATGGAGCAAGACCTCACTCAGCACGGGTGACCTGCCACAAAATCCAGGACGTGGACTGGGAGCTGTTGCCGCATCCAGCGTATTCCTCGGACATTGCCCCAAGCTACGACCATCCTTTCAGATAGTCGTAGTATTTCCTGGACAGACAGCGGTTCACTAACCGGAACGATGTCAAACGCGCACTTATTCAGTTCTTTGCGTCTGTCCGCCACAATTCCACAGGGAAGGTATCCAACAGCTGCCCAGATGAAGGGAGCAGATTGTGGCAAATGATGGCGACTACATTTTGGACTAATTTGTACTTGTACATCAAATAGAAGTCATCGCTCTTTCCACGTTTATAAGTGAGTCGCGGAAATTCTCATCGGCCACCGCACTGGAATCGAACCCAGCGTCTTCCAGTTACGCGCCGGATATGCTTCCACTGCACCACAGCAGCCTCAAAATTCTCCATACTCACAAATGCCAAACTGCCAAACCACATGACCGGTTGCTTCTTTGGAGCCCGGCACAATGCTGGGGATTCACCAAAGATGAACAGCAGCAACTGAACAAATACACTGGCGGAAAGTGAAAAAAGAACACCAAGAAGGAGACGTCTGATACCAACGAAATTTATACAGCATAGTAATGGAATACACAGGATAACGTGATCAAAACATTATGGCAAAACACAGCTGTATTTGCTGGTAAACTGAAAAATAACATTTCCATGTAACATGGTTAGTACGAGGTTGAACCGCCATGAACTGCGTCACACTGTGCAATTCTGGCATGGAGTCTGTCGTACAGATGTTGGATGTCAGTTTGGGGTATTGAGTTCCAAGCATCCTCAACCTGAAGGCGTAAATCGGGGATGGTCGTGGCTGACCGTGGAGACCGGATACGTCGTTGTCCCATAAAATCCCACACGTGCTCAATGGGGGACAAATCCGGTGAATATGGAAGTTGTCTCACACCCTGAAGTGCATGTTGCGTTGCACGTGCCGTGTGTGGGCGTGCGTTATCTTGCTGGAAAACACCACGATGGACCGACCTTACAAATGGCACAACATCGGGCTGAATGATGTTGTTCATGTAGGAGGTGCTGTTTAACGTACCCGGTACAAACACTAGTTGTGTACGGGAGTGATAGCTGATCGCTCCCCACACCATGAGACCAGGTGTAGGCCCTGTGTGTTGCTGGCGGATGCAAGAAGGGTGGAGACGCTCCCCTGTGCGTCTGCGAACACGCATACGGCCATCGGAGGCTCCCAAGCAGAATCTCCTTTCATCGCTGAACACGACAGATCGCCATTGCGTTCTCCAGTGCAGACGTTAGCGACACCACTGCAGCCGTCCCTGACGGTGGGCTGGAGTCAGAGGTACACATGCTAGAGGCACACATGCACGTAGTCCTGCATCTAGTAGACATTTGGGGATTGTTCGCGCAGTCACCTCAGGTGCAACGGAAGCTGGGATTTGCGTCGCAGTGGATGTTCTGCTTGACAACGCCGCTCTTCTTATGCGTCGATCGGTCCTCTCATCAGTCAGTCTGTGACTCCCGGTTCCTCGTCTTCTCGTGTGGGAATGTTCCTCGGACCATCTACGCCACCATCGTACCACCACCGATACTTCCCATCTAATTCTCTCCGCAATAAGACGATACGACCACCCGGCCTCGCGGAGTCCGATTAGACGACCTCGCTCAAAGTCCGATAACTGCTGAAATCGTACACGTCTTCCATGTCCAGGCATTGCAGCTTCTTCAGGGTGTTCGCACGTATCCGTACGCCGACGACTGATTACACTCACTTCGCCGTACTCCTTAAATACCACCGACGATAATTTGCATATTATGCCGTGCTGTGGCGTAAGCGCTCACCGGTTGGTGCCGAAATTAACATCACACCTACGTAAACTCGACACCATTTACTTATGTAAATTTCATGATCGTCCGCCAATTCCTTCTTGGTGTTCTTTTTTCACTTTCCGGCAGTGTAACTAGAAGGCGAATGATATAAACGTGGAAAGAGCGATGACTTCTGTTTGATGTTTCTGGTCCACGTCAACTGTGTATTTTTCATTCATTCGCCTTCTAGTTATTTGTTCAATTGCTGCTGTTCATCTTTGGTGAATCCCCAGCATTGTGCGGGGATCCAAAGAAAGCAACCCTGCCATGTGGTTTGGCAGTTTGTCGTTTGTGAGTCTGGAGAATTTCGAGGCCGCTGTGGTGCAATGGAAGCATATCCGGCGCGTAACTGGAAGACCCTGGGTTCGCTTTCCGGTGGCGGCCGATGAGAATTTTTCGGTGACTCTGTAACGTACCAGGAGATGTGACGTACCTGCCAGAAGGACGCACACAACATAAAGGCAGATAGGAATCAGAATAAAACGTCCGCGTAGCTCAGTTGGTAGAGTGACTTATTCCGGAATGAGGGGATCCGGGTTCGAATCCTGGCGTGGACAGAAATGACGGAGAAATTTACTTCGTTATAACTCACTTATAAACGTGGAAAGAGCGATGACTTCTATTTGATGTTCCTGGTCCACTGTGTATTTATTGTACTTGTATATATACGGCAATTAGCACTTTCCTGTTGCCTTGCACTTGCAGACATTACTTTCTTTCCAACTCAATAGATCCTTAATATGCTGGCAGTTTTAAGTTCTCTTTAAAAATTTCAATTATAACCGCATCATAGCTCATAGCAGATTTGGGTGTTCAACGTTCAGACACCCTGCTCTAGAGCAAGCCTTGTGTTATTTGCAATAAGTGGCCGAAAACGCGCGATGAAAGTCTCAAACGGGTCGGACAGAGACTGCAGCGAACCGGTTACAATACATTCCGATGAGTGCGGCCCTGGTTGGATTATTTATCTAGTTACTGACAACGCCACCATGGGCAAAACATGTATCTATGATCTATTACTGCAACTCGAATCGAACCGAACTTCTTTCCCTAACACATGAACATAAAAGCAGACGCGGCTGAAAATATATCATCCTTCGTCATCGTATTATGCTGTACTTCAAGGCGAAACCTCATCAACATTTCATGACGTCGTATTTTTAGCACTCGAGTAGAACTTAACGCAATCATTTGGGTCAGTCCTATGAAAAACAGTTTACCGAGTTTTAAAGAATTTATCAGCCATCTTCTGTCCTTCATGTACGAAACTCTTTGTACAAGACTTAACCCAAGCACCGTTTTATCGAAATCTCTTTCCTTTACGTTCCAGCAATCTTTACATTAACAGCTCTTAAATTGAGGCCCACCGGGATGCGACGCAGCACTCCCACGAGGACTGTAATCAAACTGCGTTATCTAAACTGTTTCTGCAGCAGTTTTTGTCGACAGCTAAGGCAATCGGCAGGAACTCAAACCTTCAATCGTATAAACATCTGCTTACTCAATTAATTGCGTGATGACCATCCGCAGCAATAATTTCTCGACTGAAATAAAAACTTATCTTTAATGAATTCTGTTTTAAATGGGCATGAGTGAAGTGTTGTATCCCGAAATGTCATAAAAGTACACTCGTACTCTCAAGAAAACTAACTTTTGTCTTTATTTGGTAACTGCCTTTCCTTATCGTCTTGTTTTGCTTTGGGAAGTGTTCCCATTGCTTAAATTTTATAGAAGCTATTTACTACGTAAATTCTACATCCATGATAAAGCAAAACGTACAGGCTATTTCACATACGCCGAAGCCGAAATATGTTGTCAACACTATTCATATTAATTCGATTCTGTCCATTCGCCTGGCACACAGCATCTCCGTCTGAGTAGTATTGGAAAGATTCTTTCGGTCTGCGATACATATGAGAATGACCAAGATTTTTCCTTACATTTTTCGGTTCTTAAGGAAAATTACTCTTGATTGGTTGCCTAGAATTTTGTATACTTTGTACCTGTTTTCAGGAAAACGTTTTGTTACAGTAGAAGATGCACATACCGATTCTCAATGATCTCTGTTTCCGGGTTGGAAAATATTGTGTTTGCATCGCATTGCGCTACCAGAATTTCTCGCAATTTTTTTTTTATCTATCTCTGCGGTACAAGACAGCTTCCCTTTGATGGAAGTATACAAGGCGGCAAAGAAAATATGACAGATTCTGTCCATTCGCCTGGGACAGTGTAATTAAAGAAATTCGATTCTGTCCATTCGCCTGGAACACAGTAATTAAAGAAATTCGATTCTGTCCATTCGCCTGGTACACAGTAGTTAAAGAAATTCGATTCTGTCCATTCGCCTGGTACACAGTAATGAAAGAAATTCGATTCTGTCCATTCGCCTGGTACAAAGTAATTAAAGAAAATCGATTCTGTCCATTCGCCTGGTACACAGTAATTAAAGAAATTCGATTCTGTCCATTCGCCTGGAACGCAGTAATGAAAGGAATTCGATTCTGTCCATTCGCCTGGGACACAGTAATTAAAGAAATTCGATTCTGTCCATTCGCCTGGTACACAGTAATGAAAGAAATTCGATTCTGTCCATTCGCCTGGGACACAGTAATTAAAGAAATTCGATTCTGTTCATTAGCCTGGGACACAGTAATTAAAGAAATTCGATTCTGTCCATTAGCCTGGGACACAGTAATTAAAGAAGTTAGATTCTGTCCATTTGCCTGGGACACAGTAATTAAAGAAATTAGATTATGTCCATAAGCCTGGGACACAGTAATTAAAGAAATTCGATTCTTTCCATTCGCCTGGTACACAGTAATTAAAGAAATTCGATTTTGTCCATTCGCCTGGGACACAGTAATGAAAGAAATTCGATTCTGTCCATTCGCCTGGTACACAGTAATTAAAGAAATTCGATTCTGTCCATTCGCCTGGGACACAGTAATTAAAGAAATTCGATTCTGTCCATTCGCCTGGTACACAGTAATTAAAGAAATTCGATTCTGTCCATTAGCCTGGGACACAGTAATTAAAGAAGTTAGATTCTGTCCATTTGCCTGGGACACAGTAATTAAAGAAATTAGATTCTGTCCATAAGCCTGGGACACAGTAATTAAAGAAATTAGATTCTGTCCATTCGCCTGGCGCACAGTATCTCCGTCTGAGTGGTATTGGAAAGATTCTTTCTGTATGCGATAGATATAAGAATGACCAAGTTTTTTTCCTTACATTTTTCGGTTCTTAAGGACAAGTACTCTTTATTGGTTGCCTAGAATCTTGTATACTTTGTAACTGTTTTCAGGAAAACGTTTTGTTAGAAGATGCACATACCAATTCTCAATGATCTCTGTTCCTGTGTTGGAAATATTGTGTTTGCATCGCACTGCGCTACCAGGATTTCTAGCAATTTTTTTTTTATCTATCTCTGCGGTACAAGACACCTTCCCTTCGATGGAAGTATCCATATATCTCTGCGGTACAAGACACCTTCCCTTTGATGGAAGTATACATCTATCTCTGCGGTACAAGACACCTTCCCTTTGATGGAAGTATACAACTATCTCTGCTGTACAAGACACCTTCCCTTTGATGGAAGTATCCATATATCTCTGCGGTACAAGACACCTTCCCTTGATGGAAGTATACAAGGCGACAAAGAAAATATCTGACAGGCAAGCATTTCGACATCTGTGATAGCTTGCTTTCTGCTGCTTGTGCAGGTGTGTAAGAAATCCAAATTTGGCCACATGATGAGACAATGTTGGACCCCCTCATGGCTAGACGCTCTTTCTCAAAACCGCTGGATTGGACACAGATGCCCAGTAGTACAGCTTCCGGCTCATTAGACATTACTCCTCTAGACTTCTTTCTTTGAGGGCACATGAAGTTCTACGCAACACCACCGTTGAATGCCATAGCTGCATGTGCCATTTTTGATGTACATGCACGGGGGCGGATTGGCTCACCGGGACATTGGGATATTTCCCAGTGGTCAACTCGAGAAATAGTCCACTATTTCTCGTATCTTCTTTGTCTCGATTGTTTTGAAAGAAGGAATATTTTTAGTACTTATGAAAAAGAATCCTTAACTTCATTTCAGCTTTATATTGTCTGTATAAAACGTAACTGTCTTATAAAAAAAATGGCGTTTTCTTCTATCTCTATATATGTATACACTATATTGACAAAAGTCATCGGACACCCCTTCAAAAGCAAATGAAAGGATTCGCTGCGTTGTTAAGTTGCGCAGTACAGCTGCAAACGGTATAAAAACAAGCCCTCAGCTGACCGCGATCATATCGCACTGTGTGGTTGAGTGAAAATGTCGCGGCGGGAGAGAACTGACTTTGAGAGAGAAAAGATTGTTGGGTGTTATATTAGTGGGTTGTCCATAAGAGAAACCGAGAGGCGTTTAAACATACCCAAGTCAACTGTTTTGGATGTACTGAATAAGTAGAAGACACATGGAGTACCTGAAGCAGCAAAACATACCGGCAGACCAAAGAAAATCAGTGATACAGGACGTCGAAGCCTCTAGAGAGTCGTTACAGCTAATAATCGACGGACTACTGCACAAGACCTCAGTGTACAGGTGAGTAAAAATGCTGGAACCATTCGCGTACCATTCGCAGAGAACTTCATTCCATGGGTTACCGTGGTCGTGCGGCTGCTCATAAGCCTTTCATCTCCATTCGGAATGCTACTCGTCGTTTAGCATGGTGTAAAGAACATTTATCGTGGTCCGTAGGTCAATGGAAACGGGCCCTATGGACTGATGAATCCAGATACACGATCCATCAGTTTGATGACCGTGTGTGGGTATGGCGGCAGCCGGGGGAACGCTAATTACCACGGGGTACTGTTCGTACGGTCAAGTTTGGAACTGGCAGTGAACTCGTGTGGGGTTGTTTTTCGCGGTATGGTCCCGGCCCATTGGTTATCGTGGACAAACGTGTTAACCAGCACGTCTACCTCGATATTCTGGACAATATGCCCTACCAACTTTGTGGCAATACTATGGAACCGAGCCTTGTTGGTACCAGCAGGATAATGCACCGAGCCATAAAGCAAGGACTGTTACGGCGTGGTTTGACGATAATTCCGCATCGTGTGTGGACTGGCCAGCACACAGCCCTGATCTTAATCCCATAGAGCAGCTATGGGATGAATTAGAGCGCCGCATAAAAAGTATGGAACCAAGGCCTAGTACTAAGCAACAGTTAGCGGCAGCATTATGTACTGAATGGAAGGGCATACCTATCGCTGTGTTCCAAAACCTTGTCGAAAGCCTGTCTCGAAGGGTCAGTGCATGCGTTAAGGCCAAAGGTGGATCGACACCGTACTAATGTATGTCAATAAATGCTATATTGTGTTCCTTTTCTAGGTGTCCGGTGACTTTTGTCAATATAGTGTATGTTGAGGATTTGCTGTAAAATGACACAGCAAAATTCTCTCTACTTCAGTGAAAAATATGCCTCCGGACAAAGCACGCTGTTTTAAATAAATTAAGCTAAGAACGGTTAAGCGTATGTCGTTGGCGAGCCAAAAGGGTATTGGTAGGCCCCATTCATCTTTTGTAGTTTTGAAGGAGGCACTAGTAACAATTTTAAGGGTCCATCACCCTACACGCTTATACACGTGCAGACATAGAGCACAAAGCGACTCTTCGGCAGAAATGCTTAGAAATCCGCGTCACACCAACATTTACCTTAAAAGAAACAACAATTTACCGGTACCGGTTCATGGATCAAAATGGTAATTCATGAACCAAATTAATAGATAGACTTAAAAAAGTTAGTAAAATCATTCAATGCATTGATTATGATACGCTTTCCAACATACCAGAAATAATTACTCAAGTTACTACTCAAGTTATGAGAATAATGGCTGTGCAATAAATCTCGCTCCTGTGTCCTGACCTTTGACCCCATTTCGATGATATTAAACAGAACCGGTTTAGTATACCTCCGGAACAGGGCCGCGGATGGCCTAGTGAGCAACGTTGGTGACTGCCACGGAAAGGACCTCAGGTTCGATCCCAGGCAGGTACGAACGCTCGATCCACTAAATATCCGCCGTGCGTCGGATGGGAACGTTAAGCCGTCGGACCCCGGGTACTGGCCCCCCGGTAATAAATAAAGGCGTCTTCCTCCCTCTTTCTACTTCGCTTCCGTGTCACTTTCCTATCGGGCACTCTAGCCCAAATCTCCTAGCTTCCTATTTCTAAGGGTTGTTTAAGACCTGGGGTCAGACACTCCCTTCCTAAAATCCTCTACATATGATCATGATCATACCTCCGGAACAACATACTAAAGTTTTGTCGCAATGGAAGCACTTTTAGTCAAGTTATGAGGATAATGGCTGTTGAATAAATCTCGCTCCTGTGCCCTGACCTTTGACCCCATTTTGATGTTATTCAATAGAACCGGTAAAGTATATCTCCGGAACAACATGATAAAGTTTTGTCGTAATCGAAGCATTTTTACGTAAGTTATGACGCATAAGGGCGATGGAATGAATCCTGCTCCTATGTCCTGACCTTTGACCCGATTACGTCCATTTTCAATAGGGTTCGTCCCCAGGTTGTCCCCTACGACATTATAAAATGTCATCGAAATCGAACCATTTTTACGCGAGTTATCGTGCGAGCAAAGCTGGAGCATATACGTTTCTTCAACCTACAGTTGAAAAGCGTAAAAAAGACGTCTATCCAAGGAGATTGTACGAATAACGTTCTGCAGTAGACGAACAGTTACCAAAGAAATGTAATTCTCTGACACACCACCTCGTTTTGAGCATGGTTTAATAGGCTACATTCAGTCACGAGCGGAATTTTAGAATTCTTTCACCCTTAAATTGCTGTTAAAATTTGTTCACGCTTGAATTAGTTTTGCAATGCATATTTCAACTATTCTATTTCACAGAGGCGTAACTAGGCATTCCTGCGCCCGGGTCAAATAAAAAAAAGACCCCCCTCCCCCCACCCATCTATCTTTCGATCTTATACAGTGCTCTAAATGGAAATTCTAAAGTGCTGGTATGCTCATATTTATCTAAATATCATCCGAAAAAAAAAAAAATGCCTTCGGCAGAAAATACCCAAAACTGAAAAGGTAAACAACAAAAAATTCCTGAAAGAAAAACTCCTTTGTTTTAAAATGTAATTGACAATTCCGTTGAATACTATTGCACCCATACACTGAAGAGCAATTGAATTAGAGACAGCTGGCTTTATGCAAATGTGGCGCTGTGGGCGGCCCTGTAAACGGAAACGACATGACGTATGCAGCGATCCGACAATATAAAGGAGTATGCGACGGGAATTAGAGTCGGACGCAGTATGGGTAAGACGAAGGATCTAAGCGCATTTGATCGTGGGAACGTTGACTATTACGTTGACTACTAGTAGTCACGAACGTTGACTACTAGTCCATCTGCGGCCCAAAGCTGCGTAAAGGAACTCCTACGCGGTTTTATTTCTTTATTATTATTTTTTTCGTTAATACTGAAAATTATTTATTTTCACTGTCTTTATAAGTGTACTTTATAATTAACGCTTCTTACATATGATTGTTCTAATCTCTTTTACAAATATAGTTCTCTGCGCTGAATATTCCTTTAAATTTCATGACTGATTTATTTTGCTATTAAAATTGCAAAAAAAAAAAAAAAAATATCGTGAAACTTTCTTTGAGGTTGATTGAGCAGATCGGAATTAATAAATAGTTTTGCTCTTCTACAACAGATGGCATTAGTAGCTCTCAGGCAAAGCCACTACTGGAAGCGCTTTTTTCAGAGAGATTCCCAGAGCATTTCGTTGTCACTCAGGTTCTCTTCTGAGATCAGGCACTTCGGATTTGTGCTCCTTACGAGAGAACACATCTGAAATTTAGGAGGTGAATAATCCAATTTTCTGTTAATTAAAAGAGTGATGAGATAGAAGGAAATCAACACGACAGATCTGTCAGAAAGAATAATATTTCATAAAAAGCATTTCGCTTTAGATAATGAATGAAAACTTTTTCTACTTCAGTGATTGACGAGGGGGAGGGTGGGTCCGTGCCCCCTGGCATTTTTACACATATTTTTGTTTTGTGCCAAAACAACTGTTTGAAGCAAAGAAAATGTATCACCCCAACATAACATTTAAAAAGGAGTTGAATGTTTTCTCGTATACATTATGTTATCAAAAGTATTCGGACACCACAATGTTTTGAAACAAATGGCTTTATTATCGCAATTAATAGTTAGTCGGTCTACCTTTTACTTATATGACAGCGGCAACATGTTGAGGCATACTATATCAACCAATTTTTGTTAGGTATCGACATGGATGGCTCGCCATTCGTCCTGCAAAGCTGCTGCCAGAGTGCAGAGCGAAGACGGTCGTTGTGGTACCTTTCGTATCCGTCACTCCAGTACATCCCAGAGGTGCTCTACGGGATTAAGCTCAGGACTTTGAGCAGGCCAGTCTAACAATTCCACCTTATTTTCAAGAAACCAGTCCTGCACACGCCGTGCAGTGTGGCAGGGGGGGGCATTTGGGCACAAACATTTAGGGGCAGCATAAAAATTGCCGTTTCTCGACCCTGTACTGAGAATTTGATCGAGAAAACGTTCTCAGTAAGGCAAACGACAATAATTATAATTGAATTTGGGGAAACAAAAGTACATTCGTGAACAGTGGCGTAGCCAGAAATTTCTTAGGAGAGGGGGGGGTTCTATGGGTTTAGTTCATTGGCGAAAGCCTCATCATCACTGACAACCATTATCAATCCACTGCTGGACGAAGGTCTCTCCAAGCCTCTTCCACAACGGTCTGTCTTGTGCCAGTCTCCTCCATGTTACTCCCGCATACTTTCGAATTTCATCCACCCATTTTCCATGTGGTCTTCTTCCGGCTCTTTTCCTGTCCCTTGGAATCCAGTCTAAAATTTCGACTGTCCATCGATGGGCTGTCCTTCTAGCAGTATGTCCAACCCCATTGCCATTTCAGGGATTTTACTCTGATCATGGTATCTGATACACGAGTTCTTCTTCTTCTCTCCTGGTTACACCAAGCATGCACCTCTCCATGCATCTTTGAGTTGTCTGCAGCCTTTGTATGCCTCTTTTAGTTAAGGTCCACGTCTCTGCACCATACGTAAGCACTGGAAGGATGCATTGATCAAACACTTTTCTTTTAAGACATAATGGCATATTGCTCTTGAAAATTATGCTGTTTCTTCCAAAAGCTCTCCAGGCAAGTTTTGTACGCCGATTAATTTATTCATCAATGTGACCCTCACTTGATATCTGCTGTCCAAGATAAACGTACGCATCTGTTATCTCCAGCTTTTCTCCATCAATCGATAAATCTTCGATTAAAAGCCTCACATATACATATATATATCGCTTTAAATTCGCGCTAAATCTCCCCATAAGGGGGTCCGGACCCGAGGACCACCTCCATGGCTACGCCTATGTTCGTGAATACAAAAAAAAAGTTACATAGCACATTTCTTAAACCTACGGGTTGCCGCCCTGGTGGCGCAGTGGTCTAAGCGATTGCTTCTGATCATTCGTCCGCGATGATCAACGTTCGTGACTGCCACAGAGAAGACCTCGTGTTCGAACCCAGCAGTTACGAACGCTCTAATCACTGAATATCCGCCGTGCGTCGAATGGGCACGTTAAGCAGTCGGACCCGGGTACTAGCCCCTGGTAGTAAATAAGGGCGTCTTCTACCTCGCTTCCGTGTGACTTTCCTATCGGGCACTGTAGCCCAAACCTCCTAGCTTCCTATTTCTAAGGGTTGTTTAAGACCTGGGCCAGACACTCCTTCCTAAAATCCTCTACGTATGATCTGATCTGATCTACAAGAGCATTGTGGGTACGTTAAGCCGTCGGACGCCGGGTGCTGGCCCCCCGGTAGTAAATAAGGGCGTCTTCTGCCTCGCTTCCGTGTCACTTTTCTATCGGGCACTCTAGCCCAAATCTCCTAGCTTCCTATTTCTAAGGGTTGTTTAAGACCTGGGGTCAGACACTCCCTTCCTAAAATCCTCTACATATGATCTGATCTACTAGAGCATTGAATGGGCACGTTAAGCCGTCGGACCCCGGGATCTGGCACCCAGTAGTAAATAAGGGCGTCTTCTACCTCACTTCCGTGTGACTTTCCTATCAGGCACTCTAGCCCAAATCTCATAGCTTCCTATTTCTAAGGGTTGTTTAAGACCTGGGGTCAGACACTCCCTTCCTAAAATCCTCTACATATGATCTGATCTACTAGAGCATTGAATGGGCACGTTAAGCCGTCGGACCCCGGGATCTGGCACCCAGTAGTAAATAAGGGCGTCTTCTACCTCACTTCCGTGTGACTTTCCTATCGGGCACTCTAGCCCAAATCTCATAGCTTCCTATTTCTAAGGGTTGTTTAAGACCTGGGGTCAGACACTCCCTTCCTAAAATCCTCTACATATGATCTGATCTACTAGAGCATTGAATGGGCACGTTAAGCCGTCGGACCCCGGGATCTGGCACCCAGTAGTAAATAAGGGCGTCTTCTACCTCGCTTCCGTGTGACTTTCCTATCGGGCACTCTAGCCCAAATCTCATAGCTTCCTATTTCTAAGGGTTGTTTAAGACCTGGGGTCAGACACTCCCTTCCTAAAATCCTCTACATATGATCTGATCTACTAGAGCATTGAATGGGCACGTTAAGCCGTCGGACCCCGGGATCTGGCACCCAGTAGTAAATAAGGGCGTCTTCTACCTCACTTCCGTGTCCCTTTCCTATCGGGCACTTTAGCCCAAATCTCCTAGCTTCCTATTTCTAAGGGTTGTTTAAGACCTGGGGTCAGACACTCCCTTCCTAAAATCCTCTACATATGATCTGATCTGATCTACTAGAGCATTGAATGGGCACGTTAAGCGGTCGTACCCCAGGTACTGGCCCCCGGTAGTAAATAAGGGCGTCTTCTACCTCGCTTCCGTGTGACTTTCCTATCGGGCACTCTAGCCCAAATCCCCTAGCTTCTCATTTCTAAGGGTTGTTTAAGAGCTGGGGTCAGACACTCCCTTCCTAAAATCCTCTACATATGATCTGATCTGATCTACTAGAGCATTGAATGGGCACGTTAAGCCGTCGGACCCCGGGTACTGGCCCCCCGGTAGTAAATAAGGGCGTCTTCTACCTCGCTTCCGTGTGACTTTCCTATCGGGCACTCTAGCCCAAATCTCCTAGCTTCCTATTTCTAAGGGTTGTTTAAGACCTGGGGTCAGACACTCCCTTCCTAAAATCCTCTACATATGATCTGATCTGAACTACTAGAGCATTGAATGGGCACGTTAAGCCGTCGGACCCCGGGATCTGGCACCCAGTAGTAAATAAGGGCGTCTTCTACCTCGCTTCCGTGTGACTTTCCTATCGGGCACTCTAGCCCAAATCTCATAGCTTCCTATTTCTAAGGGTTGTTTAAGACCTGGGGTCAGACACTCCCTTCCTAAAATCCTCTACATATGATCTGATCTACTAGAGCATTGAATGGGCACGTTAAGCCGTCGGACCCCGGGATCTGGCACCCAGTAGTAAATAAGGGCGTCTTCTACCTCACTTCCGTGTCCCTTTCCTATCGGGCACTTTAGCCCAAATCTCCTAGCTTCCTATTTCTAAGGGTTGTTTAAGACCTGGGGTCAGACACTCCCTTCCTAAAATCCTCTACATATGATCTGATCTGATCTACTAGAGCATTGAATGGGCACGTTAAGCGGTCGTACCCCAGGTACTGGCCCCCGGTAGTAAATAAGGGCGTCTTCTACCTCGCTTCCGTGTGACTTTCCTATCGGGCACTCTAGCCCAAATCCCCTAGCTTCTCATTTCTAAGGGTTGTTTAAGAGCTGGGGTCAGACACTCCCTTCCTAAAATCCTCTACATATGATCTGATCTGATCTACTAGAGCATTGAATGGGCACGTTAAGCCGTCGGACCCCGGGTACTGGCCCCCCGGTAGTAAATAAGGGCGTCTTCTACCTCGCTTCCGTGTGACTTTCCTATCGGGCACTCTAGCCCAAATCTGCTAGCTTCCTATTTCTAAGGGTTGTTTAAGACCTGGGGTCAGACACTCCCTTCCTAAAATCCTCTACATATGATCTGATCTGATCTACTAGAGCATTGAATGGGCACGTTAAGCCGTCGGACCCCGGGTACTGGCCCCCTGTAGTAAATAAGGGCGTCTTCTACCTCGCTTCCGTGTGACTTTCCTATCGGGCACTCTAGCCCAAATCTCCTAGCTTCCTATTTCTAAGGGTTGTTTAAGACCTGGGTTCATACACGCCCTTCCTAAAATCCTCTACATATGATCTGATCTGATCTACTAGAGCATTGAATGGGCACGTTAAGCCGTCGGACCCCGGGTACTGGCCCCCGGTAGTAATAAAGGGCGTCTTCTACCTCTCTTCCGTGTGACTTTCCTATCGGGCACTCTAGCCCAAATCTCCTAGCTTCCTATTTCTAAGGGTTGTTTAAGACCTGGGGTCAGACACTCCCTTCCTAAAATCCTCTACTTATGATCTGATCTGATCTACTAGAGCATTGAATGGGCACGTTAAGCCGTCGGACCCCGGGTACTGGCCCCCTGTAGTAAATAAGGGCGTCTTCTACCTCG
The DNA here is from genome assembly GCA_039090855.1 of Macrothele yani. Lineage (NCBI taxonomy): Eukaryota > Metazoa > Arthropoda > Arachnida > Araneae > Macrothelidae > Macrothele > Macrothele yani. The sequence continues at coordinate 104,794,263 of CM077018.1, read as the reverse complement.
CTTCCGTGTCACTTTCCTATCGGGCACTCTAGCCCAAATCTCCTAGCTTCCTATTTCTAAGGGTTGTTTAAGACCTGGGGTCAGACACTCCCTTCCTAAAATCCTCTACTTATGATCTGATCTGATCTACTAGAGCATTGAATGGGCACGTTAAGCCGTCGGACCCCGGGTACTGGCCCCCTGTAGTAAATAAGGGCGTCTTCTACCTCGCTTCCGTGTCACTTTCCTATCGGGCACTCTAGCCCAAATCTCCTAGCTTCCTATTTCTAAGGGTTGTTTAAGACCTGGGGTCAGACACTCCCTTCCTAAAATCCTCTACTTATGATCTGATCTGATCTACTAGAGCATTGAATGGGCACGTTAAGCCGTCGGACCCCGGGTACTGGCCCCCGGTAGTAAATAAGGGCGTCTTCTACCTCTCTTCCGTATGACCTTCTTATCGGGCACTCTAGCCCAAATCCCCTAGCTTCTCATTTCTAAGGGTTGTTTAAGAGCTGGGGTCAGACACTCCCTTCCTAAAATCCTCTACATATGATCTGATCTAATCGTCCGCGATGGGCCCGGGTTCGAATCCCGTGAGGCATGGATGTTTTGTCTGATTTACAGCACTGGTTCTCTCTCTCTCTTTTTCCCTGGAGTCACTGACCCTAAATTAAGGACGGGCAACTGCTTATAGAGAGTTGCTCACGGTGGTCGTTAAACCCTCAATGAAAAAAAACCAAAAAAAAAAACCTACATGTTTCAACGAAACAAAGCAATTACAGCAGAGCTCATACTATGTTCGGTAAAGGACGACAAATTGAGATTTTTTTTAATAACGCCGCACTTTTACTTAGGCACTAAATATTTATATAACATGTCAAGTTATTAATATTTCTCTTTTACTTACTTAAGCACTAAATATTAATTACTATGCCTGATCCGTACGCCATTTTGACAGTTTTTACTGAATCCATGTCCTAACGTTTACCTATCAACTTAAGGTAATCATATTGTGCTTTTTTCTAAGGCACGAAATATCAATTTACAATCCCTAGGCTCAGGCCTTTTCAACCGTTTTTATTATAACCATGTCATATTCATAACGTTTACCTACTAAGCCAAGGTAATAATATTGCGCGTTTACTTAAGCACTAAACATTATTTCATAGGGCCTATGCCTTTTTAACAGTTTTTATTATAACCATATCATATTCCTAACGATTACGTATCAACTCAAGTTAACAGCATTGCACTTTTACTTTGGCACTAAATATTAAATCCTAGACATAGGGCCTATGGAATAATGTGTAGTGCTTAAATAAATGCGCAATATTATTTACCTTGACTTGATAAGTAAATGCTATGAATATGGCATGGTTATGATAAAAACTGTTGAAAAGTCCTTGTGAATTGATATTTCGTGCCTCAGAAAGAAATAATAAATATTTAGTGAAATATTAATAACTTTACATGTTATGTAAATATTTAGTGCCTAAGTAAAAGTGCAGCGTTATCAAAAAATCTCACCTTGTCCTTTACCGAACATAGTATGGGTTCTGCTGTAATTGCTTTGTTTCGGTGAAACCCTTAGGTTCAAGAAATGTACTATGTTATCTTTTTTGTATTCGCGAATGTACTTTTGTTTCCGAAATTCAATTATAATTGTCGTTTGTCTTACTGGGAACGTTTTCTCGGTCAAATTCTCATTATAGGGCCAAGAAACGGCAATTTTTATACGGCCCCTTAAACATTTGTGTCCAAATGTCCGGATGCCCAAATTTCCGCCCCGTCTTTCAGACAGAAAATCGTAAATATTTCTTAATGATAATGAGATATGGGGGGGGGGGGGGGAATGTTGTGCACACCAATTGCTCAAGTAAGGAGAAATATAGGAACACTATGGTTTTTTACGCAGCGCAATTTCATGGCTCTAAAAGTGAATGTGCCCAGTTGTCCGTATGCTCAAATGTCCTAAACTAGTGGTAAGGAGCTCGATCGCGTTGGAAGAGACAACGGTCATTTCCATAATCCTGGCGCGTTGTTGGAAGGGAAGAATAATACAGAACATCGCGGTACACTTCAGAGTTCATCGTTTGTGGTATAATAAACAACGGGCCGAGTCTCATCCACGAAAAACAACCACACGCCATGATAGAGCCTCCGCCTAACTTAGCAGTTGGAAGAACACAGTCCGACGAAAATCGTTCGCCGAGCTGTCGCCATATCCAAACACTCCCATCAGATTGGAAGAGTAAAAAGCGTGACTCATCACTCTAAAGAATAACTTTCCAGTCGTCCACAGTCTAGGAACGATGGGAGACACACCATTCCAAAACGGCGTTTCGCATTCACGGCAGTGATGTGTGGCTTGTGTGCCTCTGCTCTACAATAATAACTAACAATGTGTAACTGTCTGCGGGTAGTTATGGTACTAACCGAGCCATTACAGCATTTCCTACTTCAGCAGTGATAGAAACTGCAGAGGAAGAACGGGATTTCTTAACATTTCTTACCATGGCTTTTCTGTCACGTTCCGTCAGTTTGTGCGGCTTCCTGAACGTTCTTTTACTGTAGTTTCTCCGTCCTGCTTTCATCTCTCCACGACATCACTTACAGTCGATTTTGGTATGTTTTGTTTAGCTGCAGTGCTCCGTATGGAAACGTTACTCGAATGACATCCCTGCAGCGCCGGTGGCGCAGTGGTCTAAGCGATGGCTTCTGATCATTCGTCCGAGATGTGTCCGGGTTAGAATCCCGGTGAGGCGTGGATGTTGTGTTTGGCTTACGGCACTGCATCTCTCCCTTCCCTGGAACCAGTAGCCCTAAATTAGGGACAGGCAACAGCTTATAGCCCACTGAGTTGCTCACGGTGGTTGTTAAACCTCCAATAAAAAAAAATTAACATCCTATGGCCAGCCTAAGTTCAGGTCCACGTGGCATATCCGCTTTAAAGTTACTACTAACACGACAGAACATCTCAGCTTTTTTTTCTTGTTATTGGATGTTTAACGACCACCGCGAGCAACTCATCTCAGCTTTATATACGTACTTCTCCACTCACAGCGCACCTTCCTGCGCACTGTTCTTTGCACTTACGCAAGTACAGATTTTTTATTTTATTTTGTTGGGGGTTTAACGACCACCATGAGCAACTCATCTCAGCTTTATATACGTACTTCTGCACTCACAGCGCACCTTCCTGCGCACTGTTCTTTGCACTTACGCAAGTACAGATTTTTTATTTTATTTTATTGGGGGTTTAACGACCACCATGAGCAACTGATCTCAGCTTTATATACGTACTTCTGCACTCACAGCGCACCTTCCTGCGCACTGTTCTTCGCACTTACGCAAGTACAGATGTTTTTTTGTTTTTTTTATTGGGGGTTTAACGACCACCATGAGCAACTGATCTCAGCTTTATATACGTACTTCTGCACTGACAGCGCACCTTCCTGCGCACTGTTCTTCGCACTTACGCAAGTACAGATGTTTTTTTGTTTTTTTTATTGGGGGTTTAACGACCACCATGAGCAACTCATCTCAGCTTTATATACGTACTTCTGCACTCACAGCGCACCTTCCTGCGCACTGTTCTTTGCACTTACGCAAGTACAGATTTTTTATTTTATTTTGTTGGGGGTTTAACGACCACCATGAGCAACTCATCTCAGCTTTATATACGTACTTCTGCACTCACAGCGCACCTTCCTGCGCACTGTTCTTTGCACTTACGCAAGTACAGATTTTTTATTTTATTTTATTGGGGGTTTAACGACCACCATGAGCAACTGATCTCAGCTTTATATACGTACTTCTGCACTCACAGCGCACCTTCCTGCGCACTGTTCTTCGCACTTACGCAAGTACAGATGTTTTTTTGTTTTTTTTATTGGGGGTTTAACGACCACCATGAGCAACTCATCTCAGCTTTATATACGTACTTCTGCACTCACAGCGCACCTTCCTGCGCACTGTTCTTCGCACTTACGCAAGTACAGATGTTTTTTTGTTTTTTTTATTGGGGGTTTAACGACCACCATGAGCAACTCATCTCAGCTTTATATACGTACTTCTGCACTCACAGCGCACCTTCCTGCGCACTGTTCTTCGCACTTACGCAAGTACAGATGTTTTTTTTTTTTTTTTTTTTTTATTGGGGGTTTAACGACCACCATGAGCAACTCATCTCAGCTTTATATACGTACTTCTGCACTCACAGCGCACCTTCCTGCGCACTGTTCTTCGCACTTACGCAAGTACAGATGTTTTTTTTTTTTTTTTGTATTGGGGGTTTAACGACCACCATGAGCAACTCATCTCAGCTTTATATACGTACTTCTGCACTCACAGCGCATCTTCCTGCGCACTGTTCTTTGCACTTACGCAAGCACAGATTTTTTTTTTTTTTTATTGGGGGTTTAACGACCACCATGAGCAACTGATCTCAGCTTTATATACACGTACTTCTGCACTCACAACGCACCTACCTGCGCACTGTTCTTTGCACTACGCAAGTACAGATGTTGTTTTTTTTTGTTTTTTGCGGGGGTGGGGGTATTTGGAGTTTAACGACCACCGTGAGCAACCCAATGGGGTATAAGCAGTCGCCCGTCCCTAATTTAGAGTCACTGGTTCCAGGGAAGGGAGACAGCCAGCGCCGTAAGACAAACACAACATCCATGCCTCACCGGGATTCGAACCCAGACCCTTCGCGGACGAATGGTCATAAGTCAGCGCTTAGACCACTGCGCCACCAGAAGATGTTCATATATTTTTAGAACGATTTTCCAGCAATATAATTAATGTTTAAAATAAAGTTATTTGTTTCTTAAATGTTCTATCTGATGATCCTCTGGAATGAACCTACATCTAGATTTCCAAGATAACAGGGCATATCTTAAAATCGGTAGTGGTATTTTATTCCACTCCTCTTCCACTACTTTCCATAGTCCAATAATTGTTTTAGGTCTGTGTTTAGAAAGCGCTCTTTTTAGCAGTCCGAAGGCACAATAGTCTAATGGTGACACATCAAGGGACTTTGAAGGAATATGAGCAAAAGGTATAGATTTTGATACCAGTCACTTTATTATTTTTTTCAAGAAAGAGAGTGATAGATTTGGATGTATATGACTGGTAGCCTTATCTGACGGAGTTCTACTCTTTGAAGGCTCTGTGGATAAAGGAACGGTATTTCCTCTTTAAATATAGGAGTTAAAAACATTATTTTGGTAACATGTAGAATTAATTTTAACATTCTTTTCAACTTTTCTCAACTTTAACTTCCCATTGTGCGAGAAAGCAGCAAAAATCGTGGATCCCTTTGTAAGTCTTTTTCTGCTGTTTTGCGAAAGTAAATCGACCTTTTTAGCACGTCTTTTGTAAAAAAAAAAGACACGATATCTCTGCAACTATCAGTCCGATTTGAAAAATTCTTCTTGCATTGGGAAGCTTGAAATATGCAAAGGATGATCCTTCATTTCGTTTTTTTTTTTTTTTTTTTACGATGTACAATTTCGCCGCTAAAATTAAAAAATACGTTTTATTCCACATATTTGCTTCTAAAGATCCGATTGAATTTTTTTTTTATCTTTCGATTCCATTTATGTCGAAGAGTATTTTAGGTATAGTTACTTTTTCAAATTACGCATAGATTTTGCGCTAGGGGGCGTAAAAGTAAATTACATTTTCCCCGATAACTCTCCTTCTAAAACTCAGATTTGAAAAAATTTCTTCAGCGGATACACCTTCTGATGGAAAATCTTTTGCATATAATTTCGAATTTTTGGTAAAGAATACTTTGGCCACCAGGGGGCGTAAGTGTTAATTTTTGCTTCAGGTGTATATTTGCCATAAAATCTGAGCTTCTAAATTATCGATTGAAAAAATTATTTCGTGGGCTGATGCCACTCACATAGATAAACCTTTTTGGAATATTTTCTTCTTAAAATATTCAACAGTTTCTCCGCCAAGGGGCGTAGATGTATATCTTTTTTTCGTCAATATCTCTACTTCTAGGAGTCAGATTTAAAAAAATCCCTTCTTTGTTGGATAGTGTTTTCAGTGCGACATGTTTTTGATATAATTTCAAAATTTTAAGTAATTCATAGACTTTCCGTTAGGGGGCGTAAAGGAAAATTGCGTTTCGCCCTATATTTCTGTTTCTAAATCTCCGATTTGAAAAATTCATTCTGCACCGGATACAGCTCCTGATGGGAAATAGTTTGCTCATAATTTCTAATTTTTGTAAAAGTAATAATTTGGCCACCAGGGGGCGTATGTCTTAATTTCCGTTTCTGATGCATTTGCAGCAAAATCTGAGCTTCTAAAATCTCCATTGAAAAAAAAGTCGTTTGTAGACCGATACTACTCGTGTTGACAAACCTTTTAGGAACATTTTCTTCTTAAAATAATGCAGGGTTTCTACGCCAGGGGCGTAGATGTATATCTTATTTTTGTCAATACTTCTACTTCTAGGAGTCCGATTTGAAAAATTTCTTCTTTGTTGGATAGTGTTTCCGATGCGAAACGTTTTTCTTAAAAATTCAAAATTTTCAAGTAAATCATATACTTTCCGCTAGGGGACACAAAGGTAAATTGCGTTTTCTGCGTTATTTCTGCTTCTAAAACTCCGATTTGAAAAATTCCTCGTGTATCGCATACAACACCTGATGGAAAATATTTTTCATATAATTTCTAATGTTTGGTAAAGAATGGTTTGGCCACCAGGGGGCGTAAGTGTTAATTTCTGCTTCTGACGTATTTGTAGCAAAATCTGGGCTCCTGAAAACTGGACTAAATTTATTTTTTTCTTGGGCCGATATCGCTCATATTGAAAAACCTTTTCAGAATATTTTCTTCCTAAAGTAATGCATGGTTTTCCAACCTGGAGACGTAAAGTCACATCTTATTTTTGTCGATATCCCTGTATCTAAGAGTCCGATATGAAAAATTATTGCTGTATTGGAAAGCGTTTTCGGTGCGAAATGTTTCTCATATAAATTCGTGTTTTTCTTAACGCACAAGTCTGCAACCAGAGGGCGTAAGCTCACGATTCTGTTTACAGCAATATCGAGGGATTAAAAACCCGATTGAAAAACTTTTCTTCCGTCAGATACTATTGTTTTCCATACCGGTTCCATTGACTTTGCATAGCTTTGATAAATTTAATTTGCGTCAGAACGGATTCAAAAGACGTGCTTATTGCACCCGAGAATTCGGTGTCATTTTTCTTGTTTTTGTTACAGTTGTTTAGGTAGATCCATGCTTCACCAATAGTCACAATAAATTTCCATCTGTCTCCGGCTAAGTGATTTTCATAAAAAGCCCACACCATGTTCTGCGCTCAGCCACGTGCTTAGGCAAAAGGCGGTAAACATAATGTCTTTATTTTTATTTTTTTCAGATTCAAATCTTTATTACCTTGTTTACAGTTGACTCACAGATTTTTAACGACTTTGCGATTGCTCTTTGGATCGCTAGATTTTCTTTCAAGACCAGAAACCTTACTTTTGAAATAGTCGTAAAAGTACGCAACTTTGGATATTCGTATGGTGTTCTTTTTCCTGTTAAAAGCAATGCTTGACGACATTTCCCTCTGTTATTAATAATATTGCTTATTTTACATTTACAAATGCTAATTCCATGATTTTCACAGCGTTTCTTAATTACGGAATACGAATAATTTCTCTTCGTAAACAGCAAAAGCATAACCTTCTATCCACATCTTCTTTACGTGCGCCATTTTCGTAGCAGACGATATTTAATTAACTGCAGATGTTTCTTTCGTGTTCATCTAACATGCTGTTGCCAGTTTCAATTCTTTGAACTTCTTTTATTTTCTGAAATTTCTTATCAAAAACGTTCTAAAAATGTGTCAACATCCTTTGTATTCGGCAGTGTCCAAATACTTTTGATAATATAGTGTACGTAATATTTATTCAGTTACAACGTTTGGTCTGTACTGTACACTCCAGCCCACCCACTGTTTCAAAGGTTGTACAGATATGTACACACACGACAGACCCCGGAAACAGTTCATACAATTTAAGCAAACTCAGTTTCTCTTCTGCTGTGCTTTCTGAATTGTGGTTTTTCTCTACGTACGACAGCCGTTTAGTGGCTGCTCTAATGCATTTTAGCAGGTGGGGAGAAAAATAAAACAGAAAAAACAAACAAACTCGTAGTGCTCTGAGTGTGCGCAGTGCAGTGCGTTTCAAATAGGGCCGTAGCTACCGGGAGGGCAGGGAGGACGGTTGCCCTCCCAGAACGATCATGCTAGGGGCGCGAATTCATGCTCTGAGGGGCGTAAAAAATAGAAATGTATAACGTGTGAATAAATTTGCTGAACATGGTTACGGGAAAACAGAGTTATACACTCTCTTCAGTATTTTATTTTTTAAAACTTTAGTTTGCCGCATATAGTAGTATTCCACGCAGCCACCTAGTACGGAGTAACCTTTGCTATGAGGCGTGAACCCCTCTATGCATGCAGTGGCGTAGCCAGAAATTTCTTAGGGGAGGCCCATGGGTTTGGTTCATCGGTGAAAGCCTCGTATACACATATAAATCGCTTTAAATTCGTGGCCGCCCCGGTGGCGCAGTGGTCTTAGCGATGGCCTCTGATCATTCGTCCCAAAGGGGTCCTGGTTCGAATCCCGGTGAGGCATGGATGTTGTGTTTGTCTTACGGCACTGGCTCTCTCCCTTCCATGGAACCAGTGACCCTAAATTAGGGACGGGCGACTGCTTAAAGCCCATTGAGTTGCTCACGGTGGTCGTTAAACCTCCAATCAAAAAAAAAAAAAAAAAAATTCGTGCTCAATCTCCCCTCAAGGGAGGGGTTCAAACCCCCGAACACCCCCCCTCCGGCTACGCCACTGTATGCATGAAAGGAAGCATCTGAAACAGTAGATGGAGGCATATAAAACAATATGCGGATATAATTATGCCTGAGCTCCGTGACCTTTTGGAGCACGTTGTAGGAATGAAGAACTAATTAGCGATCTGTGCTCTGTCGAAGAAAGCTCCTCCGAGAGTTGAACCTTGAACGGAATTTTTCGAAGCCATATCCCGAAATCACCTTCCTATTGTTAGTCATTATTGGTTACGCATTCGTTCTGTGTCGATTTCTTTTTCATTCTGCATTTCCGTTGCGCACTGTGTTGTCGGCGTTCACATGACTCTTAGGTTTTATTTGACATTTACAACCGTTAGCTCTTGTGGGTATTTACCTAGTTTTTGCATATTTAGTAATGTTATGTCAAAAGCTGGAAGTTCGTTTTTTGAAGGATCATCATTCTTTCTTATAACGGAGGTTTGCGAAAGTAAAAACTGTGTGGTATTTGAGTGGAAGTGGAGAACTTTTGAATTCGAAGGGGCATGATTTCAAGTCTCGCTCTTCCAGATAAGAAAAACCCTCTCCGGTCCTGGTGTTACATAACTACTATCTAACACAACGCTGTACGTAACGAGCATGCTACAGGCCTCTCATAAATAGCTTCTAATAATAATTACAAGTCCGAAAAATTGTTTAATAATAATTCCCAATCTATAAATTATTTTTAGTAATAATAGAATTACAGATCCTATAAATTGCTGTTTTTTTTTTAATGATAATAACAGCAGTTTACCTTTAAAGTTTGTCCAGTTCGCCTTTGCTATTGATAAGAACACAATCATGATAATGATGTGGTTCTTAATGTTTTACAGCTAACTTTTTGGTATACAAAAAAATCTACATCCTGTTTTTGTTCTAAAATATTTTTTTCTTTATTTTGCAGATGATCGTCGTTCATTGTAAAAATCAAAGTTTAATATCACGAATGTGTTCACGTTTCACTAAACACGACACAGAAAAAAATCACGGTTACATTGACACTTTACGATTCCCATCTTCGCCGCCCTAGTGGCGCAGTGGTTTAAAATGCTGGCTGGCTTCTGATCATTCGTCCAGCATTTTGTCATTTTCTTGTAGGACTTCCGTCCACAGTGAGTAGAGTTTAGGTCCCAGCCACCTACAGCGAGATCGGCTTTTGGGCAGGACACAGAAACGGAAGGAATGAGAGCAAGTCTAGAGACTTTGACAGAACAGTTTGTAGTGAGATTAGAGTACAGTAGATGGCTCCACCGCACAAGTACGATATTGCACTTAGAGGGGTGAGAGAATTTCAGGGGGGACATAGGGAAGGATACCCATTTAACCAGTGGGTCCAACCTGGGGGCAGTCACTTAACGTGCTCGTCCGATGCACGGCGGATATTCAGCGATTGTTAGTAAATCACACCATCTCCGAAAGATCAGCTCAGGCTTGAACCTGGGGACCTTGCATCGATAGTCTGAATCACTAACCACTAAGCCATCCGCGGCTCTGATCATTCGTCCGAGATGGGTCTGGGTTTAAATCCCGTGAGGTATAGGCGTTGTGTTTGTCTTACGGCACTATCTCTCTTCCTTCCCTGGAATCAGTGGCCCTAAATTTGGGACGAGCGACTGCTTATAGTCCATTGAGTTACTCACGGTGGTTATTAACCCCCCCCCCCCCCAACAAACAAAGCTGTTTAACTTCACACAACCACAAATGAAACGCAGGATGGACACTTCTACCGCATCCCTTTTACAGCTGAAGTGGTAACATCGCATGGAGAAACTTCGTCCACGTGACATCTCCAAACCGCTCAAGGTTAGCGAGGGATGTTTCAGATTATCCCGACCGAGGTATTGTACGCATGCGCGCTTATGTAGACTTCTCGAGCGCTGAGGGTCCTTCCTTGATGGCCGCGGGTGGCCTAGTGGTCAGCGTTCGTGACTGTCGTGGAGATAACCTCAGGTTCGATCCTGGGCAGGTACGAACGTTCGAACCACTAAATACCCGCCGTGCGTCGGATGTGCACGTTAAGCCGTCGGACCCCGGGTACTGCCTTCCCCCGGTAATAAATAAGGGAGTCTTCCTCCCCCTTTCTACCTCACTTCCGTGTCACTTTCCTATCGGGCAGTGTAGCCCAAATCTCCTAGCTTCCTATTTCTAAGGGTTGTTTAAGACCTGGGGTCAGACACTCCCTTCCTAAAATCCTCTACATATGATCTGATCTTCCTTGATGCATTGCAAACTACGTCATACGATTCTAGGGATTTCTGGCAATCGTCCATTTTAGTAAATTCCGAGGGAAAAGAGCGCGGCGCTCTCTCGTCGCTTTGACGAAGGTTAAGACACAATGACGGTGCGAGAAAGGTTAAACGAAGTTAAAGTAGACTCAGAGCAGTTATATCTATGTAGACTTGATATAACTGCTCTGAGTCTGAAAAAAAAATTTTTGACTTTTAAGCATGATGACTGAAAAAAAAAAAAATGATTTTGACTTTTAAGCTTCGGGTGGGGATGGATCCCTCTGCCACCTTGGTAAGATCCGCCCATGCAGTCATTTCATAAGAGTAAAAGAAGAAAAAAAAAGAAACAAAATATACAAGACACCTCATGAATCATTAGGGCAAAAACACGGGGAGGGTGGTATTTTCAAAAACTTGAGCACAAATAAAGAGGATTCCTTATAAACCCCAGAGCTTATTTAGCAGCTACAACGTTTTATTTCACTTTAATTAAAAATTTTAAATATCAAATGAACCTTTATTCGTGTGATGATGATTAGTCTAAAAAAAAAAAAAAAAAAGGAAATGTTTTCACCTGCGTAAGTCTTATTGTTCTTTCTTGTCTGTTGTGGAGTAATTGCCGACAATACCAGATCTCAGTGATCTCAAAAACGCCATGATCATTGGTGCGCGTCTTGAAGGAGCTTTAGTAACTACTACGACAGAAATCGCAGATGTAACATGAGAAACTGTATCGAAGATTATCACTACCTATCGGAAAGGGCACTCCAAGCATGCCAATTGTGGACGCCATACGAAGATGTCAGATAAGGAGAGACGAACTTTGGTACAGATTGTACAACTTCAGCACAAGACGACGGCACCGCAAATAGCAGCACAAGTGGGGACGCCATACGAAGATGTCAGATAAGGAGAGACGAACTTTGGTACAGATTGTACAACTTCAGCACAAGACGACGGCACCGCAAATAGCAGCACAAGTGGGGACGATCTTGTTTCCGTCACAACAATTCGTCGGGAACTCCATCGGGACGGTATTTATGGTATTGCCGCAATCCTTCACAAACCTCTGATCAGCAGCATCAGTCCAACAAAACGTGTAAGGTGGTGTAAAGCACATAAAAACTGGAATGCTAAAGACTGGCACAACGCGTCATCTGGCCTGATGAATCGTGCTTCACATTGTTTCCCACCACTGGTAGAGTGTACGTCTGGCGAAAACCTGCAGAAGCATACCATCCCGACGGTTTGGTTCCGACTGTGGTGCATGGGGGTGCATCCCTGATGCTGAAGGGGGGGGTGTATCGTGGCATTCCTGAGGGCCACTGTTGATTCTGCAGGGTCATATCACATCTGCAACGTACGAATCCATTCTTGGGGACCACCTGCCCCTAATGTTGTAGGCATTGTTCCCTACTGACTGTCCCTGGTTAAAAGCAGATAATGCACCCGTGCATTGTGTGAAACGTGTCAGATTGGGGTTTGCAAGCATGGGAATGAGGTACAGCAGCTACCCTTTCCATCTGAATCTCTAGAGCTCAATATTATTGAACGTTTGTGAGAATATCTGGAGACAACGATCAGATTACACTCTACCCCTCCAAAATGACTGCCATTTCCTGTTCTTCTTCCAACCCCCCCCCCCCCCACTTTTTTTTTTTATTTTTTTATAGCCAATTCAGGCTATAGGTTTCCCTCATCTCTTTCCAAATGTTCCTGTCTTGGGCTTGTCTACTCCACAGCTGTTCTGCAGTTTTGTTTTTTATGTCATCCATCCATCTTCCCACTCTTCTCTTTCCTTTGTATGGTCTCCACTCTGTTACTATTTTAGTCCATCTACTATTTTTTATTCTTGCTATATGGCCAGCCCATTTCCACTTTACATTGAGTATCTTTTCACCTATGTCTAAAAATTTTGTTCTGGATCTTATATCTGCATTCCTTATTTTATCTTGTAGTCTTATATTTAGTAGCGATCTTTCCATTTCACGTTGTGTTTTTTGAAATTTGTGCAAGATGTATTTCCTGATAGGACAGGTTTCAGCACCATATGTCATAATTGGTATTATACACTGCTGGCCACCCAAAATGCAACACCAAGAAGGACACGAGATAGCAAAGCCAGATTTACTGGACACATAACAAAAAACAGATACAAAGATGAAACGATTGAGCTTACAGGCCCGTGCGACTTGCGGAACACGCAGACATCAATTGTTCGTGTGGCCCCCATGGCTGGCAATAACGGCCGCTACACGCCGCGGCATCGAACGACAGAGGCTTTGGATATGGGTTTGGAGCATGTCGGTCCAGGCTGCTTCCACACGTTGCCACAGTTCATCAGGCGTAGCCGGGGGTGGTGCTTGCCGGGCCACTCGGTTGCCGATCAGCGATCACGTGTTCGATGGGCGACATATCGGGAGAACAGGCGAGCCACGACAGCAGTGACACCTGGTGGGCCGTGAAGAATTGTTGCACGATGCGTGTCACTTCCGGGCGTGCACTGTCCTGTTGAAACGTGGCCGCTGGCAGGTCGTGCATGTAAGTGAGGACAACAAGCTCCAAAACGTCGGCGGTGGCTGTTGAGTGTACCGGCGATGCGTACCAGAGAGGTGCGGGTGTCATATCCAATTGCGCCCCAAACCATAACGCCAGGCGACGGACCGGTATGGCGATGCATAGTGCAGGCGTCATACAGTCTCTCGCCGCGGTGCCGCCACACGCGGATCCGACCATCGTGGTGTTGCAGGCAGAAGCGGGATTCGTCGGAGAAGACAATGTTGTGTCATTCCGTAGTCCAGGTGCGGCGTTCAACGGCTCACTGCCGCCGCACTCGTCGGTGGTGTAACGTCAATGGTAATCGGAGCAATGGGCGCCGTGCGACAAGTCCCCGCTCCTGCAGACGACGTCGAACGGTACGTGCTGACACAGGTTGTTGCGCAACACACCCTAATTCCTGCGCTAACGTTCGTGATGAGGCGGGGCGAGCCGTCAATGCCCGCCGCACAACATGCCGGTCGTCTCGTTCGGTGGTGTGCCGCGGCCGCGGCAATCACTCACGTCGGTCCGTACGTCCCTCCTGCACCCACCGAATCCATACTCGTCTCACTGTGGCTGGATGTTGTCCCACACGGGCCCCGATGTCTCGGTACGATAAACCGCTTTCGCGATAAGCCACTATTCGTCCTCTGTCGAACTCCGAAACGTGCTGGAATGACTGCCGTATTCTGCGACGAGGCATGAGGAAGCTTCCCACGCACAGGTCTGGCAGCACAACACACTTCCATTACTTACACCCCGCCTTCTGTGCACCATTCTTATAGTGCTTCTCGGTGGCATGCCGGGCGTACATGATTTGCATATGCCCTGCAATGCTAATCGTTTACATGTCCTCTCGCGGGCGAGTTATGCTGCGAATTTAAGGCCAATCGGATGCTTCCTTCTTGGTGTTTCATTTTGGGTGGCCAGCAGTGTATATTAGGTGTACAAATAAGTTTTAAAGCGTTTTAAGACAACGCAACATGTAATTTGAGAGACAATAACAATACCTTTACGAATCAAAATATGCGCCGTCATTATCTATCACCTTCCGCCATCGGTCGGACAGCTCACGGATTCCAGCCATGAAGAATACTTCGTCGTGTGACGCAATGAAGTCGTCAACCCATTTTTGCACTTCGTCACATGTCCGGAACCGTACAGCAGACAAACCATGTTGCATCAAATGATAGTCTGAAGGGGCTATGTCGGGATTATACGCCGAGTGCTCCAAAACTTCCCAGCCAAGCGTCAATAACGTTTCCTTGACCGATTTCGTGACATGCGGCCTAGCGTTGTCATGCAGTAATTATACGAGACGCAATCCTTTGCCTGTGAATAGACGTTTCCGACAGATTAGCTGGTTCAACCGCAGCAATTGTTGCTTGTAGCGATCAGTAGTAACAGTTTGACCCTGTTCCAATAGTTCATAATACAGCACACCTTTCACATCGCACCACTGCACAGCAGAACTTTCTTGGGGTAAATATTGGGTTTCGGTGTCGAAGTCGTTGCTTCACCGGGGTCTACCCAGTTATTTTTGCGTTTGGAATTACGTCACATAAACGCTTTAAAACTTATTTATACACCTAATACATTTACTGAAAAGTTTTGCTGTTTTCTGGCTTTATTTTACTACTGGCAGAGTTGGGACATATTTTACAGGAAGAATGGTCCAAATTCCATTATCGAATGTTCATGACTTGTGTAAGTTTATTCCAAGTGGAATTGCTTCTGTTCTGAAAGCCCGAGGTGGGCCTACAACTTATTAATAAATTAATAGACGCCCGTACCTGTAGAACGATATCAGCACCTCGTTTAATCCATGCCATACCGAATCGGACTGTTTCGAATGTAAAGGCGGCCCAACACGTTGTTCGGTAGGCTTTCCTAAATTTCACTGGTGTCCAAAAATTAAGCATAGTTTAAAAAAAAAAAGACGTTTTTAAACAAACGAAAGGGGAAAGAAGGGAAGTAAAGTAATATACAGAGACATGGGAATATGGAAATCATGACGCAATAGCACGTGACGAATGATAATCGGCAAAAACGACGAAGCAGCATATTTGTGGAATTGAAAAAGAGCTACAAAAATGCGACATTTCTTGTCATCGCGCCCCGCTACAGTAGATTTTATTTTTTACGCTTTCCAACCGTAGGTTGAAGAAGTGTATATGCTCCAGCTTTGTCCGTCTGCCTGTCCGCACGATAACTCGCGTAATAATGGTTTGATTTCGATGAAATTTTAGTATGGGGACAATCTGGAGACGAAACCCTATTGAAAATGGACGACATGGGGTCAAAGGTCAGGACATAGGAGCGGGATCCGCTCTATCGCCCTTATGCGTCATAACTTGCGTAACATGCTTCGATTGCGACAAAACTATCACGTTGTTCTGAAGGCATACTGAACCGGTCCTGTTTAATATCATTGAAATGAGGTCAAAGGTCAGGACACAGAAGCGAGATTTATTCCACAGCCATTATCCTCATAACTTGAGTAATGATTTCTGGTATGTTGGAAAGCGTATGTGACGTGCCTGCCCCTCAGCACATGAGATAAAGGCAGATAGCAGCGAAAGCATACGTCCGCGTAGCTCAGTTGGGAGAGCGACTTATTCCGGAATGAGGGGACCCGGGTTCGATGCCCGGCGTGGACAAAAATGACAGAGCAATTTACTTCGTTATACGTATCATAATCAATGCATTGCATGTTTTTACTAACTTGTTTATTAAAACAGTACGTCAGAAAGACGGAAGGTGGACATGTTTATACGCGGTAGGATTATCGGAATCTTGCTATGATGCAGAGTAATGTTGTCAGAGCCTCTGGCATGAATCAATCCATTGTATGCAGACTTTGGAGATGATTCCAGAACATCGGAAATGTTAATCGTCAATCTGTGGCAGGTCTTCCACGGATCACAGCGGCTCAGGATAATGGGTATGTGGCACTAACAGCGAGACGTACAATGGGTCGATGTCAGCGAAACAGCTTGCTTTAGGGCTATCTACTGCTGGTGGACCAGCTATTTCAAGGCAAATACATGTATTATACAGACGGCTCAACGAACAAGGACTATACGCAAGAAGATCTGAAGTTTGCATTCCACTCACTCCGCCAGCAAGAAAATGCAGGGTACTGTAGTGCAGACAACATCGAGACTGGGACAAAAATAAATGGCCAAATTTCCTCTTTTCCAATGAATCCAAGTTATCTCCAGATGAGAACACGATGGCTGTCACTTTTGTCTCGAAAGTGACAGCCATCGTGTTCTCATCTGGAGATAACTCGGAACCCGTTATTCCCCACGAACATCCAAGAAATGCGCCGTTACATAGGTGGTGGTGTACTTGTCTGGTGTGGCATTTCGTCCAACGGGCGAACACAGCTCCAATCATATTCTAGTGGAACTTTCACTGGTCGGCGATACAGAGACGAAATCTTTAATCTCTACGTGCTACTTTTTTGGGGTGCTGTTGGCCCAGATTTCCTGTTCATGGACGATAACGCGAGACCTGATAAAGCTGCTCTTGTCGATGATTGTCTGGAAAGTGAAGATATCCACCGTATGCCATGGCCGGCGCGTTCCACAGACCTCAACCCAATAGAGTATGTGTGCGATGCATTTGGGAAGACGCATTGCTGGTCGTCAACCTCCTGCCAAAACTCTTGAGGAACTCCGATCTACTCTTGTTCGGAAGTGAAATTTGTTGCCGCAGAGTCTTCTTGTTTCCCTCGTCAACATCATGATACATCGGGGTGACACTTGTATATCTCTGTAAGAGATCACCATACTCCTTACTACTAGACCGTTGTACAAAATCGGAAACGCCTCCAGAAAATTTCTTGTTTTCTCCAATTTGGACTATTGGTACATTTTCCTGGTTCATCATTTTTTACATGATTTGTACTGGACATTTAGTTCTCACTCAGATACGAGTATCTATATGTAGTAAATAACCTATTTTATATTGTGCCTTCTCGCTTTTACAATATAACATGTTTTGTTGATTATCTTAATTTTTGGGCATCAGTGTAATTTGCTATTTTCAGTATACGTCATGAACTATTCATGCCGTTTAGAATATATTTGGCCGCCCCGGTGGCGCAGTGGTCTAAGGCGCTGGCCTCTGATCATTCGTCCGTAAGAGGTCAGGGTTCGAATCCCGGTCAGGCATGGACGTTGTGTTTATCTTACGGCACTGGCTCACTCTCTTCCCTGGAACTAGTGACCCTAAATTAGGGACGGGCGACTTCTTATAGCCCATTGAGTTGCTCACGGTGGTCGTTAAACCTCCAAAAAAAAAAATATATATATATATTTGTTTCTCTCTTTTTTACTTTATTTAAAAAATCAGTTCTAATTCCATAGCTTATTTGCTGAACTCTAGCCAAATTTTTAGCACGCATGGGGGTTTTGCCACATTTCCCATATGGCGGAATCTTGATAATAACTACATGTTCAATTAATTTATTTTATTTTCCCTTCTTAATTCCTTTCTTCTTTTTTTCGTGAAGTCATTGAGGGAAATTTTTTTCGGGATTTAATAGCTCCCACGAGCATCTAAGATGGAAAGGATATATCTTGTGCTTAGTCAAAAGGTAATTAATTCCAACTCAGGAGAAAAACCAGTGCCATAAGTATGAACACATTATCAGTGCTTTCCCCTAAATTTTTTTTTTTTTTTTTTTTTTTTTGATTGGAGGTTTAACGACCACCGTGAGCAACTCAATGGGCTATAAGCAGTCGCCCGTCACTCCATCTCGGAAGTCGTTTAGGGTCACTGGTTCCAGGGAAGGGAGAGAGCCAGTGCCGTAAGACAAACACAACATCCATGCCTCACCGGGATTCGAACCCGGACCCCTTACGGACGAATGATCAGAGGCCTGCGCCACCGGGGCGGCTCCCCTAAATTTCAACTCAGTCAAGGAAACAGAAGTTGCAGAGTGCTTTACATCATATCAAAATTATGCCGACAAAAATGCATGTTACCTACATTTTGTATGAATCCTTTAAATATCTTTATGAGTCACCCAACGCTATAGAAAATGCAAAGTGGTACGAAAAGTAATGTCCTTAAGGGGACTAGGGAAGTTTGAAATATCAAAAAAATCGATTTCGGGTTTTTTTTTCTTTTTGTATATTTCGATAGTGCAATCCTTTAAGAATATCTTCCCGTTTGAATTTTCGAAAAATTCATAAAATTGTGGTTAGGGGATCATAAAACGTGATTTGGCGCGCGGCCGGCCGAACGCAGGTAGCCGCGCAGCTATTGCTACCTCCCTTACCCGAGTAGAATAGAACAGTCCAGTAGGCTTTCAACCAAAGTGCCGGAATTCTATAGTGCAGGAAAATTTTAACGCGTAAGTACGACTGTTCTAACATCAATATTGTACCGAATATTTGAACGCGATTTTCTCGAAACTACATGTTTTGGTGATTTTACCACGATATCTCGACAACCGCTGGAGATATCAACTTGAAATTTATACCGGAGTTGCAAAACACGATGACGCATTAATTGTACCTGACATCTGACTGAATAAAAATGTTTTCACCGTTTTAGAATAACGAATAATTCGCATTTTTCCACATTTTTCGTTATCTGGACGCCATTTTTTTTTTGCATTTTGTTTTCATTTTCAATTTTTTGGGTATAATCAATAGAGGGAAGCCTAAGAAAAAGAAATATCCCTGGGATTTCCCGAAATCTTCACCCATTAGACTGTAATCGTAGTAAAATCGGATTTTACATATTTTGCCTCATTACGTTGGAGCGCCAATAGTATTCACCTGTGGAATAAAAAAATATCGCGATATTTTCTTATTTTATCATTTTATACTAAATACCCCTGCAAAGACCAAACGTTTTATATTTATTCGCTGCCTTGTTATAAACAATTAAACGCAAACCACTTTTTGAAATGTCAAACCTCCCTAGACCCATTAAGATAACACCTTCATAACGATGAATAAAAAGGTTTCACTTGCACATCCGTTTTTTTGTGTTAGTCGAACTTTCTGTAATGGTTTTAATCCTTTCCAGAAAAACTATCCTTAAATGGAAAAATCGTTAACTGCCTATTCTGTAGGATTTACACGTTAAAGCCCCAATCCGTTCCAGAAGCCCAGAGAATTGACCTCCTTATCAAAGCCAACCTTTTATTTGTATTCAGTGGATATACAAGACCAATTGAATTAGAGACAGCTGGCGTTATGCAAATGTGGCGTTGTGGGCAGCCCTGTAAACGGAAACGACATGACGTATGCAGTGATCCGACAATATAAGGAGTGATGCCAACGGGAATCAGTAAGAGTCGGACGCAATATACGAAGGATCTAAGCGCATTTGATCGTGGGCAAATTGTCGGGGCCCGACAAATGGGTCACTCCATCTCGGAAGTCGTGCAGACACAGGGATTTTCACGAGCCACTGTATCACGGGTGCACCGTGAGTACATCGAATCCGGTAAAACATCCCTGCAAGGGGCAACTGCCGTGGACAACAGCGTGTGGATGAGCGGGGTCATCGTCGGCTAGCTAACATTGTAACAGCGGATAGACGGGCCACAGTGCAATAAACCACTCGGCAATTTAACGCTGGTGCACAAAAACGTGTAAGGAGCCACACCATCCAGAACCATCTCCTCGCTATGGGGTACAGAAACCATCGTCCCACGAGGGTACCGCTGCTGACCGCACATCACAGGGTGCAAAGATTAGCATGGGCGCGGGAACATCGCCACTGGACCCTAGACATATGGAAAAATGCTGCCTGGACTGATAAGTCGAGATTCACGTTGGTACATGCGGATGGCAGGATACGAGTACGGCGCAAACCACATGAAGCGATGGATCCTTCTTGCCAGCAGGGTACCCTTCAAGCGGGGGGGGGGGCATTCTCGTCTGCGGACTGTTTACGTGGACTGAAATGGGACCCCTGGTACGTGTGACATCGTCCCTCACAGGTCAACGTTACCGGGACGACCATTTGCTCCCGTTTGTGCGTCTTCAACATCCCACTGGGGACCTCATCCTGCAACAAGACAATGCAACCCCGAACTGTATCCGAATGGTTAGATGAACACTCCACCGACGTGACCTCGCTTCCTTGGGCAGCTAGGTCACCTGACCTCAATCCCATCGAGCACATCTGGGATATCATCGAGAGAGATGTTCGAGGCTCTAACCCCCTCCATCAAATATTCGTGAATTGTGGGAGCTTGTTCAGATGTCGTGGATCCGTATGGCTTCCCAACGCTTCCGGTGTCTTGTCCAGTCCATGCAGAGACGAATCGCCGCCGTCATCAGGACGAAAGGTGGTGCTACACGTTACTAGACAGGTATCTCTAACTCAATTGCTGTTCAGTGTATCATCATCATTGTCAACCATTATCAATCCACTGCTGGACGAAGGTCTCCCCAAGTTTCCTCCACAACGGTCTGTCTTGTGCCAGTCTCCTCCATGTCGCTCCCGCATATTTTCGAATTTCATCCACCCATCTCCCATGGGGTCTTTTTCTGGGTCTTTTCCTGTCCCTTGGAATCCAATCTAAAATTTCGGCTGTCCATCGATGGTCTGTTCTTCTGGAAGTATGTCCAGCCCATTGCCATTTCAGGGATTTAACTCTGATCATGATGTCTTCCACTCTTGTCATTTTTCGGATCCACGTGTTCCTCTTCTTATCTCTCCTGGTTACACCAAGCATGCACCTCTCCATGCTGCTTTGAGTTGTCTGCAGCTTTTGTATGTCTCTTTTAGCTAAGGTCCACGTCTCTGCACCATACGTAAGCACTGGAAGGATGCATTGATCAAACACTTTTCTTTTAAGACATAATGGCATATTGCTCTTGAAAATTATGCTGTTTCTTCCAAAAGCTCTCCAGGCAAGTTTTGTACGCAGATTAATTTCTTCACCAATGTGACCCTCACTTGATATCTGCTGTCTAAGATAAATGTACGTGTCTGTTACCTCCAGCTTTTCTCCATCAATCGATAAATCTTCATTTCTTGTAAAAGCATTGAACATCACTTTTGTCTTCTGAAAGTTCATTTTTAATCCCACTTCTTTACTCTTGTCAGCAAGTTCCTGCATCATACTCTGTAGCTCTGATGGGGTAGTTGCAAAAATGACTATGTCATCAGCAAAACGAAGGTGGGTTAGATAATCTCCATTAATCTTTATGCCTTTGTTTTCCCAGTTCAGTGATTGAAAGACATTTTCCAATGTGGCATTAAAGAGCTTCGGAGATATGGTGTCACCTTGTCTCACTCCTTTTCCAATTTTTATGTGTGTTGTATTTTCAAATAGCAGAATCTTTGCACTTGCATTTTCATAGATGTTATTAATAATATTAATGTATGCATCTTCAATACCGCAGGATTTCAGAGCCATTGCAACTGCTGATGGTTTCACCGAATCAAAGGCTTTTTCATAATCGACAAAAGCCATGCACAATGGAAGTTCATATTCCCTCGCTCTTTCAATTAGTTCTCTCAGTACGTGGATATGATCTATTGTGCTGTAGCCACTCCTGAATCCAGCTTGTTCTCTCGGTTGAGCCATGTCCAGTGTTACCTTCAAGCGGTGTGAAAGAACTTTAGTGAAGATTTTATAAACCACTGATAGGAGGCTGATAGGTCTGTAGTTCCTGAGATCCTCAATGTCACCTTTTTTATGTAGCAAGATCATTGTAGCGTTGTTCCAATCCTCAGGAATTTTCCCTTCATTAAGGCATCGAGTGAAAATTTGGGCGAGTACTGTTTCGATTTCTCCACTTGCTTCTTGTGTGATGTCAACAGTAATTCCATCTTCTCCTGGAGCTTTTCCCCGCTTCATGTTCTTGATTGCATGTGCAACTTCTGCTGGAAGGACTGGAAGAACTCTGATACCTTTCATGATGCCTGGAGTACATGTATCATCCCTTTCATATAATTTGGAGTAGAAATCTTTCACTCTTGTCAAAATTTCGCCTCTATTTTTTGTTACAGAACCATCTTCTTTTCTCAGTGCCATAATCTGTTTTTTTCCCTTACTGAGATGTCCCTTTGCTATCTTTAGGCTTTGGTTGTTTTCAATTGCTTTCCTTACTAGTTCACAGTTGAATTTCCTTACGTCTTCAGTGATACTTTTTCGTACTGTCTTGCATAGCTCTATATATTCCACTTTGGAAGTCACATCTTCTTTAGTTGTCCTCATCTCTCTTCTTTTTTGCATCAACATTTTGGTTTTTCCTGATAATTTGTTCACATGCAATTTGTACTTAGACCCAGCTAATTTTGTTGCTGTTTCCATAAGAGCTTTGGTTACTTTTCTGTTAACTTCAGAAATATCCACTTCTTCCGATGTTAGGCCTTCTAAAGCAGAGAATCTGTTCTTCAGTTCCAATTTGAAGGTATTATGGTGTTTTTTAAGGTTGGTTATGTCAATACATTTTGTTTGTCTTATGAGCGTGCTACGTTCGAGTTTAGTGTTGTGTTGAACTTGTTTAGCACACTGCAGTCTTCTATGACGAATTTTTTTGTTACACATAATAAAATCAATTTCACTTGTCGTCCCATTTGGATGTCTCCATGTCCATTTCCTGTGTGGCTTTTTCTTGAAAAAGGAGTTCAAGATGAAAAACCCTTCTGCCTCTGCAAACTCTACGAGAGTATTTCCACGCTGGTTTCTGTTGCCGTGACCGAATTTACCTACTGAAGTTTCATTCTGTTGCCGTTGCCCTATTTTTGCATTGAAATCTCCCATAATTATCTTCAAGTGCTGCTTACCTTTATTATTTAGATCACGAATTTCCTCATAAAATTCTTCAATTTCTTCTTCAGCATGACTTGTGGTGGGTGCATAAGCTTGAATAATCTGAGCCTGGTATATTCTCGAGAGTTGGATAACGAGTCGTGCAGCTCTGTCAGAGGAACTTTCAACTTCTACAACTTTATCCTTCAGTTTCTTGTTTATTATAAATCCAACACCACTAGTTCTGCCAGTATCTGTCCCACGATAGTAGAAGAGATGTCCACTTTTCAGTTCAATGAGATCTCCTTTTCTCCTTACCTCACATAGCCCGACGATGTCCCACTTGATCCTTTGTAGTTCCTCTTCCAATTCAAGAAGCCTTGAATCAGAAGATAGGGAGCGTCCGTTATACGTAGCCAAGGTCAGCATCAGATGGCAGCCTAGTCCGGTCCTCCGGGGATTCTTAGCACCCTCTGCCTTCATGTCGCACTGGCCGCTGCCTTGGCCAGGTACATTCCAGCTGCCGGAGACTGAGGGCCAAGATTTAAGTTGTGGAGTCATTTTAGAGGGGTTTGGCCATAACTCACCACGCTGGCCAAGCGGGTTGGTGAGTGTGGGATAGCATTTCCTCTAATCCCGATGGTATAGTTATACCGCTATTGGCGGTCGTCAGAGCCCCTTTAGTGGGAACAGGATGTACCACGAGAAGGCGGGGTTGACATTTGTCAAGGAGAGGCTGTGATGTTACACATCACCTGACCTTACATCCCCTTCAGTGTATATATATATATATATATGTTTTTGTTGATTGGAGGTTTAACGACCACCGTGAGCAACTCAGTGGGCTATAAGCAGTCGCCCGTCCCTAATTTAGGGTCACTGGTTCCAGGGAAGGGAGAGAGCCAGTGCCGTAAGACAAACACAACATCCATGCATCACCGGAATTCGAACCCGGACCCATTACGGACGAATGATCAGAATTCAAATGGTATTTATTGAGAAACAAATATATACAAGTATTTACAATCACCGGGTTATCGTCGCGCATTAGCGATCCCATCATGCTTTTCACCTGACAAAGCAATTAACAGAAGTAACAAAAAAGTGACGCATATATAGGACTGTTCATAAAAGTCAGTCGGGGAATGTTCAAATTTCGGAGGAACAAAACACAAAGTGATGAATTGTTGAAGAAATGTAGGAAAATCACTGATGAAGAAGTGGGAAAAAGCCAACTTGATGTTGGGTGCCGGCTTCGCAGAAAAAGTCTGTCGTGGAAAGCGCTATGATTCACTGGGAAGAAAGGAAAGCTCATCATAGGAAGACGCAAAAAGTTCAGCGATGACTACGCACAACACGATGCGACACTGTTAACACATCATGCGGCATTCTCATCACGAGAAATAAACACTAGTCACACTTCCTGGTGATGAAAGAAAAAACAACAACACAATAATTACATACTACAAAAAGACGTTCTTAACAAAAGAAACCTTGGTTCTCCCCCCCCCCCCAAAAAAAAGAAAAAATTGGTGTGCCCGTCCATTTGTATGGACAAAAGAAGATCGTTGAAACGTTGCTACAGGAGTATTTTGCCTGCAGCAGCTAAAAAAAAAAAAATATTTGTATAAAACGGAGCATTATTTGGGTGGTTGAAGATGGTCTACAAGTTTAGGCATGAGAACCTTAAGCATACATTTTGTCCTTCTACCATATTGGGTAGTCCAAGACGGCTGAGAGACATTACTAAAGACTTCCTCGAGCGCTGCGAGTTGTTAAACCATTTCGGGAAGGCGCTGTAAATTCCTCCGCACACATGATATTTGCATAATGTTGCTCTTTTTCGGACACTGATAGAGAGATATTAATTCAGGGAGAGTAAGTGGCGAATTGGGGAGAGTGCCGTCCAGGAAAAATTCTGGAAAGTAAAGAAGGGTGTGGAGAGGGGGCATTCACCTTTATGACGTAGAAGTCTTGTCTTACTTCTACGTTAATTTAAAACATCAACATACTAAGAAATAGTTCCTAAATGAAAGAAACCTTAACGGCCAGACGAAACATGTAAACAACAGAAGTCAAACTTAGGGAAAAGATGCTTTATTCAAGGTTGTAGCACGTCCATAACAGAACGATATCAATATTTAAACACACCACACAGCTTCACAGCTCTTAACACAACGCTCGCTTTACAACGCATTCTTTCAACGCTCTCAGTAATCGCTCCCCTACAACAGTTTTTTCGTCTTTTTTATCTCTCGTTTTTATCAAAACAGGCATACGTCACGTTCATTCAACCTCAATTGTTTTGCCAACAGTATTCATTTGAGAGAAAAGATATCACGTTAAGAGTGAAGTATAACAGAATAAACTCAAGATTTACATAGGGAAAGAAACTAAAAAGGAAAGTTAATTTAGAATATACGTCACACCTTCTGAAGAAGCAGACTGCAATTCACTATCATGGGCAGTTTCCATGCTTTCTTCTGCCGAATCGGTAAGGATGCCGTAGGTGTTGGATGTGGAAACAGCGTATTGACTGTCCTGGCTAGGTGAAGCAGAAGAACATCGAGAGTGCGGGGTTAAAGTGCGTTTTTTTGTCGTAAACTGGAACGAGAAGACGCACGAGTACATCGTGGTGAAGCTGGGGAAATAGAACGTTTATTAGCTGTTTGAGACTGGGTGGCCTGTTGAGGTGGTAGCAGATGTGGAAAATTTGAAGTATCCATATCAAGGGGATTATGTAAACCCAGTGCAGTAGAGGTCAAAGCCGGACATGGTCGAATATTATCAAATTGACGAGATCCAGGATCTGAAGCAACATGGTTACCAGTAGAAGTAGAGTCTGTAGAATGTATTACAGGTGGTTTTCCTGCAGTTCCTGGTTGAGCAGCAAATAAAGCCGATGAAAGTTCCTGTAGGCTGGAAATAGAAGTAGCAGCGGCAGCAGAACTGTCCTGTAGAGCACGATGTGGCCATTCAGACACGACGTGCCCTTCGGCCTTGCACTTAAAGCACTGTGGACACCTGCAAACACATAAAAAACGAATGTGCGGGTGCCAATGCTGAGTTCCATGGATGTGGGACGTTCAACAATAGCTTCATCTCTAGGGAATATGATACGGTACTGTTGACGTCCTCCTTGCACTGAACTGTAGTGCGAGTCGCGACCTAAAGCTGGAAGAATTTTCGTTTTACCAATTACTCGTCCAAAAGACCCTAGTGTTTTAATTAGTATTGAATCCGGTATGGCTGTCGGTACCGGCGAGAGGGTAACAGTAATAGACCTATGTGAAGCAGGAATAGGTTTTAAATGGAAATGTCTAATATCAATTCCTGACTGAAGAATTTTATCAACAGTAGTAGGGTCTGTAAATTGCACTATAATTCCCCCTCCCATACGAATAATAGACACTATCTGTTTTTTCGGGAACAACTTTATAAACAGCATCTACATGAAGTGGGAGTGGGTGTCGGACAACGATTTAAAAAAGACACTAAGAAGCAATGCAGAGTTATACTGCTTACCTTCATGAGATTCTTCAGGAACCAAAATCTTCAATACTTTATCCACTCTGGTTAGTTCAATGTTATCACAAAATGAATTCGTAATCCGCTGAGATGAGCCATCAACAACAGTTGCAAACGCAAGCGGGGTGAGGGTGGGCACGTATCGCTAGCCCTAACACTAGAGTTGTTTTTTTTTTTTTTTTTTTTTGATTGGAGGTTTAACGACCACCGTGAGCAACTCAATGGGCTATAAGCAGTCGCCCGTCCCTAATTTAGGGTCACTGGTTCCAGGGGAAGGGAGAGAGCCAGAGCCGTAAGACAAACACAACATCCATGCCTGACCGGGATTCGAACCCGGACCCCTTACGGACGAATGATCAGAGACCAACGCCTTAGACCACTGCGCCACCGGGGCGGCTTGTTGGAGGTTTAACGACCACCGTGAGCAATTCAATGGGCTATAAGCAGTCGCCCGTCCCTAATTTAGGGTCACTGGTTCCAGGGAAGGGAGAGAACCAGTGCCGTAAGACAAACAACATCCATGCCTCACCGGGATTCGAACCCGGACCCCTTTCGGACGAATGATCAGAGGCCATCGCTTAGACCACTGCGCCACCGGGGCGGCGCTCCCTTCTTACAGTGTGACAGCTGTTAAACATCGTGTCTCACATCCAAGAATTTGAAGCTCCGTTTTTGTAGCAAAATAATTCTTTTTTTCTGGAAATATGCAAAACATTGAACATTCCTGGTGCGTGAGCGATATCAACGTGTCCAAATTATTATTCGAAAACCAGAAAGGATGGATTCATTACCATAGGTTTCCGAAAACTGAAGTTTTGTTCATAAAAAAATATCATACCAACTGAAAAAGAGAAAACAGGTTAAAACAGTTGCTTGAGGAACAAGACAAAGATGAGAGAAGAAAACATTTCTTTACAGTAAATAATGTCCCGATTCTTAAAGTTCTCAAAATTTAGCGATTAAAATATGACGAAAAGAAATGAAAAAAAAATTAGAAATCTAGAATTTTAACTTTTTTATTAAACGACTAATTACAAATAATAACAGAGCACTTAATACAATCAATTTCCAGCTTTTTAATTAAGCGAGTTTGTGGAATGTTGCTGAAGTTTTGATTTGTTCTACATCAGGGGATTTTTTTATGTAGTGTTATAGTAACAATTTTATGTTTTTTTTCTTTCTTTTGAATTTATTTAAAGAAGACAATATTACAGTTGCATATAATTAAACTTAAAAGATATGATTATAATCCCTACTCTTTTCCTTAATACTATGTCAATATCCTATTTAGATTTAACAGATTTGAAAAAAATAAATAAATGCATACTACGTTTCTTTAAAATATCGGTTTACTTTAAATAAAATGTTCATATGGCTGTCAGTATTTCCTTCGTGTATTGCAGATGAGTTTTGCATTGCCTCTTGGTTGCAAGTTTTCAGATTCAAAACGTGTTTGAATTAAAAATTGTTTGCAACATTTCTCTGGCGAGTGCTTTAGTTGTATCAACGGTCTACCCGTCCTGTACGTAAGGGGCCGATACTTCCGCTGCTAGGGAGGCGGGAGGAGTAAACCTTACTGTTTATTAACTTTGCTCTCAGTCACCATTGTTGTCACTAAACAAAGACGGGAACTAGGAATTTCTCCAGGGGCGATATCATTCAATTCCGTAATATTGCATCGCAGGCAATATTGTGAAAGTGAATGATATCGCTCCAGAAGAAACTCCTGGTTGCTTTCTTTGTTTAGTAGGCACAGCACATCAGCCTACTGATCGGAAGTTTAATATGGTGAACCAGCGTTAATACTTTTGTAAACCTGTAAAAGAGGGGACAGAAATTCGAAAAGCAGGGACAGACAGTTTCAGACGGTATGGTATTCTGGGCGATGCATGATTTTAGGGTCTTAGTCGTTAGAGGGTTAAGGTCCACAGTGAAGTAACACAATGGGGTTTAAACAGTCGCTCATCTCTAATTTAGGGCCACTTGTACCTGGTAAAAGAGAAAACCGGTGCCATAGGGATTCGAACAGTTTGAAGCCAGCACTTCATACTACTTGGTCACCGGGACAGCCGATGGCTTGTGAAGAATGAACTCCCATTGTTGTCAAAGTTGTAGGACCGTTGTTCTGTGGTTTGATGTTATGGCTATCGCTTATTTAATCGAAAGATCACTTTCCCGAAGGTCGCTTGGCCAAAACGCACTTGATCGAAAGGATGGTTTCACCGAAGGGTCACTTGACCGAAAGGTTCATTATATCAAAGGATCGTTTCACCGAAAAGTTCACTTCACTGAAAGATCACTTTATCGAAATGATCATTTCAGCTAAAAATTATTTGACCGAATAGTTTATCTAAACAAACAAACAGATGAAAATCGCTGTACCTCAGTGTTATCTCATTAAAGCGTCATTTGTTGAAAATGTTCCGAAAGTTCACGTATCCGATTATTACTGAACTGAAAAAAGTTCGAAACGAAGCTCATGCTTCGAATTAGAATCTATCAGTTCGGTCTCACCTCTCTATAACATGCTGCACCACGGTAAACTTTGAACGTTGATTTTTAACATTATTTTTTGAATTTAGTAAATATTTTCTTCTTAAACATTGGAGATTATAACATTCATATAGTACACACACTCGCCATTAATTAGAAATCTTTATGCAGATGTGAGTGAAAGTCACGTACGCAGCGTATATGCAAAATACGTGATCACGTGCGTGATCTATGCAACTATTCAAGACAGTTGATCGTCAATAATTGTCCGTAGTGTTGATCACAGTAGGAAAAACAAAGGATCTTTCGGAGCTCGGTAAAGGCCTTATTGTGGGTGCCCATCTGGCTGGAGCGACGATTTTGAAAGCAGCAGAGCTAACCGCTTCTCAAAAGGTGAGATATCCCGGGTCTTTAATCAGAGGAAAAATAACCCACCATTCTTGTCTAAAAGGCGTAACTGCTGCGTGATGACAATCTTTCAGGAACGAGATAGCCGTCGTCTAAGAAGGCTTGTACGGAGAAACAGGAGTTCCTGTGAGCAGCGATTGATCGAAGCATTCAGTGAGGGCTGTTCCCGACCCATATCTCAGCGAACTATGCTCAGGGAATTTAAGTGGATCGGTATTGGCAATCACATGCCTATACTGCAGTGGTTCCCAAAGTGTGCGCCGTGGCTTCCTCATAGGGGCGCCGCGAAATGTTACAAAATTTTCATAATTTCATTTCCATTTTCAATTCAATGTGATAGGACGCGACATCGCGACATCTAGCGGACCTGGTGCAAACCAGTAACTCACTTAGTAATAACTGTTTGCAGAAGCCTCTACAAATGGTTACTGGATGGCACTCTACAATAATGTTACAAGCGTGAGCTCCACCCCCTCCCGCACGATTGCCGCCCGACGGGCGCACGTGTGTGTTCCGCGAGGCCACTACCGGAAGTAACCTGAGCTTTCGCACCAGCCTCCGTGCTTCTGATAAACATTCCTCCCTCGTTCTCCGAGCGTCTAGAAATGAGACTCTCAGTCCAGATTCTTTGAGAAGGTCACCATATCCTTTAAATATGCTCATCCGTTGTCATTTGTGACTCATTTGGCGATTAGCAGTCTTATGTTGATGCTCTGTCGCTGAGTTTCGGCGTTTGTAAGCTTTCGGCGTATCAACTGAATATTGTTGTGATTAGGTGAAATGAAGTTTTTAAGTTTTTCTTCTCGTATGTATTTTTTAAAATCGATCGGTTTTTACTGTTTAAACCGATCCATTTACTTACTTTTTTATCACATCGGTCGCTGTGATAAAAACTAAGTATCGCGCAAAAATAAATGCGGAGAATAAAATGAAAGTAGCCGTGTCCAGTTTGATTCCAAGATTTGAGAAAATGTGCGGTGATCAACAGGCTCATCCATCCCACTAATTAGTTGAATTTTTTCAATTACATTTTTTTGTGATCTTCGATACGTGTTTATTTATTTTTACCTAAGTGTACTTGTTAGATTAATACAGACATTTAACGTGGACCAGGAACATCAAACAAAGATCTTCGCTCTTTCTACGTTTATAAGTGAGTCACGGAAAAATTCTCATTGGCCGCCACCGGGAGTCGAACCCAGGGTCTTCCAGTTACGCGCCGGATATGTTTCAGCTACAACACAGCGGCCTCGAATTTCTCTAGACTCACACACGCTAACTGCCAAGCCAATTTGGCAGGTTGTGGTGTAGCGGAAGCGAAGATCTTTGTTTGATGTCCCTGGTCCACGTTGAATGTCTGTATTCATTATTCACTCGCCTTCTAATTATTTCTTCAGTTGCAGCTTACCATCTTTGGTGAATCGCCAGCATTGTGCGAGGCTCCAAGAAGCAACCTGCCAAATTGGCTTGGCAGTTAGCGTGTGTGAGTCTGGAGGAATTCGAGGCCGCTGTGGTGAAGCGGAAGCATATCCGGGGCGTAACTGGAAGACCCTGGGTTCGACTCCCGGTGGCGGCCAATGAGAATTTTTCCGTGACTCACTTATAAACGTGGAAAGAGCGAAGACCTTTGTTTGATGTACTTGTTAGAATTTGACACAGGCAAAGTGTACTTGTTAGACTTTGACACAGGCAAAGTGTACTTGTTAGAATTTGACATAGGCAAAGTGTACTTGTTAGAATTTGACACAGGCAAAGTGTACTTGTTAGAATTTGACATAGGCAAAGTGTACTTGTTAGAATTTGACATAGGGTGCCTTGGGTAAACCTGGATTCAGCAAGGGGGCTAAGAATCGAAAAAGTTTAGGAACCGCTGATATACGGAAACCACTGATTTCGGCAAAGAACAGGAAAGTTCGTCTACAGTGGTGTCAGTAACACCGTGAATGGACACTGGAAGACTGAAAAAAGTCATGTGGTCCGACGAGTCACGGTACATGTTGTTCTATACCTACGGTAGGCAGAGAGTTTGGTGGGAGTCCCATAAAGCAATGGGCCCAGCTTGCCTTGTAAACACAACTCAAGGTTCTGCAGATGGTGTCATGGTATAGGGCACGTTCTGTTAGAACAGAACGGGGCCCCTGATATCGCTGGAAGGTAGAGTGTCCCACAAGAATTATCTGAACATTGTTGCCGATCAAGTCCATCCTGCAATGTTGACCGTTTGTCCAGCAAGTGACAGTTGCTTTATGGACGACAATGCTAATGTCTATCGCGCAGTTCAGCAGTGATTGTTCAATGAGCATGACAAGAGGCTTTTACCATCTTCCCTGGCCACTACAAAGCCCGGATCTGAACCCCATTGAGAATGTATGGGACATGTTAGTAAAACAGATCCAGGAGCAAAGTCCTCTTCCGCCAAATCTGAGTCAGTTAATCAACTGTCTGGTGAACGCCTGATATTGTGTAGACATAGACAACACCTTGTGGAATCTATGCCGAAACGCATACATGCTGTAATTCGGGCTAAAGGCAGTTCAACGCGGCACTGAATAAAAGTTTCTAATTCATTGGCCGGTATGTGCACATTTAAGTATACATTGTGTTTAAAGAATACATTGCAGTAAAATGATTCTACGCATAAAAGTGTTGAGAATGGTGAAAAGAAAATCAGGCTGTTGCTGCATTTTTGAGAAAAGGAGAAAAAATGAAAAAATAAATTACTGATCGCTTATTAACGAAACATTCACATAACGAATATTTTTTCGCCTTGATCTCTCAAGTTATTCGTTATACGTAGGCTACAATGTACTCTTATATGCAGTTTCGAGATTTTAGTCTACAGTATCTTTTCTTTGTGAGCCTGTTTTGGGATACGATTCCCTAAATCAATGAGTTATTCTTTCATATTGGTTGAAATCATTGGAAGCTTTTTCGATTTTGCGACAAATAAGCAGACTAAACTGTCGTCTTGTCCTGCTTAATAGGGCACGATGCCCCAGAGCTCTCTCTATTGAGTCGGAAGAATTCGTTTGCGCCTGATTTCCAGGAAATATCGAATATCCACAGCTAAGATCGTAGGAATCCACCCATACTTCTTACGCCTACCCTTTCCTCCGAATATAATGAAAGGAAACACAAAAAGAATGACAGCCTAACTAGAGATGTGAAACCCCGTTCTTCAACTTAATGTAAGGTACTAACAGAAATCGATAACTCTTTTTGCGCTGACGTGTTCTATGTGGATCGATAGAATCTTTCTTTTGTTTTTTACATTTTTAAAGAATTTTTCTGAAATTCAGGGATCTTTCAGAAGCTATATATGGCAGAATAAGACGTGCTGAATTGCCTTGACAATTTTGTTGTATTCTCAAAATAACTTTCAGTACGTCAGCAACATGCCTGCATTCATTTAAAGTTATGATTTTTTTTCCTTGATCAGTATGCGGCATCCGGAAAATTATGCGAAAGCTTCTGTTTATCTCACTAATAAAAGCTTTTCCAAGCTTAACTAATATATCGCCATTGATTTTTTCAGCTATGGATTTAAGGAAAGATAAATTCTTCACATGTATCTTCAGGGAAGATGAATTGGTTAACGCAAATGTACACAGTGCGTCAAAGAATTTTTAAGACTGGCGCTAGATTTCAGCCTACGGTGGCACCAGCAGTGTAATCGCGAATGCATTATAAACCGTGACCATCTGCTTGCTTTCTGCCAAAAGTACTGCGCAGTTGTTAAAGTAACTCAAACGAAACGGGCGTTCATTAGAGAAGTAAAATTTTTTTCATGTAGAATTAATAAGATGGAACAAAGAGCTGTTATTAAATGTAACGCAAAACTTAGTAAAAGTGCCTCCAAAATGTACCAAATTATGAAACAAGTTTACGGTGAGTTTTGTTTAAGTATATTAAATGTTTTCCTGTGGCACAAACGTTTTTTGGACGGAAGAGATACGCTAGAAGATAATAAGCATACCGGAAGACCAAGTTCATCTAGGACACCCGAGATTATTGAAAAAGTGCGTGATTTCGTGGCAAACAATCGATGTGCGTCATTAAGAATGATGGAAGAATCTTTAAACATCAACAAAGAATCGATTCGAACCATCCTCCATGAAGGTTTGGACAAAACAAAAGTATGTGCTAAATTTGTTTCACACACGTTAACCAATGAACAAAAATCAAGGAAAAGTGCACATTGCCGAGACATCATTTCAGCCGCTGAAAATGATCTAAACTTCTTAAAATCGATTGTTACTGGTGATGAAACATGGTGTTTTCAATATGATCCTAAAACAAAGCGACAAAGTGCAGAATGGAAGTCTAAAAATTCGCCACAAGCCAAAAAAACAAGAAAAGTTCCATCGAAAATCAAGACAATGCTCATTACATTCTTCGATAGTAAGGGTATTTTTTTTTCCACAAATAATTTGTTCCAAGTGGACAACCAATTACTGGTGAGTTTTATTTAAATGTTTTGAGGCGTTTGATGGGCAGAATTTGTCGCATTCGTCCAGAATATCGGGATGAAAACAGTTGGTGTTTGTTGCACGATAATGCACCCAGTCACACCTCACTTCTTGTTCGTAGATTTTTGGCGAAAAATAACGTCTGTGTGTTGAATCATCTACCGTATTTGCCTGATTTAGCACCCTGCGACTTTTCTTTGTTCC
Organism: Macrothele yani; assembly: GCA_039090855.1. Taxonomy (NCBI): domain Eukaryota; kingdom Metazoa; phylum Arthropoda; class Arachnida; order Araneae; family Macrothelidae; genus Macrothele; species Macrothele yani. The sequence goes on along the minus strand of CM077018.1, from coordinate 104,759,794 downwards.
CAAAACTTAAAATATTGTTAAAAGGGTGGTTTTTATTTTATGATATTTCGACCATACAAACAGCTTCGACGCGTGCTTTGGAGGCAATTCCGCAAAGTGAACTGGAACAGGCATTCGAATCAATACTAAATCGCTGTAACAAGTGTATTGAAGCCGGAGGGACTTATTTTGAATAACAAACCAAAAAAAATTATAATTTCTTGTTCCTATTTCATTTTATAGACCGAGTCTTAAAAATTCTTTGACGTACTGTGTATATTTTAAGCGTATGAGTTCGAATGAAAAAATATCGGAAGTTGTAAGGAAATCCCACTTTTGATTTGATATTTTGTGCTTTTAATTTCTTTTGATCCTAATAAAGATAATTTTTACTCTATAAGCATGGGAAAATCCGGAAAATGGATTTAGAAAAAAATAATCTACAATTCACTATGTTTTCACACTCATATAGATACGTTATTTTCACAAATCAAATCTCGTACAGAATTTCTCTTTGTTTACTGTTTTCCAAGTAACATCTGATCGGGAAACTTGAAAATTACAACGCCCTGGAGCTGGAAACAATATTACAGAAACTGAAAATCTCAGTGAAGAAATGTTGTTCAACAGCTGTGTGAAGTTTATTTTCAAGATTCTAACGGTTATTAAATATTTTCGGGATTGTTTAGGGGAGGGGGGGGTGATTTTAATATCGTGCCATTTCTTCGATGTTTTTGCAATATTTTCTGGACGCCATCATGCCGTCCGCCGGACGAAAATGTTTGGAACCGCTGGAAATGATTGTTCTCTCAGGAATGAGGATGTTCCGAGATTTTCGGAATTTCGGCCATAGCTGCTTTTTTCCCTCCTTCACTTCTCTCTCTAATTATATTCTTATTTTTTATATTTTTCAGATCACGTTCCTTGTTTTTAGCAACTTCCGTAAAAGTGAAAAATAGTGACTTCGTATTTTTTAAGAATTCGTTCTAATGAAGGGTATATTTTCCTATTACTAACAGTACCTTCCTCAAAACCGATCTGTAGAGCAAACATTTTTGCCACCTTCCCCTTTTTTTAATACGCAGTTAAATTTCAAAATGAATACTTAATATGTTCGAAATACTGTAGAATCTAAGCCATTTCTGTGACCCGTAAAATTGTTTTCACAGCAAAGTGAAGAACGCTCAGCCAATTTTTAATATTTAAAGTCTCTTAAAACCTGTGGGCAAGCATCCTTTCTTTTATTTAAAACGAAGTTATATTCAGAAACGCTACGCCGCCGTGCTCACTGTGCAGAGAAAACGAGTTTATGTAGAACGAAAGACTGCGACGAAGTGTTGAAGTTCCGATTTTGAACTTGAATTTTTTGTTAACAAAAGGAAAAATGCTTGTCCTTTGTCAGTTGTAATAGCAAGAAGTGACTAAGCAATGAGGAACAATGCATTTTCTGAGAAATCAAACTTTGAAAACCTATAATGTCGCTCCTTACTCTGCCATCAAAACAACTGCGCGGGTCACGGAAATAGTGCAATTTCTAACAACGACACACAGTGTAAGCATACGATACATATAAGCTAACTATAAGCATGAATAAAATGTAGTACAAATCTAAATAAATGTTGTAAACTTCTATGAATATTTGTATAAGAAATAGCACCCCCTTTGTTCCTTTGAGAAAGTTTTAAATATTTCACCTTTTTTTAAAATTTCCATTGTAGCAGCATTTCAAAATATCTAAATGTAAACAGTATTTAGTTTATGTATTGATTGTGGTATATCAAAGTATTTCAAGTGTAATGACACGTTTATGACCTAACAATAGTTTTTTATTACATATTTTGAGTTTATTTTTTTAAATAGTGTGGAAGAAATAGTCCTCATATAATACGTGGAAATACATCTGAATGATTAACAGAAATTCCATTTTTTGTTACCTTGAGGGAGCTACACGTCCCCTCAGGCAACCCCACTCTTTGTGAAGGTTTTCCTGCGCCGCTCCTGGCGTTAGCGCGGGTGTCATATGTCTTCCTCACCTTAAGAATTTCGCGTTGCGCAATATTTTTTGTTTTGTTTTTTGTCGTAAGCACACCCCTAGAGACAGTATATCTAGTTGCAGGAATTGCTATAACATCATTGTGCATTAAAAGTGATAAATACAATCTAGCAAAGCATAAGGGATAAATACAATATAGCAAAGCATGCTATACGAAAGAAATCATAACTTATATTAAAAATATCAGGACATTCTTTAAGTGAGTTGCGAAGTCTAAACAGTTTTTGCATAACGGAGAATTTTCCCAGCTTCAGTCCTGCAGAATGCCATTGCGAATAGTTCACATTTTGTCCTTGGTGAACGTAGCACACGAAAATTTAATTGGTTTACAATTTGAATATCATCTATCTCTCCATTGATGATGCCGTACAGAAACTTAAGTTGGAGAGCCTTCCTTCTCGGATGTAGAGAGGTCATCTTGAAGAATGACAGACGGTCAGCCGTCAGGATATCCGCGATATAAACCCCGGTAGATCTGTGGAAAAGGTGTCGTAGAAATCTTTTTTGTACTTTCTCAATTTCATTCAATAGTGTTACGACGCTAGGGCTCAAAATGATAGCAACATACTCTTGTAAAGGTCTCACCGTAATCTCAAAAATGAGAATAAGTGTCTGAGAACTGGAAAAAATACTTAGAAAATCGTATAATGAATCCAAGATTTCTATAGGCAGAACGTACAATTCTTTGGCTTTTAAAGTTCAAGTAGGAATCAAATGTACACAGTGCGTCAAAGAATTTTTAAGATTGGGTCTGTAAAATGAAATAGAAACAAGAAATTATAATTTGTTTTGGTTTGTTATTCAAAATAAGTCCCTCCGGCTTCAATACACTTGTTACAGCGATTTAATAATGATTCGAATGCCTGTTCCAGTTCACTTTGCGGAATTGCCTCCAAAGCACGCGTCGAAGCTGTTTGTATGGTCGAAATATCATCAAAATAACACCCTTTTAACGTCATTTAAAGTTTTGGGAACACAGAAAAGTCACAGGGTGCTAAATCAGGCGAATACGGTGGATGATTCAACACACAGATGTTATTTTTTGCCAAAAATCTACGAACAAGAAGTGAAGTGTGACTGGGTGCATTATGGTGCAACAAACACCAACTGTTTTCATCCCGATATTCTGGACGAATGCGACGAATTCTGCCCATCAAACGCCTCAAAACATTTAAATAAAACTCACCAGTAATTGTTTGTCCACTTGGAACAAATTCTTTGTGGAAAAAAATACCCTTACTATCGAAGAATGTAATGAGCATTGTTTTGATTTTCGATAGAACTTTTCTTGTTTTTCTGGCTCGTGGCGAGGTTTTTGACTTCTATTCCGCACTTTGTCGCTTTGTTTTAGGATCATATTGAAAACACCATGTTTCATCAATAGTAACAATCGATTTTAAGAAGTTTGGATCATTTTCAGCAGCTGAAATGATGTCTCTGCAATGTGCACTTCTTGATTTTTGTTCATTGGTTAACCTGTGTGGAACAAATTTAGCACAGACTTTTGTTTTGCCCAATTCTTCATGCAGGATGGTTCGAATCGTTTCTTTGTTGATGTTTAAAGACTCTTCCATCATTCTTAGTGACGCACATCGATTGTTTTCCACGAAATCACGCACTTTTTCAATAATCTCAGATGTCCTAGATGAACTTGGTCTTCCGGTATGCTTATCTTCTAGCGTCTCTCTTCCGTCCAAAAACGTTTGTGCCACAGGAAATCATTTGATTTACTTAAACAAAACTCTCCGTAAACTTGTTTCATCATTTGGTACGTCTCCGAGGCACTTTTACCAAGTTTTGCGTTAAATTTAATAACAGTCCTTTGGTCCATCTTAGTAATTCAACAAGCAAAAAATTTTACTTCTCTAATGAACGCCCGTTTCGTTTGAGTTACTTTAACAATTGCTCAGTACTTTTGGCAGAAAACAAGCAGATGGTCACGGTTTATAACACATTCGCGATTACACTGGTGGCGCCACCGTAGGCTAAAATCTAGCGCCAGTCTTAAAAATTCTTTGACGCACTGTGTATTAATAACTCCCAAGTCCTGGACATCGTTTGCCCAGCTAAGAGAATACTCGCTAGCTTTGTAGTCAAAGAATTGGGTTTCTTTTCATCGAAAAGGGAATTACATGACACTTGGAAATGTTGTGGTGGAGATTGTACATCACTGAAGCAGATTACTGATGCCAGTTTGAAAAGCAAGATGTCATCAAGAGTCTGTACATTGCGATAAAAATCGAGATCATCAGCAAACAGGAGACAAGGGCCATCAATGTAAAATGCAAGATCATTAATATATATGGAAAACAAAAGTGGTCCTATATTAGAACCTTGGGGTATCCCAGACGTGGCAACATAGGAATCAGAAACATGATTGTAATAAATGACAGACTGGGACCGGTTAGAAAAATAGGACATAAAGAAGGACAGCAAATTATCACTGAGGCCAAGACAGTTTAATTTCCTGGGCAAAATGTCGTAATGAACCTTTTCAGAAGCTTTAGCAAAGTCAGCGTAAATAACATCAACTTGTGATCCTCTGTCAGTAGATGACGAAATATCCTCAGTGTTGTTGAATAGGTTGGTAAGCTTTGAGCGTTTCTTCAAAAAAATGTGTTGTGCAGAGCTGAAGACTTGTTTGAAGTGATCATTAGCTTAGAATAAATAAGAGACAAAGATTTTCGCTACGACAGAGATAACATAAATAATACGAGGGTAATGCAAAAGTGTGCATAACTTTTTTATTAACTGACAGAGGTCGTTCAAATTGCACATGTTGGTAGAGTAACTCTTCCTCTGTAGTAACCCTTCTCCTTCATTGCAGGTAAATGATGGATTCCAATCAGAAGCAACGTGCTGTCATGGAGTTCTTGACGAAGGAAGGGTATACATCCACAGAAGGCTACAGCATGTTTATGGAGATGACACCATTGACAAGAGCAATGTGCACAGATGGATGAAGAAGTTTAAAGAAGGGAAAATCAGCATTGAAGACAAACCATGCAGTGGGAGACCATCATCTGCGACCACTGACACGAATAGTCAGCGAGTGGATAAATTGATTCGCGCGGAGAGACGAGTCACAATCCGTGAGCTTGTTGCACAACTGGACCGTGGTCACAATGCCATACAGAAGATGGTGGAAGACTTAGGGCATCGGACAGTGTGTGCAAAGTGGGTACCTCGGCAGTTGACACCCGATTTGAAGGAGAGAAGGGTGGAAGTCTGCTCTGATCTGCTGGAAGCATTTGAAGCCAATGAAGACACGTTGTTTTTCGATCTGGTGACAGGTGATGAAACGTGGGCTTATCTTTACGATCTGGTAAAGAAGAATCAATCCATTGAATGGCGTTACACGTTTTCACCAAGGCCTAAGAAATTCAAGAGCCAGCGATCAGCACAGAAAGTCATGGTGACTGTTTTTCGGGATGACAGGGGTGTCATCTCCTCGATTTTCTGGAACCTGGCCGTAACGTGACCAGCAAGCGGTACATTGAGACACTTAAGAATCTTAGAGAAGCCACAAGGAGGAAGAGACCGAACAAGAATCTGAAAAGGATCCACATTCACAATGAGAGACCATACACATCTTTGGCAGCAAATCAGGCGATCAGCAAATTAGGCTGGTCGGTGGTCTCCATCCACCGTACAGCTCAGATCTGGCCCCCCTCCGACTTCCACATGTTCGGTCCAATGAAGGACAGCCTCCGGTGACAGCGATTTGATGACACAGACGAAATGAAAGTGGCTGTGAAGAAGTGGGTACAACAGTTCACTCCTGAATTTTTTCAAAGAGGATTCGAGAGTTGGGTTCAATGATGGCGCAAATGCATCGCTTGTGATGGAGACTAGGCTGAGTATCTTTGTATACAGAAAGAGTTGCTCGACCAACATGTGCAATTTGAACGACCTTTGTCAGTTAACAAAAACATTATGCACGCTTTTTCATTACTTTCGATACAACCCTCTTTAATTCACAAAAAGAATAACGGAGAATGGCTCGTGAATTTCACAATTTTTTTGCAGTGTGTTTTAAAAAAATGGGAATCATTTGTAAAACCATTAGAAAGAAGTTTGCCCCCATCTCATTTTGTTAAAATGTCAGGATGTTTAGTATTGCGTTTTTTGAGTTTCCATCCTAAGTTTAAAAATTTTCTCATACATACGAAACTAGTAAAATGACAATATCAGGGTTTTTACCTTAGGATTGCAAACTTCAAAACTTCAAAAGCAATTACTGAAAAATTCATTAGGTACCTATGATTTAAAAAATAGCTCAGAATCCAAGACTAATTTCTGAATCTCACTAAGAACATCCTGTTTCTTTAGAGCACAGCTGAAAGAACCATCTCAAAACTCTTTGATCTTCGCAGCCAAGAATTTCGTGGAAGCTGCTGGCTGTAATCGTACCATTCACTCAAACCTCATTCCTTCCTCTCACACTCTCTTTCTTTGTAGGGAGAAATATCATCGCTCATTGTGCAAAGAATTCGAGTAATCGTTAGAAAAACTGCAGAACTGAAGTTCCAACTACTTTAATCTGAAAGAATTCCGTGAATCTTCAACTTCCTGAACATGATTGTTAAGCGGATGATGACTGGTAATAGAAAGTACGTCTCCGTAGAGAGAAAAGTTTTAAATTGTCGTCTTAGTTAATGAGTAGACGGCAGTGGCGGACTGGCGATTCATAAACGGCCTTGGAAGCTGATTTTCTGCGCCCCCCATGGGGAAAAATTATCAAGGTGCTCCATCCTAAAAGTAAGCGGCATCTCAGCATCACCGATTCGTGTTTAAACGTCTTTTCAACACAAGTCTTCGAATTATTGAAGTTTTTGTGTTGAGGCAATACAATTATCAACATTTTGCACATATTCCTGGACATCAGATCCCTGGTAAAATTTAACGTAACAAAATCACTACTTTTGCTGAGAAGCGATAGACAAGCTACATTCTCTGAGAGACACTAACAGAAATTTGGTTCCATTCTTATAAATTTTATTGCGATAGTTTGAATTCTTAGTGGGGAATCGAAATGTGAAAAAAAAATAATCTTATTTTTCAAGACTTAACAAAATAACTATGAAAAAATATCTTTTTTTTTTTATTAATGGAATTTTAACGACCACCGTGAGCAAACCAGTCGGCTATAAGCAGTCGCCCGTCTCTAATTTAGGGTCACTGGTTCCAGGGAAGTGAGAGAGTCAGCGCCGTAAGACAAACACAACATCCATGCCTCACCGGGCGGGATTCGAACCCTGACCCATCACAGAGGACTGATCAGAAGCCATCGCTTAGACCACTGCGCCATTGGGGCGGCAAAAATATGTTGAGAATATTGAAAATATACAGAATTGCAAGGATTTTAGTGCAAATTTATGAAGTGAGAAAAATGAAAGAATGCGAAAAATAATTTTTATTCAATCACTTTCAAACGGCAAAATCATTTTTGATGTAGTTGAAACCAAAATCATTGGAGGAGAATAGGCTGGCAAAGAGCATGCTACTTCCGGCATACATAGAAAGCCTTCATTGTAGGGGGTAACTTGTGTGTTGACGTGTTTGCGCGACTATCTCAGTTCTAAATCTTAAAGATTTTCATATACACAGTGCGTCAAAGAATTTTTAAGACTGGCGCTAGATTTCACCTGGAACCACCAGTGTAATCGCGAATGCGTTATAAACCGTGAACATCTGCTTGCTTTCTGCAAAAAGTACTGCGCAGTTGTTAAAATAACTCAAACGAAACGGGCGTTCATTAGAGAAGTAAAATTTTTTTCATGTTGAATTATTAAGATGGAACAAAGGGCTGTTATTAAATTTATCGCAAAACTTGGTAAAAGTGCCACGGAAACGTACCGAATGATGAAAAAAGTTCACGGTGAGTTTTGTTTAAGTAGATCAAATGTTTTCCTGTGGCACAAACGTTTTTTGGACGGAAAAGATACGCTAGAAGATGATAAGCATACCGGAAGACCAAGTTGATCTAGGACACCTGAGATTGTTGAAAAAGTGCGGGATTTCGTAGAAAACAATCGATGTGCGTCACTAAGAATGATGGAAGAGTCTTTAAACATCAACAAAGAAACGATTCGAACCATCCTGCATGAAGATTTGGGCAAAACAAAAGTCTGTGCTAAATTTGTTCCACACACGTTAACCAATGAACAAAAATCAAGGAGAAGTGCACATTGCAGAGACATCATTTCAGCCGCTGAAAATGATCCAAACTTCTTAAAATCGATTGTTACTGGTGATGAAACATGGTGTTTTCAATATGATCCTAAAACAAAGTGAGAAAGTGCGGAATGGAAGTCAAAAAACTCTCCACAAGCCAAAAAAAACAAGAAAAGTTCCATCGAAAATCAAAACAATGCTCATTACATTCTTCGATAGTAAGGGTATTTTTTTCCACAAAGAATTTGCTCCAAGTGGACAAACAATTACTGGTGAGTTTTATTTAAATGTTTTGAGGCGTTTGATGGGCAGAATTCATCGCACTCGTCCAGAATATCGAGATGAAAACCGTTTGTGTTTGTTGCACGATAATGCACCCAGTCACTCTTCACTTCTTGTTCGTAGATTTTTAGCAAAAAATAACGTCTGTGTGTTGAATCATCCACCATATTCGCCTGATTTAGCACCCTGCGACTTTTCTTTGTTCCCAAAACTTAAAATGATGTTAGAAGGGTGTTTTTTTTTTTTTTTAATGATATTTCGACCATACAAACAGCTTCGACGCGTGCTTTGGAGGCAATTCCGCAAAGTGAACTGGAACAGGCATTCGAATCATTATTAAATCGCTGTAACAAGTGTATTGAAGCCGGAGGGACTTATTTTGAATAACAAACCAAAACAAATTATAATTTCTTGTTTCTATTTCATTATACAGACCCAGTCTTAAAAATTCTTTGACGCACTGTGTATCTTCAAGATTTAAGTGTATATGACGCAAAAATTTCCTGTTTAGTAGTTTTCTTTTTTTTTTTTTTTTCTGCTCTGTGTATACGGCCAGCTGAGATATAGCCTCGTGTTTTCCTGCTTACTAGTCTTGTTTGTTTTTTCTCGTATACGAGCACTTTACTATTTGCGATTTGATCTAGAAAGTTCTCAGGTTTTAGGCGAACATTCCTTCTATGTAATTTCAGCAGTGCATTATAAATTGAATCAAACATTCTTTCTTTTCAATACGCATCTGTTCACTGACAACCAACCTCCCCAATGGCAACGCCAGACGCTCAGAACTCGGTGGGCTATTAGGAGGTCTAAGCCTGTGACAGCGGGGGGGGGGGGGGCACAAATTTTGAAGTGTTTGGCAGAAATTTTAGCAAAAACTTCCGTTCGTGTGCATTTTTACCCGACGCTGATAATGTAAAACCCTTCTAAAAAAAGTATTCAAGTGAATACTATACGCAGTGTTTATTCAATGGCATCATCATCGTCAAACATTGTCAATCCACTGCTGGACGAAGGTCTCCCCAAGTTTCTTCCACAATGGTCTGTCTTGTTCCAGTCTCCTCCATGTTACTCCCGCATACTTTTAAATTTTATCCACCCATCTCCCATGTGGTCTTTTTCTGGGTCTTTTCTTGTCCCGTGGAATCCAGTCTAAAATTTCAGCTGTCCATCGATGGTTAGTCCTTCTAGCAATATGCTCAGCCCATTGCAATTTCAGGGATTTTACTCTGATCATGATGTCTTCCACTCTTGTCATTTTTCTGATCCACGAGTTCGTCTTCTTATCACTACTGGTTACACCAAGCATGCATCTCCCCATGCCTCTTTGGGTTGCCTGCAGTCTTTGTATATCTCTTTTAGTTAAGGTCCACGTCTCTGCACCATACGTAAGCACTGGAAGGATGCATTGATCAAACACTTTTCTTTTAAGACATAATGGCATATTGCTCTTGAAAATTATACTGTTTCTCCCAAACGCTCTCCAGGCAAGTTTTATACGCCGATTAATTTCTTCATTAATGTGACCCTGTCCAAGATAAACGTACGCATCTGTTATCTTCAGCTTTTCTCCATCAATCGATAAATCTTCATTTCTTGTAAAAGCATTTATAACGAAGTAAATTTCTCCGTCATTTTTATCCGCGCCGGGGCTCGAACCCGGGTCCCCTCATTCCGGAATAAGTTGCTCTACCAATTAAGCTACGCGGACATTTTATTCTGATTCCTCTCTGCCTTTATGTCGTGTGCGTCCTTCTGGCAGGTACGTCACATCTCCTGGTACGTTACACATTGTACATCACTTTTGTCTTCTGAAAGTTCATTTTTAATCCCACTTCTTTACTCTTGTCAGCAAGTTCCTGGATCATACTCTGCAGCTCTGATGGGGTAGCCGCAAAAATGACTACGTTATCAGCAAAACGAAGGTGAGTTAGATAATCTCCATTAATCTTTATCCCCTTGTTTTCCCAGTTCAGTGATTGAAAGAAATTTTCCAATGTGGCATTAAAGAGTTTGGGAGATATACTATTCAATGTATTGTAACCTATATTCTATTTTAAATTTCCTTTTGAGTTTCTCTTTCTATGTAAATTTCAGTTCGTCCTTTTAGAGATTTTCAAAACCTTAACGTTATGTCTTTTCAAACGATAATTACGTTGGCAACAGTCTGAGGTCGGAACGGGAGTGACGTATGAATGTGATAAGAACGTTAGATAAAAATACGATGCAGCGGTTGATTGGAGGGTGGAGATGTTCGATCTTTGCTAAGAAGGGAAGCCTTTCAACTGCCAGTCTCCAAAATTGAAGAAACGTGGCCAGGAGATACAGTAGTACTAAGGGCAAAAAACAACGGGTGTGTTTCCGTTTTGGCCCAAATGAAATGACAAAGGTAAACGAGTGGTCCGAAAATGGCCTTAGAGCTGAAGTGGAGAAAATCATACTACATCCGCTCACCATACCACCAAAGACAACAGGTTTTATTCAACCTCTCGATGTTTATTTTTTCCGCCAGTATAAAATACACTGGCGTGCAAAAATTAAGGACGAAGAGGAGAAATTAGCATAACACCGGAACGAGCAGGTAGAACGGGCCGAAAAACCACTCAGGAGATAGACTAGGGTCCGGTACGGTAGGGCATGCGCATATATGCAGCATGACGTGGGGGGGGGGTATGAAGCACACGGGCGGTGTACGCACATCAATTTGGTGAAAGCTATTGCACGGTGGTGTACATCGGTTTGAACGACGTCGAGTTGCTGCCACCGTGTGATATGGTCAACAGGCAATCCAGTAGACGACATCTGGATGACTTTACCCGAGGTCGCATCATTGGGAAGTTGGAAAAAGGTTGAAGTGTGACTAGTGTGGCCGAGGAGTTCGGGATCGCTCACAGCATCGTTTCACGAGCTTGGAGAGCATTTCAAACGACAGGAACAGCTGTCCGAGAGTTTAGCAGTGGTCGTCCACGAGCAACCACGGCGGCGGACGACCGGTATATTATCCTACAGGCGAGAAAAGCCTCACGGCAGACAGCGGGAGAAATCGCAAGGCACATGCAACAGACAACTGGACGTCCGTTATCGCGTTTTACCGTGGCCAGGAGGCTGCACAAAGGTGGTCTATTTGACCAGTAAGGTGTGTGCCATTAACGCCTGCTCATCGGAGACGGCGGTTTCTGTGGTGCCAGGAACACAAGAACTGGACACCTCAGCAATGGGGTCGAGTTCTTTTTACGGATGAGAGCCGATTTAGTCTGACGAGCGATTCTGGACGTATACACATCTGGAGAGAGCAGGGAACACGCAATCACACCTCCAACATCATCGAAAGGGACCGGTTTGGAGGTGGCGGAGTTCTCGTTTGGGGCAGTATCATGCTTGGTAGCCGTACTGACCTCCACATCTTCCAAGGAGGTCCAGTCACTTGTGTCCGCTATTGTATCGAGGTTCTCCTGCCTCACGTGCGTCTGTTTAGAGGTGCTGTGGGTCCTGAGTTCCTCTTCATGGACGACAACGCTACACCTCATCGTACAGTGGCTGTCGCAGAGCTGTTGGAGAGTGAAGATATTCAACGCATGGATTGGCCTGCAAGGTTCCCGGACCTAAATCCAATCGAACACGTGTGGGACCTTCTCGGGAGACGCTTGGCAGCACGTCACCAGCCGCCAGCTACAATTCCGTAGCTGCGATTGGCGCTACAAGAGGAATGGGCCGCGATGCCTCAACAGCTCCTTGACAACCACGTCCTCAGCATGGACAGACGTTGTAAATCCTGCAACGCAGTCAGGGGTGATCATATCCCCTACTAAAGGCTGGATTTTTCTTGGCAGCCGCCTGTCACATGGACGTTTCTGTCTTCTATCCAGTTGTTCTCGAAGCTACCTTTTCAATAAAGTGCCTTTGTATCCTTTGGATTCCTTGTTTGGACGGTTTTGCTCACTTGCCCCATATTCTTACATCTTGGGGATTTTATGGTATGATTTGAGTCGATGTGGAGCACTTCTGCACGACGTTACATTCGAAAAACCGTCTCGTCCTTAATTTTTGCACGCCAGTGTATATGCACATTAAATATCTGATTATGTAACACTTCACAATATCCACGATTTTATACTCCATCACCGAAATAACATCATATTCCTGCATTCATTCATGCACAATCAATTCCAGTCAGAGGAATTCAACATGTTATATCCATGAAAAACAATGGGGTACTGTGAAAGTGATGACGCTTTTTTTCATAATTTTCAACGTATTCGTTTTTCAGATATCAATGACAATTGTCAGTACTGTGATAACTCTGGGATCCTGCGTTGTTCTCATTGTTCCAAATTACTTTGCTTCCGTCATGTGTTCAATGCCACAAATGTTCATTTACACCTGTGATAAAGGTTTTTGTTGCTTTTTGTATGACATGAATTTATTTCGAATTATGGGGACATAACTGATATTTGTGGTTACATAGCACGCACAACAACACATGTTAGATTATTTCCCCCACTTGTGCTCTAAGCCAGTGTTACGCAACCGGTGTGCCCCCACAAGGTGAAAGGTGTGACGCGAACTTTTACCTAATATCCTATTGTAAGAAATTAATTGTAGTTTTATTTTCTAGTTTTATCCCAGTTATTGTGTTTCATATGCTTGTATTTCATGCTCTACCACTGCACTGATTAAATATGATGATGCTTGTGTATTCTTTTTTACATGCAGCGAATTATATATTTTAAGAAATTAAATGTAAATTATTAACTCACAGTTGTTGTTATATCGTAGTTTTGCTTATTGATATACTTGTATTTCATGCCTCTACCACTGTGCTATGCGGCTTCTTTGTTACACTTGCCACATGTTCTGTGTACGCTTTTCAATAAAAGTGCGGGAATTAGCAACACTTTCTCTGTCTTTTATTATTTTACTACGCTGTTTTGGTATTTGTCCCTGTTTGTTAGTGCTTCTTCAACTTTATTACTTTTTTCCTGTACAGATGCACCCATCCGTTGTTAGACTTTATTTTAAATAAGTCGGTATATGTATCCCTTCTTTCCATTGAAGAGTATAGATCCCGCGTCTTACAATTATTTCAGTTCTATCACAGCTGTGCTCTGAAGTAGTCCGAAAATTGTGATTGCTAGTGTTGGCTTGATTTATTTCAAGTATTGTGGTAGACGCCAACTTATCAGAAGAATCGTTTGCAGGTTCCTATCGTTGGAGCAGGGAAGCAAATAAACAAGTAGTTAAAAATTGAACATTATTACAGATGTTTCCTTTTGCACTTATCTTTATTCGTCAGATGGGGGAGAAGAGGAAATATTGGAATAATGGTTGGTCAGATCGGATAGTAAATACTTCCAGCGGGAGTTGGATGTTATGGATGGCCTTCTCTACGCTTTTCCCGCCAAATCTGTTCCCATCTTATATGGCTACAAGCCCGCGTGAAAATCTCTTTCCACCTCGTCGTCTTCCTGCTCTGCCTCCGAGCAAAACCGTTCCTACTTTTTCCTCGAGATCGCCATGAAGCCTCCTCTCTGTCCCATTCCCTTACACGTTCTGTTCTTGACGTAAGAAGAAATTCTTAATTGCTTGGTCCATTGTATACACCCGTGGGCTAGAGATTCTGCCGACGGCAGGGGAAAGAATGGGGCTATCCTTTTGTCCGTGGGTGGGGTCCGGCGAGAGAATGACCTTTTTCCGAAATGGATCTGCGCTTGGCGCCTTTCTAACTGGGGAGGAAATTTCTCACTGTCGTTGGCCCACAAAGTGACAAAAGTTGCAATTTAAATATAGTTTGAATATTTCCATATAACACTAGTCGAGCTTGCTATTTTCTATTACTATTAAACTAATGGGTCGTTTGAGATGTTCCCGACTATATGGCCACTTGCTGACGGTAATAAAGTGGTGATGGACTTAATTAAAGAGCATTTAGAAATTTTGCAGCAGAAGTTCAAGAAGTATTTTGGAAAGAGGGTCCAAGATTTCGACTGGGTTCGTGATCCATTCGTTGCGAATTCAAAACCTCTTCCGATTAATATACAAGAGGAACTCGCAGATTTAAAAGCAGACAGAACATTGAAATTAAAACTTCTCGAAGTGCTTTTAGACACATTTTGGTTGAATACCCGGCAATCCCGAGATGGCAGTTAATGTGTTGTTGCCAATTTCAACTACATATTTGTGTGAACTGCTCTTCTCGACGTTGACTGGAACTAAAACATCAAAGAGGGAGAGACTCAAATCCGTTGATGAAGAAATGAGACTTGCATTGTCAACGATTCCGCCGAGTGTGTGCAGCTAAGCAGGCGCAAGTATCACATTGAAGGTATGAGTAGAATTATTTACTTTAATAGTAATAGAAAAGTGTATTTTCTACCGTGAATTAAAGTGTGTAAATTGTTAATAAATGCACGAGTCGATTTCTGTTTAATAATAATATAATAGAATAATAGGTTGATCACATTACGTATTTATATTAAAAGTGTCATCATACGTTTTTGAGGCGATTACCATTTTGGTGTGCCGTGTTGAATCATGAATAATTTATGGTGTGTCGCGATTAGAAAAAGGTTGCAGAACACTGCTCTAAGCCCATTTTCAGACCACTCGTTCACCTTTGTCAGTTCATTTGGCCCAAAACGGAAATACACCAATTGGTTTTTGTCTTTAGTACTATCTCCTGGCCACGTTTCTTCAATTTTGGAGAGTGACAGTTGAAAGGCTATCCTTGTAAGCTTGATTGTACGACAGACAATCAAGGTACGTGAAGTGAATGTATTGCTCTCCGTTCTATATTTTGGATTTCGTCTAATTTTGCTGGACCAATAAAACGTTGACGTAAGTTGGACTTCTGTATATGTTTCGTCTGGCCGTTAACCCTTAATCTAAGGGTTTACGGCCAGACGAAACGTATAATCCGGTACAATTAGTTGCATCGCATTTACTCTTCGTTTAACATCTATTCAGCCGGACATTTGGTGTTACGTTATACACTAAAGAGCAATTGAATTAGAGACAGCTGGCGTTATGCAAATGTTGCCCTGTAAACGGAAACGACATGACGTATGCAGCGATCCGACAATAAAAGGAGTGATGCGACGGGAATCAGAGTCTGTCACAGTATGGGTAAGACGAAGGATCTAAGCGCATTTGATCGTGCGCAAATTGTCGGGGCCCGACGAATGGGTCACTCCATCTCGAAAGTCGTGCTGGCACTGGGATTTTCACGAGCCACTGTGTCACGGGTGCACCGTGAGTACATAGAATCCGGTAAAACCATCCCTGCAAGGGCCAACTGCCATGGACAACAGCGTGTGGATGAGCGGGGTCATCGTCGGCTAGCTCGCATTGTAATAGCTGATAGACGGGTCACAGTGCAAGAAATCACTCGGCAATTTAACGCTGGTGCACAAAAACGTGTAAGCAGCCACACCATCCAGAACCATCTCCTCGCTATGGGGTACAGAAGCCATCGTCCCACGAGGGTACCGCTGCTGACCGCACATCACAGGGTGCAAAGATTAGCATGGGCGCGGGAACATCGCCACTGGACCCTAGACATGTTTAAAAATGTTGCCTGGACTGATGAGTCGAGATTCACGTTGGTACATGCGGATGACAGGATACGAGTACGGCGCAAACCACATGAAGCGATGGATCCTTCTTGCCAGCAGGGTAATCTTCAAGCTGGTGGGGGTGGCATTTTCGTCTGGGGACTGTTTTCTTGGACTGAAATGGGACCCCTGGTACGTGTGACATCGTTCCTAATAGGCAATATTACTGGGATATCCTGGGCGACCATTTGCCCCCGTTTGTGCGTCTTCAACATCCCACTGGGGACCTCATCCTGCAACAAGACAATGCAGCTCCCGAATTGTATCCGAATGGTTGGATGAACACTCCACCGACGTGACCTCGCTTCCTTGGCCAGCTAGGTCACCTGACCTCAATCCCACCGAGCACATCTGGGATGCCATCGAGAGAGATGTTCGAGGCTTTGAGAGATGTTAGAGGCTCTGAGAGATGTTCGAGGCTCGTCATGCCTAGGAGGACGCACACGACATAAAGGCGGATAGCAGCGATAACGAGCGCCTGCGTAGCTCAATTAGTAGAGCGACTTATTCTGGAATGAGGGGACCCGGGTTCGAGCCCCGGCGTGGACAAAAATGACGGAGAAATTTACTTCGTTGTAGACTCAAAGACAGTGTTTGGCTCAACAGAACTTTTGTCACGTTTTTGTTTATTTTTTGTGTGTCTGTTTTTGCTTTTTTGAACAAACTTTGCCATTTTAGTATAACTTAGTTTTCTTTTACGAGAATAATGAAGTGCATATTAACTTTTTTCTTGAGTTAGCAAAAGGCCTACCGGCCCAGAATATGGCGGCCCACCGGGAATTCTACCAGTATCCCGGCGGACCGGTTCACGCCTGGTAGACGGTGTTCAACATACATACCGAGTGGCTCAAAAGTCCGTTTAAATTTCAAAACTTTATAACACAAGTTAGTAAAATCATGCAATGCATTGATTGTGATACGCTTTCCAACATACCAGAAATCATTACTCAAGTTATGAGGATAATCGCTGCGAAATAAATCTCGCTCCTGAGTCCTGACCTTTGACCCCATTTCGATGATATTAATCATAATTTTTTCAGTATACCTCCGAAACAACATGCTAAAGTTTTGTCGCAATAGAATCATTTTTAGTCTAGTTTTGAGGATAATGACTGTGGAATAAATCTCGCTCCTGTGTCCTGATCTTTGACCCCATTTCGATTATATTCAGCAGAATTGGTTCAGTATACCTCCGGAACAACATGATGAAGTTTTGTCGCAATAGAAGTATTTTTACGCAAGTTATGAAGCATAAGGGCATTGGAATGGATCCCGCTCCTATGCCGTGACCTTTGACCCCATTTTGTCCATTTTCAATGGGATTCGTCCTCAGGTGATCCTCTATTACATACTAAAATTTCATCGGACCATTTTTTACGCGAGTTATCGTACAGACGGGCAGACAAAGCTGGAGCATATACGCTTCTTCAACCTACGGTTGGAAAGCGTAAAAAAGGACAAATGCGTGCATTACAGTGCGGTATGCACGAAAAGCATCAGCTGCTAGGGGGATTTTGTTAGGCAACTGAAAAACATGTTGTACAAAAATGCTACGAGAAGGCTTTACTCGCATGCAAAGCATGAAAGATATTCAAATGTGATGCCTTTAAAAGCACTGAGTGATAAGCTATTAATCATAGGTGAATTGCCTTCATCCCTCTAGTTATCGGAAACGCTGTTCAAGAGGAGTGTTGTACGATGTTAACTTTGCCGGATAAAGCCTTGCAACACACAAAGGACTAAAGAAGGGCCAAGATCCCATCACTTTTGCCGGTTTGCAGGGGCTGGCGAGAAGATTTGAAGAAAATGGAAAGTTTTGTTCGAATGCTGTGGCATCTCAAATGGACGAACTAGCATTTCAAACGACATGTGGAACAAACAGTGCAAAACGACCAGCGGAATTGGCAACATGTTTGGGCATACCGAGAGAGTTGGTAAACAGTGTCCTTCACGGTGTTCTAAATCTTTACCAGTACAAACTTCCAACTTTATACCAGTTGTTACTGGCGGATACCACACAGCGGGAGGTATTTTCCGAATGGGCTCTGGTATCCCCAATGATTGTTAATGTGCAGTTCACAGAAAGAGCTCGTTTTTCGCTACATGGGTCTGTCAACACGCACGATTGCAGAATACTAGCACAGGATAATCCACTTGCGTACGCAGAGGAACCACTGCATTCACCACGAGTTACCGTACATTGTGGATTCACTACATCCGTTTTTCTTGGGTCTTTTTTTTTTTTTTTGAGGAACCGTTCCCCGGAAGAGCTGGAAGACCTGCTCAGTAAATGCCGAACCCTACTTGAAACTGCTGCGTGAAAACGTGATGCCATGTTTGCAAGAACAAAATCTGCAGCACATAGTTACGTTTACGTAGGATGGGGCACTAGCTCATCTCGCATCTCCAGTAAAGAACTTTCTTGTCACCACATTTGGTGCAGAAAGACTAATCAACAGGCACTGCAGCATTCCGTGGACACCTCGGTCTCTAGATCTGACACTCGTGGACTTATAGTTGTGTGGCTATTTAAAGTCCAGAGTGTACCAGAGAAAGCCTTCAAGACTGCTGCTACTGATGAAAGTCATTCGTCGCGAAATCTGTTGCTTTCACTTGGACATGCTACATTCGGAGGTCACTGGAATTGTCACACGATTCCATATTGTAATGCCTTGTGGTGAAGGACATGTTGAACAGTAACTGTAGTGATAGTGTCAAGTGTCACCAAGTTAATGCAACATACTTATTTTCATTGATTTTCACTGTATTTACAACCTTTTGAGTCTTATTCGCACTCTGTTGGTGAAATCTGAACTATTGGTTTCTCCCTTGACAAACAAAATCCTCCTACTAGCTAATGCTTTTTGTGCAAACCGCACTATTTTATGGCTTGCCCCGGGAGCAGAAATACCTACTGTATACTTGCGCCAAAGCTAACCTAATTATTATTATTATTTCTTTTGATTGGAGGTTTAACGACCACCGTGAGCAACTCAATGGGCTATAAGCAGTCGCCCGTCCCTAATTTAGGGTCACTGGTTCCAGGGAAGGGAGAGAGCCAGTGCCGTAAGACAAACACAACATCCATGCCTGACCGGGATTCGAACCCGGAGCCCTTACGGACGAATGATCAGAGGCCAGCGCCTTAGACCACTGCGCCACCGGGGCGGCAAACCTAATTATGAAGTTGTAGGAACAGAGTGTGTACTTCCGCTGCATAATATAGTTCCAGTCTAAAAGCTCGTATTAGAGCTTGAACTGTGACGAAAAAATCCATAGTTATTCTAAATGTTATGCGTACGTACATTAAAAAAAATGATCTTAGTTTCCGTCGCGTTTCCAAAAATACAGATATTCGCTTTTTGGCGACGTCATTGTCACTTGTGTCTGTCAGCCACGTGCGTTATACTCGGGGCAAAGCTAACCTGGTTACAGTGTTAATGTGAAACCGATTCACCGAAAAGGTATCTCTTGTTTATCAGTATTTCTCTGCGCACTAATAGGGGGCCATGTGTCACGGACCCTTCCCCCTAAGGGTGACTGAAGGCAAAACAAAAGGAAACTTCCCGTGTTCTATCACGATGTCCCTCCCTTAACCCTCATACCTTCTCAACCTTGCCAACCACCAGACAAACGATTCTCAATGAGTATTTAAAAACAGAATGAGTATTTAAAAATAGCAAATACTGTCAAAGATACTGACAGATATAAAAGGCCAAAAGCTATTTTGAATAAAGTTCCAGAAAGGAGCCCAAAAGCAAAGGCAAATAGCAGACTCCGAAATGGAGACAGAGCTAAGTGTAGAACAGATCATCTATCACTTAGTCCTTAGCTTGTAGACAACCAACTTGGTCCCTCCTCGTATTACTATTTGAACGCACTTTCAAATATGTCTGATATTGAAGAGAATAAGCAGCAGGAAACAGAGGTTCCCACTAATGAAGTTGAACCTTCGCCACTGCAAATTCTTGACGAACGCATTGAGGCAGCCTTGAAACGAATCCTCAAATCTGAAAAGTTAAAAAAAAAAAAAAAAAAACACAAGGAAAGAAGATTCGAAAAATGGTAAAGCAAGAGCTCGCCACCATGAAGGAAGAGATTAATTCTAAACTTCAAGAGCAGCAGCAAGACCTGAAAAGAAGGAAAGTGGCTGAGAGAAGTAAGTTCATTCTTAAAGGTGCAGCTGCACATCTGACAACGGAGGAAATCTCTAATGCCCTGAAAGAAGATGGTATAGTCACCATGAACTTGGAACGACAGAAGTACAGTATGACTCTGGGGCACCTAGAGGTTTCCTGAATTTTGAGTCGGAAAGGCCGGTCAGAATCGGACCCATCACGGTACTGGGATACCGGATGGCTATCGAAGATTACAGGCCACCTCCAGCAGAAGCAGAAAGTATAAAAGCAGTGCGAGAGGTAGTAGAGGAAGCAGCAGGGGAAACAGTAGATGAAGCAGCAGGGGAAGCAGTAGAGGAAGCAGCAGAGGCAGGCGCAGCACTCCAGCCGCGCAAACTTATGTGCAGGCTGCACCAACGCCTACCACGGTGGTACTACCGGCAGTAGATAACAAAATGCCTGCTCCTTCGTCTACTGTTTTCGATCTTGATGATAAGTAAAGATTAGAGCTAGCTGCCTCCATACTTCTCAGGCGACAATAGAGTCGGCCTAAACACGGAGGTAAAAAAAAAGGCCCTTTTAAGGGCCAAGCTCTAGTTTTGCAAAAAGGAATTATTAAGTTCACGAAAATGAGACTATTTAATCGAAAGAAATTAAGATCGGAAATTTCTAAGAGAAACCTGTTTGTATCTTTCTTTTTGGGCCAGATATATTCTAAGCTCATTATGCTATGTATGATCTTGCAAAGACGTACTATGAAAAAGATAAGGATCATCCCTTTTCTCTTGTCAGGCAGGCCCTTAAACGTACTGTTAGAAATGCTGACAGATTTATTAGACAGACAACTACTTACATTTATTGAGACTAGAGATTGTAGGGTATTCTTCACACATGTGAAGAAACCAAGTTGTCAATAAATAGTACCAAACTCCCCAGCAGCCAATGGGAAAAAATCTTTTCTCTGATTGGCTCCTGAGACGCGAGGCAAATAGCCGACTCCTACCCGTGCACTGAGCAAAAGACAATTTTATTTTTTCAGGTGCCTTTCGTTAACATGGTTTTGTTAGAGAACGGGATGTTTCTCTGTGGGATTTTTTCTCTCTTTTCAGGTTTCCCTTTTCCCTGTCCTTTCCTAGTTTCCTGCGGTAGGACGTTGGCTGCGGGACTGATTACTCGGAGTGAATTGCCGCAGGTAAGTATTTAGGTTAGCTTACAACTTCACTACTTAACGGAAAACCGTATACTCCTTCTGCTCTAATTTTTCTGTACTCTTCTTTCGTGCTTTCCTATCAGGGCATTCTGTTCCCCATGCTCTTATTTTCCCTTTCACCTGTCAAAAGGCGCAGAGCGCTGTGGGTTAGGGTCTCTAAACCTAAGCATAGGGGCTCCCTCTCTCTCTTAAAAATAGCAAACAGGAAGGAAGGGGAAAGCTTAGTGACCGCCAAGCCATTATATCCCCGCTTACCCTCCGGCTAACAATTCTTTCCCGCTCGCAGTAAATATCGTCCGTGTTGTGACGTGCCTGCCCCGCAGGACGCACACGACATAAAGGCAGATAGCAGCGATAACGAACGTCTGCGTAGCTCAGTTGGTAGAGAGACTTGTTCCGGAATAAGAGGACTCGGATTCGATCCCCGGCGTGGACCAAAATAACGGAGAAATTTACTTCGTTATAATGGCTCCCCGATGACCCGGCCGTAATAGATCTCGCAATGGTGTGATGTTATTTCCACACCGCGAGACAGGAAAAATAAGATAATCCCTTCTTCAGCGCTTCGAAAAATAAAATGTGTGTGATGTTGCATTCCACACACCAGATTGACTGGGAGTTCTGAAGTGCACGTTCTTCAGCGGATGACTGCCTACGGCAATTCATGATCACGGCTGACCCGTGAGCCATGCCCCGGTCCTCTTTTGGGGGGGGGGGTGACGTGCCTGCCCCGCAGGACGCACACGATATAAAGGCAGATAGCAGCGATTACGAACATCTGCGTAGCTCAGTTGGTAGAGCGACTTGTTTCGGAATAAGAGGACTCGGGTTCGATCCCCGGCGTGGACCAAAAGGACGGAGAAATTTGCTTCGTTATAGTGTATAATGTATAGTGTCTCTGAAGCAAAACATAAGTGACATTGATGTCGCCACAATGCGAATATTTGTATTTTTTGGACACTCAACTGAAACTGGGATCTTCATTTTTTTAATGTACGTACGTACGACATTTAGAACATCTGTATATCCATGTGCTTTTTTAGGTCTCAGTTCAAGCTCGAACACGACTTTTAAATTGGAACTATATTATGCAGTGGAAACACACACTCCATAACTTTAACTCCAGTTAGGTTAGCCTTGCCCCGAGTATAGAGATGCCATACCCGAAGGCTATTTGCTGCTGGTAGGAGCTAAGCGGACAGGCAAGTAGGGGGGGGGGGGTAAGAGTTTCACCTTTCCTTTTGGGAAGAAAATTGCTGATAGAACAATGAGCGCAAAGTTTACTTGTGTTCTGACTCCCGTCATAGTGGCACACTCTCCGGTCACGGTGGCAGGCTGCACCTCATTAGTGAGGAGAAATACTGAGAAACCACGACATCTTTTATGTGAATAGGTCTTTTCAGCTTCCACCTCATAGTCAGGTTAAGTTTGCTCAGAGTATAGAGTTACGGTTCTGGCTTTGACAATACATGCTACTCACGTCTGAGGACATGGCATATTTCAAACTAAACTACAACACGTGTTCATTTACAAAATTATTAAACTTAACACTTGCCGAACTTTTATTTGGTGGCTCCTCAATCCAAAAAATTAAATACCGTGATGTTACGTTTTGTATTTGAATAGTTTGCATTTCGGATCTCAAATTGCTTTAATGCTTTTTGAAACAAGACTGATTAATTAAAATAGAAACAACATTTTGATTTGATAACAGGTTGTTAAAGTTTGTCATTTCACTACATATGTACGCATTAATTAGTAAATAAATATGGATTGCTACACTGGCCGACAATTGCTAAGGACGGATGACAATAGCAACCATAAAATGGAAGGCAGGAAAATGTGGAAATTAGCATAAGTGCGGGATACAGTAAAACGTGTTGTGCGTATGCAAATTTTGGATTGCCGAACTTGTTCGTGACGTCATAGCGCTGATAAGAGATATAAAGGATTTGACGCGTATTGACCGTTGTTGTTCAAACGCAAAGTTGAATGGGAAAGAATCAATTGACAAACTTGCAATTTTCAGTATGTCTTCCCGACATCACCTAGATGATTTTACGCGTGGCCGTATTATTGGCAAGATTGAAGAAGGGCGAAAAATAACAGATGTTGCCAGAGAGCTCGACGTCAGCCACGGTGTTGTTTCAAGGCTTTGGAAATCATTTCAAACAAATGGAGAGTGTAGCAAACGTCACGGGGGAGGTCGTGTTTGCAGTACGACACCTGCAGAAGATCGGTACATAGTGCTATCAACAAAAAGACACCGGCACAGCACAGCTAGTGAGGTAGCAAATCAGTTTATGGCTGCTACTGGCGTCTGATTGTCGACGACAACTGATCTGGCCTGATAGTGGTACTGCATACTGTACAGCAAACATACAGGAAAGGGACCGATATCCGACATGTAGTGTCATGGTATGGGCTGGCATCATGGTCAATGGCCGTACGTCCCTCTGTGTGCTTCCAGCTGGGACTATGACTGGCCAACGATACATTAATGATGTTCTGCTACCTCATGTTCGCATGTTCCGTGGTGCTGTCGGCGATAGATTCATTTTCATGGACGACAACGCAACATGTCATCGCACAGTCGCTGTCCAGGAGTGTCTTGAGAGCGAGGATATTCAACGCCTCGTATGGCCAGCACGTTCTCCAGATCTGAATCCCATTGAAAATGTGCGGGATGCTTTGGGGAGGAGTCTTGCTGGTCGCCAATGCCCTCCAATAAACAAGGACACCCTCATCCGTGCACTGACAGAGGAATGGGATAAATTACCCCAACAGCTGCTTGATAATGTTGTGCAAAGCGTGACACGACGTGTGGAATCTTGCATCGCCCTCCATGGTGGCCATATCCCGTATTGACATCTTACGCGGGAACGCCTGCGGACGGCAATTGCATTTTTTTCACGTTTGCGTATTCTGCACAAAATGGCCTGTTTGTCCCTTGAACACGTTCCAAAGCCTTCTGGATTTCAGAGCACAATAAATTGTCTTTCTTGAAATGTCCTGGCATTATTTTATTTCACTTGGCATCCAACCACACTTACTTTTTTATGCGCTATATAACCGTTTATGATCCTTCCTTAGCAATTGTCCAGCAGTGTAATATCTTAATCAACTTTATTTGTAGTACACACAATTGATTATGTGTGGTGTTTCATGAATTACAGTCTTGAGAAATGCGGAGTACGTTATAATTCAAGTAAATCGCTATCTTACACGATGAATTTGTGTACATAAATCATAATTATTTATTTTGCTTTTAATTTTTCAAAATTCCTTTACAATTGTTTGTTGGAAGGCAACTGCCCCTCCAAACCTCATTTCCCTTAAAAAGAGTGAGTAATGTATTTGAATAAATTGCCTTTTGTGCCAAGAGCTGGGAAGAATGATATCGTTTCAGAACCTCCGAGGCGCGTGATTAAAAAACGATGAACAAACAAAATGGACTGTAGTTTTGGTTCCTCTTTTACCATGGCGTGGGAACGACTGGTACTGGCTTTATCATCCCAACCCCTCTCCCTCTCTCTCTAACGTAGAGGGTGAAGGGAACCATCTAAAATGCTACCTTCCAGAAGGAAGAAAAACTGTCAATAGCAATAATGCTTTGAGTACCTGATGTGTATTTTGGATATCTCGTATTCGTGATGCTGTGCCCGCACACATGCAACTTTATTCTTTTTTTTTTTTTTTTTTTTTTTGATTGGAGGTTTAACGACCACCGTGAGCAACTCAATGGGCTATAAGCAGTCGCCCGTCCCTAATTTAGGGTCACTGGTTCCAGGGAAGGGAGAGAGCCAGTGCCGTAAGACAAACACAACATCCATGCCTGACCGGGATTCGAACCCGGACCTCTTACGGACGAATGATCAGAGGCCATCGCCTTAGACCACTGCGCCACCGGGGCGGCGCAACTTTATTTAACTGACTGTACTAGTATAAAAATTGAGACTTCATATTTCTGTTTCAGACTTTTGTAGCGGGCGGCAGAACTTATTTTAAATTTCACTTCTTCATATCGGCGGAATTAGTATGATTTAGATTTAAAGTTTTTACTAAACGTGAAATTATAAGAAACGTTACGAAGCATAAGTGTGTAGTCTGGGCTTATGTATTTTTATTTTACTTTCGGGAATGAATGACTGGATAATGTGAACAACCTAATATAGTGAAAAGACAAAAGAAGTAAGAAAAAACAAAATCAGCTGCCAGGTTTCAGTGTTCAATAAACTATGGAAAGAACAGTACCAAAAATAATCAGATTTACAGGATAAAATGAGATGGTTTTTTGATTATTCCAGCACGGTACACCATCTGATGAATCAGGAGACAATTCTTAAGGCTTGTCGTAAACAGACAACGCACGGTAGCATCAGCTGAGATTAAGCCGTCCCGATGACCGAGTGTTCAGAGGAGTAAGATTCTGGCTAGTTGTCAGAGTTGGGCATGGGCGGGGTGCTTGTCTTACTGGACGGAATCTTTCCCTTCCCTGGTAACAGTGGCCCTAAATTAGGGACGGGCGGTTATTTATAGCCCTTTGAGTTGCTCATGGCGGTCGCCAACCCCCTCCCCCTTCCTTCCCCAAAAACTGACGTTAAGTTTTAAATTCAACAGTGTAACAGTTTAACGACAAAATGAGAATTATGTTATCCCATCAATGACGTTGATAATTCTCAGATTCCGACAACACGCCATGCCCTGTTGACACATATGTCACCTTGCCTCAAATAAAAATAAAAAACACTTTTGGGAGCCCATACATGACGTTCAGCACAGAAAACATTACATGAGGTAACTGAAATTTATATAAAAGAAAGCAAATCAAAGCGGAAGGGTATTTAAATGCATCGATATTTCCTACTGGGAATAAGTCATATCGGTCCCAGACGATTCCTCCAATGACGATTGGTCCAAAAGGGACAGCCGCAAGGTGGCGCAGTGGGCTCTAAGCGCTGACTCCTGACCAATTGTCCGATATAAGTCCGGGTTCGAATCCTGGTAAGGCATGGATGTTGTGTTTGCCTTCGGCACTGGCTTTCTCCCTTTCCTGGAGGCAGTGACCCTAAAAAGTAGGGATGGACGACTTCTTATAGCCCATTCAATTGCTCACGGTGCTCGTTAACCCCCCTCCCCCGCATCCGGAATTGTTGCAATGGTCTGTGCCGATTCGTCCAATTTTATCATCCGGCCGTGTATTTTTCTATTTTTAAGAAAGGAGTAATAAGTTAAGTTATTCTCCTCTCTATTGTGTTTTCAGAAATTGTTTCGATCCCCAGAATTTGTTTTATCCTGATTTTATGGCTTACTGTAAGTAAATTAATTTAGTAAATATTCAAGGTTTGAAGTACAACAGCATGTAATTAATTTAATAATTAAACAGTTCAAGTTACTAATACGTAATACTTGAATATAATAAATTCCCTAAAATATTTAATAGTTGCTTCTCAAAGCCTTCTACCAAATGCGAAATTACATAAAAATAGCAAGAATTTTTACACTTGAGATACTCTGTGTTTTGTATGATGCTACGGTTTTGTAACAAAAAAAAAGTGTATTCACTGATGTTAGGAGCATTGCTCGTTCTTGCTAAGAGTCGCCGTTAATCTCAGAAATCGGAAATTTTTGAAATCCACAGGAACAAAATTAAATTAATGAAAAATAGAAGCAAAAATTAAAGCATTTTTTCCAATGTAAGTTGAGCCACTCCGGTGTCGCAGTGATCTAAGCGATAGCTGCTTCCGATCATTCGTCCGAGATGGGTCCGGGTTCGAATCCCGGTGAGGCAGGCATGGATGTTGTGTTTCTCTTACGGCACTGGCTCTCTGTCAGTCAGTCGCCCTAAATTAGGGACGGGTGATTGCTTATAGCCCACTGAGTTGCTCAAGGTGGTCGTTAAACCTCCAATCAAAAAAAAAAAAAATGTAAGTTGATGCATTTTATTAAATTGAGGCATATTTTTCTAATGTAAGTCGCATTTTAACCAAAAACTCAAACACTTTTGGTGGCAAGGACTCCTTTCCACCTCTAAATACGCCCCTGTAACCAATCGTGAAATAACTGACTCCGATAGTGATTGGTTAATCATCTCTGCTGTGCGTCGCGTCACTTAACGCTGGGGTGTAAATCGAGCTTAACGCTTCTGTGAAGTTATCCTATACGAAATACACACTTTCTGCTGATCAGTATCCAACCGATTCGGAATGAAATCACAAAAAGCTCAGATCAAGGCTCCAGATACCATCCTCAATCATATATGCATGCATATAACACAGAATGTCCGGTGTTCCTGTGAAAGTCTCTTGCCCAGCGCTTCAGACTGTCTAAGTCGGTCCCTGCGAACAAAAGGCGGGTCCAAAACGTAAATAAACATACGAAAACAAGTAAATAACACTGAACATAATGAGCATGTCTGTCACGGTGAGACAATGTTGATTTGCGTTTTGAGAGGAGAATCCTTTGCAGAGCTCTCCTGTTACGTTCTGTTAGTTCCGGAGGTTTACTGGGTCGTTTCTTAGCAAATTCAGAACTAGTGCACTGTGATTTACACATCAGATCACCAGCCGTCGACCTAGGAACTTCAGTGGCTCTGAAATTTCACATACGGAGCGATTACTTACGTGGCACCATATTATCGGTCCGTGCTGGAAATTAATTAAACGTCGATCGAGGCATCTTGCATTCACAGGCTAGCTCGTCATAGCCCTACTTGCCTAGTTACAGTTGGGTCTGTGACGCGTGGTAGACCTAATTCACTATCAACAAAAGGGTGTCTGGATATTAATGGTAGGGCAGTATGTATAAACATGGTGGCACCAAAGTTCTTTCTAAGACAGTTATTCGAAAACAAGTAATCCAATCAACGTGGAAGTTAAGTAATTGCTTTAGGATTCCCGTAAGCGGTATTGTAGTACCTAGCAGAGAAATGGGGAACTTTTTTTTTTTTTATTAGAGGTTTAACGACCACCATGAGCAACTCAATGGGCTATAAGCAGTCGCCCTTCCCCAATGTACGGCCACTGGTTCCAGTGAAGGGAGAGAGCCAGTGCCGTAAGACAAACACAACATCCATGCCTCACCGGGATTCGAACACGGACCCCTTCCGGACGAATGATCAGAAGTCATCACCTAAACCACTGCGCCACCGGGGCATGGGGAACTTGCAAAAACAACAAACAAATCGTGAAAAATCGCGGCCATCTCAATCAAAATTTCTATAGAGCAAAATCTGTTTTATAACATCACAAATCGGAAAAGGAACTAAACAAAAGGGCAGTGAACAGTAATGCGGGATGAAACATTGCTAGCGACTTCACGGTATCAAGCGGTTTTCCCAGCTGTTTAACAACCTAAGTTGTTAAACAGCTGGGAAAACCGCTTGAAACCGTGAAGTCGCTAGCAATGTTTAACTTAGGTTGTTTAACAACCTAAGTTGTTAAACAGCTGGTAAAACCGCAACAACCTAGGCTGTATAATAGGTTGTTAAACCACCCAGTAATAAAAAAATCGGAAGAGTACCCTGGTGCTCATTGTAGATAATTTATGCTATGCATCTTTCGTATGCCACTTTATCTTTGTGGATGTGAAATCAAACGAGTAATTCGAGAGTAGACATTTGTTTATCTACAACACATTCATGTCACTCACGACCACACCGAGCCACAGTCCGGTATATACTAAGTGGAATTAAAGCATAACAAACAATAAGAACACATTCGCCTCACTCACAACCACACCGAGCCACAGGCCGGTACATATTAAGTGGAATTAATTCCAAACAATAACAATACATTCGCCTCACTCACGACGACCACACCGAGTCACAGTCTGGTACATACTAAGTGGAATTAAATCATAAACAATAACAACACATTCGCCTCACTCACGACCACACCGAGCCACAGCCCGGTACATACTAAGTGGAATTAAATCATAACAATAACACATTCACCTCAGTCACGACCACTCCGAGCCACAGTTCGGTACATACTAAGTGGAATTAAATCATAACAATAACAACACATTCGCCTCACTCACGACCACTCCGAGCCACAGTCCGGTACATACTAAGTGGAATTAAATCATAACAACAAACAATAACAACACATTCACCTCAGTCACGACCACTCCGAGCCACAGTCCGGTACATACTAAGTGGAATTAAATCATAACAACAAACAATAACAACACATTCACCTCAGTCACGACCACTCCGAGCCACAGTCCGGTACATACTAAGTGGAATTAAATCATAACAATAACAACACATTCGCCTCACTCACGACCACACCGAGCCACACTCCGGCACATACTAAATGGAATTAAATTATAACAAACAATAACAACACATTCGCTTCACTCACGACCACACCGAGCCATAGTCCGGTACATACTAAGTGGAATTAAATCAAACAACAAACAATAACAATATATTCGCCTCACTCACGACCACACCGAGCCACAGTCCGGTACATACTAAGTGGAATTAAATCATGACAAACAATAAGGTTTACTAGTTCCTGACATTGAGAGGTACTTAGGCAGGTGGATTAATGAACGTTATTGTTATAAAGTCAACGAAACATGATACGAGTAATAAAAGTAAATATTTACTGAACTGTGATGGCGGCAATAGCAAGTATTTCGACTGTTTAGTTTTTCAAAAACAATATTTATTATTATATATTATTCAGGTTTAGACGAGCGTAAGAAACTACCTTTACACCGATGAAATGTGATGTAGCTACGAAAGACTATATGCGCAAGCAAAAATATGACCTCAAGATAGAAAAACTGAATCGCAAGTGTGTTAGTGAGGGAGATTAGTAACTTTTGGTCTAGGATATCTACAGGTTACACCCCATCGGGGGTTATACATCACTTTAAAGGGTTACTTCCTGATTCGCTTATTCTTGTTTGGCCTATTCCTGCTACGTCGAAAGTTAATGGGTTCCGCAATTTTAGGCGTGGAAAGAATTCTTGATTCGCCTATTCCTTTTTCGCCTAAAACCTTCACCTGCTAGAGGGAAAAGATTCACCTGGAGCAAACTTCCTTCGTCGCCTATACTTGTTTCGCCTATTCCTTCTACGTCGAAAGTTAATGGAGCGAGAAAATGCTATTACATTATTTCGATTAAGCTTTGACGGAGTGATTTAAAAAAGATACAATTTTACCACTTTTTTTTTTTAATCGAAACACTAAATTTTTCGTGCGTTAATGTATAAGACATCAAATGCTAAGTAAAAAGCAAAAGAGACCATGACATAATTGTTTACCTCTTCAGTTCAAAGTCCAAGAGTACAGAACTATCTGGGAAAGAAGCTAGTGAAGTTGTGGCTCTACATCTTTAATATTATCTGAGCCTAATGTGCCACCTACTTGTCCAGTTCTGGTTCGGAGGGTGGGCGGATAACTAAAATTTCTGTGAGGCTCATAACAGAATTCAGAAGTCGCTAAAAAAGCTGATGTATGGCAGTCACAATTTAATTTATGGCGACTTAAATGCTTTTTACCACTTCATGTTGAGTCAAAAGAGCCGCACCGTGTACAAAGAGTCCAACGCTAACGAGTTTTTTACTATCATGATGCTAGTAGGTTCTCAGTAACCTGAAGGGAATATAATAATGTAACTGATATATCCTCAGATTTTTACAAATATTATGTCCTATGTGCACGTACCAAATATTATGCTTACCACTTAAAACCTACAAATAAGACCTAAGCTTATGTCCTTCGTAAGCTGCTCAGAATCAATATGTTGTGTCTAATTCTGTCTCATTTTATTTTTTATAGTCTCATTTTATTTTTAAATTATATACATACTTAATATGTCTAACTTAAAATTTATAGCTTCTAGTTTGCAAAAGTGCTCTTTAGCCTAGATGCCTTGTAAGCATTAGGGCATAACGTGCTGCCTTTTTATTTTCATCTGTGGTTTCAAAAATGCACTCCCAGTGTTACGGCTGGAAAATGGTACCTAGTGGAGAGTTCCTCCATATCCTACTTTCGTTTGTAACAATTTTGTTTTCTTATAAACGGATAGGGATCTTTCCAACATGGGGAATTTTTATGACCGGAAATTTCTACTACTACGATTTACACATGTGAACATTCAATAGCAATAAAATCAGGCCATTTTCGGAAGTGGCTGATGTCCGGTGGGCTCATGTCGTAGTCGGTCAATGAAGTTGGCCTCGTGTCCGGACCTCCTGGTACTATGGGGTCATGTACTCTCTTCGGTTTTGGCCGAAATAAAAATCTGTATTCGATTACTGATGTACATCCTGTTTAATTTTTTAAAGAAAATTTCGAAACATTACAATATGTTCTTGTCCGTAATGTAAAAAGCTTATCGTTTACCATTATAACAAATCTGTTTCTACGGTTTTGAAGTTCAGCAAACAGCAAGAGCGAACACAAGGAATCCCATTAAAAAGATTATATATTGATCAGAATACCGTGGGTCGAGCTGGGTTAATCATCCCACCGCTCGCCACCAATTGATCGGAACGTGCCGAGCGGTATAAGTATAATTCTTCACTGATCTCTTTCGACGTAGTACTTGGCGCGAAAACTGTATTATATGGACATACACTTAAACAATTTCAACCAATCACCTGCGTACACATAAAAAATGTGTTCTATGACTGCGCTGATTACCTAAACAAGTATTTAATTGGCTATAAAAACATAACAATGGCACACATACGAATAAAATTTAGCTGTCTTCCGAACATAAGTATTGGGTCAACTTTGACCTAAATCAGTTCCCGCGAGATAGTTTTAATGAACTTAAATTCCACAGTTCAGTCTTACTATTTCTCAGTTCAGTTCCTCAACTTAATTGCGTAGCAGATGTAACAATAAAAACAAAATGTTATAATGAATAACGCTTTTGCTACTAAGCTAATCGTAGTGAATATAGCTTTCACTAATACTATAATGAATTCAATGCTTGTACTAAGCTTCTAATAGTGAATTCAAATGGTTGGTGTTACTAGTTAATTAAGATCATGAATAAAGTCTCCTGCTAGTAGTGTAGTAATAGTAATGAACAAACTTATAACTGGTAGTAATGTTGTAGTAGTAATTAAGATGAATAAAGTCTTATGCTGGTTGTTACTAATAACACTAAATGAAATAAACCTAACAGCCAGACAGGAAGATGTCTGACAGTACTATGAACTGAGAAAGACGTACTTACGTAAAACCTTGTATTATGAACTTCTACTGGTAGCATCACACACACACTTCACACACAGCTACTCAAATAACACGTCGCTCCTTGCACATGAACAAACGCTCTCCGTATACAACAACAAAACGCTCTCCGTATACAACAACAAAACGCTCTCCGTACAACAACAAACGCTCTCCTTAGGTATCGTTGAACGCGCCTATTTATACTGGCTACCACCACGTCATGACTTACACTCATTGCCAGATCTCATTCAGCGGGAGAAATAACATCTCGTTCAGTAAGAAGATAATTTACATAGTAAAATAAAATAACCAGAGATAGTAAAATCAAAAGGAAAGTGAATCGAGAGTATACGCTACAATGTTTCTACTTACATGGATGCTGTCGAGAATAAATCCAAATTGTGATTGCACCAGTAAAGAGATACACACTTCCCTTTTTACATGGAAGATTTAATTGCTGGAGCTGCGGCCCCTGACGCTACCGTACTCACACATACACACACACATCCAGGCGTTTGTTGAGGGAGCCTCGCTTCGACTGGTAAGCACGACTCTTCACTTCCTCCAATAGTAGGGGATGAAGGGGGTGACGATGCCGCCCCGGTGGCGCAGAGGTCTAAGCGATGGCATCTGATCATTCGTCCGAAAGGGGTCCGGGTTCGAATTCCGGTGAGGCATGGATGTTGTGTTTGTCTTACGGCACTGGCCCTCTCCCTTCCCTGGAACCAGTGACCCTAAATTAGGGACGGGCGACTGCTTATAGCCCATTGAGTTGCTCACGGTGATCGTTAAACCTCCAACCAAAAAAAAAAAAGGGGTGTGTGTGTGTGTGACGATTCCACACTGCAGTGGTTGGCATCCGAACCCGAGCTTCGCTTCTCATTGGAAGTTTTTTTTTTTTTATTGGAGGTTTAACGACCACCGTGAGCAACTCAATGGGCTATAAGCAGTCGCCCGTCCCTAATTTAGGGTCACTGGTTCCAGGGAAGGGAGAGAGCCAGTGCCGTAAGACAAACACAACATTCATGCCTCACCGGGATTCAAACCCGGACCCCGTTCGGACGAATGATCAGAGGCCATCGCTTAGACCACTGCGCCACCGGGGTGGCTCTCATTGGAATGACCACTGTCCACTCACAGACTTCTTAATCCCTCTGTAACTTAGCTTTCATTGGGCCAACCAGTCGCTAATTTCCATTAGGCTCCCAGCCTAGAAATTACTGCTTTATCACGCGGATTTAGGCATTCCGCTATCTTTATGGCAAACTAGCATCGAGTTATCGTCTCCATTTCTTACCAAATGCAGGGAGTTTCGCTCTTCATTGCCCAATATATATAGCAGATCCAAGGCATCCAGTCCAGCCTTTCACATCGGAGAGCGTACAGACAACTGAACTTTCTTCCTTATTTTCACGGTAGCCCTCTTCGATGCTAAACTGGCCCTGTCTAAACTGGCCGTTCGCTGCAACCTTCGATTTATGACCTAACAGAGCTATTCTGAGACCACCCAGCCAGAGGCAGAATTATTCGCCTCTTTTCTTTCCAAACCCCCAGATAAAACTTTCTCTGCTGTTTACACTTTTAAACTCCAATCAAGCCTCGAACATAATTAATACTTAATTAATTTCATCCATCCATCACGCCCATTAATTACTAAATTAATGGCGGGGGTGGGTCGTAACAATATGTTAGTTGGCATTTGGGTGGTTTACACCCTTTAAATTTAAACTTTTCCAAATTTTTAAGTGTGCTGCTCGTTTGTTGATAGCGTTGTCTTGTGATTTAAGTTTGAGCTTTTTGAACCCATAACAAAGGTAATATACACTGACGGAAAAAAATTCCAACACCAAGAAGGGGTTGTGTTAGATAAACGACAGTTGGTAGGCGGTGAGAGTACATCTGTAAGATGACGTCTATGCAAATTTCGCGCTCGGCGCATACGTGTGGCGCTAGTAGCGCCCCTCGGAACATGCAAAGCAGGTTTGCTGTAAATACGCGCTGTAACGTTCGTGAGCGTTACTTATCTTTGAGATTCGACGTAGGGTGTTGATGTTAGTCAAGAATGCCTTTAAGAAGACGAAGAAGCCATTATCAACAGCTCACGGAGTTTGAACGAGGTCGTGTAATAGGGCTACGAGAAGGTGGATTTTCTTTTCACAATATTGCAGAACGACTTGGCAGGAATGTAGCCACTGTGCATGATTGTTGGTAGCGGTGGTCAAGGGAAGATACTGCCTCAAGAAGACCGGGTTCCGGCCGGCCACGTGGTACTACTGAGAGGGAAGACCGCCGTGTACGGCGTATGGCAGCGGCGCATCGTACCGCGTCTGCGGTAGCAATTCGAGCTGCAGTTGCCACCACAGTGACACAACGAACTATTACAAATCGGTTACTTGAAGGACAGCTCCGAGCCAGACGCCATGTAGCGTGCATTCCACTTACTCCAAACCACTGCCGTTTGCGACGTCAGTGGTGTCAAGCTAGAGCTCATTGGAGGACGGAGTGGAGATCTGTTGTGTTTTCCGATGAAAGCTGGTTCTGCCTGGGTGCCAGTGATGGCCGTGTGTTGGTTAGAAGGAGGCCAGGTGAGCGCCTGCAACCAGCCTGTCTGCGGCCGAGACACACTGGACCTACACCTGGAGTTATGGTCTGGGGAGCAATTTCCTATGACAGCAGGAGCACTCTCGTGGTTATCCCACGCACCCTGACGGCACAGTTGTACGTCGGTCTGGTGATTCAACCTGTTGTGCTGCCATTCATGAACAGCATTCCAGGGGGTGTTTTCCAACAGGATAACGCTCGCCCGCATACCGCTGTTGTAACCCTACATGCTCTACAGAGTGTCGACATGTTGCCGTGGCCTGCTTGATCACCAGATCTTTCACCAATCGAGCACGTATAGGACATCATTGGACGACAACTCCAGCGTCACCCCCAACCAGCATTAACCGTCCCTGTATTGACCGAACAAGTGCAACAGGCATGGAACTCCATCACACAAACTGACATCCAGCACCTGTACGACACAATGCATGAACGTTTGCGTGCTTGCATTCAACATTCCGGCGGTTACACCGGTTATTAATGTACCAGCATTTCACATTTAAAATGGCTTTTCTCGCGCTTACAATAAGCTGTGATCTTGAAACCTAAATCGATTAAATATGTTACCTATACAAATGTATTGCCGCCATTTCACTCCTCTACAACTATTTTTTCGTGGTGGTGGGATTTTTTTTTTCCGTCAGTGTATATAAGTTTAGGTTTGGGAGTAAACCCCTTAATTTTTAACATTTCTAAAAGAAAGTGCAATTTTTATACGGTCCATAAATATTTATGTGATCAATTTTCCTAGACGAGACCGGAAACTTCTTCCGACGTTACATATTATCTACAAACCATCCATAGTGGGCAAGTCCGGTCGGGCAAATGTCCGGTGGGCTTTAGTCCGAAATCCGCATCAATATCCCTCTATCTTTTACTCTTCTTTACCTTTCATTATCAACACTTTCTTGAATTCTGCCGTACACCCACATAACCCTTCCCCCACCCCTCACTATAGTTTCTCAAGATTTTGATTGGACGACACATTTAATACCTTAATCACGCTGACGACTACCTTCTGTTGATTAATTTTTACTCAACATTTGGTGTGTCCTACATTAACGCACGAAAGATTTAGTGTTACGATAAAAAAAAAATCACGTAAGGTAAAGATGTTTCTTTTTTTTTAATCACTCAGTGAAAGCTTATGCGAAATAATGTAATAACATCATCCCCCCCTCCGTCCCTTTTTTTTAAATTATAAATGTTTTGCACAACTTTGTTTTCTACTTTGCTTTTTTTGAAATAAAAATTAGTTTCAAACTCTGGGGATAAAACTAGCTTTTTTTTTTTTTTTTTTTTCACGGGAAAAATTGTCCTTTTTTTTTTTTTTTTTTTTTTTTTTTTTTTTTTTTACGCACGAAAGATTTAGTGTTTCGATAAAAAAATTCACGGGAGGTAAAGATGTATCTCTTTTTAAAATCACTCGGCCAAAGCTTAAGCGAAATAATGAAATAGCATTTTCTCGCCCCATTAACTTTTGACGTAGCAGGAATAGGCGAAACAAAAATAGGGGAAAAGGAAGTTTGCTCCAGGTGAATCCCTCCCCACTAGCAGGTGAAAGTTTTAGGCGAGAGAGGAATAGGCGAATGAAGAATTCTTTCCTCGCCTAAAATGGCGGAACCCATTAACTTTCGACGTAGCAGGAATAGGCGAATGCGGAAGACAGTTTTAAAGCTTTCCTCAGCAGCAGGCAACTCCCCTTTGGGTTGGGGGGCGGGGTCAAGACGAAGGCAAGTTTCTCTACCACGCACCGTTTTCATAGCATCAAAAATGCATTTTTTTAATGGCTTTTATCACATTTAGCATAAGGTTCTCGTAATTTACGCAGATTGCAATGAGATATTATGTTCATGATATAACACGTGATGAACTAATGTTCGGCGATGGTTTAGTAAAATATATTGTTGAGTAACAATGAAACTAACTATTGAGCCACTTCATGGATCCGTATTAAAAAATCAGATTTCAATTATGGTTTTGGCTACTTCCGTTACCCATTTTCGTTATATCGAATTTTTTTTTTTTTTTTTTAGAATTTACTTTATTGCTGTCGGGAAAGATGCATAGCATCAAAAATGATGTATGTATAATATGCAAAGCATTACTGGTTGGGTCGAAATCGGTAAACAGAGAGAGAGATTGAGAGAGATTAACCATGTCGTTGTCCCCTCATGAGAAACTAAGAGTAGGAGTGCCGTTCGCCCCTGATTTAGGGCCACCAGTGGAGGAGTGTGAACTAGAGCTGAGTTCGGGCTCAATTTTCGGAGCTCGAGCCCGTAGTATATCAGCCCGAGCACACCTGAGCCCGAATTTTATATTGAAAGATAGATCTCGGGCCCGAACGAGCCCCTAAACTGGGTAACGTGTTCAACCATTAGTAAAATACATCTCCTTTTCTACACTTCCATTCTCTCCTCCTCCTGCAATTAACCAATGTATTTCTCAAATGGGGAAGGGACCTCTGTCTAATTTTATAGTGTAACTGTAAGATTTTCTTTGACCGTTCGTTTCCACCTGAAGTGCTTCGGACGGACGGGCATCTAAAGTGATCGGGCGGTGCTGCAATTGTATGTTGCTCAAATAATGCTAATATTATCGCGCCATAATGCGCTGCAATATGTACGTTGCTAAATAGAATTAACAGGGAGCTACTGCGTGGAGATAGGAGGTGAATTATCGTCGACAAGCTATCAACTACCCAATATCTATAGTTCTTGAAAAAACTTTTTCTTCTCTGCAGAAACACACTAATGCGCGGTCTATGGCATTTTCTATCTAAGCCCGGAATAAATAGACATATCGAATGCCCACTCCCTAACCAGAACCAGTTGCTGAAGAATTCCGTTTACCAACTATAAAGTGTCTCATTTGCTAAATCATATAGAATCACATTTATACGTAAGAAAAGTTGTTTGCATAGGAAAGAGAAATAATAATGAAGAAACTTTTGCTTGTTTAAATCAGAAAAAATAAAGCCTCAATAAAAGTAGTTGTTAGTTTGAAAAGTAAGAAAAGAAAATAATGTTGGTACATCGAGAAGTTTAACGAGTACGCAAACATTTAGAAAAAAAAAAAGAAAGATTAAGATAATGCATTAAAAGGTACATTTCACTGATTAATCATGAATAAATAAAAAAAATTACGAAAACATAAAAAAAAAATATTTTAACTATGTATAAAACATGGCGGCTTTGTATAGTGGAAAAAGGTACAATGTTAAAAAATGTAACAGAAAATGCCATGAACACGTAAACACATTAATAAACAATCGTGTTTTAAGATTATGTCTGCAACACAAAACTTTTGGGAAACGTCTTTATTTTGGTACGTCCGTTTAAAAAGCGTGAAATCTCCTCAAAGAAAATTAAAAAAATCGTTACGTTGAAAAATTGTGTATATAAAATGGGAAATTATGGGGAAAAATAAGGAATAAATTCGTTGCAAAATGATCAACTTATTGAAAAAAAAAAAAAAAGAAAATCAGTCTTGGAGCTTAATGTGTCTAACAGAATCTCAAATGAAGTCAACTCCTAATTTGCTTTGTACGAAAAATTCCTCCAGCGTCTGTGCGAACCCCATCATGACTATATCGGTGATGTCATAGTATTACTTGCTAGCACGGCGATGTCACCCAGTGACTCATCCCAAATCATGTGGCATGCAAAATGGCACGGTCGGAGAAAACGATGACTCATCCCAAAACACGTGGCACACAAAATGGTATGGTCGGAAAAAACGATGACTCATCTCAAAACACGTGGCACACAAAATGGCATGGTCGGAAAGAACACGTGGAAAAAAATGGCGGAGACTGACTTCATGATTGACCACATCCGTCCGTACGTGGACCGCAGTGGGCAGCAGTGGGCGGGGCCGAGGGGAGCACGTGGGGGTCTGTGGGGATCCTCCTTTGTGATGAAAACCCCCATGGCATATACATATATATATCCTGTTCCCACTAAAGGGGCTCTGACGACCGCCAATAGCGGTATAACTATACCATCGGGATTAGAGGAAATGCTATCCTACACTCACCAACCCGCTTGGCCAGCGTGGTGAGTTATGGCCAAACCCCTCCAAAATGACTCCACAACTTAAATCTTGGCCCTCAGTCTCCGGCAGCTGGAATGTACCTGGCCAAGGCAGCGGCCAGTGCGACATGAAGGCAGAGGGTGCTAAGAATCACCGGAGGACCGGACTAGGCTGCCATCTGATGCTGACCTTGGCTACGTATAATGGACACTCGCTATCTTCTGATTCAAGGCTTCTTGAATTGGAAGAGAAACTACAAAGGATCCAGTGGGACATCGTCGGGCTAAGTGAATTAAGGAGAAAAGGAGATCTCATTGAACTGAAAAGTGAACATCTCTTCTACTATCGTGGGACAGATACTGGCAGAACTAGTGGTGTTGGATTTATAATAAACAAGAAACTGAAGGATAAAGTTGTAGAAGTTGAAAGTTCCTCTGACAGAGCTGCACGACTCGTTATCCAACTCTCGAGAAGATACCAGGCTCAGATTATTCAAACTTATGCACCCACCACAAGTCATCCTGAAGAAGAAATTGAAGAATTTTATGAGGAAATTTGTCATCTAAATAATAAAGGTAAGCAGCACTTGAAAATAATTATGGGAGATTTCAATGCAAAAATAGGGCAACGGCAACAGAATGAAACTTCAGTACAAGGAGTGTTCAAATGAAAAGGTACGAAACGACACTGTGGGTATAAATGAAGACTCTATTCAAAGTATACACCATAGGCCGTAGCACAACGATCCCATTGATTAACAAGCCGAAGGATTCCTTGTTCCCAGAATTCCTGTGGCCGTGACGAGACCCAGTCTTGCACAGCGTCCTTGAGTTCGTCGTCCGAGTGGAAGCGCTTCCCTTTCAGATGTTTTTTCAGGGGACCAAACACATGGAAATCGCAGGGCGACATGTCCGGGCTGTAGGGCGGATGGTCTAGCTGCTCCCACTGGAACTTGGCCAGTTCCGCGTGTGTGACCCTGGAGACGTGTGGACGCGCGTTATCATGCAGCAGAACCACACCCTCCGTGATGAATAGCGGCCAGTTTAACACCTTCCGCTGTCAGAAATCGGATAACGCCTTGCTGCTCCTCAATCGTCGAATTTTGCAATGTGAATGCCATCCTGTCCTCACACGCACTGCCGCGTCAATTGGACGGCACTCTTTATAAGAGCCTCTGCTCTCTCCTGCGCATGCGGGCGCCCGCGCATGCTCCGATCCATGCCGGCGACTCCAATCGCTTCCCTAGATGTGTCGCTACGTTCTCCCATAGCGGCATAGGCAAATATGTTAACGGTTACGTTCTTATGACGTTTCGTACCTTTTCATTTGAACACCCCTAGTAGGTAAATTCGGTCACGGCAACAGAAACCAGCGTGGAAATACTCTCGTAGAGTTTGCAGAGGCAGAAGGGTTTTTCATCTTGAACTCCTTTTTCAAGAAAAAGCCACACAGGAAATGGACATGGAGACATCCAAATGGGACGACAAGTGAAATTGATTTTATTATGTGTAACAAAAAATTCGTCATAGAAGACTGCAGTGTGCTAAACAAGTTCAACACAGGCAGTGACCATAGATTGGTGAGATGTAAGATGTACCTCAACACTAGACTCGAACGTAGCAAGCTCATAAGACAAACAAAATGTATTGACATAACCAACCTTAAAAAACACCATAATACCTTCAAATTGGAACTGAAGAACAGATTCTCTGCTTTAGAAGGCCTAACATCGGAAGAAGTGGATATTTCTGAAGTTAACAGAAAAGTAACCAAAGCTCTTATGGAAACAGCAACAAAATTAGCTGGGTCTAAGAACAAATTGTATGTGAACAAATTATCAGGAAAAACCAAAATGTTGATGCAAAAAAGAAGAGAGATGAGGACAACTAAACAAGATGTGACTTCCAAAGTGGAATATATAGAGCTATGCAAGACAGTACGAAAAAGTATCACTGAAGACGTAAGGAAATTCAACTGTGAACTAGTAAGGAAGGCAATTGAAAACAACCAAAGCCTAAAGATAGCAAAGGGACATCTCAGTAAGGGAAAAAAACAGATTATGGCACTGAGAAAAGAAGATGGTTCTGTAACAAGAAATAGAGGCGAAATTTTGACAAGAGTGAAAGATTTCTACTCCAAATTATATGAAAGGGATGATACATGTACTCCAGGCATCATGAAAGGTATCAGAGTTCTTCCAGTCCTTCCAGCAGAAGTTGCACATGCAATCAAGAACATGAAGCGGGGAAAAGCTCCAGGAGAAGATGGAATTACTGTTGACATCACACAAGAAGCAAGTGGAGAAATCGAAACAGTACTCGCCCAAATTTTCACTCGATGCCTTAATGAAGGGAAAATTCCTGAGGATTGGAACAACGCTACAATGATCTTGCTACATAAAAAAGGTGACATTGAGGATCTCAGGAACTACAGACCTATCAGCCTCCTATCAGTGGTTTATAAAATCTTCACTTAAGTTCTTTCACACCGCTTGAAGGTGACACTGGACATGGCTCAACCGAGAGAACAAGCTGGATTCAGGAGTGGCTACAGCACAATAGATCATATCCACGTACTGAGAGAACTAATTGAAAGAGCGAGGGAATATGATCTTCCATTGTGCATGGCTTTTATCGATTATGAAAAAGCCTTTGATTCGGTGAAACCATCAGCAGTTGCAATGGCTCTGAAATCCTGCGGTATTGAAGATGCATACATTAATATTATTAGTAACATCTATGAAAATGCAAGTGCAAAGATTTGGTTGTTTGAAAATACAACACACATAAAAATTGGAAAAGGAGTGAGACAAGGTGACACCATATCTCCGAAGCTCTTTAGTGCTACATTGGAAAATGTCTTTCAATCACTGAACTGGGAAAACAAAGGGATAAAGATTAATGGAGATTATCTAATCCACCTTCGTTTTGCTGATGACATAGTCATTTTTGCAACTACCCCATCAGAGCTACAGAGTATGATCCAGGAACTTGCTGACAAGAGTAAAGAAGTGGGATTAAAAATGAACTTTCAGAAGACAAAAGTGATGTTCAATGCTTTTACAAGAAATGAAGATTTATCGATTGATGGAGAAAAGCTGGAGATAACAGACACATACGTTTATCTTGGACAGCAGATATCAAGTGAGGGTCACATTGGTGAAGAAATTAATCGGCGTACAAAACTTGCCTGGAGAGCTTTTGGAAGAAACAGCATAATTTTCAAGAGCAATATACCATTATGTCTTAAAAGAAAAGTGTTTGATCAATGCATCCTTCCAGTGCTTACATATGGTGCAGAGACGTGGACCTTAGCTAAAAGAGACATACAAGGGCTGCAGACAACTCAAAGCAGCATGGAGAGGTGCATGCTTGTTGTAACCAGGAGAGATAAGAAGAGGAACTTGTGGATCCGAAAAATGACAAGAGTGAAAGACATCATGATCAGAGTTAAATCCCTGAAATGGCAATGGGCTGGACATACTGCCAGAAGAACAGACCATCGATGGACAGCCGAAATTTTAGATTGGATTCCAAGGGACAGGAAAAGACCCAGAAAAAGACCACATGGAAGATGGGTGGATGAAATTCGAAAGTATGCGGGAGTGACATGGAGGAGACTGACACAAGACAGACCGTTGTGGAGGAAACTTGGGGAGACCTTTGTCCAGCAGTGGATTGATAATGGTTGACAATGATGATGATGATGATGATATATAAAACAACCCTCTCTCGTCGAAGAGCTCGATCCCGAACCACAGTAAATATTCTACAGCCCAATTCGGGCCCGGGCTCTGCCTCGGGCTTTCGAGCTCAGTCTCAGCTCTGGTGTGAACCCGCGCTGTTACAATGAAGACATTGACGTTCTCCTGATTATTTCTATTCCAGGGCCAACAGAGCGATGTGCAGAATGACCGTAGCATCCTCTAACGAAATAAATGTTTTTAAAGCAAGAAGGGTTGCAGAAGTTAGCAAAGGCTGTAAAGAAAATGGCTGAAATGTTGTTTAAATTATCAAAAAATTATAACAGCAAACGATGATTTTTTCTTTCTGTTTTTCTTTGCTCTCAACTCGCAGGTCATAACACTCGTTGAGGTTCGACGCGAAGCTGCGAGATCCACACAGCCGGAAATGATGTTAGCTTACAGGCAAAATAGGAGCAGCTGTGTGGCTAAAGGGAATACAGAATAATTCTCTTGCTAGGGGGAGCAAAAACGTAATCCGCCACCACTTCAGACCGTTCGATCCTCGGCAGACGTTTGTAAATAACTAATGCTAATGTTAGATTTTTCAGATAGATCTTATCGATCTCATCCTGTCTTCCAGAGTAAGTTTTTCACGACTATTTTTTTTTTCCTTTTAAACTTTCCGAAGGAATACGGAATGCTCCTTAAACTCTTTGAACGTCTCATGAAGGATTTAGTCTGAAGTTAGCAATTTATACATAAGGAAATTCGAATTCCTTTAACTGTACCAAAGCGTAAGAGAAGGTGGGCTGCATATAGGGGAATCTCCGGGATTTATTCTCGAAGGGAGCAAAACTTGTTATGTAGTGTTTCGCGAATGAAAAAACCTACTTTGATTACCGACTGGAATTTGACTTTTTTGATGTAGGCGACGATCGGAATGCCGCCACTTTTATTCTAAGAAAGAGGGCATCCCAAAGCCTAGTTTTTTTGTTTTTTTTTTTGTCAGATTTGTTGCCTTGCAAAAAAGAAACACCTATATAATTTCGGAGGCGTAGCGCAAAAAAATCCCCCCCCTAGCGTAAAGTTATTTTAGGCTCTCGCCCAACAAAAATGAGCTTTGCGCACTTCCGATGGTTTCGTACAGGTGGAGATAACTTTTAACCACACACGGCATATGCGTGTTAGTATATAAAAAAATATTTTATAAAAATCATATTATTATTATTATTATTATTTTGATTGGAGATTTAACGACCACCGTGAGCAACTCAATGGGCTATAAGCAGTCGCCCGTCCCTAATTTAGGGTCACTAGTTCCAAGGAAGGGAGAGAGCCAGTGCCGTAAGACAAACACAACATCCATGCCTCACCGGGATTCGAACCCG
This sequence comes from Macrothele yani, assembly GCA_039090855.1. Classification (NCBI taxonomy): domain Eukaryota; kingdom Metazoa; phylum Arthropoda; class Arachnida; order Araneae; family Macrothelidae; genus Macrothele; species Macrothele yani. Next base: position 104,715,450 of record CM077018.1, on the reverse strand, counting down.
GGCCCCTTACGGACGAATGATCAGAGGCCATCGCTTAGACCACTGCGCCGCCGGGGCGGCAAAAAAAAATAAAAAATAAAAATCATATTATACACCGTAGAGCCAAAACACCATGACGACCTGCCTACAGGGCCTGATTTCTGCACGTGCACAGGGCCTCAGAATGGGGGGGGGCTCCAAACTACTTTTTTTTTTTTGATTGGAGGTTTAACGACCACCGTGAGCAACTCAATGGGCTATACGCAGTCGCCCGTCCCTAATTTAGGGTCACTGGTTCCAGGGAAGGGAGAGAGCCAGTGCCGTAAGACAAACACAACATCCATGCCTCACCGGGATTCGAACCCGGACCCCTTTCGGAAAGTGCAAAAAGAACTTTCCGAAAGGGGTATATATACACTGCCGGAAAGTGCAAAAAGAACACCAAGAAGGAATTGGCGGACGATCATGAAATTTGCATATGTTAATAGGGTCGAGTTTACGTAGGTGTGATGTTAATTTCGGGACCAACCGGTGAGCGCTTACGCCACAGCACGGCATAATATGCAAATTATCGTCGGTGGTATTTAAGGAGTACGGCGAAGTGAATGTAATCAGTCGTCGGCGTACGGACACGTGCGAAGACCCTGAAGAAGCTGCAATGCCTGGACATGGAAGACGTGTACGATTTCAGCAGTTATCGGACTTTGAGCGAGGTCGTCTAGTCGGACTCCGCGAGGCCGGGTGGTCGTATCATCGTATTGCGGAGCGAATTGGACGGGAAGTATCGGTGGTGGTACGATGGTGGCGTAGATGGTCCGAGGAACATTCCCACACGAGAAGACGTGGAACCGGGAGTCACAGACGGACTGATGAGCGGACAGATCGACACATAAGAAGAGCGGCGTTGTCAAGCAGAACATCCACTGCGACGCAAATCCGAGCTGCCGTTGCACCTGAGGTGACTGTGCGAACAATCCGCAACCGTCTACTGGATGCAGGACTACGTGCACGTGTGCCTCTGGCATGTGTACCTCTGACTCCAGCCCACCGTCAGGAACGGCTGCAGTGGTGTCGCCAACGTCAGCACTGGAGAACGCAATGGCGATCTGTCGTGTTCAGCGATGAAAGCAGATTTTGCTTGGGAGCCTCCGATGGCCGTATGCATTTTTCGCAGACGCTCAGGGGAGCGTCTCCACCCTTCTTGCATCCGCCAGCGACACACAGGGCCTACACCTGGTCTCCTGGTGTGGGGAGCGATCAACTATCACTCCCGTACACAACTAGTGTTTGTACCGGGTACGTTAAACAGCACCTCCTACATCAACAACATCATTCAGCCCGTTGTTGTGCCATTTGTAAGGTCGGTTCATCGTGGTGTTTTCCAGCAAGGTAACGCACGCCCACACACGGCACATGCAACGCAACATGCACTTCAGGGTGTGAGACAACTTCCATGGCCTGCACGTTCACCGGATTTGTTCCCCATTGAGCACGTGTGGGATTTATGGGACAACGACTTATCCGGTCTCCACGGCCAGCCACGACCATCCCCGATTTACGCGTCCAGGTTGAGGATGCTTGGAACTCAATATCCCCAAACTTACATCCAACATCTGTACGACAGACTCTATGCCAGAATTGCACAGTGTGACGCAGTTCATGGCGGTTCAACCTCGTACTAACCATGTTACATGGAAATGTTATTTTTCAGTTTACCAGCAAATACAGCTGTATTTTGCCATAATGTTTTGATCACGTTATCCTCTGTATTCCGTTATTATGCTATATAAATTTCGTTGGTATCAGACGTCTCCTTCTTGGTGTTCTTTTTTCACTTTCCGCCAGTGTATATACACGGTCGTATCAGAATAATATGACCACCTACCTAATGGGAATAACCACCCTTGACCCGGATGACAGCTGCGAGACGGAGTGGTATAGGCACAATGAGGCCCTGGAAGGTTGCCCAAGGCACACATGCCCATTCGGTCTGCAGCAGAGTACGGAGATGACGTGGTTATGGGTCGGCACGTCGAACCTGTCGGTCCAAATAGTTCCACAAGTGTTCTATGAGATTGAGGTCTGGCGATTTCGCCGGCAAGGTATAACGGAGATATCACTGTCGTGTTCCTGGAATCAGTCACACAGTTCCTTAGTGACGTGTCACGGCTCATTGTCCTGTTGGTAGACACCATCACTACCAGGGTAAACGTCCAACATGAAGGGATGCATGTGGTCAGCGAGGATGGACAGGTTGGTGTTCAGGGACCCATCCAGTGGTACCAGCGGTCCCAAGTCATACTAGAAAAACATCCCCCAGACATGCACACTGCCACCACCGGACTGTACACTTGACAGACAAACGTGTCCGGTGTTGATTCTCGTGTGTATGGCGCCGTATCCGCAACCACCCATCACTTCTATGGAGTAGGAATCTCGATTCGTCGCAGAAGGTAACTTTTTTCCACTCTTCCACTTGTCTAATGACGGTAGTTCCATGCGAACGGCAGGCGTCGCTGCCGATGGACCTGGGTTGACATGGGCGCCTTGACGCAGCGTAGACTCCGGAGGCCCATGCGTAACAGGGTTCGGTTTACTGTTTTCGGGGACATGCACCTGGGTGCCCCAGCGTTCATTTGCGTGATCAATTGCTGCACTGTTGCGTGTCGATTGCCCTTTACCAGTCGACGGAGGCGACGTTCTCCTCTGGGGTAGATGGTCTTTTGGGACTCTGCAGTCGACGTCGGGAGGTATTCGGTGTGCCAGCGTTCCACACACACACACACAGAAGAAATAGATGCAGAGAGAAAGGGATAGGGATAGCAAGAATGGTGAAGAAGAGCGCGCGCGAGAGAGAGAGAGAGAGGGAAGAATGTTGATCAAAATTAACTGTTGATTCTTAAAGTAATTTTTCTTTTAAACTCTGGGGGAAAAAAGAGTTAAAATATCATTATTGAGTAATTTGAACAGAATTTTATGAAATATAATAAAAAGCATTCTAAAGATATATTGACAAGTATCTTCTGAACGTAAAGTTCTCAGAAACAGAACTATTTCCATTATACTGGAAGTATAGTAATACTTCAATTTATTATGAACGTGGTTGCGACGTACCTTACACGGATAAATCAACGTCGTAAACTGGAATGGAACATCTCCTTTGTACAGTCAAGAGCTCTGATATCAAGTTTTTGCTTTTCGGAAGGTCTTGAGAATTTGCTTCCCTATGTTTCTCTTCAAATGCGACTGGTGATCGCTTTACTTAAAGCTGGAAGTAAACATCTTTTGTAATATCAATAAATAAACGGCTAAAAGGCGCACATACATCAGTCACTTGTAAATAATCACTTTAATTACAGTGGAAACCGATGTCCTAAAATAATATGGGTTTTACCCAAGCGCTCGGCAAAAAAAAAAAAAAAAAAAAAAAATGTTTCTAATCTTTTTCTTCGTGAAAAAAATATGAACAAGATCCTATAAAAATGGTACCCTTGTACTGCATTCTAATTAAAGAAAAAGTTATATGTTCTTATGTTTACATAAAGAGCATGTGTTGAAAACCTGCAGCTGTGCATATCCAGAACAAAAACGGTGTTGAGTCTTGAAAGTGATTATCTGAGGCCACAAACGGACGGCTTCAAAGGAAGTGCTGTTTATATCATTGATTTGTTCTAAATATGTGATTACAGGATAGATGAAAAAATTATTACCATTAAAAAATGTGGTACTGCAAACGGCATATTAGGAATTCATTTCTTGAATCCCGATACTGACGAAAAATAAATAAAATGAAAGAAAAATAACAACACGCGCTGTATTCGCGGCTAAAGCAATGCATTTTTACACATTTCTACTTCTTGCTCTGAGCAAAATTAAAGCAAACGTGGCACTGCAACTGCTGATAAAATCAAAGTTTCTACTAGATCGTAATAACATGAAATTTAATTATACAAAAACGTCTTATAAACTGATTACATGTACTCTAAGTCAGATTTTACACACCCTGTAAAGCTCCTCCAACACACCCTTTAATTTCCTCAGACACCCTTACCCCTCAAAAAAATTTGAACAACCCTCCATTTGGAGGTGTGTAACACACACGTGCACAGATTCAGAAAGTTTTAAGTGCAACATGCTTAGGATTAACATCCTAGTTCCATTCTGGCTCTCCATTTTGACATGATCCCCGGCCAATTCAACAGATCCAGTGCGTTATTAGTAAAGTTGTTTTAGCCCTTTGAAACAAAAAAGTCCTGGTTATGTTTGCAAACCATGTTTGTGTGAATTTCTGTCTCATCATCGTTTCAGAAACGTTCCAGGTTGGTTGGTTTTAATAACAATTTCATCTTTCGCATCACGTTCCACCCAGGGATTTATACCCCCCCCTAACATCCCTCCAACTAATTCCGACACTTCTCCACAATAAAGGATCTATCTATCTGTGTGTCTGTCTGTCTTTCTATCTACGACAGGAATGAAACTTGGTGGGTAGGTTTGACATCGTGAGACATGCAAATGATTCCAGTATCGCGCATGTGACGCCAGCAAGGAGGAGTCGTAGGGCTGTGCCTGACTGGCTACATAAGGTCGTCCCGTTGCGCGTGCTTGCCATTCTGACTCGTGCTGTTGTGTTGGTTGCATCTTTTGCAAGTGAAGTATGCTTTGGAGAAAAGTTCGGAAGCAATTCGAGCAGTTGGAGGAGTTCGAGGGGGGCTGCATCGTCGGGCTCCGGGAAACGGGATGATTTTATCGCCGCATTACGCGCCATACCGATCGTACGGAGATCACCATAGCATGCTGTTGGAGGCAGTGGATAGAACAAATAACGCAGCAGCGACAGGAAGGATCTGGAAGACCTAGACGAACCACGAAGAGAGAGGACCGACTGGTTGTCCGACATGCGCGGAGTGACCCAACGGCTACGATTGCGGATATTCAGCGAGCAGTGTATCGTCCGATTAGTGCCTGACGGCTGTACGACGTAGGACTACACGCACGCAGCCAGTTACGACGACTGCCATTAACACCATTGCACCGTTGCTAAAGACTGCAATGATGTCGTGCCAGATTGTCATGGAGCCGTTCAGAATTGCAGCGGGTGATATTCAGTGACGAGTCCCGCTTTTGTCTTGGAGGAGACGACCAACGAATCAGTGTGTGAAGGCACCGTGGTCAGCGCCAAGTTGAACGGTTTGCTGTCGAGTGTCAGACGTCCAGAAGGCCTGATGTCGTGGTGTGTGGTGCAATTGCCTACGATGCCAGATCACCTTTGGTGTTCATTACAGGCACTTTGACAGCCCAACGTTACGTTAATGAGGTCCTGCAACCAGTGGCCCTCCCTTTTCTGGACGCTCACTCCGGTGAGATTTTCCAACGGGACAACGCTCGTCCACATACTGTTGCTGCCTCGAGAGCTTGCCTTCAAGGCACTGACACTCTGCCATGGCCAGCCGCATCGCCAGACCTATCGCCGATTGAAAATGTGTGGGACGCTATTGGACGCGCTATCCACACTCCACCCCTAACCGCACAATCAGCAAGAACTGCGTGAGAAGGTTCAAGCTGCATGGGATGGCTCATCGCAGGACACCATTAGGAACCTGTACAACTCCATGCCGAGACGTCTGGCATGCTGTGGGAGCAAACATGGCAGTCCGACGTCATACTGAGAGACACTACTTATTGGCGTGAAGCTCAATAAATATTGCCCATATCAGTCTCAATGTTTAATCATTTATTATTCCTGGCAACCTTTGTTCTTGGACACGGATACCCAAACTTCTTCGTGTCGAGCCTACATATTAATTATATGTAGGCTCGATTATATGTAGGGAGTGTATAATATTTCACTGTTGGATCCCTCAACAGGAGAATATGTTAGCAACTATGTAGGCTCGACACGAAGGAGTTTGGGTATCCGTGTCCAGGAACACAAATACGATATCCAAACCAACAGCATTATCAAGAAATGTCGTCAATGGAATGCTAAACAAGACTGGGAAAACATTAGGCTACTGAACACTACAGCATAAATACATTCGCTGCATTTTGTTAAAAGTATGTACATTGAAACTTTGCCGCCCCGGTGGCGCAGTGGTCTAAGCGATGGCCTCTGATCATTCGTCCGAACGGGGTCCGGGTTCGAATCCCGGTGAGGCATGGATGTTGTGTTTGTCTTACGGCACTGGCTCTCTCCCTTCCCTGGAACCAGTGACCCTAAATTAGGGACGGGCGACTGCTTATAGCCCATTGAGTTGCTCACGGTGGTCGTTAAACCTCCAATCAAAAAAAAAAAAAAGACATTGAAACTTTAGGTCACAAATGCTGTAATGACTACTTACCTGCGGACATATCAAAAATTTGGCAAGAGTATATTACAAATCTGAACTTTAAATGATAGTAATATACATTAATAATTCCAACAACATATAAAATTGAACATAACTTTGTATTTGTGACAAAATTCTTGTATTCATATATGAATCTAACAATATGTGAAATTGTACCCGTTACATTGGTGTAATGGCAACAGTCACGACCCATGCGACGCTTGATGACCTATACCCATAATGCATCGTTGCACTACTATATAAAGGAATGCCGCATTGACTCTGTTCCACCTGATGATGGGGTAAATGTTACCCCGAAAGTACTAGTGCGGTATTTTAACTGTAAATATCTTTCGTATTTTATTAAATATCGTACGTAGACGGTGAATTTTCATTTCATTTGATGTACAATGCTTTTACAAGAAACGAAGATTTATCGATTGATGGGGAAAAGCTGGAGATAACCGATACCTACATTTATCTTGGACGGCAGATATCAAGCAAAGGTCACATTGATGAAGAAATTAATCGACGTATAAAACTGGGTTGGAGAGCTTTTGGTAGAAACAGTACAATTTTTAAGAGCAATTTGCCATTATGTCTTAAAAGAAAAGTGTTTAAACAATACATCCTTCTAGTGCTTACGTACGGAGCAGAGACGTGGACCTTAACTAATAAAGACATACAAAGACTGCAGACAACTCAAAGAGGTATAGAGAGATGCATGCTTGGTGTAACCAGGACAGATAAGAAGAGGAACTCATGAATAATGAAAATTGCAAGAGTGGAAGACATCATGATCAGAATAAAATTCCTGAAATGGCAATGGGTTGGACATGTTGGCAGAAGAACGGACCACCAATGGACAACCAAAATTTTAGGCTGGATTCCAAGGGACAGGAAAAGACCAAGAAGAAGAGCACACGGGAGATGGGTGGATGAAATTCGAAAGCATGCGGGAGTGACATGGAGGAGACTGTCACATGATAGGCCGTTGTGGAAGAAACTTGGGGAGACCTTCATCTAGCAGTGGATTGATAATTGTTGACAGTGATGATGATTATGATATACACTCTTTAATTTTTGCATTAGTCTTTTTTATTATCATATAGCACAGGTGTTCACAGCAGTCAGCATGTACAGCATTATCTTGAAGCATCTTTTACTGTAATGAAATATTTTTTCTTTTCTTTTTAATTTGAAGTCAATGTATATAGCAGTCTATAATGTGACTTTTTTTTTCTTGTTTAAATTATGTGTTTAAAATCAATCTTTGCAACCATAAAATTTTGGCAGGTATGCTTCTGAATAATTTCAGCATACACAAGATTAGTGGAAATGTCAGTATCTACGGTTTCAGCAGCACATGTTAATACTTTTTTGCTCTGATCTTGTTTAGGGAAAGCATATAAACATGACAGAAAAAATAAAAATTAAAACAGCACAAAAACAAAATAACCGCGTGCAGTTTTGGGAAAAAAGTTTCCCTGCTATAGCCATTCTTAACTAGAAAAAAATTCAGTTCTTCATTTTTTGAAGTTATCCCCGTTTTAAAAAAATAGTTTGAAAGCTTACATATTTATTTCACCTATAAAAATTTTCAGCCTTTGAAAAATTTGCTTTCGTTCAACACCCACCCAAAATTTTTACAACAGCTCCTAGATTTTCCTGCAGCCTCCAATAAATTTTTGAATCGTGCTCTAATTCTTTTTTTTTTTTTCTTTTTTATGTTCTCTCCGTTTCGTTTATTAATCTTTCCGATTATTCATACAGAGGATGTTCACATATTTCAGAACGTTTTGATAAGAAGTTACAGAAAATAAAAGAAGTTCAAATAATTGAAAATAACGCACGTAAACAAGCTATGGATAGAAGGCTATGTTTTTGCTGTTTACGAACGGAAACATTCATATTCTGTAATTAAAAAAATAGAGCGGGAAATCGTCAAGCATAGCTTTTGATAGGAAGAAGAACACCAAACCAATATTCAAAGAAAGTACGTACTTAACGATTATTTCAAAAGTAAGGTCTCTGGTCTTAAAAGAAATTCCACTGCCCAAAGAGCAATCGCTAAGTCGTTAAAAATCTCTGTATCAACTGTAAACAAGGTAATAAACAAAGATTTTTATATGAAAAAAAAGAACAAAAAAAAAAAAACACACTCACACACACAATGTTCACAACCTTTTGCTTAGGCATGTGGCTGAGCGCAGAACACGGTCTGGACTTCTTTATGAAAATCACTTAGGCCGAGACAGAATAATATGAAACTTTATGAAGGACGGATCTACCTAAACGACTAACAAAACAAGTTAGTAAAATCATGCAATGCATTGATTATGATACGCTTTCCAACATACCAGAAATCATTACTCAAGTTATGAGGATAATGGCTGTTTAATAAATCTCGCTCCTGTGCCCTGACCTTTGACCCCATTTCGATGATATTAAACAGAACCAGCTCAGTATACCTCCCAGAACAACATGATAACGTTTTGTCTCAATAGAAGCATTTTTACGTAAGTTATAACGTATAAAGGCGATGGAATGGATCCCAATTCTATGTCCTGACCCTTGACCCCATTTCACCCATTTTCAATAGGGTTCGTCCCCAGGTTGTCCCATACCACGTACTAAAATTTCATTGAAATCGAACTATTTTTACGCAAATTATGACGCATAAAGGCAATGGAATGCATCCCGCTCCTATGTCCTGACCTTTGACCCCAGTTCACCCATTTTCAATAGAGTTCGTCCCCAGGTTGTCCCCTACCACATACTAAAATTTCATCGAAATCGAACCATTTTTACGCATGTTAGAACGCATAAGGTAAATGGAATGCATCCCGCTCCTATGTCCTGACCTTTAACCCCAGTTCACCCATTTTCAATAGGGTTTGTCCGCAGGTTGTTCCCTACGACAAACTAAAATTTCATCGAAATCGAACCATATTTACGCACGTTAGAATGCAGAAGGTAAATGGAATGCATCCCGCTCCTATGTCCTGACCTTTGACCCCACTCTTCACCTATTTTCAATAGGATTCATCCACAGGTAGTCCCCTACCACATACTAAAATTTCATCGAAATCGAACGATTTTTACGCGAGTTATCGTGCGGACAGACGGACAAAGCTGGAGCATATACGCCTCTTCAACCTACGGTTGGAAAGAGTAAAAAATGTAGATTCACCATCGCAACAGATCAGAAAAAAAAACTTACAAACTTGATTCCAAGATTCCAAAGAAAGTTACAGTAAAGGATTCATGATTATAGCTGCTTTCTCTTATAATGGGAAAAGTTAAGAAAAGTTGAAACGAATGTTAAAATCAATTCTACATATCCCCAAAATAATGTTTTAACTCCTATATTTATAGAAGAAATACCATTCCTTTATCCACAGAACCTGCAAAGAGTAGAACTCCATCAGGATAAGGCTACCAGTCATACATCCAAATATATGTGTATATATATCATCATCATCATTGTCAACCATTATCAATCCACTGCTGGACGAAGGTCTCCCCAAGTTTCCTCCACAACGGTCTGTCTTGTGCCAGTCTCCTCCATGTCACTCCCGCATACTTTCGAATTTCATCCACCCATCTTCCATGTGGTCTTCTTCTGGGTTTTTTCCTGTCCCTTGGAATCCAATCTAAAATTTCGGCTGTCTATCGATGGTCTGTCCTTCTGGCAGTATGTCCAGCCCATTGCCATTTCAGGGATTTAACTCTGATCATGATGTCTTCCACTCTTGTCATTTTTCGGATCCACGAGTTCCTCTTCTTATCTCTCCTGGTTACAATAAGCATGCACCTCTCCATGCTGCTTTGAGTTGTCTGCAGCCTTTGTATGTCTCTTTTAGTTAAGGTCCACGTCTCTGCACCATACGTAAGCACTGGAAGGATGCCTTGATCAAACACTTTTCTTTTAAGACATAATGGCATATTGCTCTTGAAAATTATGCTGTTTCTTCCAAAAGCTCTCCAGGCAAGTTTTGTACGCCGATTAATTTCTTCATCAATGTGACCCTCACTTGATATCTGCTGTCCAAGATAAACGTACGTATCTGTTATCTCCAGCTTTTCTCCATCAATCGAAAAATCTTCATTTCTTCTAAAAGCATCGAACATCACTTTTGTCTTCTGAAAGCTCATTTTTAATCCCACTTCTTTACTCTTGTCAGCAAGTTCCTGGATCATACTCTGCAGCTCTGATGGGGTAGTTGCAAAAATGACAACGTCATAAGCAAAACGAAGGTGGATTAGATAATCTCCATTAATCTTTATCCCTTTGTTTTCCCAGTTCAGTGATTGAAAGACATTTTCCAATGTGGCATTAAAGAGCTTGAGAGATATGGTGTCACCTTGTCTCACTCCCTTTCCAATTTTTATGTGTATTGTATTTTCAAATAGCCGAATTTTTGCACTTGCATTTTCATAGATGTTATTAATAATATTAATGTATGCATCTTCAATACCGCAGGTTTTCAGAGCCATTGTAACTGCTGATGGTTTCACCGAATCAAAGGCTTTTTCATAATCGATAAAAGCCATGCACAATGGAAGTTCATATTCCCTCGCTCTTTCAATTAGTTCTCTGAGCACGTGGATATGATCTATTGTGCTGTAGCCACTCCTGAATCCAGCTTGTTCTCTCGGTTGAGCCATGTCCAGTGTTACCTTCAAGCGGTGTGAAAGAACTTTAGTGAAGATTTTATAAACCACTGATAGGAGGCTGATAGGTCTGTAGTTCCTGAGATCCTCAATGTCACCTTTTTTATGTAGCAGGATCATTGTAGCGTTGTTCCAATCCTCAGGAATCTTCCCTTCATTAAGGCATCGAGCACCTCAAGCATTCACTTCATCTTCACTTCATGAGTGTTTGTCCAATTCTCTATACTTCCTGTCATTCGTAAAGTCTCAAACTGCACTTTGTTGATTTTATTACATATCTACATAAACATACACTAAAGCAGCAAATTATTAGAAACACGTACGGGTAATGGATAGAAAAATGGAAACACCAAGCTCTCAGCGAACGCCAATGGTTAAGATGAGGCAGTTATTAAAACGGGGAACAGGCGAATTCGTCGAAAGTTAATTCATCGAAGACTGATTCTTCGAAAACGAATTCATCGAAAGCAAATTTATCGAACCAACAATTTACCGAAAGACGACTTTTTCGAAAAAAGTGAAAACGAATTCATCGAAAACGAATTCGTGGAATGCGAATTCTTCGAAAACAAATTAATCGAACGAGCAGTTTACCGAAAGACTACTTTTACGTAAACAAATTAGACTAGTTCTTCGAAATGGCCACAGGACAACTGGGCACGAAAAAGTTCAGACACCCACTTTAGTGGCCGTATAAAAATTGCAGTTTCTTGGTTTCAGACATGCGGAAAGGCCTAGGAATTAATATTTAATGCCTTGGTGAAAGGGCAATAATACTAGTCTTTGTATCTAAACCTTATGAATCTGAGCACGACGCAATATATTCATAACGTTTACATAATAAATCAAGTTAATTATGCTGCGGTTTTACTTAAGCATCAAATATTAATAAACAGGCCTAGGACTTTTAAACAGTTTTTATTCCATCGTGCTCATATTGATAAGGTTTAGACACCAAGTCAAGTTAGTAATATTGCGCTTTTACTTAGGCATTAAATATTAATGCATAGACCTACGTCTGTGCATTAATAATTAATGCCTAAGTAAAAGCGCAATATTACTAACTTGACTTGGTGTCCAAAGCTTATATAAGCACGGCTGAATAAAAATGTTAAAAAGGCCAAGGCGTAGGGCTATGTATCAATATTTAATGCCTAAGTAAAAGAGCAATATTAGTAATTTGACTAGATGTCTAAATCTTATGAATATAAGCACGATGGAATAAAAACTGTTAAAAAGGCCTAAGCCAAGGTATTCATACTTAATGCCTAAGTAAAAGCGCAATAATGCTAACTTGACCTTGTGTTTAAACCGCAGAAACGAATAAAAACTGTTAAAAGGGCCTAGGCCAAGGTATTCATATTTGATGCCAAAGTAAAAGCGCAATAATATTAACTTGGTGTCTAAACCTTATGAATATGAAAATGATGAAAGAAAAACTGTTAAAAAGGCTTAGGCCAAAGTATTAATATTTAATGCCTAAGTAAAGGCGCAATAATACTAACTTGACTTGGTGTTTAAACTTTATGAATATGAGCATGATGGAATAAAAACTATTAAAAAGGCTTAGGCACATTAATTTATTTTTAGTGCCGAAGAAAAAGGGTAATATTACTAACCTTTCTGGGTGTCCAAACCTTATAAATATGATCACGGCAAAATAAAAACTGTTGAAAAGGCCACTTCCTAGGCCGTATGTTTAGAAGCAGTCTACGGGGAAAGTAGATACGATGAAATCAAAAGTCTGATTCTCATTAGACTCCCTAACGGTCTTGTGGTCATCCTACATGAAAGTGTAATCTAAGAAATAAAAAATGCAATTTTTATGCGTTCCGCAAACGCTTTTGTGTCCACTTAGCCATATTCCAATTAGGCCTATAGTCAACGTTTTCGACAAAAGCTTACCCTACGATATTGCATCTTTCCGTGATTTTGCTTTCGATGAATTCACCTGAAGCCCTAATTTTCGATGAATTCACCTGAAGCCCTAATTTTCGATGAATTCACCTGAAGCCCTAATTTTCGATGAATTCACATGAAGCCCTAATTTTCGATGAATTCACCTGAAGCCCTAATTTTCGAAGAATTTGCTTTCCGATATATTCTCCGTTCAATGAATTCGTTTTCGATTAATTCGTTTTAGACGAATTCGCTTTCGACAAATTCGCTTTCGATGAATTCACCTGGAGCCATTTCGACCAAAACATTGTGTCGTGAATTGCACATAGCTGGGTATTATGGTCGTGCAGCATTGCACAAGAAATTGATTACTCCTGCCAAAGCATGTCGTTGCGTCCTGTGGTGCAATGCGCTCAAGCAGTGGAGGAATGTAATGTGGTCCAACGAATCGGCTTTTACGCTTTTCGCGGCAAATGGACACGTGCGTGTGTGGCGATAGTCGAACGAATACTACAACATAAAGTGCTTGTTCCCTACTGTGAAGGATTCTGGAAGTTCTATCATGGTTTGGGGTGCATTCTCGTGGCAAAGGTTTGGTCCACTCGTTGCCGTAGACGGCATCATCGATGCTAAACGTTATGTCACAATCCTGAGTGATCATCTGCATCCCCTGCTGTAACATTTGAGCAGTCTGTCAGCTGCTGTGTTTCGAAATGCTAATGCTACCATTCACTGAGCGAAAGTAGTCACCCAGTGGTTCGGCGAACATGCCACTGAAGTGTCTTGTATGACCTGGCCATCGCAATCCCCGGTCCTAAATCTAATCGAACATGTATGGGACATTTTGTAACGACGTCTCAGACAGAGTTCTCTTCCTCGTACAAAATATGAGGAACTTATCTCGTATTTGATAGACGAATGGTGCAAAACCACGCCTGTAGAGATCCAGACATTGGCTGACTCTATGCCACTCCGAATACAAGCCGTACTTGCCTACTGTGGCGGTCTAACGCCTTATTAGTGACTTTCCTCGTGTCTTTCAATTTTTTTGTCAGTTACCTGTACCTAGTAGCGTGTCTGGCCGCCATTGGTCTTTAAAGAAGCCACAATTCGGCGTGGAAAGGATTTGACAAAGTGCTGATATCGTTTTATAGGTATGCACAACCAAGTGGATGGGACGGCGTGTGTACATTTCCGAGTGTTCCTTGGAGAAAGATCTCTTCCGAATGGCTCTCTGAATCGAATCCCACAGGCATTCCATTGGGTTAAGCTCTCGGAACTGCAGGACCATATTAGCCCTTTGAAGTCACTGTCGTGCTCATGGAACCACTGTGTGCCAGTCCGAACCTTGTGGCATGGCGCATTATTCTGATGGAAGTAGCCCACTCCATCAGGAAACACCACGCACATGTACCGGTGTGCCTGGTCCGCAGTGACTTTAAGATACCTCCTGGAATACAGCTACTGTTCCAAAAGTATTAAATTACCCAAAGCCAGACATGAAATCAGAACCCAGATTATTACACTGCCACCACAAGCTTGTACAGTTAACGCTAACCAGCTAGGATCTATCGATTCGTTCTGTTGACTATATATTTTGGCCAGTCCATCAGCGTATACGTATTAACTGAAAATGTGATTTGTCGGACCAGGCGATCTTTTTCCAGGCCTCAAAGATCCAGTTCCAGTGTTCCCGTGCCCAATGCAGACAAATTTTTCTGTTTTTAGCAGAGAATAGTGGTACACGAATGGGACATCTGCTATTATAGCCCATTCGCGCCAGTGTGTGGTGGATTGTGTATGCTGAAATTCTACCCTGGATACCGCTGTTATACTGCGTGGTTACTTGACGCAATGGCAACCGTCTGTTCGGTCGCACGTTTCTGAGCTCCGTGGATTCCTTTGTTGTAAACCTCCTGGATTATCACAGTTCGCTTCTTTTTTTTTTTTTTTTTTTTTTTTATCTCTACTCGCTCTTATAAATAATAAACCCTTATTTTTTTTTTCCGGGAAGTTTCCGGCTGTTCAAATTGATTTATTTTGCTGCTTTTATGTTTTTTTTGGTGGCATTCTCCAACGTCGTGATTGACTCCACGTGTCGCTAAGATGGCGGCGCACAGTGAAAGTGCTTCAACGTTGGATTTATGCATGGATTTCAAAGTTTCCAATCTTTTCAGCATTCTAGAGCAGCAAGACATGTCAAAGACGAATACCAATTCCTCCGTTTCATTGTCTAGTATAGCATGTACTTCATTCAATGCCAGCACAGCAGTTCAAGCTCAACTAAATATGTTTCACTAAGATCCTCAACCCACAGGCCTAAATGACAAGGTACGTGTTTCACGTACTCAAATTTCTCCACGTAATGCTTATGCGAAAGTAGTTCAAGGGTTAAACCTCCCAAATATGCCTAGCTCATTCACTTCTCATTCTCTCACAGAAACACCAATATGTATAGAAGATAAAGCAGTAAAAATAAGTTTTTCTGGGAATTCCTCAGCAGGAATGGACATCTTGTCCCGGCTTAAATGAAGAGTAGTTTTTTCTGCTCTACCTATGACTCCATTTTACCGCAATACAGCGATGCTTTATCAAAAATGTTTCCAAAGGACCAAATTACTCACATTGCTCGTAAATCTAATAATGTACTTGTCTATTTCACTTCAACAGATTATGTTGATAAAATTCCAGTTCAAGGACTCTCTATAAGAGATACACATATTTATCCTACCCTTATGTCACAGCGACCAGTTAATGTAAGTGTTTACCCAGTTGCCCCGGAAATTCCGGACTCACTTATAATGGCAGCCCATACTAAGTGCGGAAAAGTCATCGGCGAGATTCAAATCCCTTCCTTAACACCGAGGGGTTCGCCTTACTCCCACATTAAAGGTCTTCGAAGGCAAGCCCGCGTTGTTTTTGCTAATGAACAGGCACTTCTCAACTGCCCCACTCAAATTATCATCAGTTTTGGACGTCAAACCTATAGTATGGATATCACCATCGATTTACAGTGCTTCCAGTGTAAGGGCTTTGATCATGTCAGAAGTAACTGCCCACATCCATGGCAGACAGCCGCAACTACCCAGATAACTCCTTCACCTTAAAGCACTGCCACTATGAACTCCGTTGACCAACTACTGCAAGCTGACCAAGAATCCAAGACCTACGAACCTAGAACCAAATTCCAACTTTCGTTTCTTCTTCTGAAATGATCACCATTGCTCAAATTCACCCCCCACTCACAGATGTAAACCCCCAAATTCTCAAGACAGCCGCAACTACCCAGATAACTCCTTCACCTCAAAGCACTGCCACTATGAACTCCGTTGACCAACTACTGCAAGCTGAACAAGAATCCAAGACCTACGAACCTAGAACCAAATTCCAACTTTAGTTTCTTCTTCTGAAATGATCACCATTGCTCAAATTCACCCCCCCCACTCGCAGATGTAAACCCCCAAATTCTCAAGACAGCCGCAACTACCCAGATAACTCCTTCACCTCAAAGCACTGCCACTATGAACTCCGTTGACCAACTACTGCAAGCTGACCAAGAATCCAAGACCTACGAACCTAGAACCAAATTCCAACTTTCGTTTCTTCTTCTGAAATGATCACCATTGCTCAAATTCACCCCCACTCACAGATGTAAACCCCCAAATTCTCAATGAACCAGACCTCGCAGTGGACGACCCACATTTTTTTTTTTTTTTTGTTGGAGGTTTAACGACCACCGTGAGCAACTCAATGGGCTATAAGCAGTCGCCCGTCCTTAATTTAGGGTCACTGGTTCCAGGGAAGGGAGAGAGCCAGTGCCGTAAGACAAACACAACATCCATGCCTCACCGGGATTCGAACCCGGACCCCGTTCGGACGAATGATCAGAGGCCATCGCTTAGACCACTGCGCCACCGGGGCGGCAAACCCACATTTCAACGATAACCTCTCAGCATATGACTCAGCTACGGAAGGAGCTGACTCAAACGCAGAAATTATGGTTACCGCAGTTTCACAACCAGCAGATATTGCGTATCCCACCTATTCAGAAGTTACTAAAGTTAAAACCAAACCTAGAAGACAAGAAAAATCAAATTTCCCAAAACCTAAGCGAAAAAAAAAAAAAATGTAACACAACAAAAGGAACAAACAGCGGAATCCCAAACCGTATTATCACATCAAGTTGAATGCCCTGCAGAGACGTCGTCAAAATTAATTATGCAAAACTCCTGTGAAAAAGAAGTCTCCGAGGAAAGTACGGGAAAAGCAACATTTATTCCCGTTGATGAACTTAAAGCGCAGCTGACTTCAGGGGATTTCCCTCCAGGTCCGTTAAGTGAAGAATCACTGTTGGAACTACTGACCTTGGACAAGGGAGCAAATGTGCATCATACTGCGTTTTATGCAAATTATCACTTGCGGTTCCCTGAGATAATTCCTCAATTAGAAGCTTTCGTTTCTCGCCTTCGAGAAAAATTCACAGATAAAAGAATTGTTACTATGATACACCGCCTTCGAGGCAGAATAATAACACTTAGAAAAACTGAGGACGACAATGGCCTTCAACCCTCACACGATGTCTAAATTTAAAATCGCTTCCTTTAATTGTAGAGGATGTAGTAACCCTCTCACAAACTCTTTGACACATGCCGATCAAGTCCCTGTAAATGCTGATATCATAGCATTACAAGACACGAATTGCAAATCAACTACTCAGTATAATAAATGGCGTATGTGGCCATTTCAGTTCTACCATAGTTATGGTTATACAATAAATTCTGGCATTGCAATTCACAATCGTATTCAAGCCCAAATTTCCGATATTTCAGAAACTGAGAATTACAACGAACAGCTGCTTCATTTGAAGTTCACCTTCCATTCAGAAATCTTTCATCTATTCAATATTTACGTTCCAAAACAAAATAACGATGCTTTACGACTTTTAAATCGCCTCTCACACAACATCCAACAAGTTTCTCCCTCAGAACACATTCTTTTGTGCGGAGACTTCAACTGCACGCTGGACTACCGAATCGATAGATATAACGCAACTGAGTACCGCTATAACGTAGTTAACACTCTTGCAGCCGTTATTCAAAACTCAAATTTAATTGATACCTTCCGCTATCTGAATCCCACCCTTCAAGCATTTTACATGGCGTTCCCCCGTTGCAACCTCCACAGCTGCAGCACGATTAGACCGCATTTGTATCTAACAATCCCTTCAACCTCTTCTTACTGAAACCACCCACCACCCCACTGTTTCTTCGGATCATCAAATTGTGTCAACTTCGCTTCTTTTAAGTTCGACTACAGCATTTTGTCAACGAAGTTGGTCATTCGACGATTCACTTCTGGAAGATACTGACTTCTGTAATTCGGTAAACGACAGGCTTCTTGCTGCTCAAGTACAACTTCCAACAGTTACTAATCCAATTGAACATTGGATATATACTAAATAGAAAATTATTGCGTACACACAGAGGATCTCCTTCTCCAGACGAATTATTCAAAACATGGAAATTGAAAATCTCCGAAATATACTCCGTACTCTCGATCAAACTACTGAAGAATATCTTATCCGACAATCTGAACTGAAGAAATTGTTGGAACCAATTGCAAAAACAAGCCATTCACAGCCTCAAAATTTCTTGACGTTTGCAACATCGACCAACCACATAGTTATTATATATCCTTAGAAAAACAGCAACGCTCCAGAAAAAACCTCATGCATCTTCAATTACAGAACTGAATTGTGTTACTTATGACCCCCAGAAAATATGTTCTGAAGTTCGACATTACTTCCATGAACGATTCAGCAAATTTATTTCACCTCCGCAAGCTACAACGTTATTTCTCCGCAATCTTCCGCAAGTTCCGCAACATCCCCACTCTGATCTCACCTCGCCAATTTCCTCTTTAGAAATTAAAAATTCACTGGCGAAACTCAACTTTCAAGCAGCACCGGGGAGTGATGGCTTCACGGTCTCATTCTACAAAGCCTTCTTTTCTTCCCTTTTGCCACTACTGCACGCAAGCTTTAATTATGCTCTTATCGCTGATGTCATCCCCTCTGACTTCACTCGTGCAATTATTAAATTACTCCCTAAGAAAAATGGCCTCCAAGATTTAAATAACTGGCGTCCCATAAGTCTATTGAATGTGGACTATAAACTGTTGACTAAAATTATCTCCCATAGATTAAACTCCACCTTGTCTACAATTATCCATCCAGATCAGACATATACAATACCAAGCCGAAGCATTGTTCAGAATCTAAATATTATTAGAGACCTTGCAGATCTTAACCATGAACCGCTTGCAGTGCTAAATATTGGCCAGCGCCAGGCATTTGATAATGTTGGTCACGATTATTTATTCGCAGTTTTAATCCATTTCGGTTTTCCGCACAACTTCTGCAGGCTGATTTTGAATCTTTACCGTAATTCTATCGAAATGGACGTGGTAAAACTGCGAATAAATAATCGTGACAACAATTCAATTTGAGAAAGGAATCAGACAGGGTTGTCCTGTATCGGGACAACTTTTTGCTAATTTTATTGGACCGCTGCTTATTCACCTCAGTTTTTTTACAGGAAAAACGACCTCCACTTCTGCCAGTCTGCGACATCATCAGATTTTCTTAACAGCATATGCAGACGACCTCATGCTATTTATACGTTGTGATACAGATTTCCCGCACGTGCTTCAAATTTATAACACTTACGCTTCGGTTTCAGGAGCATCATTAAATACTGAGAAAACAGCAGGGTTATGGTGTGGAGCATGGCTACATCGCACAGATCATCCCTGGGATGCCCACTAAAACTCCAAATATTCAAAAACTCTTAGGTATTCCTTTTGGTAAAAACACTATTACCGATCAAACCACCTGTACATCAATCATCAACAAGACGAAACAATCTATTGGTCACTGGTCAAGAGTAAAACATTTCACGTCCTTCCAAGGCAGAGCAAAATTTATGAATGAAATCATTCTTCCGTCCCTGCGGCATAAATGGGCTATCCGAATATTACCAAATCACGTTTTCACAGAAATCCTTACACTCATTATTAACTTCATCTGGATTAGAGTCCATTGGGTGAAGGCAAATGTTCTCACACTTCCAGTCAAGTTTTAAGGCATCGACTTATGTGATATCCAAAGTAAATACAATACCCAAAGGATCATGGTTTTCATCAATCTTCTTCTAAGGCCAACCATTGCTTCTCAGATTATCAACGATGTGCTCTCATCCCCAGGGAACCCCACATCTCACTTTTCTCGCGTTTTTGCGAAGGTACAGATACCAGTTGATTCCTCTTCGTTTCCCTCCTGTGTATAAAGAAGCCATTTCATTCCTGTGTGTCAGATCATCGAGGCTATGTCACCTACCGTCAGATCATCGAGGTAATGTCACCCACCGACTCGGATTTTAATGAAACTTAGCAGGTAGATAGATATACCCGATAAAGATATGGGGAAATCCTATGTTTCAGTTTTTTAAACCTCATAGTTTTAAAAATACAGTGCTCCAAAATTTAGCCGAACACCCACTTTTGCAGCTGCGCAGTAGCATGCCACTTTTTACATAATATGCTGTAGTTTGTGTGCTACTGAATTTAAGAGAATGAAACTTTGGAATCACATGGAAAAGGGTCCTTACATATTGCAAACACTTTTTATTTTACCTGAAACACCAGTTAATAGTGGTGAAGTGAAATATTACAGCAAAATGTAGACATTTTATGGGAGGTTCTGTAGAATATTGCTCTGGCATGAGGGAGATAATTTATTTTTATATTGATGTTTAGCACATCTTATATCATATTAAAAAAAAATAGTTGGTTATCAGCATATTTTCTCAGATGGTTAAAATTATCTGAATTTCATAGAGGGCTCTCCTTCGACAGTTCAGCCATTTTGTTCTACAAACCTGACCCGCTGATTTGGATTTTGCTTAAAATTAGCATGTAGGTGAAAAATTTTTATCTTCCACATTCCATAGTTTCCGAGATACAGCACTCGAAAGTTAGGCCTAACCACTCGTTCAACAGCAAGCTGATCCTGTTGCAAATGATGAAGCATATTATGTGGCAGCTTTTAAACTTAAATCTTTGCGCGTGTGTGTGCATGTGTGTGTGTGTGAGTGAGAGAGAGAGAGTGTGTGTGTGTGTTTGTGTTCACAAGATATAGTTACTCTCACATGCTGAGGGGTGAGAACCTCTGCAAAAATGAAAATAAATAAATAGTTTGTTCATTTTTTACATAAAATTTCAACTTTCCAATTTGCTACCCTGTAGCATACCTTGAGAATAATCAAACATGTAATTTTGTTAATAAATTGCTAGCTAGGTAGCAACAAGATCCCCCAAAAAAAAAAAAATAATAAAAAAGTAATTTCTTGTATACCATGATTACAAGGATTTTTTTCCAGTTTTGGTAAATTTCTAAATCAAATTTAGAGGCTAACTATTTTTAAATGAATTGGTTATAGTTGAAAAAATAAATTCCTATATTCTTAATAACTAATAATTTGGACTCAATCTGCAGTTTTTTTTTTGCTCAATTTTTTACAAATGACAAAGTGAAACAAAATCAAATAGAAATTTTAAAGCACTGACTAATTTTTAACTACTTTGAAACATTATGTGAAATAAATTTTTCAGAGTATCAGTGCACAAAGCATCAACAGGAGTAACCATTTTTAGCATTGCATTGATCACATTTCAACATATAACAAGTTTGCTTTATCAGCTGATTTAATCATCCCAAGGGGATGTGGGTAGAGAAAATGTTGAAAGATAAGAACTTTCTGAAATATGTTTCAGGGAATGGAGTTTTTTATTTTGGATTTTCAACTTCCAGTCAGTGACAGCAGGGTTTTAAACTGACAGGCAATGTTTAATTTTGGTTTGGTTTCCAATCTGCTAATAAATGTTTAGGTTTTGGTTAGGTTTTTCCAACTGCCAATCAAGGTTTAGTTTTAGTTTCAGCTAACAAGCCAATGAAGTTTTAGTTTGATCTTCTTTTGTTTTGGTTTGTTTCACTAGTACCCTGGTCATGACAAACCCCTTTGATTTGCCTTTCAGTTGAGAGTTTTAGCTTGCTGAGAGAATAAGATTTAAGTTAACTGTTATTGTTCTTTTGCTGAGAGGGGAAGTTTTCTTAGTCTGTACATATTCTCTTACTGTTTACTTCCTTAGTAATGGATCAATAAAACCTCTGCAGTGTTGGGCAGTTGACCCAAACACCATGTCACAAAACCTGCTATGTGTCACAAAGGGAACTGACAAGAGTTGAGGAGATAAGTGAAATTGATAAGGAAATACTGTGTTTAAGAGCTGAAATAGCAGACTGTGGAAGTATTGTGACATTATGTCTTCATCATGAATACTACTATATAACAAAATTTGAGGAACAACAAAAATCATGTTGCAATCCATTTCAAGTTCATAAAAAATCTGTTAGAAGCTCTCTAAGGATGGTCAATCTACGATTAGCAACGGAACTTATGCAAAAACATGTTAATATCAAACCTGGGCAGAAGATATGTTGTCGCACGGCGGACATTTAGTGGATCGAGCGTTCGTACCTGCTGGGATCGAACCTGAGGTCCTTTCAGTGACAGTCACGAACGTTGCCCACTAGGCCACCCGCGGCCCCAATGTTTTCAGATTCCCTACAGCCCACCTTATATACCGTCCAAGCTAGCTCACGACACGTGCCTTCTTTCATTGGCTACGCGCTGTTAACGTGAAAAATAGGAGGTGGTCCCAATAATGTGACTTGACTGTGTACTTTTTCCTTTACACAATCACGCGTTGCTTCTCTTCCTCTTCGTAATATTTATAATGAAAACCAAAGTTTTGCTTTGGCACCTAGGGATATTTCTGTTTCAACACTTAGTCATTCTTCTGTAAACTGTTTACACTAGAATTTCCTTCACCTCTTCCAAGACATAGTTATTTCCAGACTTAAGCTGGACGTCAAGTAATTTTGTTTCCTATACTTCCAATGGAAAAACTTTTGTACACATTTTCTTCACAATTAATGCGTTCCCAAGGATGAAAATTTTAACATCGATTAAAATAGCTTCATATTATAACTTGGAATACTTAATATTTTCTAAAACATAACCATAATTATATTAAAAATCAATAACTTTTCCTTTGGTGGTGTTGAAACCAGAAAAAAAGATGGAGCGACCTGTACTTTGATGACGTCAGTAGACAAAGAAATGTTGGATTGCATAATTATGGTTATGTTTTAGAAAATATTAAGTATTCCAAGTTATAAAATGAAGCTATTTTAATCGATGTTCAAATTTTCATCCTTGGGAACGCATTAATTGTGAAGAAAATGTGTACGGAAGTTTTTTCCATTGGAAGTATAGGAAGCAAAATTGCTTGACGTCCACCTTAAAAAGAAAAGAGAAAAAAAGTAACCTCAGCATTTTTTTAATGGCACGTAGGACATAATACTCTCACTTAACATGGAAGAAAGTAAAAGACGTTGGATTGTTCGGGCTCTTGGTCCCGTTGAACCACATAGGAGAGGGCTCCAGGGTTTGCACACGTAATTACGCTCGGGAAGTGACAGCACTTGGAGGCTGCATGAAGCTGAAATGCCTGTTACAGCTGTTGTCACTGGAATTATAACTCCTGACTAACTCCTCTATTCGAAAAGCAAACTTTACAAAGGATGACATGCATCGAGCGTTGAAAATCGTTGCGCGTTCGTGATTGACAAACAGAAGTTGCCTAAGTAACACCTTATCACGTTATTCGCGGTTGCTTGAAGTCCACTGGCAGCGTTCCTGTGAGGCCCACCCTTCGTGGTAGATTGCCAACTCTTGGAAATGGCTTCGTAGCAGTAATGGGAGCTTGTAAGTTAAACAGCCTTCCTAGAAAATCAGCATGGTTTCAAAATAAAGATACCTCAAGCAAGCTGTTTTCTGATGATTCACGGCCGTCATTCCAAATGCAACCATGCATGATATCTTCTGCTGTCTTAAATGATTCATTCCTTGACTCGAGTAACGAATTCAGTCGTCATGACGATCGAGCACGGGTGTTGCATTCCCTCTGAAGATTAATTTTTTTATTTTGTGGTTATTCTTTCTTTAGAATTAGACTTGAAGATATACACTTTTTATTTCCTGTTCCTTCGAGACGATAAAATTACAGCACCCTGAAGGAACAGAATTCATAGACACAGAGGTAAGGAACACATTATAATATTCGTAGATGCTAGTGAACACATTACTGACACAAAACGATGCTTACTGTGGACAAATCAATATGTTGTAAAACCACCTCGGTTACGAATACATTGAGCTAAGCGTCTCTTCATAGAGTCGAACAGCTGCTAAATTGCTTTCTG
The DNA here is from genome assembly GCA_039090855.1 of Macrothele yani. Classification (NCBI taxonomy): domain Eukaryota; kingdom Metazoa; phylum Arthropoda; class Arachnida; order Araneae; family Macrothelidae; genus Macrothele; species Macrothele yani. The sequence continues at coordinate 104,691,180 of CM077018.1, read as the reverse complement.
CAGCATTTTTTTTTTAAATACGAAAGTCCGTTCGCCCCTCCCTGCAGAACAATCGTGGTTCATGTTGGCTGCGGGTGGGTCTGTAGATGGCTTCTAATCATGGTCCACACGGGCTCGACTGAGGAGAAATCCGGGGACCTGGCTGGCCAAAGAAGTGCGTCCATACCACGAAGACATCCAAAGGAAACTTTCTGCTGTATATATGCGGGCGTTATCGTGCGGAAAAACGGCATATGCGTGCGTACGTTAGCTTGCTGAAAAAAAGTCCTTCGTCTGCTCCACTATCAGTTTGAAGAATACTTTGACCTTCTTGTAGCCACTCTCACCGAACAGCTGCCAAATAGACTCCTACGGTATTTCCCACGAAGCCACTTTGACCTGGCCTGCATGGCAGAACAGCCGTTGTCCGTTCCGGCCTGCTGGTGGGTTTGTAGACACACTGGCGTGCAAAAATTAAGGACGAGACGGTGTTTCGAATGTAACGTCGTGCAGAAGTGCTCCACATCGACTCAAATTATACCATAAGATCCCCAAGATGTAAGAATATGGGACAAGTGAGCAAAATCGTCCAAACAAGGAATCCAAAGGATACAAAGGCACTTTATTGAAAAGGTAGCTTCGAGCACAACTGAACAGAAGACAGAAATGTCCATGTGACAGGCGGCTGCCAAGAAAAATCCAGTCTTTAGTAAGGGATATGATCACCCCTGACTGCGTTGCAGGATTTACAACGTCTGTCTATGCCGAGGACGAGGTTGTCACGGAGCTGTTGAGGCATCGCGGCCCATTCCTCTTGTAGCGCCAATCGCAGCTGCGGAATCGTTGCTGGCGGCTGGTGACGTGCTGCCAAGCGTCTCCCGAGAAGGTCCCACACGTGTTCGATTGGATTTAGGTCCGGGGACCTCGCGGGCCAATCCATGCGTTGAATATCTTCACCCTCCAACAGCTCTGCGACAGCCACTGTACGACAAGGTGTAGCGTTGTCGTCCATGAAGAGGAACTCAGGACCCACAGCACCTCTAAACAGACGCACGTGAGGCAGGAGAACCTCGGTACAATAGCGGACACCAGTGACTAAACCTCCTTGGAAGATGTGGAGGTCAGTACGGCTACAAAGCATGATGCCGCCCCAAACAAGAACTCCGCCACCTCCAAACCGGTCCCTTTCGATTATGTAGGAGGTGTTATTGCGCGTTCCCTGCTCTCTCCAAGTGCGTATACGTCCAGAATCACTCGTCAGACTAAATCGGCTCTCATCCGTAAAGACAACTAGACCCCATCGCTGATGTGTCCAGTTCTTGTGTTCCTGTCACCACAGAAACCGCCGTCTCCGATGAGCAGCCGTTAATGGCACACACCGTACTGGTCGTCGTGCAAATAGACCACCTTTGTGCAGCCACCTGGCTACGGTAAAACGCGATAACGGACGTCCAGTTGTCTGTTGCATGTGTCTTGCGATTTCTCCCGCTGTCTTCCGTCTGTCTCATCTCGCCTGTAGGACAATATACCGGTCGTCCGCCGCCGTGGTTGCTCGTGGACGACCACTGCTAAACTCTCGGACAGCTGTTCCTGTCGTTTGAAATGCTCTCCAAGCTCATGAAACGATGCTGTGAGCAATCCCGAACTCCTCGGCCACACTAGTCACACTTCGACCTTCCTCCAACTTTCCAATGACTCGACCTCGGGTAAAGTCATCCAGTTGTCGTATACTGGATTGCCTGTTGGCCATATCACACGGTGGCAGCAACTCGACGTCGTTCAAACCAATGTACACCGTGCAATAGCTTTCACCGAATTGCTGAGCGTACACCGCACGTGTGCTTTATACCCTTCCGAACCCCCCTACGTTATGCTGCATATATGCGCATGCCCTACCGTACCGGACCCTAGTCTATCTCCTGAGTGGTCTTTCGGTTCGTTCTGCCTGCTCGTTCCGCTGTTATGCTAATTTTTCCTCTTCGTCTTTAATTTTTGCACACCAGTGTAGCTTCTAATCATGACCCACACGGACTTGATTGAAAAAAGAGGAGAAATCCGTTGACCCGGCTGGACAAGGGAGTACGTCTACACCACGAAGACATCTAAAGGAAATTCCTGAGATATGTATGCGGCCGTTATTATACTCAAAAACGGCTATGTATGCGGGCGTCATCATGTTGAAAAATAGTTGTTCGTCTGCGCCGCTATCATTGAACGAATACTTTGACCTTTCTGCAGCCACTCTTGCCGATATCGATGCACTATGCTATTGTCACAGCCCACACTTTCCGCTACAAGGCTGAGAAACCATGCTTCCCCATGAAGATCAATAACTCTCCAGCTGTCGAAGCCGCTGAGTTGCAGATAATGGTGTCGAACGTGTGAGGTCTTGGCATTCTCGATGATCACATTGCATTTTGAAGTTGGTCCGTGCAAGATAGAAGCCTGCTTACCGTCTCTCACACGAGCTGCTTTGAATTCCAAGCTATCTATTAGGTGTGCAACTTAATTCTCGGCCACAGGCACGACACGTTGACCGCAAATTATAGCAAATTGAATACGTACCTAATCAGGGAAATAATCCCCGTCTTGCTTGATACATTTAAGTCATCGGTCAGGGATCTGCCGAATGCCACTGCAGGAAAAAGAGGGCTGTTCCGAGTTGATAAAGTCATCAAAACTTGTGTGGACCTCCTCGACAGAAGTGAAGTGCATATCCCTCAGGTGATGTTGCAGGGAGCGAAAGACGTGATAATCCTACGGAGCGAAGTCTGGAGAATACGCCTGCTGAGACAAAATCTCCCATCTCAGGTCGGTGATCGTGTTTAAAGTCGTTTTCGCGGTGTGAGGACACGCGTTACCCTGAAGCAACAGGACCGACCTTCTGCCCTTGCCGATGTATGGCCTTTTCGCCTCCATTGCGTCACTCACACGAATGAGTTGCTAACAGTAACCCTCAGCATTGACCGTTTCACCAGGTTTGAGCAACTCATAGTGTACGACACCGCGCTGATCCCACCATATGCACAGCAAAAACTTCCTGGCATGGATATTCGGTTTGGTAGTACTGGTGGTAGGCTGATCTGGATAAACCCACGATTTGCGCCGCTTAGGATTATCGTAGAGGATCCACGTCTCATCACAGGTCAAAATCTTGTGGAGGAAATCCTTCTTGAATCTAGAGAGCAAGGACACAGCAACATTGTAGCGCCTAGACTTGTTCGCAGCTGTGAGTTGGTGGGGCACCCAACGGCCCTCCTTGTGAATCCGTCCAAGCTTGTGCAGGCGCTTTGTAATGGCTTGCCGTGTTACTCCGAGTTCCTGGGTGAGCTCTGACTGTATGCGACAGGGATCCTCGTCCAACAGTTGTTCCAGTTCCTCATCGTCAACTTTCTTCTGTGGCTGTCCCGGACGTTCTGCATCACGGAGATTGAGATTTCCTTGCTTAAGCCGCTGGAACCACTACTTGCACGTACTGTAGGACACAACAGCCTCACGCAAAGCAGCGCAGATCATTTGCTAGGCACTTGTTTTCGGCTGAAACGCGAACAGGAGGCAGTGCTTCAAATGTTGCTTCTCGAACGACATTGCTTTCACCGCCAACTTTCGTCCCTTCTGTCACTACAGCTGTGAGGGGTTACGGTTGCCTGGAAAGCTGTTAGATGGCGCTGCAATCAGCCATTATCGCACACAGCTATTTGCATTTGCCGACGTTCTGTGATCGCTTGCGGTTAGGGGCCGAGAATTAAGTTGCACACCTAATACCTAAGCGTTTATATCAGCTGAAGCCTTCGCTCGATTCACACCATATTTTAATCATTGGCATATCTCGGTGCAACTCATCCGCCTGGCAGTTTGGATGATTCTCCATCACTCTTCTGGGTGCTGCCGTTCCATTGTCACGTCATGCACTTTTACTATTCGAAGCACTCTGCATTGCGAAACTGTACATCCTGAATTAAAAAGAAATGATAAGAACATTTTATGTGATAAATGCTTGATGTAAATTTTCTTTGAAGGAATTATTTTTCGTTATTTTAATAAATGTTTTAGTAAAGGTTATTTATTTATTTACTTATGCGTCCAGAACGTTGCTTTAATCACTTCTTTTTGACAAAAAGTTTCTGAACAGTTAAAACGGTGAAAACTCGGATGGATGGACAGTGATTTTGAATGTTAATTTGAAATGTGCAAAACATGAGTTTTATTACGTGCTTTGCTGTAAAATAATGAACTAAAAATTGGGGAACATACAAATTTCTCTACGCGGAAGACTATCCCTCATTTACTTTTGCCGCGAATAAGCAGGGATATGCAAATTAGGAGCTCTGAAAAACAAACAACAACAAAAAAAGCAAGTTAGTAAAATCATGCAATGCATTGAATATGATACGCTTTCCCACATACCAGAAATTATTACTCAAGTTATGTGGATAATGGCTGTGGAATAAATCTCGCTCCTGTGTCCTGACCTTTGACCCCATTTCGATTATATTCAAGAGAACCGGTTCACTATACCTCCGGAACAACATGATAAAGTTTTGTTGCAATAGAAGGAGTTTTACGCAAGTTATGAGAATAATGGCTGTGGAATAAATCTGGCTTTTGTGCAATGACCTTTGACCCCATTTTGCTGATATTCAACAGAACCGGCTCACTATACCTCCGGAACAACATGATAAAGTTTTGTCGTAATCCAGGCATTTTAGGTAAATTATGATGCACAAGGGCAATGAAATGGATCCCACTCCAGTGTCCTGAACTTTGACCCCATTTCGCCCATTTTCAATAGGGTTCGTCCCTAGTGGCTCCCTACCACATACTAAAATTTCATCGAAATCGAACCATTTTAACGCAAGTTATGAGCATAAGGGCAATGAAATATATCCCGCTCTTATGCCCTGCCTGACCTTTGACCCCATTTCACCCATTTTCAATAGGGTTTGTGCCCAGGTGGTTCCCTACCACGTACAAAAATTTAATCGAAATCGAACCATTTTTACGCAAGTTATGACGCATAAGGGCAATGGAAAGGATCCCGCTTTTATGTCCTGACCTTTGACCCAATTCCGCCCATTTTTAATAGGGCTCGTGCCCAGGTGATTCCCTACCACATACTAAATGTTCATCGAAATCGAACCATTTTTACGCAAGTTATGACGCATAAAGGCAATGGAATGGATCCAACTCCTATGTCCTGACCTTTGACCCTATTTCACCCATTTTCAATAGGGTTTGTCTCCAGGTAGTTCTCTACCACATACTAGAATTTCCTCGAAATCGCACCATTTTTACACAAGTTATGACGCATAAACGTAATGGAATGGATCCAGCTCCTATGTCCTGACCTTTGACCCTATTTCACCCATTTTCAATAGGGATCGTCCCCATGGGGTTCCCTACCACATACTAAAATTTCATCGAAATCGAACAATGTTTACGCAAGTTATGACGCATAAGAGCAATGAAATGGATCCGGCTCCTAAGTCCTGACCTTTGACCCTGCTTCGCCCATTTTCAATAGGTTCGTCCCCAGGTGGTCCCCTACCACATACTAAAATTTCGTCGAAATCTAATCATTTTCACGTGAGTTATCGTGCGGACGGACGGACGGACAAAGCTGGAGCATATACGCTTCTTCAACCTATGGTTGGAAAGCGTAAAAAAAGACTCAAGGACGTTTAAGCACTAATTTTCTTTAAAAAGAATAAGAAAATAAATAAAAATATGTTATTTTTAATCACTATCTAGTAATACTTCGTGAAATAGTACTTGTTTTGGATTCAATATTCATGCATGCGAGTAAATTTAACACACGGGTCCCAAAAAGTTAGGGGTATTACGGTTCTGAAGGGGAAACGTGGTGATATGCAAAAAAGTTAGCGGTATTGCGGTTCTGAAGGGAAAACGTGGTGATTTAGCGACTACTGGAGATCGTTTATCTACGTCATATGTAGATAAATTAGCATCACGGGAACACAACACGTGGCGTGGGAGTTCCGATAAAAATACCTTGCGAGAAGTGGAAAACGGATCGCTTCACCGGTTGGTCTAGAGGTTTCCTGAATATGTTGCCTGCAGTGTGGGATTAACCTTAAATTATGTCAAGATGACGCTTAAGCATTGACAAAAGAAATAGGGCTGTTGGCATGTTACAGGCAGGTTTACGGCAGATCTATGTGGCTGCTGCTTTAGGAGTTTCGCAAGTGCAGTAAGAGGGCTACACACAAGTTTTCTACGGCATGGAAATGTTACACATGAAACAAGGAATGATCTCCCGAGGATAACCACCACGTGGCAAGATCGCTACCTGACAGTAAGTGCTCGGATAAGGCCCTGTATCACCAGTAGCCAACTTCGGGCATCACTTCGAGGGGGTCGCAGTATGTACTCAAACGGAATGAAATCGCCTTCACGAGTACGAGCTCAGAGCAAAGGGGCCCCTTAGATCTATAGCTAACCGTCGTCAAAGATGTACGTGGGCCCAACAGTACATGTCATGGAATACAGAGTGACACCCTGAACTTTTCATAGACGAATCCCGTTTCGCTCTTTATCCTGATACTCGAAGAGGATACGTGTGGATGAGAACCGGCACACGAATGCAACCACACTATGTACAGTCCGTCCACCCTTACCAGCGGCATTCAGTTCTGGTCTGGGCAGGAGTGTGTACTTCTTTATACACTATATTGACAAACGTCACCGGACAACTCTTCAAAAGCAAATGAACGGATCCACCGCGTTGTTAATATGCGCGGATCAGCTACATACGGTATAAAAATAAGCCTACAGCTGACCGCGATCATATCGCACTGTGAGGTTGAATGAAAATGTCGTGGCGGGAGAGAACTGACTTTGAGAAAGGAAAGATTGTTGGGTGTTATATTAGTGGGTTGTCCATAAGAGATACCGAGAGGCGTTTAAACATACCCAAGTCAACTGTTTTTGATGTACTGAATAAGTGGAAAACACATGGCGTGCCTGCAGCAGCAAAACGTACCGGCAGACCAAAAAAAAAAAAATCTGTGATAGAGGACGCCGAAGCCTCAGGATAGTCGTTACAGCTAATCGAGGGACTACTGCACAAGACCTCAGTGTACAGGAGAGTAAAAATGCTGGAACTTCGGTATGTACACGTACCATTCGCAGAGAACTTCATTCAATGCGTGGTCGTGCGGCTGTTCACAAACCTTTCATCTCCACTCGTAATGCTACTCGTCGTTTAGCATGGTGTAAAGAAACATTTATCGTGGACCGTAGATCAATGGAAACGGGTCCTATGGACTGATGAATCCAGATACACGATCCATCGGTCTGATGGCCGTGTGTGAGTATGACGGCAGCCGGGGGAACGCTCTTTACCACAGTGTACTGATCTTACGGTCAAGTGTGGAGCTGGCAGTGCACTGACAAACCTGTTAACCAGCACGTCTACCTCGATATTCTGGGCAATTATGCCCTACCAACTCTGTGGCAATACTATGGAACCGAGCCTTGATGGTACCAGCAGGATAATGCACCGAGCCATAAAGCAAGGACGATTACGGCGTGTAATTCCGTAACGTGTGTCAACTGGCCTGCACAGAGCCCTGATCTTAATCCCATAGAGCACCTATGGGATGAATTAGAGCGCCGCATAAGAAGTTTGGAACCATACTAAGCAACAGTTAGCGGCAGCATTATGTACTGAATGGAAGCGCATACCTATCGCTGTGTTCCAAATCCTTGTCGAAAGCCTGTCTCGAAGGGTCAGTGCATGCATTAAGGCCAAAGGCGGACCGACACCGTACTAATGTACTGTATGTCAATAAATGCTATGTTGTGTTTCTCTTCTAGGTGTCCGGTGACTTTTGTCAATATAGTGTATGTTTGTCAAGGCAACATGAAAGCCTCAGTCTACCGAAACGAGATCATTGTGCCCATTGTGACACTTTTCCACGTTGCTATTGGACATGCATTCCGTTTTTTCGATGACAATGCAATCAGTCACCATTCCTGGAGCGTGCTTCTGGAGCTGGAAAATCATGGGATTGAATCGCCACAGCTGCCTCCGAGGTCTCCTCACCTTAATCCTATTGAGAACATTTGGGGCGCTGTACAACGATGTCTGGATACCCACGTTCCATACCCCAGTACACCGACAGACCTCCGTAACGTGTTGCATGTAATATGGGACCAGCTGCCCCAGACACTCATCAATAATGTCGTTGCAAGTATGCCTCGTAGGTGTCACGCCGTTCTTCGACACAGAGGTGATGTTACCTGGTACTGAAATCCAGAGGTATGGACATTCTCCGAATTTACCATTTTGTCTATATCTCAGTGCTACTTTAAGGGCAGAAATTGCCCAATAATTTGGTTTTGTAAACGCACTCTTTATCGTCTGTGTTACGTAGCCTCACTGTTGTTATTCCAGTGCGTGTTACTTGAATTAGATACACACATCCCATACAGCACAAAACGTTTCAAATATGTATCAATACTGTTACAATCTCTCATTTTCGTTACAGTTTCAGAGATATCTTACAACTACGTTTCAGCAACATCTAGTTTGGAACATAACTCTTTATACATTCCGCTGTATATAGATGTACATGCCGAATGTTCCACAAGGTTAATAGTGTCCGGTGTTAAAGGTATTCTTTAATCGGGCTTTTAGAAGCAGAGATATCACGAAAAACATATAAAAGATTTGCGCCAATACTGGGGAAATTGTACGTTATTTGGGACAGAAAATGCGCATAAAGTGTTTCCGTAGATCTGACAGAAACAGAATTTTTTGGCAATCTGGATTTTAGAGGTGCAGATATTGCTGCAAATTTTCTGTAAACAGAACCGCGAAATTACCCTCTAGTCTTTTAAGCGTTTAGAAACATTCGAAGTTATGTGCAAAACATGCCACCCTACAAACGCTGTGGAAGAAGTTTTTCAAATCGCATTGTTAGAAGCAGAGATATCGAAAAAAAAAAAAAGTACGATGCACATATCTACCCATACAGCACAAAACGTTTCAGACATGTATCAATAATGTTGCAATCTCTCATTTTCGTTACACTTTCAGAGATATCTTGCAATTATGTTTCAGCAACATCTATTTTGGAACATAACTCTTTATACATTACGGTTACGTTAAAAATAGCATTCACCGATACTACTGTTTTATAGTTCCATTGTACATAATTGCTACCTTCATGTTACATTCCGGCGATATTTAAGATTTTTGGTTTGGCAACGACGTGGATGCGCATGCGCATTTATGCCATTTCACCGAAGCACTCGCGTAGTCGTATTTCCACGTGCTACTGGGATATTCTTTGGTGATACTGTCGTACTCGAGTTAGCTAGTCAGTTGATTTAATATTTCATCCTTTTTTTTTTTTTTTTTGTTGTGATTCAAGATCATCTGAAAGTAAGTACTTGTTTTGATTATTATAATTTTTAAATTCTAAAAAGCATTTTATAAAATCTAAGTAGATGGCTGTGTTGTTGTATTAGTATACTATACCAGCATGTTTTTTTTTTACTTGAAGCTGAAAAATTTCATATTGGTAGGTATTTAGAGAAATGACGAATTTGATTTTCTTTCTTTTTTGCGCTGAAATACAGTCTATTCCACATGTATAATAGAAATTTGACACCGTCATTTGGGACCGATTTTTATTCCTTTTGTTATCAATATATAAACGCCGCCACTGTTCCCAATGGACAGCGGACTGCGTTGAACCTGTGAAAACGTAAACAACTCGTAATACGACTGTTGTTGCTTTTGGAACCAGTTGTCGATTGGTAATATTTTTTATTGTGATTTTACAAAGTTTGTTAAAACTATAATGTTCAACGTAGTAAATACGTAACAGTAATATGATGATGTCACAAATATCTTTCAAATACGTAGCAGTAATGTGACGAAGTTACAAATATCTTTCAAATACGTAGCAGTAATGTAACGAAGCTACAAATATCTTTCAAATACGTAGCAGTTACATGAAGTTGGTATGTTGAAGTTACAGAGACTGTAACATATCGGTTATGTTTCAAAGTTATGCAACGTTTGAGGACATTTTGACGTAACCGTAAGGTTTCTGAAACATTACTGTTACATTTGCGCAACGTATCAGAAAAGCCTCAATGTTTCAGTGTTCTACGTACTTGTAACATATACGAAATATCCTGTGCTGTGTAGGATCCCTTATTTCATGCAATATCCCTAACATTTTGTGACCAGTATATATCACCAACAAAAAAATTCTCGTTTTCGTTCATATTTTTTTTAATGATTGTTTCATTTCCCAGTTGATTTGAAAAATGTTTGTTATATTGAATTCAGCATATAACTGATATAAAATATTGCAAAATGTACACTATGTGGACAAAAGTGATTGGACACTGTAAGTAAATAGAAAAGAGAATTGCATTTACATCAGTAGCAGGTAGGTCCTCCATTTGCAGAGACCACAGCTGCCACCCTTCGAGGTCAACTGTCCACAAGTCCATGGAGTACGGACAGCGGGTTGTTCCTCCATTTCGCCTTGAGTACATCGACCAACTCTGTCAGTGAAGAAGTTCGTGTTGGTCTAGTTCATCCCATAGGTCTATATAACTCCATGGAGAACGGAGAGCGGGATGTTCCTCCATTCCGCCTTGATCTCATCGACCAACTCTGTCAGTGAAGAAGTTCGTGTTGGTCTAGTTCATCCCATAGGTCTATATAAGTCCATGGAGAACGGAGAGCGGGATGTTCCTCCATTCCGCCTTGATCTCATCGACCAACTCTGTCAGTGAAGAAGTTCGTGTTGGTCTAGTTCATCCCAAAGGTCTATATAAGTCCATGGAGAACGGAGAGCGGGATGTTCCTCCATTCCGCCTTGATCTCATCGACCAACTCTGTCAGTGAAGAAGGTCGCGTTGGTCTAGTTCATCCCATAGGTCTATATAAGTCCATGGAGAACGGAGAGCGGGATGTTCCTCCATTCCGCCTTGATCTCATCGACCAACTCTGTCAGTGAAGAAGTTCGTGTTGGTCTAGTTCATCCCAAAGGTCTATATAAGTCCATGGAGAACGGAGAGCGGGATGTTCCTCCATTCCGCCTTGATCTCATCGACCAACTCTGTCAGTGAAGAAGGTCGCGTTGGTCTAGTTCATCCCATAGGTCTATATAAGTCCATGGAGAACGGAGAGCGGGATGTTCCTCCATTCCGCTTTGATCGTATCGACCAACTCTGTCAGTGAAGAAGTTCGTGTTGGTCTAGTTCATCCCATAGGTCTATATAAGTCCATGGAGAACGGAGAGCGGGATGTTCCTCCATTCCGCCTTGATCTCATCGACCAACTCTGTCAGTGAAGAAGTTCGTGTTGGTCTAGTTCATCCCATAGGTCTATATAAGTCCATGGAGTACGGAGAGCGGGATGTTCTTCCATTCCGCCTTGATCTCATCGACCAACTCTGTCAGTGAAGAAGTTCGTGTTGCCGCCCCGGTGGCGCAGTGGTCTACGGCACTGGACTCTGATCATTCGTCCGTAAGGGGTCCGGGTTCGAATCCCGGTCAGGCATGGATGTTGTGTTTGTCTTACGGCACTGGCTCTCTCCCTTCCCTGGAACCAGTGACCCTAAATTAGGGACGGGCGACTGCTTATAGCCCATTGAGTTGCTCACGGTGGTCGTTAAACCTCCAATAAAAAAAAAAAAAAAAAAAAAAAAAAGAAGTTCGTGTTTGTCTAGTTCATCCCATAGGTCTATATAAGTCCATGGAGAACGGAGAGCGGGATGTTCCTCCATTCCGCCTTGATCTCATCGACCAACTCTGTCAGTGAAGAAGGTCGTGTTGGTCTAGTTCATCCCATAGGTCTACTACGTATATAAGTCCATGGAGTACGGGATGTTCCTCCATTCCGCCTTGAGTACGTCGACCAACTCTGTCAGTGAAGAAGTTCGTGTTGGTCTAGTTCATCCCATAGGTCTACTACGTATATAAGTCCATGGAGTACGGGATGTTCCTCCATTCCGCTTTAGTACGTCGACCAACTCTGTCAGTGAAGAAGGTCGTGTTGGTCTAGACCAGTGGCGTATCTTGGGTCCGAGACCTGGGCTATCCCCCCATCCCACCCCCCACCCACAGAACTGTTTTTTTTTAAATTGCGAAGTTTATTTTTCAGTTGTTAAGGTAAAGGAAGTAACCCTTTTTTTTTCTCTAAATTTTAGGTACATGCTACTGCTAACACGATACCAAATAATTAATTATAAGGATTAGGATTTGAACACTTATTTGTACATGAACTCCATTCTTCTTTCCTTTTGTGTGGACTTGAGTGTTATGTTTTCATAAAAAGTTACTTTCGAGTCCTTTTTGATATTTAAAAAGAAGGTTTTTCTCTATTGACAAAATAGCCAAGTTGCTCAAATGTACATGTCATTGTGTGGCTCTAAGATACATCTTGATTCTTTTTAATGCAGAAAAACGTCTTTCGGCTGTTGTTGATGGAAACTTTAATATTAGGTCTGCTGTTTTGTACACCACACTACACTAAACACAATGTCCAACAATTTATTCACCTTTATGTAACAAGAAATGTCTCTTACGAATTTCTTTTTGTATTCATCAAGGGAATTTTTTTAGTTGATTTTTTAGCCAAGCTGTATGTGACGTATATTCTAAGTTAACTTTCCCTTTCAGTTTCTTTCCCTATGTAAATCTTGAGATTATTCTCAGTTATACTTCACACTTAACGTGATATCTTTTCTCTCAAACGAATACTGTTGGCAACATAATTGAGGTTGAATGAACGTGACGTATGCCTGTTATTTGATAAGAACGAGAGATATAAACTACGAGTAAACTGTTGCTTGTGGAGCGTTGTGTTGGAGAGCGATTAATGTGGAACGTAGCGTTGTTGGTGTGTGGTGTGTTTAATGTTGATACCGATTTGTTATGTAAAGTGCTACATCGAGAAATAAAGCACCTTTTCCGTAAGTTTAACTTCAGCTTTCTAAATGTTTCGTCTGGCCGTTAAGGTTTAATTTAGGAACTATTTCATAGTATGGTGATGTTTTAAAATAACGTAGCAGTACGACAAGACATTTACGTTATATGTATCAAAATTTGATGCATAGAGCTCTTTTAAGTTCTGAAGTAGATGATTAGGAAAGCTTCCACAAAATTTATCAAAACAGTTCGAATCCAACAAAGCCACGAATTTACGATACAATATCACTGATTTTAATTTATTGACACTTCACACAAACTGAAACAACTCTCGCGAAACACATATAATTACCGGCGGGAGCAAGCGAGTGTCTAATGTAGTCCAAGTCTTCTCTTTTCTGAGCGAACCGTTGCCAAAGCATTTCCTTTCACCTGCACATTCATGTTGTCATGAAAACGCTAGCTGGTGATCGTACTGAAGGTTGGATCAGAACAGCGAATACTGACTGGTAGAGCTGTTTTCGTTACGATGAAATCATCCCGCCACTAGGAGACCCATTGGTCTTCGCTCGCCAGACCGATTCTCTTATTCAAAGGAAGCAAATCCGCACGTGTTTTTTTACGCGAGGAAAGCATCCACATATCTTAATACCGTTGCTAATTGGTTTTTACTTGCGTATATTTCATTGACTTTGATTTGTGCATTCTATGGGCTTCTCAGCTAGCCTAGCTAGCCTCGAATATATCCCACTGGTCTAGACCTCACCTGTCGTTGAAGTTCATTCTATAGGTGTTCAATGGGATTGAGGTCCGGGCTCTCATCAGGCCAGTCTATATCCGCAAGACCTGATTTTCCTCATACCACTGTATTGTAGCCCTGAAAGCATGACAAGTGGCACTGTCGTCTTGGAAGAAACAGTCCATAGAACTGCCACAATGTTGAGAGCATTGAGTTGTCCAGGATATCTTTGTATATCACAGAGTTCATGCAGCCAAGAATAACAACCAGTGGACCCACACCGTACCAGCTGAAACAGCCTTATACCACAACTCAACCGCCTCCGTGCTTCACAGTTGGCACTGCATACTCCGGAAGCAGACGTTCTCTGGGTAACCGCCAAACCCAGACACGTCCATCCGATCGAAATAATGTGAAGCAGGATTTGTCCCTCCATAACACTTGCCTCCGTTGCTCCAATATCCAAGTTTAGTGCTGTTGACATCATTGTAGCCACGTGGTTTTATTGGTTTTTATGATGAGAAGTTTATGGACGGCTGCTCGGTCATGATATCCGAGCGCATGGGTCTCTCTTAAAAGTGTTTCGGTCAACTACCAAAAAACCCGAGTGCATGGGTCTTTCTTAAAAGTGTTTCGGTCAACTACCAAAAAAAAACCCGAGCGCATGGGTCTCTCTTAAAAGTGTTTCGGTCAACTACCAAAAAAACCCGAGTGCATGGGTCTCTCTTAAAAGTGTTTCGGTCAACTACCAAAAACACCCGATCGCATGGGTCTCTCTTAAAAGTGTTTCGGTCAACTACCAAAAAAACCCGAGCGCATGGGTCTTTCTTAAAAGTGTTTCGGTTAACTACCAAAAAAAAACCCGAGCGCATGGGTCTCTCTTAAAAGTGTTTCGGTTAACTACCAAAAAAACCCGAGCTCGGGCTCGGAATTACACGTCTTGAATTTCATTACTGTAATTAATTCAACACGTGTAATTCCGAGCCCGGTTGAATTACACGTGTTGAATTTCATTGTGGATTTGTTACCATGGTGGAAGGATTTTCAATTTTCTAAGCTAGCTGCCATTGCAAGACAAATTTTGCTTAGCAAGACTTGCATTATGCATTGTCCAAAGCTATGGCCGAAGCAAGGATTAATTTAAGGAGGTCTGGTAAAGAAAAACTGGGAAAAAATCACATTCCCATTTTTTGTATTTTATTAAAAATCAAGAATCTTATCTTTAAAATGATGTATTAATTTCCAAAATTGTGCAGTTGAAAGTATTGTTATTTATTTTTTAAAATTTCCTCACTCCCGCGATTTTTGGGGTGACGTTGGTTTTTAGTGCAGCAGGTCAACTTTAAGAAGATCAAGTTGAAGCGCTGAGGCATTAGATGCAATTCTCTCTCTCTCTCTCTCTCTCTCTCTCTCTCTCTTTTCATGATGAACTTGATCTGGAAACTGCACATACATATGATAATATTGGGATTATTATACTATTAAGCGTAAAGCTTTGTTAATGTTACAAAATGAAGAATAATCTAGTCTGGAATGCTTTTACGTTCTTTTTATTTTTAAATTTTGGAAATTTCCCTACATGTTTTTTTTTTTTATTCTACTACATCACTCTAAACTACCTTTACCAATCAGCATATATGTAAATTATATTGCAAAGATTAGTTTTCTAGAGTCAAAATTTCAAACACTTGCAACTGTCTGTACGGCGCTGTACGTTTTATAATGCAATTTATTCAAAATAAAAGTAAATTTAGAAATCAAAAGAAATAACGAATGGAATTTTTTGTTTCTAAACGATTTTCTTTTCTTCAGCTTTCACCAAAATTACTGATTCCCCTGATACGGTCAAAGGGCACGTTGATTATTTATTTATTTTCAAATCCACATTTTAGAACATTTGGCTTTATGCGTAGTATTTCAAAAAACATATTAATATTGTGAAGTGGATTAACTGAACTAAACTTTTTAAACTAATGATTTTTAAACTAATCCTTGCTTGGGCCATATCTTTGGCCAGTGTATAATGCATAAATGCAAGCCTTGATAAGCAAATTTTTTCAAGAATCCGGGCCCGGGCGAGCCCGGGCTCCTAAAATTGAACCCGAACTTATCTCTAGTGGAGACTATAACATCTCTGCATTGCTACAACCCTTCAAGCTGGTGGAGGCAACGTTATGGTTTGGGGAATGTTTTCCTGTCATGCTTTGGGCCCTTTAATTCGTGTTGATCAACGTCTGACTGGCACATCATATCTAAACATCGTTGCGGACCAAGTGCATCCTGTCATGTGGGTGGTTTATTCCAATGGCGATGGCTACTTTTAACAAGATATAATGCGTCCTGCCATCGTGCTCGTATTGTACAGGATTGGTTTCAGGAACATGCCGGTGAGTTTACTTTGCTTAGGTGGCCCCCACAATCTCCAGATCTCAACCCCATTGAGAATTTGTGGGATGAAGTTGAACGAGCCATCAGACAGCTGGATCCACAATCCTGCAATCTCACACTCCTGGAAAGTGCTATTCATCAAGCATGGTCTCAGATTCCACAAACCACCTATCAACATCTCGTGGAGTCCATGCCACGAAGAATCGACGCAGTATTAAAGGCAAAAGGTGGTCCAACGAAGTACTGAGGGGGTGGTCATAATAAAGTGGCCATTCAATGTACATCAATTACATATGGAAATGTATTGCTAAAATACACTGCAAGAAATTTTTATTGTATTTTCTTGAGATTAAAATGAAAAGATATATACCTGACAATATTTTTAGGTTTTAGATGATATAATGGAATTATATGCATGTGTGCGCGCCCGGGACGGAAGGGGAAGAAGGCTCGTGCCACGACGCGCCGGGGGTCTCAAAGGTTCTTGAAATGTCCCTGATTGTGGTCCTGGTACAACTGTCCGGTAGCAATACCATGTAATTATGTCAGATGCCTAGGTGTGTTGCCGCGAACTTCATTTTATTTACGGCAATTTCTTACATACTACTTATATCGGTAGTTTATTATGCACTCAGTAGTATATAGAACGCAGAATACAAGGTTGTCTACTCTCACCAATATTGGGATCGACACTAAAGGAACGATCTCCTTGTTTTCTCGACGCTGAACGACACCCTGTTACACAGATATTTGTTATCAATACCACAGCCGGTAGCCCGTTGACTGTGCAGAAGCATACAACGCATAGTGGTATGTGAATGATCAACAGGACAGAGCGTGGGAACGAAGCATCGTCTCCGACAGTCGATGAGATTAAAAAGCGTGGCATGACGCATATGGAGGTTATCGTAGAATGCGGCTCAAACGAGGGAAAGAAAGAGACGGCAGGAAAAACATACCATCTCGGAGTTATTTTCGTAAAAATAAAAATAACTGATTCAACCTGACGATCGGCGAGTGTTCAATAAACACAACAATGCTCGGTAATTATACACTGACGGAAAAAAAAAAAATCCCAACATCACGAAAAAATAGTTTTAGAGGAATGAAATGGCGGCAATACATTTGTATAGGTAACATATTTAATCGATTAAGGTTTCAAGATCACAGCTTATTGTAAGCGCGAGAAGAGCCATTTTAAATGTGAAATGGTGGTACATTAAGAACCGGTGTAACCTCCAGAATGTTGAATGCAAGCACGCAAACGTTCATGCATTGTGTCGTACATGTGCTGGATGTCAGTTTGTGGGATAGAGTTCCATGCCTGTTGCACTGGGTCGATCAATACAGGGACGGTTAATGCTGGTTGGGGGTGACGCTGGAGTTGTCGTCCAATGATGTCTCATACGTGCTCGATTGGTGAAAGATCTGGTGATCTAGCAGGCCATGGCAACATGTCGACACTCTGTAGAGCATGTTGAGTTACAACAGCGGTATGCGGGCGAGCGTTATCCTGTTGGAAAACACCCCCTGGAATGCTGTTCATGAATGGCAGCACAACAGGTTGAATCACCAGACCGACGTACAACTGTACCGTCAGGGTGCGTGGGATAACCACGAGAGTGCTCCTGCTGTCATAGGAAATCGCTCCTCAGACCATAACTCCAGGTGTAGGTCCAGTGTGTCTCGGCCGCAGACAGGTTGGTTGCAGGCGCTCACCTGGCCTCCTTCTAACCAACACACGGCCATCACTGGCACCCAAGCAGAACCGGCTTTCATCAGAAAACACAACAGATCTCCACTCCGTCCTCCAATAAGCTCTAGCTTGACACCACTGACGTCGCAAACGGCAGTGGTTTGGAGTAAGTGGAATGCACGCTACAGGGCGTCTGGCTCGGAGCTGTCCTTCAAGTAACCGATTTGTAACAGTTCGTTGTGTCACTGTGGGGGCAACTGCAGCTCGAATTGCTGCCGCAGACGTGGTACAATGCGCAACAGCCATACGTCGTACACGGCGGTCTTCCCTCTCAGTAGTGCCACGTGGCTGGCCGGAACCCGGTCTTCTTGAGGCAGTACCTTCCCTTGACCACCGCTGCCAACAATCATGCACAGTGGCTTCATTCCTGCCAAGTCGATCTGCAATATTGCGGAAAGAAAATCCACCTTCTCGTAGCCCTATCACACGACCTCGTTCAAACTCCGTGAGCTGTTGATAATGGCTTCTTCGTCTTCTTAAAGGCATTCTTGACTAACATCAACACCCTACGTCGAATCTCAACGAAAACTAAAGCTCACGAACGTTACAGAGCGTATTTTCAGCAAACCTGCTTTGCATGTTCCGAGGGGCGCTACTAGCGCCACACGTATGCGCCGAGCGCGAAATTTGCATAGACGTCATCTTACAGATGTACTCTCACCGCATACCAACTGTCGTTTATCTAACACAACCCCTTCTTGGTGTTGGGATTTTTTTTTCCGTCAGTGTATTACCACTATCTTTCATTGGCTTATTGTGGGATGAATTTTGTATTTCATCTTTGAGAATGTCATACAAAAATCGTTTTGCAGCCAGGCAGAAGTTCTAAGGTAATTATCTGGCATTATCACCAGTTTTCATTGATACCTTTCGTCCTCTCCGTAACTTATCGTTAGCCGGCAATGGGCCCATCCAAGAGGCCGGGCCCTAGTGCAACTGCACCACCTTGCTCTATGGCAGTTACGCAACTGGTACGAGAATATGCGGAGAAAACGCCGTCGGCTTTGTTTAGATCGCAGTTACTGCTTCGTGGAAGTAGTATCTCTTGGGACACGTGTTTTCTGAATCACGACGATATGTCAAACACATAACGCCGGTGTGCTTGTTTTCATTCACGAGTGTTACATCACACGCCTGTTTGCCATAACATTACGTAGTGTTGTTTTGTCTTATGTAATGCTATTTGATGTTATTCCAGATGTTACATATTTTCTTTACAGTTTCATAGACACATATTTCATTGCAAATGTGGGAGGATATATCGGTGTTATTATCTTTCTTTTTTATCTCTGTTTGTCTTTTTTTTTTTTTTTTTTACGCTTTCCAACCGTAGGTTGAAGAAGCGTATATGCTCCAGCTTTGTCCGTCCGTCCGTCCGTCCGCACGATAACTCACGTGAAAATGGTTCGATTTCGACGAAATTTTAGTATGTTGTAGGGGACCACCTGGGGAAGAACCCTATTGAAAATGGGCGAAACAGGGTCAAAGGTCAGGACATAGGAGCGGGATCCATTCCATTGCTCTTATGCGTCATAACTTGCGTAAAAATGGCTCTATTTCGATGGAATTTTAGTATGTGGTAAGGAACCATTTGGGAACGAACCCTGTTGAAAATGGGCGGAATGGGGTCACAGGTCAGGACATAAAAGCGGAATCCATTTCATTGCCTTTATGCGTCATAACATGCGTAAATATGGTTCGATTTCGATCAAATTTTAGGATGTGGTAGGGAACCACCTGGGCACGAACCGTATTGAAAATTGGCGAAATGGGGTCAAAGTTCAGGCAGGGCATAAAAGCGGGATTTATTCCATTGCCCTTATGTGTCATAACTTGCGTAAAAATGGTTCGATTTCGATGAAATTTTAGTATTTGGTAAGGAACCACCTTGGGACGAACCCTGTTGAAAATGGGCGAAATGGGGTCAAAGGTCAGGGCATAAAAGTATAATCCATTCCATTGCCTTTATGCGTCGTAACATGCGTAAATATGGTTCGATTTCGATGAAATTTTAGTATGTGGTAGGGAGCCACTGGGGACGAACCCTATTGAAAATGGGCGAAATGGGATCAAAGGTCAGGCCATAAAAGTGGAATCCATTCCATTGCCTTTATGCGTCATAACATGCGTAAATATGGTTCGATTTTGATGAAATTTTAGTATGTGGTAGAGAACTACGGGGCACGAACCCTATTGGAAATGGGCGAAATGGGGTCAAAGGTCAGGCAGGACATAAGAGCGGGATTTGTTCCATTGCCCTTATGCGTCATAACTTGCGTAAAAATCGTTCGATTTCGATGAAATTTTAGTATGTGGTAGGGAGCCACTGGGGACGAACCCTATTGAAAATGGATGAAATGGTGTGAAATGTCAGGACACTGGAGTGGGATCCATTCCATTGCCCTTGTGCGTCATAGCTTACGTAAAAATGTTTCGATTGCGACAAAACGTTATCATGTTGTTCCTGAGGTATAGTGATCCGGTTCTGTTGAATATCAACGAAATGGGGTTAAAGGTCATTGCACAAAAGCAAGATTTATTCCACAGCCATTATTCTCATAACTTGCGTAAAACTGCTTCTATTGCGACAAAACTTTAGTATGTTGTTCTTGAGGTATACTGAACCGGTTCTGTTGAATATCATCGAAATGGGGTCAAAGGTGACGACGCAGGAGCGAGATTTATTCCACAGCCATTATCCTCAAAACTTGAGTAATAATTTCTGGTATGTTCCAAAGCATATCATAATCAATGCATTGCATGATTTTACTAACTTGTTTATTGTATTGTTGGGCTGTAACTAGACCGAATTAATGAGATAGCTTCCGCTTACCTATTTATTGCTAGGTGGAACTGCAGTAGCTCTTTCTCAGTTTCCCCCAAGTGACCCTGGATGATCGCTCTCTTCGAACCAGGAGACAAAGAATTTCAGAAGGTTGATAGATAATTTATGTCGAGCAAAAGATCAGACGTTTTCTTACTATACAAATATATACAACCGCTAGGACGGGGAAAAAAGAAACGCCCGACCTGGCATTCCCCTGGCTACGGGCCTGCTACGAACACTTAACTCTTGCTTTACATGATAGTGAAAATTACTTTTGTTTACAGAAAGTAGTTCCCTTTTTATTTTATGTTTTCTCATTATGGATTTCACGTTTAGCCATTGTGTGTAGAAAACACGATGGTCAAAAGCGAAGTACATTGTTTGAATAAATTTCCGTCAATACCAAACAATGCTTCGTGCAGAAGAGAGCAATGCGACCACACGGGACAGACAGTCTTCGCTCACTTCTTACATCGACGAGCCGTAGTTGGCCAACATCTTGAAGTCGGCTCGTCATTTTTCCTCCTCTGACCACTTTTTGAAGGCACTAAGCATGGCCGACGGTGATCCCCCTTGTGCCTTACCGCCTCAGAAATGTTCTGACTCAGTCGTTCGGCCATTAAAATTTGGCCTTTGTCAAACTCGCTGCCTTCTCCATCTTAAAAACAAGAATAACACAAATTAACAGAGCTCATTATTTGGTGTTATTTATACCGTTTCATGTCCTCCACACGTCCCGTCGTTTACCTGCAGTTTCTTCGTTTTGCCTAAAGACGCGCTGATCATAATGTTTTGGCTCTCCGGTGTAGATGCAGTATACTCTACTCTTTGTGAAAATTTTAACACCATGAAGAACTGCTGGTATTAGCTTGAAACTTACAGGATATGTAGCTTGAAACTGAGGAGGTCCTGGAGAGAGAAAATTAGGAGGTCCTGGAGAGAGTGGGAGAATCCAGAAATCTGATCAACATGTTAAAAAGAAGAAAAATGTTATGGATGGGACACACATTGCGCCATGAAGGCCCGATTCTAAAAGTTTTGGAAGGGAAAATTTAAGGCAAGAGAGGAGGACGACGGCCAAAGAATAGTTTTATGGCACAGTTATTCCAAGGCACTGATACTAGGACATACTAGGACTTGAAGAGAAAGGCAGAGAATAGAGAGGAATGGAGAGACACCCTTGAACTGAGTAACCAAGAAGACGAAGCAGCTTAAAACTTACAGGAATGGCATCTGAGATATTGTGAAGCAATTGTTTTATATAAGCACCTGAATACCTGTTGTAACGACGAACAGTCCATTGCGCTACCTCACCCTTGGAATTTTCTTATTCAGACAGAAACTAACTTTCATCAACCACCTTCGGCATTTCCCTCGAAGTCACCTACCAGCGCATCTTCAACTTATTTGTAACTGCATTCAGTTACTTACTATTTGTAACTTCTTCTGTGGCAACAGCTGATCTGTGTCATCTACGATGTACCATATCTGAACTCAAGACCTCATTTAGTATCTACTATACTGTACAAATTAATTGGGACAAAGTAAAAATCACTCTTTTTTCCAAAACTGATGTGTCTTTATATCATTCTATGCCTTGATATACACTGATAAATACCTGTATTAGTATGAAGTATGCCCTCCTTTAGCAGAAATGACCTCTTGAATTCGTTCTGGCATTGACTCCACTAATTGAATGCACATATTTTTGACTTCATAATCGTGGAACCACACTTTTATAGCATTCGTTATCATGCGTTCTATGGTTGTACAGTCTATTTTACCTAAACGTCTCTTCAAATTATTCCACAAGTTTTCTATATGGGATTTAAGTCTGGTGAATTTCCAGACCAATCAAGCAAATGAATTTGATTTTCCAGCATGGAATTCGTGACTAATTTCGAATTGTGACATGGGGCCAAGTCGTGTTGAAATGTCCCGTCAAAAGTTTGCAAGATTGGAACAATCCTACGTTGTAATATTTCTACGTACTTGGCTGAATTTATCATATACCTTGAACAGGAACTACGCTTCCAGTGCCATTTGATGTGAAAAAATCCCAAAACATCTGATTCAGAGGGTGTTTTACAGTTTGTTTGACATGCTCAGGTCTTAAGGGTTAACAGTTGCTTCGCCTAACGACATTTGTTTGGTAACCCTGCACAAATAAATGAGTTTCATCACTGAAAATTACCTTTTTCCAGTCGTCAGCAGTCCATGATTTATATTTTTTGGCCCATGCTAAACGTTTTATCTTGATTTTCGCATTCAAATATTGTTTTTTCGTTGGTCTTCTTGCCTGCCGTCCAACTTCCAGAAGCCTACGGCGTACGGTTGAATCACTAACATCACAACCACTAGCCAATAAATCTCTTTGAAGGTCGGTGCCTTTTTTTTTTTTTTTTTTTTTTTGGATTCATTTTACTATTTCTGATTAGATATTTATCGGTTCGTGCAGTTGTTTTTCGTTTTCTTCCACATTTACCTCTCCTTTTTGGAGACGATGATCTAGATGCATTGTATCGCGTAAGCAGTCTTGATACACTTGATTTGCCTACACCAACTGCAGAAGTGATATCTCTCACTGTCATAGAAGTGTGATCTTTCAGAGCAATTATTTTTGCACGCTTCTTTGGGGAAATATCCATTTTTCAATACACGAAAGCAACGCGTACTCACAGAGTGCAAAAACTAAAATCCACCTGTCACACACGAAAGCTCACAACTGAAGCTGAAGTGCCTATATCCAGATTGAAACCGGTCAAACCACATTCTTACTATCAAGTTCTAACAGTCACACCACCTCACAGCTGATAAAACCGGTTTACGTGAGTTTCCGACATCAACTGGCGATCACATTACAATTCTGAGAATAAAATAGCTTGTCCCAATTAATTTGCACGGTATAGTACGTCAAGCGTGTGTCTCGCTGTTAACCAGCCACCTAGGAGTTATGTGAAGCATAAGCGCCCACTTCGTGGGTTCGAGACACGTTTTGAACCTCCAATGTTTTTGTTGTGGGTTCCTCGAACCCCTAATATTTTTGCGCGTATTTCGTGGGGAAAATACACGTACGCGTATATGTATAAATTTCGTTTTTCGTTATCAATTCTTCAAGTGTTTTATTATTCATTCCCCGTTTACTATTTATAGAAAGTGTGTATAGAAATTTACCCCTCAGACTGTTTATTGTGCCTAAAAAAGAATTAGTGTTTGTTCGCGCTCATCAAATTTGACGCGACAGACAATACTTCTAGTACCGTTGTTTAAGAGTATTTAAAACTGCTACCTTTATAAAAAAAAATTCTTTGCTTTGCCTGGGTTTCCTTCCCACAAAATACAAAAGTCTAGGTTTACATTCGGAGACAAGAACCTATTCGAAGTCATAGTGACAAAAGCAGAAATATGTTGTACAGTCAGTTGGCCGCCCCGGTGGCGCAGTGGTCTAAGCGATGGCCTCTGATCATTCGTCCGAACGGGGTCCGGATTCGAATCCCGGTGAGGCATGGATGTTGTGTTTGTCTTACGGCACTGGCTCTCTCCTCCCTGAAACCAGTGACCCTAAATTAGGGACGGGTGACTGCTTATAGCCCATTGAGTTGCTCACGGTGGTCGTTAAACCTCCAATCAAAAAAAAAAAAAAAAACAGTCAGTTGACCCACCCTGTCTTCGGACATTCGGGAACAAAGGAGGTTAGAAGAGAGAGGAGATGGCATCAGAAGTCGCTGGTAAAGCCAAGTTTGATCATCTGGTTTCTTGCGCTTTCCCGGTGGGGAGGGTTCAGTGACGTGACGTCACTTCCTGAAGACCTGTGCTGCAGCACAGATTGATAGCGGCCGTCTCTTACTCTCTTCAGCAGTCCCTGAAGGTCAACAAAGCTCCCACAGCTTTAGCAAGGCCATGATTGGCTAATGCGCAATATGCTCTTCCGCTCTACGAGGCATAATTTTGTTTAATTTTCAGAAAATACTAAACAACATTTCTGTAATTTTTTGCAAGTTTTTAGTTATGTGCATGTATATTTTAGTCTCTGTTTTTCCTGACTGTACATGCTGCACAAGTGCCTCTAAAACCTCTTCAAAGTCGACGATTTCTCCGTAGAAAGTACAGAAGCAGCCCAAGTTGGGCATACTGGGCATTCACAGCTGATACGAAGTGGAGCCCACGGAAAACGCAGGGCGTGCGGCTGATGCCATGTCCTCCCCGTTCTAACCTCCTATTTTAACTCAGAAATCATTTGAAAAAAAAAATTGTTGGCATTTTTAAAATTGGTAAAAGAAACTTGAAAAAATTCTTACATGCTTTTGTTACTTTTATAAAGACAATGGAGTTGGAAATTCACAGTATCTCTGTATTGTATATAATAATGTTGCGCCTACAAAGCAAAATAAATGAAATAAATAATTCTCTAGAAGAAAATATTTTTCTGTAATTAACTATAATTTGCTACATTTTAGCACTTCAGGCGTTTTATTGTGCCAAATAATCTGACTGAGTGAAATTTAAATTAGACTTAAATACTTTGAAAAATGCATGGGTAATTCCATTTAAAATATCCGGAACCCCCAATAATTTTTTAAGTCGGCGCCACCTATGATGTGAAGTGAAGTGCCTTTTTACCTTTTTAAGTATTACACCTGATGATGAAATCTCTTGATGATTTCGAAAGCGCTTGTGGATTTATATGAATAAATTTTTAACGTGCCCAGACAATATTTTAATCCCCTATTTGGACTTATGCGGTGCGTATTTCAACTTATCGAGCACATTGGCTGTTAGCATTTTGATGTACATGCAAATGATTATAATTTCAATGTACATGCAAATGTTATAATTTCAGTGAAACGCGCATGCGGGTTTGGAGCCGCACCCTCTGAACTGTCCAGTCTTCGGTATGAAGATCTGGCTCAAAGGAAATGTTGCAATCAGTGAAGAGCCGACATTGAGTCGAAAGGGTGTTTCTTTTGTCACACTATGCCCCGTCGCCGAAGAAGGTCGCATAATGAACACCTGACGGACTTTGAGCGAGGAAGGATCCTTGGGTATAAAGAACTGGCTCAAAGGAGATGTTGCAATCAGCGAAGAGCCGACATTGAGTCGAAAGGGTGTTTCTTTTGTCTCACTATGCCCCGTCGCCGAAGAAGGTCGCATAATGAACACCTGACGGACTTTGAGCGAGGAAGGATCCTTGGGTATAAAGAACTGGCTCAAAGGAGATGTTGCAATCAGCGAAGAGCCGACATTGAGTCGAAAGGGTGTTTCTTTTGTCTCACTATGCCCCGTCGCCGAAGAAGGTCGCATAATGAACACCTGACGGACTTTGAGCGAGGAAGGATCCTTGGGTATAAAGAACTGGCTCAAAGGAGATGTTGCAATCAGCGAAGAGCCGACATTGAGTCGAAAGGGTGTTTCTTTTGTCTCACTATGCCCCGTCGCCGAAGAAGGTCGCATAATGAACACCTGACGGACTTTGAGCGAGGAAGGATCCTTGGGTATAAAGAACTGGCTCAAAGGACATTTTGCAATCAGCGAAGAGCCGACATTGAGTCGAAAGGGTGTTTCTTTTGTCTCACTATGCCCCGTCGCCGAAGAAGGTCGCATAATGAACACCTGACGGACTTTGAGCGAGGAAGGATCCTTGGGTATAAAGAACTGGCTCAAAGGAGATGTTGCAATCAGCGAAGAGCCGACATTGAGTCGAAAGGGTGTTTCTTTTGTCTCACTATGCCCCGTCGCCGAAGAAGGTCGCATAATGAACACCTGACGGACTTTGAGCGAGGAAGAATCCTTGGGTATAAAGAACTGGCTCAAAGGAGATGTTGCAATCAGCGAAGAGCCGACATTGAGTCGAAAGGGTGTTTCTTTTGTCTCACTATGCCCCGTCGCCGAAGAAGGTCGCATAATGAACACCTGACGGACTTTGAGCGAGGAAGAATCCTTGGGTATAAAGAACTGGCTCAAAGGAGATGTTGCAATCAGCGAAGAGCCGACATTGAGTCGAAAGGGTGTTTCTTTTGTCTCACTATGCCCCGTCGCCGAAGAAGGTCGCATAATGAACACCTGACGGACTTTGAGCGAGGAAGGATCCTTGGGTATAAAGAACTTGGCTCAA
The DNA here is from genome assembly GCA_039090855.1 of Macrothele yani. Taxonomy (NCBI): domain Eukaryota; kingdom Metazoa; phylum Arthropoda; class Arachnida; order Araneae; family Macrothelidae; genus Macrothele; species Macrothele yani. Next base: position 104,664,455 of record CM077018.1, on the reverse strand, counting down.
AGGAGATGTTGCAATCAGCGAAGAGCCGACATTGAGTCGAAAGGGTGTTTCTTTTGTCTCACTATGCCCCGTCGCCGAAGAAGGTCGCATAATGAACACCTGACGGACTTTGAGCGAGGAAGGATCCTTGGGTATAAAGAACTGGCTCAAAGGAGATGTTGCAATCAGCGAAGAGCCGACATTGAGTCGAAAGGGTGTTTCTTGTGTCTCACTATGCCCCGTCGCCGAAGAAGGTCGCATTATGAACACCTGACGGACTTTGAGCGAGGAAGGATCCTTGGGTATAAAGAACTGGCTCAAAGGAGATGTTGCAATCAGCGAAGAGCCGACATTGAGTCGAAAGGGTGTTTCTTGTGTCTCACTATGCCCCGTCGCCGAAGAAGGTCGCATTATGAACACCTGACGGACTTTGAGCGAGGAAGGATCCTTGGGTATAAAGAACTGGCTCAAAGGAGATGTTGCAATCAGCGAAGAGCCGACATTGAGTCGAAAGGGTGTTTCTTTTGTCTCACTATGCCCCGTCGCCGAAGAAGGTCGCATAATGAACACCTGGCGGACTTTGAGCGAGGAAGGATCCTTGGGTATAAAGAACTGGCTCGAAGGAGATGTTGCAATCAGCGAAGAGCCGACATTGAGTCGAAAGGGTGTTTCTTGTGTCTCACTATGCCCCGTCGCCGAAGAAGGTCGCATTATGAACACCTGACGGACTTTGAGCGAGTAAGGATTGTTGAGATGAGAGAAGCTGGATTTCCTACCGCGAAATCGCCACTAGTATGGAACCAAACGCCAGTAAGAAACGCTACAATTCCGTCTTTAGAGAAGAAACCTGATGGAAATGAATAGTGAGTGTATTATGACAGAAGTAGAGTTTAAAAAGTGATGTAAGCGTGGCTTCAGTGGACAGATAAGGCTCGGACGCACAGGAAATGGACCGGAAAATCTCACGACTGCACGGGATGACAATTACCTCTACCCCATGGCAGTGACCGATCGTACAGCGACATCCACGGTTTTAGCGCAGCAGTGGAGCACTGTCACAGGTCAGGTTTTGTCCTCAAGCAGAGTTCGACGTCGTCTGCTAAATAGAGCACTGATCGCTAGCAGCCCATTGCTGCGCATTCTTTTGACTCTCAAACACAGATGTCTCAGGCTGCAATGGGGACTGAACACAGGCATTGGCGCGCTGATTGGCAACAGGTCGTGTTTTCCGATGAGTCACGATTCAGCTTGATGCACCATGATGGTCGCATGCGTGTTCGAAGACATCGTGGTGAACGTCACTTTGCAGCTTCATACGGGCCCAACGCCAAGCGTCATGATTTCGGGCGTCATCGGGTTCAAATCTCCCCTGATGCAAATTGAGGGAACCCTCAACTGCCAGGGATATATCAGGGTTGTTTTAGAGACAGAGGTAATACCCTTCCTTCAGAGTAGTCAAGGCTCTGTATTCCAGCAGCACAGTGCTCGGTCACATATGACCCGGAATGTCCAAGACCACTTCCGTGCATGGCAGATACCGCTTCTTCTCTGGCTTGCACGTTCTCCGGATATGTCCCCGATTGAACATGTCTGAGATATGGTAGCTAAGCGACTGGCCCGTCAAACGCATCCGCTCGTCACCAAAAATGAACTCTGGCCCCGCATAGAAGCAGTCTGGAGGCTATTTGCCAGGACGATATTAAAAACCTCTTCCATTCAATGGCACATCGGGTAGAGGCTGTTGTTCGAGGTGGCTTTACACGATGCTGTGTTTTGAAGAGAAAAAGTCTTGTATAGCTCTACAAATGTATTCTGTTATCTCCTGTGACACATGAGGAATGTGATATAAATTACATTCGAATAGCACGAATCTTTCTTGGTGTTGCAATTTTCACAAACATTGGTGCAGAAATTGGGACAAACAAATCCGTGACTCCCCCATTGAATGAAGAGCACCACTACAGAAGATGGAGTTCTCATTCAGCTAGTAATTCGTTAATTTTATCTTCGGAGAAAAATAGCTAAAACTCAAGGACTGCTTAATTACCTTGCAACCAAAGGCCTGAAGTGCCCACGCGATAGGATACAGAAATAAATCCTGTTAGCAGCCATGAGACAGATGAATACTTCCCCAAGGACAACAATCCACACTGTAAAAAAAATTCTGAAATTCACGAACAACTTTCCGTGATTTCTTTCGTGAATTAACGAAACATATTTCCGATACAACTTTTTTTTGTCAAATGACGGAAAAAACACTGAATTTCACGGATTTTTCGCACGCCAGAAAAATTCTGAATTTTCAGAAACCTTTCCGCAATTCCTTTCTTATATTAACGCTAAATTTATACCGTTTTCAAGATGTGTTAACAGAAATTCAAACTTTTCAGAAACTTGTCTGCAATCGAAATGAACGTCAAATGTAACGTCGTGCAGAAGTGCTCCACATCGACTCAAATCATACCATAAGATCCCCAAGATGTGAGAATATGGGACAAGTGAGCAAAACCGTCCAACCAAGGAATCCAAAGGATACAAAAGCACTTTATTCAAAAGGTAGCTTCGAGCACAACTGGACAAAAGACAGAAATGTCCATGTGACAGGCGACTGCCAAGAAAAATCCAATCTTTAGTAGGGGATATGATCACCCCTGACTGCGTTGCAGGATTTACAACATCTGTCCATTCTGAGGACGAGGTTGTCAAGGAGCTGTTAAGGCATCGCGGCACATTCCTCTTGTAGCGCCAATCGCATTTGCGGAATCGTTGCTGGCGGCTGGTGACGTGCTGCCAAGCGTCTCCCGAGAAGGTCCCACACGTGTTCGATTGGATTTAGGTCCGGGGACCGTGCGGGCCAATCCATGCGTTGAATATCTTCACTCTCCAACAGCTCTGCGACAGCCACTGTACGACAAGGTGTAGCGTTGTCGTCCATGAAGAGGAACTCAGGACCCACAGCACCTCTAAACAGACGCACGTGAGGCAGGAGAACCTCGGTACAATAGCGGACACCAGTGACTGAATCTCCTTGGAAGATGTGGAGGTCAGTGTGGCTACCATGCATGATACCGCCGCAAACGAGAACTCCTCCACCTCCAAACCGGTCCCTTTCGTGTGATTGCATGTTCTCTGCTCTCTCTAGATGTGTATACGTTCAGAATCACTCGTCAGACTAAATCGGCTCTCATCCGTAAAGAGAACTTGAACCCATTGCTGATGTGCCCAGTTCTTGTGTTCTCGGCACCACAGAAACCGCCGTCTCCCATGAGCAGGCGTTAATGGCACACACCGTACTGGTCAAATAGACCACCTTTGTGCAGCCTCCTGGCCACGGTAAAACGCGATAACGGACGTCCAGTTGTCTGTTGCATGTGCCTTGCGATTTCTCCCGCTGTCTGCCGTCTGTCTCTTCTCGCCTGTAGGGCAATATACCGGTCGTCCGCCGCCGTGGTTGTTCGTGGACGACCACTGCTAAACTCTCGGATAGCTGTTCCTGTCGTTTGAAATGCTCTCCAAGCTCGTGAAACGATGCTGTGAGCGATCCCGAACTCCTCGGCCACACTAGTCACACTTCGACCTTCTTCCAACTTCCCAATGACGCGACCTCGGGCAAAGTCATCCAGATGTCGTCTACTGGATTGCCTGTTGGCCATATCACACGGTGGCAGCAACTCGACGTCGTTCAAACTGATGTACACCGTGCAATAGCTTTCACCGAATTGCTGAGCGTACACCGCCCGTGTGCTTAATATCCTTCCGACACTCCCGCGTTACGTCCTGCTGCATATATGCGCATGCCCTACCGTGCCGGACCCTAGTCTATCTCCTGAGTGGTCTTTCGGTCCGTTCTGCCTGCTCGTTCCGCTGTTATGCTAATTTCTCCTCTTCGTCCTTAATTTGTGCACACCAGTGTATAATTGTCATGTTGCTTATGACGGGCGCGCTCGCTGTATACCAAGAATTCTGCTCCAAATCGGAGAGGCCGCCCCGGTGGCGCAGTGGTCTAAGCGATGGCATCTGATCATTCGTCCGAAAGGGGTACGGGTTCGAATCTCGGTGAGGCATGGATGTTGTGTTTGTCTTACGGCACTGGCTCTCTCCTTTCCCTGGAACCAGTGACCCTAAATTAGGGACGGGAGACTGCTTATAGCCGATTGAGTTGGTCACGGTGGTCGTTAAACATCCAGTAAAAAATCGGAGAGAGTTCCATCGTGATGTCAGTGTTGCAGCATTCATGGTGAGTCAGGATTTCGATAGCTTTTGCGTACAGCCTTAGATCTTGGTCCATCGTAAGAGGCTAACATGCGCCGATCAGACCAAATGGACAAGGCACCCAGGCGGGCGGTATCCCGAGCTAGAGCCGTGCTTAGTTTGCTATTCCTCCCATCACGCTGGTGTTCTTTTATACGGACCTTGAATGACCTCTTGGTCATACCCATGTAGACTTTCCTCGATGAGTACGAGTATTGGAGAGGTACGGCGTACACTCCCGCCTGATTCTCGACCTACTTATTACGACAGTCTGGTGCGAGTAGGACAGTGATAGTTTTCGGTGACTGAATTCCAACGTCAAGGTTTAACTTTTTTAAGGAATTTTTAATGGCATAAGTCAGCCCAGGAATGTACGGGATGGACCCAACGAACTTTCTTCTCTGCGTCAGACCAATTAGCTATCTTCTCTCATCTTTTCTAGCTGCTTTAGAGACGATTTGCTCAATATGCCCCATGCCGTATCCAGCGTTGTGTGCTAGGACCCGAAGGCTGCGCAGCTCATCTTCAAGATCGTCGGAGGTAGACGTGAGGTCATAGGCTCTGGTCGCTCGGTGTCTGAAGAGCTCTTATTTGTGCTCAAGAGGTCCCGCTGATCCAAATGGGATAGGGTTTTGCACATGAGAAGGTTTATAAAAAACTTTAGTGTGCAGTTCTCCTGTGGGGCTCCTTGATACCAGTCCATCCACGAACGGGGAATTCCGTTAACTTCGTATTCGGCTGGGAAGCGTAAGTCACAATGGGCCGCGTTCAGATCATTGAGAAACTTTTCCAAGTCTTCAAGTCCATAACTCCTTACGAAAAAGATATCATCTGCGTAACGAAGCCATAATTTTGGGATGGCCCTGGCGACTAAAGAGCAGATCCCATAGATGCTCCTTTCGTTTGCCGATTGAATTCGAAAACGAAATAGTTCGATTCGTTAAGAAGGTCCAGAATTTTGGCAACGGCGTTGATGAAATCCTGCAAGGCCGCCCTGGTGGCGCAGTGGTCTAAGGCGCTGGCCTCTGATCATTCGTCCGTAAGGGGTCCGGGTTCGAATCCCGGTCGGGCATGGATGTTGTGTTTGTCTTACGGCACTGGCTCTCTCCCTTCCCTGGAACCAGTGACCCTAAATTAGGGACGGGCGACTGCTTATAGCCCATTGAGTTGCTCACGGTGGTCGTTAAACCTCAAATAAAAAAAAAATCCTGCAAGAGCAAATCGGAAGCTTCTAGTGATCTCTTTAGATTATCGGTTGCTTCGGTTACAGGGATTGACGGGTATAACACTTCCACATCAAAACTTTCCATTACATCCCTAGTTTGCAGCATGTAACCTTTCAATCTATCAACAAAGTCCTTTGACGACACCCTGACTCGATTCGTTGCCGGAAGAAACTGTAGGAAAAATCTTGCCATTGCTTTTTCTAAATTTGCCGATGGGGCCTACTTCTTTGGTACAATTGGTCGCATCGGAAACCCACTCTTATGATGTTTAACGAGGCCAAATATCCTTGGGATGCAGGGACCTGGAGGAGGCTTGGCCGCGTTCTGAATTTCAGTCGGCAAATTTGGCATTTTAGAGGCTGTTTGGATTTTCGCCAACCGGGAGTTCAAAGGATCTCTTGGTATGAGTACGGATTCTGATTGCGCGATAAATTCTTCCAGCTTCGCTTTGTATTCCGTTGTATTCATCACGGCAATCTGACCAGAACGATCAGTGAGCGTGAACACAATGTTAGGCTTTTTCGTAGTTTAGACAAAGTTGCTCTTATCCTTGAATTGGAACCTCCATTATCTGCTTTTATGGCCCTTTCTAGCAGGTGTGCGCACTTGAATCGGATGGTGTCCCTTTCGTCAGTTGGGAAATTCTGGAGGACTCCTTCTATGGCTGGAATGACCCGCTTAGGTTGTACTGTGGTGTTGGGGGTGCAAATCTTGGGCCTTTCTACAGGATCTTCATTTCCTCTCTGGAAAACTCCCTTGACGATAGGTTGACTATTGGCAATCGTTGCCGGAAGAAACGGTAGTCTGGCTGCTCTGGGTAAGGTCAAAAAGCTGGACATGTGGCTGCCACATGAGTTGACAACTGCCAACAAGACTAGGCGTTTGGAAGTCTGCACGTTGCTGCTTGCCAGGAATGAACAGGAACCTCTACTGCATCGAATCGTCACCTGCGATGAGAAGTGGGTCCTTTATGATAATCGGAAACGATCTGCACAACGGTTAAGCAAGGCACAGCCTCCTGAACGACATCCTTAATCACCCCTACACACCTAGAAGATGATGCTCCTTGTCTAGTGGTCCACAGCCAGGATAATTCATCGGAGTTTGTTTTTAGTATTTTTTGTTGTTGTTTCTTGCGCTATGACTAGGAAACCAATTCAGGTTATTACAAGCACATAATCAATTTTCCATTAATTGCTGGAAGCATCAAACTACAAAATTCCCTGAAAATTTACAGAAACCCATTTAAAAACTAACTGTACAGTATGATTTCCAACATCTTCGTCATTAAACATTCTCAATCCACGGCTGGATGAAGGCCTCCTCAAGTCTCTTCCTCCTCGCGCTGCCTTGAAGGATTATTTTTTATGTCACTTTGGCATGCTTCGAATTTCATTTACACGTCGCCCATGTGGTCTCTTGTTTTTTCCTGTCCCATGGTATCCACCTAGTATTACACTGCTGGACAAGTGCTAAGGACGGATCATAAACGGCTATATAGCGCATAAAAAAGTAAGTGTGGTTGGATGCCAAGTGAAATAAAATAATGTCAGAATGCCAGGACATTACAAGAAAGACAATTTATTGTGCTCTGAAATCCAGAAGGCTTTGGAACGTGTTCAAGGGACAAACAGGCCATTTTGTGCAGAATACGTAAACGTGAAAAAATGCAATTACCGTCCGCAGGCGTTCCGGCGTAAGATGTCAATACGGGATATGGCCACCATGGAGGGCGATGCAAGATTCCACACGTCGTGTCATGCTTTGCACAACATTATCAAGCAGCTGTTGGGGTAATTTATCCCATTCCTCTGTCAGTGCACGGATGAGGGTGTCCTTGTTTATTGGAGGGCATTGGCGACCAGCAAGACTCCTCCCCAAAGCATCCCACACATTTTCAATGGGATTCAGATCTGGAGAACGTGCTGGCCATACGAGGCGTTGAATATCCTCGCTCTCAAGACACTCCTGGACAGCGAATGTTCGATGACATGTTGCGTTGTCGTCCATGAAAATGAATCTATCACCGACAGCACCACGGAACATGAGAACATGAGGTAGCAGAACATCATTAATGTATCGTTGGCCAGACATAGTCCCAGTTGGAAGCACATAGAGGGACGTACGGCCACTGATCATGATGCCAGCCCATACCATGACACTACATGTCGGATATCGGTCCCTTTCCTGTATGTTTGCTGGACAATACGCAGTACCACTATCACGCCAGATCAGTTGTTGTCGACAATCCGACGATAGACTGTATCTACTCTCATCTGAGAAGAGGACAGCAGACCAGTCGTTATCAGTCCAATTGCGATGTTGATGGCAGCATTGCAAACAGGCGGTACGGTGACGTCTGGACAATGGGATGCACACAACAGGACGGCGGGCGTATAGTCCTCCTTCATGCAAACGTCTGGCGACAGTTTTTTGGGAGATCCGCTTGCCAGTAGCAGCCATAAACTGATTTGCTACCTCACTAGCTGTGCTGCGCCGGTGTCTTTTTGTTGATAGCACTATGTACCGATCTTCTGCAGGTGTCATACTGCGAACACGACCTCACCCGTGATGTTTGCTACACTCTCCATTTGTTTGAAATGATTTCCAAAGCCTTGAAACAACACTGTGGCTGACGTCGAACTCCCTGGCAACATCTGTAATTTTTCGCCCTTCTTCAATCTTGCCAATAATACGGCCACGCGTAAAATCATCTAGGTGATGTCGGGAAGACATACTGAAAATTGCAAGTTCGTCAATTGATTCTTTCCCTTTCAACTTTGCGTTTGAACAACAACGGTCAATACGCATCAAATCCTTTATATCTCTTATCAGCGCTATGACGTCACGAACAAGTTCGGCAATCCAAAATTTGCATACGCACAACACGTCTTACTGTATCCCGCACTTATGCTAATTTCCACATTTTCCTGCCTTCCATTTTATGGTTGCTATCGTTGCTATTGTAATCCGTCCTTAGCAATTGTCCGGCAGTGTATTAGGTTGTTGCCGATGAAATGTCAGAATATGGATGGAAATTTCAAACAGCCGAAATACGGTAATGACCTCCATGCAGCAGCAACACACTTTTGCCAAAGAAATTAAAACTTTTGCATGCCGTCGAAGAGAATGTCGAGCTTTAGGGCGCGGCAAACTCATGGAATGCGGTTTCAACTGATGTTTGACTGCGAAACGATTTACCCTGTAGAAATGTGTCCAGGTGCTCGAAGAAATGATAGCCAGTCTGTATCGGACAGATCCGGTGAATAAGGAGGATGAGGTAAGGTTTCGTGCAGCTTCTGGATCGTCTGGCATGCAACGTGAGATCTCGCGTTACCATGGAGATTTATAGGTCCACGGCATTTGACTAACGTTATATGTTTGGTGGAGGGTTTTCAATGCATAATGTCAAGTTCTTGAAAATACCTGTTCTGTTCACTGTGATGGTTTGATCCTGTTGCAAGAAGCAAGAGTACCAGCTAAAAGCCGGAGTAACAGCTGAAGTAGATGACACCAGCTGGAGACCACCGAACACTGATCATCGTGTTCATGGGCCGCAGTATCGGCTTTGGGTTGTGTTTTGGGGGTTCACCGACGTCGAGTCGTTGTATCGGCGAATGTCATACAGTATTCATTTCCCATCACACGTCACGAGACGCCTTAAAATATTGTTTGTCTGGTTGCGGATGCGCAGAAAAGAGCAGACAACCAAGTCTTTGTGTTTTGCGCTGCTCTGTCAAACCATGTCGGATCCATTTATCCATCTTCTTCGCTTTGCCTACGGCCGTTAGATGCCTGGAAATGGTTGCATATTATACTCCGAATTTCTTTTGGTGCGGATCAGATTCAAGCAAAGCTTCCAACTCGGCATCACTTACAGCTCCTTTTGGTCTCTACCTCGTGGTTCATTTTCGAGGTTCATACCAAAATTTACCAAACCAATGTTTTGGTTTGCTTTCACTAACGGTGTCTTCCCTAAATGCTGCGTTGATGTTGCGAGATGCCTCCGATGCACGGTGTTCAAGTTTAAAACTCACATAAGAAAATGACGCGAACTTGGATGTGATCCATCGTTCTTTTCACTCTAGCACAAACCCCTTGGAACCTATGCCACAAACGAAATGACCCGTGCTTTATAGGCGTCAGCCTCGACGCTTTAATTTTTTATCATCATCATCATCATCATCAACCATTATCAATCCACTGCTGGACGAAGTTCTCCCCAAGTTTCCTCCACAACGGTCTGTCTTCTGCCAGTCTCCTCCATGTCACTCCTGCATACTTTCGAATTTCATCCACCCATCTCCCATGTGGTCTTCTTCTGGGTCTTTTCCTGTCTCCCTTGGAATCCAATCTAAAATTTCGGCTGTCCATCGATGGTCTGTCCTTGTGGCAGTATGTCCAGCCCATTGCCATTTCAGGGATTTAACTCTGATCATGATGTCTTCCACTCTAGTCATTTTTCGGATCCACGAGTTCCTCTTCTTATCTCTCCTGGTTACACCAAGCATGCATCTCTCCATGCTCTTTGAGTAGTCTGCAGTCTTTGTATGCCTCTTTTAGTTAAGGTCCACGTCACCGCCCCGGTGGCGCAGTGGTCTAAGCGATGGCCTCTGATCATTCGTCCGAACGGGGTCCGGGTTCGAATCCCGGTGAGGCATGGATGTTGTGTTTGTCTTACGGCACTGGCTCTCTCCCTTCCCTGGAACCAGTGACCCTAAATTAGGGACGGGCGACTGCTTATAGCCCATTGAGTTGCTCACGGTGGTCGTTAAACCTCCAATCAAAAAAAAAAAAAAAAAAAAAAAAAGGTCCACGTCTCTGCACCATGTGTAAACACTGGAAGGATGCACTGATCAAATACTTTTCGTTTAAGACATAATGTTATATTGCTCTTGAAAATTATACTGTTTCTTCCAAAAGCTCTCCAGGCAAGTTTAATACGCCGATTGATTTCTTCATCAATGTGAACCTCACTTGTTATCTGCTGTCCGAGATAAACGTACGTGTCTGTTATCTCCAGCTTTTCTCCATCAATCGATAAATCTTCATTTCTTGTAAAAGCATTTAACATCACTTTTGTCTTCTGAAAGTTCATTTTTAATCCCACTTCTTTACTCTTGTCAGAAAGTTCCTGGATAATACTCTGCAGCTCTGATGGGATAGTTGCAAAAATGACTACGTCATCAGCAAAACGAAGGTGGGTTAGATAATCTCCATTAATCTTTATCCCCTTGTTTTCCCAGCTCAGCGACTGAAAGAAACCTCCAATGTGGCATTAAAGAGCTTCGGAGATATGGTGTCACCTTGTCTCACTCCCTTTCCAATTTTTATGTGTGTTGCATTTTCAAACAGCCGAATCTTTGCACTTGCATTTTCATAGATGTTATTAATAATATTAATGTATGCATCTTCAATACCGCCGGTTTTCAGAGGCATTGTAACTGCTGATGGGTTCACCGAATCAAAGGCTTTTTCATAATCGATAAAAGCCATGCACAATGGAAGTTCATATTCCCTCGCTCTTTTAAGTTTTTATATCACAAGTCATATACAAGGTCAGATCAAAAAGTTCCGAGACTAGGCTGATATACAACAAAGTACTTACGTTACTTAAGTCTGGCTATGATCTCCCTCAAAGTAGTCTCCTTGGGCAGCGATACACCGCTGCCAGCGTTTCTGCCACTGTTGGAACGCTCCCTGGAAGGTCTGTTTGCGAATCGTGTCAAGCACCGTCTGCGATTCGCGCTGGATCTCGTCCACGGTTTCAAAACGGCGACCCTTGAGCTTCAGCTTCATCTTCGGGAACAAAAAAAGAAGTCGCGGGGGGGGGGGGGGGGGGGTAATCTGGCGAGTAAGGCGGGTAAGGAAAGGTAGTCATGTTGTTGCGGTTGTAAAACTGGCGTGTTGCTAACGCTCTGTGAGCTGTTGCATTGTCGTGATGGAGCAGGAAATCGCCCTTGCGCCGCATTTTAGGACGTTTGCGGCGAATGTCCTTCCTAAGGCGCCGCAGAACATCGCAGTCAAAAAGGGTGGCGACAGTCTGCCCCTGGGGGACGAATTCATGGTGCACAACCATACGAATGTCGAAGAACACGATGAGCATGCTTTTGGTTGCGCTCCGGAACTGTCGGGCCTTCTTCGGTTGTGGAGATGCGGGGCTCTTCCACTGCGACGACTGTTGTTTGGTCTCCGGATCGTAAACGTAGACCCAAGTCTCGTCCCCAGTGATAACCCGCGGCAAGAACGTTGCTTCATTCACCACCTGCTGACGAAGATCTTGACAGAGTTCGACACGGAGCGCCTTCTGTTCGGGGTTCAGAATCTTTGCGGTGCATGTTCAAAATCAACGTCAAAATTTCTTGCACCGTTCCGTATGACACATTGACGATGGTAGCAATGTCTTGAATGATTCTACGACGATCCTCATGAATCAGTTCCCTAATTTTGTCCACATTTTCTGGGGTTTTGCTCGTGGACGGTCGCCCTGACCTCTCGTCGTCTTCCAGTGCCGTTCTGCCGCTCTTAAAATGCGAGTGCTACTCAAAACACCTCGCACGACTCATTGCTTCATTGCCATAAGCCTGCCGCAACATTTCTTGCGTCTCCGTTCCCGATTTGCCGACTTTGACGCAGTGTTCGATGTTCGCTCGCGGCGCTAGTTTGCAGTCCATACCGAAATCGCAGCTGTGTTCTGCACGTGGTCACCAAATATCGTGTAGCACAGCTCCGGTTGTTAACAGAACGATGCCACTCGGCACAATGATTCATGAAGGTCACTTCCCTCGACAGCTGCTCACGCATCAGCGTACTGCAGGGGCGCTACGCATACCTAATCTCGGAACTTTTTGATCGCACTACGTAGAGCGATGTTTTATTTTCTAAATTACCTGCCGATTGCTCAAGTCTGCAAAACATATGTCCAGCCCACCGGGTCATAACTTTGAGCAAGATATCATCAATTCGTGGAATTTTCCTGATCCACGAATTTCTCGTCGTACCTTTCCTCGTTACGCAAAACATGTTTCTCTTCATGCTCATTAGTTATCCGCAGCCTCTGTATGTCTTTTTTCGTTAAGCTCCATGGCTTTGCCCCATACGTAAGAACTGGAAGGATGCACTGATTAAATACATTTCTTTCAGGACGTAATGGTATATTGCTCTTGAAAATTGCACCGTTTCTTCCAAATGCTCTCCAATCAAGTTTTACACGATAATTAATTTCTTGATCAATGTGGTTGCGCTTGATATCTGTTTTCGAAGGTATTATACATACACTGCTGGCCACCCAAAATGCAACACCAAGAAGGACACGAGATAGCAAAGCCAGATTTACTGGACACATAACAACAGATACAAAGATGAAACGATTCAGGTTACAGGCCCGTGCGACGCAGACATCAATGGTTCTTGTGGCCACCATGGCTGGCAATAACGGCCGCGGCATCGAACGAAAGAGGCTTTGGATGTGAGTTTGGGATATGTCGGTCCAGGCTGCTTCCACACGTTGCCATAGTTCATCAGGCGTAGCCGCGGGTGGTGCTTGCCTGGCCACTCGGTTGCCGATCAGCGACCAGACGTGTTCGATGGGCGACATATCGGAAGAACAGGCAAGCCACGGCAGCAGTGACACCTGGTGGGCCGTGAAGAATTGCTGCACGATGCGTGCCACGTGCGGGCGCGCATTGTACTGTTGAAACGTGGCTGCTGGCAGGTCCTGCAGGTAAGGGAGGACTACAGGCTCCAAAACGTCGAAGATGTAGCGGTGGCTGTTGAGCGTACCGGCGATGCGTACAAGAAGGGTGCGGGTGTCATATTCAATTGCGCCCCAAACCATAACGCCAGGCGACGGACCGATATGGCGATGCATAATAGAGGCGTCATACAGTCTCTCGCCGCCACACGCGGATCCGACCATCGTGGTGTTGCAGGAAGAAGCGGGATTCATCGGAGAAGACAATGTCGTGCCATTCCGTAGTCCAGGTGCGGTGTTCAACGGCCCACTGCCGCCGCACTCGCCGGTGGTGTAACGTCAATGGTAATCGTAGCAATGGGCGCCGTGCGACAAGTCCCCGCTCCTGCAGACGACGTCAAACGGTACGTGTTGACACAGGTTGTTGCGCAGCACACCCTAATTCCTAAGCTAACGTTCGTGATGTGGCGGTGCGAGCCGTCAATGCCCGCCGCACATCATGCCGGTCCTCTCGTTCGGTGGTGCAACCGCTCACGTCGGTCTGCCCGTCCCTCCTGCACCCACCGAATCCATACTCGCCTCACTGTGGCTGGATGTCGTCCCACACGGGCGCCGATGTCTCGGTACGATAAACTGCTGTCGCGATAAGCCACTATTCTTCCTCTGTCGAACTCCGAAACGTGCTGGAATGACTGCCGTATGCTGCGACGAGGCATCAGGAAGCTTCCCACGCACAGGTCCGACAGCACAACACACTTACACTACTTACACCCCGTCTTCTGTGCACCCTTCTTATAGTGCTTCTCGGTGGCGTGCCGGGCGCATATGATTTGCATATGCCCTGCAATGCTAATCGTTTGCATGTCCTCTCGCGGGCGACGCATGCTGAGAATTTCAGGCCAATCGGATGCTTCCTTCTCGGTGTTGCATTTTGGGTGGACAGCAGTTTATGTTCACCGAAGAACCAAAACATTATAACCTGCGCGTCTTTATGCAAATCGAAGCAACTGCCGGTAAACGACGGCGCGTGTGAAGCTTGGGAAAGGGTAAAGATAACACCTGCACTGAGCTCTGTTAATCAGTGCTATTCTTGTTCTTCCGACGGAAAAGGCAGCGGACTCCAGCGAGTTTGGCAAAGGAGAAATTATAATGGCCAGACGACTGGGTCAGAGCATCTTCCGACACGGCAAGACTCGTAGGGTGCCCACGGTCAACCCTGATTAGTACCTTCAAAAAGTGGTCCTAGGAGGGGAAAACCAAGAACCACCGGCAGGGTGTGGGCAGACCACGTCTTATCGATTCTAGAGGTGAGCGAAGGCTATCCCGTATAGCACGAGAGTACAGAATAGATACTGTACCGTAACTCACTGTAATTTGAATGTAGGTGACAGGAGTAATGTGTCACAAACCAAAGTACATTGAAATCTGCTGAAAATGGGGATGCCTAGCCTCAGGTAGCTCCAAGTGCCCATATGCTAACCAATGACGGATCCAGGGGGGCTACTCCCCCCCCCCAACCCTAACGAAATTTTTACGTTTAAAGTAGGGAAGATCGTAAAATGATTAGCTTTCGATATTTTATTTTCAGTTTAAAAAAAAAAAAAATTAAAAATTTATACTTAATACGGAGGATTTAAAATACTTATTACGTTGATTTAGGTTCAGTAAAAAAAGAAAGAGAAGGGAATAGAATAAAGAGAGAGAGAGAGAGAGAGAGAGAGAGAGAGAGAGAGAGAGAGAGAGAGAGAGAGAGAGAGAGAGAGAGCGCAAAAGATAAAGGGAAAACAAGGACAGCTGGGGTAAAAAACATGGGGATATTCTTTGTTAGTTCTTTGCTATTGCCATATTGTCTAGCATCTGTAACGGCTCGAAACAGGGTAAAGCAGGGCTTGATACTGAAATCAGAGTAGGTGGAAGAAACTGTGAATAACAGTCTGATCTACGTACGTATATCTTAATTGGGTCATAAAGAAAATTCGTAAAAATATCCCCACCGTTTTCTCCCAGATGATCTTTTTAGGACTTCTTTCTTTTTTCTTATTTTTCCTGCTCCCTCACGCCTCACGGGCGCTTCCCGTTGTTCCACGCACTCCGAAGTCAATCCCCGCTTGTGTGGGGTGGGCTGGGAGGGAGGCAGCGTGGCTAATACGGGGTAATTTTCGGCATCTCCTGCTACTAACATTATATCATCATCGTCAACCATTATCAATCCACTGCTGGATGAAGGTTTCCCCAAATTTCTTTCACAATTGTCTGTTTTGGGCCTGTCTCCTCCATGTCACTCCAGCGTACTTTCGAATTTCATCCTTCCATCTCTCATGGGGTCTTCTTCTGGGTCTTTTCTTGTCCCTCGGAATCTAGTCTAAAATTTCGGTTGTCCATCGGAGGTCCGTTTTTCTGGCAACATGTCCAGCCCATTGCCATTTCAGTGATTTAACTCTGGTCATGATATTGTCCACTCCTGTCATTTTCCTTATCCACAAGTTCCTCTTCTTATCTTTATTGGTTTCACCAAGCATGCATCTCTCCATGCTACTTTGAGTTGTCTGCAGTCTTTGTATGTCTTTTTTAGTTGAGGTCCATGTCTCTGCTCCATACGTAAGCACTGGCATCATGCATTGATTAAACATTTTTCTTTTGAGACATAATGGCTCTTAAAAATTGTACTATTTCTTCCAAAAGCTCTCCATTATATATATATAAACTTGGGGAGACCTTCATCCAGCAGTGGATTGATAATGGTTGACAATGATTATATATATATCATCATCATTGTCAGCCATTATCAATCCACTGTTGGACGAAGGTCTCCCCAAGTTTCCTCCACAACGGTCTGTCTTGTGCCAGTCTCCTCCATGTCACTCCCGCATACTTTCGAATTTCATCCACCCATCTCCCATGTGGTCTTCTTCTGGGTCTTTTCCTGTCCCTTGGAATCCAATCTAAAATTTCGGCTGTCCATCGATGGTCTGTCCTTCTGGCAGTATATCCAGCCCATTGCCATTCCAGGGATATATATATATATATCCATGCTTCTTTGATAAGTCGTACAAAGACTGCGGATAACTCAAAGAAGCATGGAGAGATGCATGCTTTGTGTAACCAGGAAGGATAAGAAGAAAAACTAGTGGATAAGAAAAATGACAGGAGTGGACGATATCATGACCAGAGTGAAATAACTGAAATTGCAATGGGCTGGACATGTTGCCAGAAGAACGGGCCACCGATAGAAAACCGAAATTTTAGACTAGATTCTGAGGGACCGGAAAAGACCCAGAAGAAGACCCCATGGGAGATGGATGGATGAAATGCGAAAGTATGCTGGAGCAACATGGAGGAGACCGGCTCAAGACAGACAATTGTGGAAGAAACTTCAGGAGACCTTCATCCAGCAGTTGATGATGATGATGATTTATATACTAACGTTATATCAGAAAAACCATTTCATAATGGCTTCTGCCCCACACTTCTGGATCCGTACCTGATGCTAACCTCGGTTGACCGTCGAAAGCGCCTACAACGGGCACGCGAGCATCAAAACTAAAACCTTGAATGATTAAAAGAAGGTCGTCATATCCGATGAATCGCTTTTCCTGTTGGACCATGGAGACGACCAGGTACGTGTGCGTCGTTTACCTGGAGAAATGTTGGCATCAGGATGTACCGTGGGACGAAAACAAGCCGGTGGAGGAAGTGTAATGCTTTGGGTAATGTTCTGCTGGGAAACCCTGTGTCCATTCATTCATGTGCAGGAAACAATGACTTCACCACCCACCTAAACACCATTGCAGACCAGGTACATCCATTCATGGCAACGGTATTTCCGTCTGGTAGTCCCTTCTTCCAGCAACGTAATGCGCCATGTCACACTGCCCGGATTGACCGAAAATGGTTCGCGGAACACGAGGATGACTTTCAGGTATTGCTCTGGCCTCCAAATTCCCCAGACATCAGCCCAATCGAGCATCTTTGTGTTGGAACAGGAAATCCGATCTACAACTGCTCAATCACGTAACTTGCAAGAGTTAAAGGATCTGTTAATAATATGCTGGTACCACATACCAGTACACACCTTTAAGTGCAGTGGTAGCATTGTCCGGCGCGTAACTGGAAGACCCCGGGTTCGATTCCCGGTGGCGGCCGATGAGAATTTTTCCGTGACTCACTTATAAACGTGGAAAGAGCGAAGATCTTTGTTTGATGTTCCTGGTCCACGTTAAATGTCTGTATTAATTATTCATTCGCCTTCTAATTACTTCTTCAGTTGCTGCTTACCATCTTTGGTGAATCCGCAGCATTGTGCGGGGCTCCAAGAAGCAACCTGCCTTGTGGTTTGGCAGTTAGTCGCATGTGAGTCTAGAGAATTCGAAGCCGATGTGGTGCAGTGGTATCATTGTCCGGCACGTAACTGGAAAACCCTGGGTTCGATTTCCGGTGGCGTCCGATGAGAATTTTTCCGTGACTCATAAACGTGGAAAGAGCGATGACTTCTATTTGATGCACCTTTAGAAACCTTGTAGCGTCGATGTCTCGCCGTGTGAGAGCTGGTTTGGCTGCACGTGGAGGATCAACATGATATTAGGCAGGTGGTCATAATGTTTTGGCTCTTCTGTGTAGATGTGGGCATCAGCCATTTCTATATTTTCTCCATTAAGGTGGTTCCACCTAAAATCTCTGCCTTATGTTTCCAACGGTAAAGCTTCTTTACATATTTTCTTCGCAATTAATGTATTCCCAAGGATGAAAATTTACACATCGATAAAACTAACTTTAAGTTATAGCATGGGATACTTAATACTTGCTAAAACATAACCATAATTATATTAAAAATCAATCATTTTTCTTTGAGCAGTGTTCAGACCTGATAATAGATGGCGCGACCTGTACATTGATGACGTCAGTAGACAAACAAATGTTGGATTGCTTAATTATGGTTATGTTTTAGCAAGTATTAAGTATCCCATGCTATAACTTAAAGTTAGTTTTATCGATGTGCAAATTTTCATCCTTGGGAATACATTAATTGCGAAGAAAATATGTAAAGAAGTTTACCATTGGAAGCATAAGGCAGGAATTTTTGGTGGAACTACCTTAATTTCTCGATCTTCAGTTGTGAAATATTGAACACAAGTTTTGTTTCGCGCAAGTTCATGTTTAATCTCATTCCTTACTCTTGTCAGCAGTTTCTTGGATCATACTCTGCAGTTCTGAGGGGATACTTGCGAAAATCAATAAGACGTCAACAAAACGAAGGTGGGTTGAACTATCAAAATTAATCATTGCCCACTTATCTTCCCAATTAAATGGTTTTATTTATTATGTTGCTGGTGTTTTACTATGAACAGGTGATGAAAAAATGCTTGAGGAATTTCAATGGGATGAGTTTAGTTGTGTGAACTCAGTTATCAGAGCTTTATTTTTTTCGCATAAGATTTGAAGTTTATTAACCTCAGGGTCTTTCAGGAATTGAATCTCTCTGTTGGCACGTGGTTGATGCATTTAAATACTAAAATCATGCAGTATTATGTAAAATGGGATGTTACCTTATTAAGCCAGCTAGTAAAAACATACTTACTTTTTGGATCCTCTTGAAAAATTATTCCCCCTCTCTTTCTTGAAAAGCAGAAACTGAAGCATATTAATTGCGAGCATTAAAATTCTTTCAGGTCTCCATTTTTTTTTTTTTTTTTTTTTTGAGGAAATGGCTCATTTGCTCATTCAAGGAACTGTGTCATTTAGCACCTTTTTTCACCAAAAATGAGCTTAGTGACACTCAAAAAGTTTGAATTTGGCTGTCTGTGATGAGAATGAGACTAGTTTCATTACATATTAATGTTGAGGAGTTTGTCATGTTACTGTGAAATTAAGAACTGAAGTAAACAAAATCAAATTATAATCACACACAGACATTCCGGGAAAAGAAGTCCTTTATTTAAGTGGCTACAATACATCAAACACATGTAAGGACTATTATACAGTGCCATATTCCACACACAGAGGAAGAAAAATCCTTTTTTGTATCACCACCTCATGTCCATTAATGGATACACACTGTGCATAACGAAAGAGAAATGCGGTAGCACGAAAGTTTGAGCATCAGTTGAAACAAAAGGTTATTGATAACACCTTGCACTCCCAAAACTCTATCTACAATATTGGTCTGTAAAAGAATATTTTTCAAATTGGTGACAGTGATGACTTCATTAAATCATGATCATTTCTAAAACCCTTCACATAAAGCGTTTAGAGGTCTCATATATGTTCTGTTGATGAGCCTAAGAAATTATTGGTTTGAAAATCAAGTAGCATAATATGGCTGTTTCCAGAATGCCAACGTTAATGTTTATAAATTGCCAGCTAGTCTGTTGCGTTCTTTACTATTTGAAACTTTGAGAACACTGCTTAAGGCTTCACTTGAAGTGAAACAAAGTCATTCAAAATAAAGGTTCAGAAAGACTTACGGTTTTATTCTTCAACATCGTATGCACATTTTTACTTGATTGTTTCCAAAGTACGCGAGAAACTAATCACAATAGTTGTAATACTTCAAAACTAATTAACAAACGTTAATAGGCAGAACACTTTACCTCCAACCGTTAAACATACAGGGTGATTCATAAAAAAGTATACAGTTAAGATATTTTATGTTGCCTGTAACAGAATTGTAGGGGAATGTTTCAAGTTCTTTTAGAGACAGTCACAGATGTTCTATGTGTGCACCCTTAGTCACACGACACACATCGAGCTGGTAATCATTTCCGCCCAAACGCGAGATGAGATATCTGAATCAAGTGCAGTGATAGTGGCTGTGATACGCTGTTTCAGCTCCGCTAGATCAACAGGAAGGGGAGGGGCGAATACCTTGTCCTTTACGTACCCCCACAGGAAAAAGTCACAAGGTGTTATGTCAGGACTTCTAGGTGACCATTGGGCATGTTGTAGTCCGCGGCTCGTCCAATCCATCAGTGAGGAAGATGTTCATCGACTGACTAGTCACGTGACACGCGCGCTATCGCCTACGTCACTTCCCTCAGTAGCGGAACACAAATTATATGGGTACATCTACCTAACGGTTCGCAGTTGTGATCCGTGTCTTCAACTGTTACTGTTTTACAGCATGTGGAAACTGTATACTTCTTTATGAATCACCCTGTATAACAGCACAGCTTAACACGCCGCCTTCAAGTAAATCAAACTACTGATAACGCAGCCGTCACAATTATATCATCACACCATCATACCCACCCTATTGGCTGCTGCTTCAACATTATATATCTAGTTCGTATCTGTCACATGCATATGTCATGCTCTCTGACCTCAGAAGTGTTGCCAACCTCATTACGCGAGAGAGAAGATATAACGTTAAGGTTGAAAACGCTAAAAGAGAATGAGCTCAAATTTACATAAGGCAACTAAAAATGAAAGTTAATTTGGAGTATACGTCACAAGTCTAGTTTTGAAAGCAAGTGAAATATTAGTATTAACGACAGTTTCAAGTTGTGAAGAGTAAGGTTTCACTATACCTCCAACAGCATAAATAACGCTGTAACTCTCCATAATTGGCGTGAATGCACCTCCTACGTTAAGATTTATTTTATTATTTTAAACACGAATTGCCTCCTCCATGGCGCGTGTCTTAATGATTACTTATAATTTACGTTGTTTAAAATTCAAAAGAAGAAAGGAAATTTACATTCTGCATGTTTTTTTAAATGTACATGCGCAATACTAGTGGTTCACGGGAACAAAAGGAGCAACTTCATTTTAACAATTTTAAAAGCATTTGAATTGAAACTTGATAATACTCCAAATACGTGGCGACAAGTACATAAATAAATACATCGCTCTTAACCACGTTCTAGAAACCCACAGCAACCGAAAAATTGTTTGTCAGCCGCCGCTGTGGAATTGAACCAACAGAACTCTCGATATCTAGCCGAGTGCGTTACATATCCGCCACGGTGGCCAACAATTCATGGTGCTATGTGTACTTTTTAAGTCAGCTTCTGACATCATAAATCCGTAAGATGGGCTCAGCTACTGAGACGTCTCCATCTGGTGGGCATTAACGGCACTAGCTGTATATATATTATAGCAATTAAATCAAAGGGCGAGATACAAGTTGAAAATACTCCCAAATACGTGGCGACAACTACATAAATAAATACATCGCTTTTAACCACGTTCTAGAAACACACAGCAACCGAAAAATTGTTTAAGAACGTGGTTAAGAGCGATGTATTTATTTATGTACTTGTCGCCACGTATTTGGAGTATTTTCAACTTGTATCTCGCCCTTTGATTTAATTGCTATAATATATACATAGCTAGTGCCGTTAATGCCCACCAGATGGAGACGTCTCAGTAGCCGAGCCCATCTTAGGGAATTATGATGTCAGAAGCTGACTTAAAAAGTACACATATCACCATGGATTGTTGGCCACCGTGGCGTATATGTAACGCACTCGGCTAAATATCGAGAGTGCTGTTGGTTCAATTCCACAGCGGCGGCTGCTAACAAACAATTTTCCGGTTGCTGTGTGTTTCTAGAACGTGGTTAAGAGCGATGTATTTATTTATGAAACTTGATAGCATTAATAGTAATATTCCAGCTCATAGTTAATCTGTAACATCTATCAAAACGTAGAACGATAGAAAGTTTTTTTTTAATAATAAATAATTTATTTTTGCTGTTACATTGTTGGCTTTGTGGATGTACATAAATAATTTACATTTCATAAGAACAGCAGAGAAAATCGGGGAAAAGGTTTCCGAGAGTCCTGACAAGCCCTGATTTCCCAAGTAAATAGGCAAGTAAACTCAGGTTCACAGAACAACAACAGTAATGTTAGATGTTAGACATATTATAAATAATTTTGTTTTAAGTTATTATCATTTATTTAATTATCTTAGAAAGCTTTTTTTTAAGTTTGTTTTTGAAAAAATTTAGTTTTTTTTTTGTTGTTGTTTTTTGAATAAATTTAGCTTATATATGTTAGCCAGTTGCCAGTATTAACTGCAAGTTTGCTTACTCGCCTTCGGAGTCGGAGGTATGCATGCGCGAGCAGGCAGCCGTCCACGTGATGCGGTTTTTTTATTTGTTTTTTTTTTCTTTCTGTAAAACAGAGACAAACCTCTCATTTCATAATTCCAAGGTATGCACACATTATTTTCCTAAGTTAATAGGCGTATAAAACTTTATTGGAATGCATTTGGAAGGAACAGTACAACTTTCAAAAGCAATTTACCATTGTCTCAATCTTCCAGTTCTTATTTATCGATGACAGATATGGACTGTTAACTAAAAAAGACCTATAGAGGCTGCGGACAACTCAAAAAAGCATGGAGAGATGCAAGCTTGGTATAACCAAAAAAT
Organism: Macrothele yani; assembly: GCA_039090855.1. NCBI lineage: Eukaryota > Metazoa > Arthropoda > Arachnida > Araneae > Macrothelidae > Macrothele > Macrothele yani. Next base: position 104,641,930 of record CM077018.1, on the reverse strand, counting down.
ATAGGAAAAGGAACTCACGGATCAGGAAAAGGACAAGACTTAATGACATCATGAAAAAGTGCAGACTTCCAAGCGGCAGTGTGCAAGACATCTTACTAGAAGAACTTACCACCATTGGACAACTGAAATGCTATAGACTGGATACCAAGGGACAGGAAAAGAGTCAGAAGAAAACCACGCGAGAGATGAATGAATGAAATGCTAAAGCATGCTGGAGTGAGGCTGAAGAAAATTGCTCGAGGGAGAGTTGGGAAGAGATTTGAGGAGATCTTCAACTAGCAGCGGATCTAGAATGGCTGATGACGATTTTAGCATAAGGTAATTTATTTTTCAGTTCAAGTTTTGTGCTGAACTTTAAATTTGCTGCATCCTCTCCCCCTGAAGTAAATTCGCCAGTGGTGTGTACGTTGTATTTACCTGAGTGCTGTTGTCACTGTGAAGAACATGCATTTCGCGAGGATGTAGTTATGCTTAAGACACATGAAGAGTGGTCAGTACTCTATTTTGTCAACTTTTTACTCCCATTCTGACGACTTGATTTTCGGGGAACTTCATCAGGGATCAAAGTTCTCGGGGAGCCAGATGAAAGGTACCCCTGAACTTACAGAATTACACCGACGACCCATTACATTATGGCCACCTATACCTAATAAGCTGTAGGACCCATTTCCCCATTTATCCCTCAAAACAGCGACCACTCGGGGAGGCATCGATTCGATGAGGTGGCGATAGGTATCCTGGGGTATCTGGTACCATAATGTCAACAGCAGGTCCTCCAGTTCCCCGTACATTTCGGGGTGGTGGTGATTTAACGCGAACCCGCTTTTTCCCAGTGGAACCACGAATGTTCGATTGGGTTTATATCAGGTGAATTTGAAAGCCAGGGCATTAACAGAAAGTCACCAGCATGTTCCTCGTACCACACCTTGACTATTCTGGCAGTGTGGCATGGCGCATTATCCTGTTGGTAATGGCCATCACCAGCGGGGAACACAGTTGCCATGAATGGGTGAACTTGGTCCGCAACGATGTTCAGACACACGACAGTTGTCAGAGATTGTGCTATTGGAATAATGGGGCCTAAATTGTCCCCCCCCAAAAAAAGCATCGCCCACAGCATAACACCGCCGCTTCCGGCCTGTTTTCGCCCAACAGTGCATCAAGGTGCCATAGCCTCCGTTGGTAATCGACGTATCCGTGCTCGGCCGTCTGCGTGTTGCACCAGGAATCTTGATTCGTCAGCCCAGGCCACTTTCTTCCAATCATCCACTGTCCCATCTTGAGCCCATTTTATGCGTTGTTGGCGATGACGTGAAGTGAGCATGGGGACCCAGCTGGGTCTTCGGCTACGCAGGCCCATGCGCAGAAGGCTGCTATGAACTATGTGCTGTGACACATTGCCCTGATCACCACTGTTGTAACTGCGGGTGATTTGTCGCACTATGACCCTGAGGTCGCTGTGAACAATGCGCAACAGTCTCCGTTCCCCTCTGACATCAATGAGCTGCGGATGACACATGATTGGACGACGGTTCGTCGTTTGGTCATCTGTACATCACTTTGGATACTGTGACGTGCCTGCCAGCAGGACGCACACGACATAAAGGCAGATAGCAGTCAGAACGAACGTCCGCGTAGCTCAATTGGTAGAGGGACTTATTCCGGAATGAGAGGACCCGGGTTCGAGCCCCGGCGTGGACAAAAATGACGGAGAAATTTACTTCGTTATAATACGTACTCACTACAGCGCCGCGTGAACAACCCACAGGCCGAGATCGTAGTTCCGCGGCGCCGTGCCATTACAATTTGTCCATTATCAAACTCCGATAAATCGGCAGCTTTTCCTATTCTGACTCCGAACACTCTACTAAGCGAAAGCCACAGTATTTGTCATTTTCTTGTAGGACTTCCGTCCACAGTGAGTAGAGTTTAGATCCCAGCCACCTACAGCGAGATCGTCTTTTGGGCAGAACACAGAAACGGAAGGAATGAGAGCAAGTCTAGCGACTTTGACAGAACAGTTTGTAGTGAGATTAGAGTACAGTAGATGGCGCCACCATACAAGTACGATGTTGCACACAGAGGGGTGAGAGAATTTCATAGGAAAGGATACCCATTTAACCAGTGGGTCCAGCCTGGGGGCCGTCACTTAACGTGCTCGTCCGATGCACGGCGGATATTCAGCGATTGTTAGTAAATCACACCATCTCGGAAAGATCAACCCAGGTTCGAACCTGAGGACCTTGGATCGATAGTCTGACTCGCTAACCACTAAGCCATCCGCGGCTCTACTAAGCGAAAGCCGGACCTCGGGTTGTATATGTACTGCTCTATGAGCTTCACCTGCGCCATCGTTCGGTCTCCAGGCGCGCTCATTTCTCTAAGCTGGGGGTGGTCTTAATGTAGTGGCTCATCGGCGTATATTCGAAAGATAAACCGCTGGTAAATATTTCAGTAAATCGCAAACTCACTCTTTCAGAATACTCTGATTAAGAATCACGATTAAAGGCAGTATGTATGTAAATGCATGTTCGTAAGACATTCCCCCCCCCCGATTTTAAATTTTAAAAAAATTAGCCAACTTTTAAAAATTATCAATAATGAAAGAATTCGTTCCCTGTTAAAAATTGTGTAGTAGATTACACCGAAAAGGGGTGCTACACCAGCAGCACTGCTTTTGGGGGAAAAAAACCCTACTGTGTGGTGCATTAAACATACAAAAACATAGTGTAATAGGTGCAACTTAGCACCGTTTAGGTTGGATACCATAACATGGCATATAATTTCATTAAGTTTTTATGTTTCATGCTCCATACAGTTGTTTACGTTTGGCGCAAAAGTCGTGCACCACTATCTTTTGGTGCAACCTTGTCACAAAATTTTTAACAGTATTCGTTTTTTTTTTCTTTTATTATTCTTCTCTTTACTCGTCATACCAGAGATATCAATTTTTGTTTTTTCATTTTCCTTTCCCTGATGTGTTCAGCTGCATAAATTTTGTATAAATTCCTCAATTCGATCAACATGCTGTTTACAACGATGTGTTAAGACATGGACGGCGGAACCCGATAATTTCAGGGGGAGACCAACTTCTCCGGAAGTTAAAACAATAACAAAAAAAAAAAAAAAAAAAAAAAAGAGAGAGAGAAAAGACCCCTCCCTCCGCCTTCGTAGTATATGCATTATACTATCAAAAGTCTCCGGACACCTAGAAGAGAAACACAACATAGCATTTATTGACATACACTGGTACGGTGTGGGTCCACCTTTGGCCTTAATGCATGCACTGACCCTTCGAGACATGCTTTCGACAAATTTTTGTAACACAGCGTTAGGTATGCGCTTCCATTCAGTACATAATGCTGCCGCTAACTGTTGCTTAGTAGTAGGCCTTGGTTCCAAACTTCTCATGCGGCGCTCTAATTCATCCCATAGGTGCTCTATGGGATTAAGATCAGGGCTCTGTGCTGGCCAGTCCATACACGATACGGAATTATCATCAAACCACACTGTAACAGTCCTTGCTTTATGGCTCGGTGCATTATCCTGCTAGTACCAACAATGCCACAGAGTTGGTAGGGCATAATTGTCCAGAATATCGAAGTAGACGTGCTGGTTAACAGGTTTGTCCACGATAACCAATGGGCCGGGACCATACCACGAAAAACAACCCCACACGAGTACAATGCCAGCTCCAAACTTGACCGTAGGAACAGTACACTGTGGTAAATAGCGTTCCCCGGCTGCCGCCATACCCACACGCGGCCATTAGACTGATGGATCGTGTATCTGGATTCATCAGTCCATAGGACCCGTTTCCATTGATCTACGGTCCACGATAAATGTTCTTTACACCATGCTAAACGACGAGTAGCATTCCGTGTGGTGATGAAAGGCTTATGAGCAGCCGCACGACCACGGTAACCCATGGAATGAAGTTCGTTCTCTGCGAGTGGTACGTGTACATACCGAGGTTCCAGCATTTTTACTCACCTGTACACTGAGGTCTTGTGCAGTTCTCTGTCGGTTACCTGTAACGACTCTCCTGAGGCTTCGACGTCCTCTATCACTGATTTTTTTTTTTTTTTTTTTTTTGGTCTGCCGGTACGTTTTGCTGCTTCAGACACTTCCTGTGTCTTCCACTTATTCAGTACATCCAAAACAGTTGACTTCGGTATGTTTAAACGCCTCTTGGTTTCTCTTATGGACAACCCACTAATATAACACCCAACAGTCTTTCCTTTCTCAAAGTCAGTTCTCTCCCCCGCGACATTTTCACTCAACCTCACAGTGCGATATGATCGCGGTCAGCTGCAGGCTTGTTTTTATACCGTTTGAAGCTGTACCGCGCATTTTAACAACGCAGCGGATATGTTCATTGAGGGAGTGTCCGGTGACTTTTGTCAATATAGTGTATATGCAAGTACTCAAACAAATCACCGTCAACTATCATCAATCCACTGCTGGATGACGGTCTCCTCTATAACTTTCTGCTTTCCGCATATGTCTTCCAATTAACTACAACATGCTTTCGAATTTCATCCGCCCATCTCCCAGGTGGTCTGCTTCAGGGTCTTCTCCTGCAACATGGTGAAATCCAATCTAATATCTCAGTTGTCAAACGGTAGTCAGTTCTCCTAGCAACATATCCAGCCCACTTCCATTTGATAATTCTTTAACGAACTTCTTTAAAGTTTACAACACAACGGTGAGATAACTTTTCAACTTATTTGTGCAAAACGAATTTTCGAAGTTGTACTTAAAGCGTTTTCTAGAAAACTGTGAAACATGGTGATGGTCCCCAGGAAATTTTCATAACAAAAATGTTACATCATATGTGAACCACACATTTTTAAGAGGTTTGGTAGGGAAACCCCCTAGTGAGGGGGACCATGAAATTCCAGGAAGGTCCGAACCCCCGTGTCCCCCTACCTTCCGCCGCCCGTGGCCACAAATCAGAAAAAACTGTTTTCAATGAGCTTCCTAAGTTAGTAAAATATTTTCACTGAATCAAGTGAACGACGGCTTGCTTCCGTAAAAATAGCAGTTGTAAATATATTTTCCAAAAATTTTAGTAAGTCTCTATACAACGGGAATCGTTCACTGTGAAATAATAGAAAACTGTCTAATTAGCAGAGAAAGTCTGGATAATTTCTATCGCGAAGTAGAGTATTTTATACATTTTTGTTTGCTTTTTATTCACATTTTTCAGCAAATTTATTTGTCACTGTGCCATAATCGAACGAGATAGTTGATATAACAGCAGAAATATTTAAATAATTAAAAAAAAACTAGGAATGATGTGAAAAGTTTTATATTTAAAATTAAAACAATGTGTATATTCGTACATAAAATCAGGGCAAGACTTTGCAATTGAAATAAATGCGATCTGATCCTTTTTTAACTACAACTTGTGGTTGTATAGTGTGCTGAAAACAGAAACTAAATCCTTTGTTTTGATTCGACATTCCTGCACATGACGCTGTACTTTTGGCTTGAAAAGTTACATTAACAATTGCAGTTAGATGGAATTGATTCGTCACCAAAGTTCGCCGATCTGCGTCATTGTTTGAGGGCGTTTCAGTTCTCAGAAATGTGTGCGTAAGGCACGTTTTGTTACAGCGACTGGAAAATCGATTGAAAAATGTTGTCACTCCCCTTAGCTCAGTTCTGTTTTGCTGGATAGAAACGGCTTTTATTCGCAAAATTCATCGTTTTATTTTCAAATTTACTACAAGATTTAACTAACCTCATTAACGGCGACGTTCCCCCCCCCTTATTTAAAATTCTTAAGTGCTCCAAGAAAGCAGAAAACTGACCAATAGGCTATTTCTTCGCGAGGGAGGTTTGCATCCTTAAAATTCGATTTCCGGACTAGAGATTTCTTTAATATGCGTCATATAGCTGCGAAATTTGTGGTGTCATAGACCAAAATAAGTGAACAACATAGAACAGATGCGTTCTTCAATGCTTGTACATATGTTCTTGACCTCACACTGGGACTACTCATGCTCATAAGAAATCACGAACTGGGTGTGCCCCCCCCACCTCTATAGATGTCGCCCTGTATATGAGAATTTTTTGGCACCTCGACTTGCTGTGTTGTTGTTCGGATCCAGATGGGCCTGATTTAAAAGCCTGCAGCATTCAGCGTTTTGAAACTTTGTGATTAAGCTTAAATAATTTCCTTGAAGAAACTACTTGCCAGAAGCTGAATGTTTGTTTGTTTTTCTTCAGTTTTACCTCGTTTCATGTGAATTAAGCCAAAATCTCCACCAGAAAAGACTCTGCGAAGTTAAAATGAACAATCACTCATACAGCGAAATCTCTGAATGACGGTCTCTGCTCGGACCGGGAGAAAGTGAACGTTGTTAGGAGGTTAGGCCTAAGTTAACATTGCTAGGCCGTTGTTTATGAAGCTTATACACAATAAAGAAAACGTAGCAGTGGTTTTTTCTAAATACTGACTGCTGAATAAAACTGAATATAATAAATAAATAATTCATAGTGTAGAAGATTTTTAAGAAAATAGCGTCTGACGTCTGCTGTTAAACAGCCCTTAGAAATAACAAGGTAGGAGATCAAGGGTAGGATATGCTATAGGAAAGAAAAAAGAGAAAAATGTAAGATAGTAAAGCGTAATGGCGCAGTTATATGGCCGCGCTCCCTAAAGCAGAAACAGAGACCACAGGGATCAAACCAAGAAACATCGCCCCCAACGGGCAAAATTCCACGCCCCGTCAACCACCCCCGCAGCCCCGGGGGCAATTGAAACATACACAGGAGCTGCAGCTCGCCTCACGTAGAATTAAACTTTTAACTCCTTTCTTTTCACTTAAGCATACCACTGCACCAGTCATAATCCAACCCATTATGCCTTTAGCAATAAATATATTCTTTGTCCCTATCTTATTCATCTTTCCGAAGTACCGAAGGAACTACGTAAAATCTGAGGGACAGGGTATCGGTTGAATCTCCTTTGGGGCTAATTGGGGCGTTCGTTGACCGCTGTTAAGAGGCTTCGTTGTTCGCATGTTATCGCTAATGTTAATCCTACGGAAGCTGTTTGGTACCTACCAAAATTTGCCGTTCTTCAGAGGTTACCGTTGTTTGGAGGTGCCCGTTAATGGAGGTTTCACCGTATTTCTCAATTAGATCGTCATCTGTAAACACATCGCCAGCAGCTCAAATGCCAGGTTCATCGACTTTAATCTATTTTGATATGCACAGCAGCTCTGTTTTCCATTAAAGCATTTGGCAGATAAAACAAGTTAGTAAAATCATGCAATGCATTGATTATGATACGCTTTCCAACATACCAGAAATCATTACTCAAGTTATGAGGATAATGGCTGTGGAATAAATCTCGGTCCTGTGCCCTGACCGTTGACCCCATTTCGATGATATTCAACAGAATTGGTTCAGTATACCTCCGGAACAACATACTAAAGTTTTGTCGCATTAGAAGCATTTTTAGTCAAGTTATGAGGATAATGGCTGTGGAATAAATCTCACTCCTGTGCCCTGACCTTTGACAACATTTCGTCCATTTTCAATAGGATTCGTCCCCAGGGAGGCCCTTACAACATACTAACATTTCATCCAAATCTAAGAATTTTTACGTAAGTTATGACGCATAATGTCGATGAAAGTGATTCCGCTCCTATGTCCTGACCTTTGACCCCATTTCGCCCATTTTCAATAGGGTTTTGTTTCCAGTGGTCCCCTGCCACATACTAAAATATCATCGAAATCGAACCTTTTTTTACGTTAGTTATGACGCATGACAGCAGTGGAATGAATCCCGCTCCTATGTCCTAACCTTTCACTCCATTTCGTTCACTTTCAATAGGGTTCCTTTCCAGGTGATCCCCCTCCACATACTAAAAGTTCATCGAAATCGAACGATTTTAACGCGAGTTATCGTGCGGACGGACATACACACACAACGCGTGACGTATTGAGGCAGATGGGAATCGCGACCATCTGCTCGCAAGAGTGTGACGTCATAAAACTTTAATAGGATTCACACACAATGCGTAACGTAATGAGACAGATGGCGTGACCGCGCCAACATCTGAATTGCGAGATTGTGACATCATAAGATCGTCCCCAGGTGGTCCCCTACCACATAATGAAATTTCATCGAAATCGAAATATTTTTACGCACGTTATGACGCATAAAGACAATGGAATGCATTCCGCTCCTATGTCCTGATCTTTGACCCCACTTCACCCATTTTTAATATGGTTCATTCCCAGGTGGTCCCCTGCAATATACTAAAATTTCATCGACATCGAACCATATTTACGCAAGTTATGACGCATAAGGGCAATGGAATGGATCCCGCTCCTATGCCGTGACCTCTGACCCCATTTCGTCCATTTTCAATAAGGTTCGTCCCCAGGTGGTCTCCTACCACATACTAAAATTTCATCGAAATCGAACCATTTTTACGCGAGTTATCGTGCCGACAGACAGACGGACGGACAAAGCTGGAGGATATACGCTTCTTCAACCTACGGTTGGAAAGCGTAAAAAATGAGCGTGTAAGACTGTAGAGTTCAGTTTTCTCCTACTGTATTTCATTAATACCAAATGTGCTTTAAAATTTGGTGTGTAATAAACACTAATTTCGCTAATTAACTGAGATATGTTCAGCTGAAAGTGGTTTTTTGTATCAATGAATTTTCTGGACTTTCAGGTACGTAGAAAACACGAATCATGTTAATGCGATCTTGGTTGAAGTTTAACACGAAATCAATTGCAGTCCCGCTAGCCGATTAGTATTTACGAAGCGGTGGCATCTATACATTCGTCCGAGCCAACCCCGGGCTCGAATTCTAAGCGAGGGTGCGTTTGCCCTTCGGCGCTGGTTCTTTCCAAGCGCCGGAACCAGTGGCCCCAAATTAGGGACGGGCGACTGCTTACAACGATCCATCGAATTACTGACGGTGGTGGTTAAACCCCGAAAGACAAAAAAAGAAAAGGAAATAAATATTGGCTCTGCTTTTACAGTGTCGTTTTTGTTTTGCCTCACGCAGATAGCGGTTGAAATTCAATTATCACTAATCACCATCAAATATAATCTATGAATAAACGAGACCGGTGCTGTAAAATTGCGGCGAAAGCCACGGGCGGGTTCCAACCCCATAGGTAAACTGCGGCTATAGCCTATGGAAAGGGTAGACAACAGCGGCTTACGATTTACCCTCAACTCGACCGGCCGTTGTCAGAGGCTGGTTGAGTGAGTACTGTGTGATTGATTGCGAATCAAATCGACTGCCGTTCCAATAGACTCTGTTAGCAGAGCGAGGGGAGTTGTTTTCTCCCCTCAAAAACTTGATTTTTCTTCTCTTTCGTTTTCAAAACGAAGGGAAGAAAAATTTTTTTTTCATTAATTTGAAAAAAGTGTTTCGGTGCAGTCAGTTCGGACTTAGAAAAACTGTCCTTGTAAGGGCAAAGTCCGGGCTGCGGTCAAAGCACGGTGCGCAACTCTGACACACGAGCGGGTACGTCGTCGTCGTGCCGGTCCCCCTGATCTACGGATCAGGCCAAATCCCGCACTCAACCAGGGTCAAGTGCAGGTTACAGCGGAAAGAACCCTAGAGTACCGCTGAGCACTTGACTGTCGAACGTTCTAAGTCTAACCGACCAGGGACACAGGTCCTTAGGGCTTGCACTCGGCTAGCAACCCGAGTAGAGAGATGGCAGAGGACGCAGGGGCTCAAACCCCCGGTCCAAGTGAGCCCGTTGAGGCAGACTGCGACTTAGAAATTCCGTCGGAATTCGCAAGCGCAGTCAACTCCTTCTTCCAAGAGTTGGAGAGGATTCTTGAGAATCCTTCAAACAAGGTTCTGGTTAACACCAGAACCAAGATAAGAAAGTAGCGAACTCGCTACAAGCAGCTTGCACCAAGCAAGTGATAGAGATGAGTCTCATCCAAGGGTGACTCCAGGAAAGAAGTGAGCACGCTAGCGCGGCTCCAAAGACATATGCCGAAGCGGCTCGAGCGAAGCCAGGCAAGGGGAATACGGCCCCTAAGCAAAAAAACGGGTAAGAAGGAGGTAGCCAAGAAGGTGGCACCCAAGAGGGTCGAGAAGAGGCACGTGCTTCTCGTTTACCCCGCAACAGACAAGGGTTCTCCCTCGTCGGAAGACGTAAAGGCGGTTCTGCAAACTCAGATTTGCCCCGCCAAAACTCCAGATTGGGGTTAAGGGAGTTAGAAAGGTCAATGGGGGAGGAGTAATGGTGGAATGCTCCTCCGCCAAAGAAATAGAGAAATTGGATTCGGAGCTAAAGAGCAATGCAGTGACGAAGGAGAACCTTCGGTCCAGATTGCCAGCTAAGAGGAATCCAAGGTTTATCGTCTACGGGATAGACGGAAACCTGTCAAGGGAAGAGGTCGAGCAATGTCTCGCGGAACAGAACCCAGAGTTGGAGGAGAGCAGCCTCCAGCTCAAGTTCTCGTTGAAGGTGAAGGGTGGGAAACGCCACTGGGTAGCAGAGGCGGACCCACTGACCTTCAAAAAAAAAGTAATGAAGCGAGGCAAGCTCGGAGTGGGATGGACCGTCCACTCAGTAAGGGAATATCTGAGGGAGGTCCGTTGCTACAGGTGTAACGGGTTCGGGCACTTTAGGTCAAGGTGCACCGAAGAGCAGGATAGATGTGCCCGGTGTGGGGAAACCGGGCACAAGCGCCAAGAGTGCAGCAATAGCCCGGTCTGCACTAACTGCTTGGCAAACAACAAGAGATTCAGGCGTCGAGTGGATGTAGGCCACTCGAGCCTAGACAAGGAATGCCCAAGCCTTGTCAGAGAACTGGCTCTGCTAAAAGAACGCACTCATTATGGATAATAAACCAAAGAGAGGCGTTAAGGTGCTTCAAATCAATCTGCACCACGCACGGGCAGCAGCAACAACACAGGCCCTGGTGACAGCCACTGAGCAAAAAGCTCATATTCTGCTATTGCAGGAACCATTCGAACAGGGGGAAGAGTGGTGGGCTTCCCTAACTCCTACCGGATCTACCACCCTAGGGTGGCAAAGCCCAGGGTGGCCACGGTCGTGAAAGACCCGTCCCTAGCGGTTCTCGAGATAAAATGCTCCGAGAACGTGGTCGCCCTCGGCGTGGAATGTGGTGATGCGAAATTTTTAATGGTGAACGTATACAGTTCTCCGGCAAGCAATTTGAGAGAAACGCTGAATGAGCTAATGGCTCTATTAGGGGAATTCCCCAGTCATGAGATAATAATAGCAGGCGACTTCAACGCGAAGAGTCCTCTCTGGGGCAATCAGAACGAGGACGAACGCGGCCAGCTACTAGTGGACTTTGCCAACGCGGCAGACCTGAGTTTCTTGAACGATCCAGAGAGCACCCCGACCTTCCAAGGGGCGAGGGGCTCCTCTTGATCGACGTGACTCTCGTCAGAGTCTCAAAGCGCAGCCTTGTCCAGGATTGGCAAGTACTGGACGACGAGAGCTGCAGTGACCACCTAGCGCTATCTTTCGTTTTGGGATCGGAAAAGCCCATCCGACCCAAGCGCAAAGATTCTTAATGAAGAATCTAGACTGGTGGGCTTTTAAAGCCAAGTTAACTACCTTGTTGGGAGGTAGGAGGAAGAAGAGGCCGCAGAAGTGTCGGACCTCAACTCCCTCTTTGAAGAACTTACCAGTCAAATAACAACGCTATGCGAGAGTAGTAGGGGAAATAAAAGGGGAGCCAAGGACCCCCACCCCTGGTGGTCGGAGAAACTAAAAGCTCTAAGGGCGAGAGCTAGGCGGAGTAGGAAAGCTCTGCAAAGAGCAAAAGCTACTCCGCAAGACAGGGAGTGCACAGAAGTGCATAAAAGGCTCGTTCAGCATACAGGAGAGAACTGAATCTCTCGAAAATCTCCTACTGGAGAAAACTGTGTGAGTTTCAAACTCCGGCTGACCCTTTCGGGATCCCCTATAAGATCTCGAGGGGATCCATAACCGAACCGCTAAAACTAGCAGCGGTAGAAAGGGCAGACGGTAGCCTATCAAAGACTCTTGATAGTACCGTAGAAAGTCTCTTGGATTACCACTTCCAAGGAGACGAGGGAGAAGGGGACTCCCCTCAACAAAAAGAAATAAGGGAAGAAAGTCGGATCCCGCCAGACACTGGTGAGGACCCCCCCTTCACGAGAGACGAAGTGGAGAATGCCCTCTCCAGTCTAAATACGGGCAAAGCACCAGGCAAGGATGGGTTCGACCTCAGCATAGTCAGAGAAATCTACTATGCAAATCCCGGGTATTTTGTGGCGCTCCTAAACGAATGCCTCGGGAGGGGAATCTTCCCAGACTTGTGGAAAACAGCGGTGCTAGTTCTTTTCAACAAGACCGGAAAGAACAAAAATGACCCCGCAGCCTATAGGCCCATCTGCCTCCTCTCGGCGTGGAGCAAGGTGCTGGACAAGCTCATAACGAACAGAGCGCTTGGCTTCCTCATGGAGCAGGGAAAGCTAAACAGGAACCAATTTGGTTTCCTTCCGGGGCGTTGCGCAACGCAGGCAATTCGCAGCCTCCGAGAGAGGGCAGAGAGGAACAAAGCGGAGGGGCTCCATACCTGCTTCATCTCACTAGACGTGAGGGGGGCATTCAACAGTGTCTGGTGGCCAATGGTTTTAACCAGACTTAAAGAACTTGGCTGTCCAAGGAACCTGTTCAAACTGATCAGCAGCTACCTGTCTGATAGAAGAGTCGAGTTCGAAGCGGGGAATGGGCAATCCTCGCGTTCGTACCATAGAGGGTGTCAGCAAGGATCCAACTCCGGGCCGCTCTGGTGGAATATAATTGCTGATTCAGCACTGAACCTAGACCTGGGGCCCGCAGTGGAGATTCAAGCCTATGCGGACGATTTCGTTCTCGTGGTCTCCGCCTCAGGGAGACACGTGATCGAAAGAGAAGCACATAGGGCCTTGGATGTGCTAGAAAATTGGAGCAGAGAAAGCAAACTGTGCTTCGCTCCTGAGAAGACCACTCTGCTAGCAATAGCGAAGAGTGGAGTAATGAAAACACCGCCTAAGTGCAAATTCCAAGGGTGCACTATCAAGGCGGTGCGTGAAATGAAGTACTTGGGTGTGGTCCTGGATCAGAGTCTATCAGGGCTGCCACACCTGAGGCACCTTAGAACAAGGTGCACGGTGATTCTCAATAGATTGAATGGCATGAGGTTAACGGGCAAAACCAAGAAGGCCATCTATCAGAGAGGAATTGAAAGAATTCTGACGTATGCAAGTGGAGCTTGGTGGACTCCCACAGTCAGAATGAAGAAGGATAAACCAAATCCAAAGGTTGGCCCTACTAGGGATAACCGGTTGTTTTCGCACAACGTCAACCCTAGCACTCCAAGTGCTGGCGGGGTGCGAGCCGGCAGACCTAGTAGCGGAAAGGGAGGCAGCAATGCACTGCCTAAGGACAGGCGAGGACGCCTACCTTCCTCGGTGCGCCGCATCGAGCCTCCGACATGGAGATGGAAAGCGTAGACTGGCAGATCCACCCTGCCGAGGAAATTTGCCCACCGTGGGATAAGGAGAAACCCACGGGAGTTGGGCATGAGCTGTTCACGGACGGCTCAAAGTTGAAGGGACAAGTGGGGGCAGGCTTCTGTGCGTTCTCGGACGGGAACGAAGCCACTGCAGGAAGCGTGAAATTATCGCAGAACGCTTCGGTCTTTCAGGCTGAACTTCTGGCGATAGAGATGGCACTCACCTGGGCACTCCCCAGGCGTAGTGACGAAAGAATAAAACTCTACTCGGACAGTGAGGCAGCACTGCAGGCTCTGAGTAGATTCAGGGGAAGAAACCCCATCGTCCAGAGGATCAAAACCCTCTTGAGGGCAGAGGGAGATGGGGCAGTTAGTTTCCACTGGGTACGAAGCCATGTCGGAACCCTAGGAAACGAAAGGGCAGATCAGCTGGCGAAGGCAGCCACGCTGAAAGAGACGGTCGACGTGCAATGCAGAACGCCGCGAAGGTGCATTCGCGCAGCACTAGCACGTCGGACCATGACCGAATGGCAGGTCAGATGGGACACGGGAGAGACAGGGCGGAAGACACACAGAGTGTTTCCGAAAGTCTCGACCAAACGAGCACAGACAAATAAGTTCCTGAATCAAGTACTCAGTGGCCATGGCATCAGCCCTGAATACCTAGGCAGATTTGCCATCAGGAACTGCACTTGTCCCTGTGGAAAGAGAACGGCAAGCATAGAACACTGCGTACTTGAATGCAGTGGCTTCGCCGAATGGAGAAACACACTGATCCCAGGTGTGCAAAGAACGCGAAGATTGGATCTGCTCATCCAATCTTCCGTTAACAGGAGGGGGATAATAGCCTTGGTTGAAAGGCTAACCCTCCAGCAACATACCATCTTCCCCAATCAAACGGGGACCGAAACGCAGGAGGTGAACGTGCACACCGAAAGCGAATCGGAAGATGAATGAGGGTAGAAGTCTGTGGGAAAGCAGACGAAGAAACCACCAATGTAAATATTCTGTAAATAAATTTTGCTATCTCTTGATGTTGTAAGTCCTAAGCATGAGGACAGTGTATACATGTGTGTAGGTGTTTGAAAAAGAAAATAAAGGGAAATTATTCCCCAAAAAAAGTTCGAGGGCAAGGAATCTTCCAGTCAGCGAAAAAGTAAGAAACGACCTATCCCGCCAGACAGAGCGGGAACCCAGACAAGGTATTCTAGGTCGCCTGCCAGCACGTCACCACGGGCTGGTCTCTGGGCCATTGGGGTGGCCAGGGTCCGAACCGCGTCTCAAGGCAGGATAATTGTCGCAACATTTCAAAATAACATCCAAGGTGCTCAACAAGTCCCCGTGGAGCCAAGACAGATTGGCGGAACGGGATAATGAAATCAGTATATTACCCTCAACTCCATAAGTAAATTGCGGCTAACGTTTATGGGAAGGGAAGGCAACACAAAACATAATAGCCTACATCTTTCCACTGAGTGGCCACTTTATTATGACCACCTGACAGTTTTAAGCAAATGAGCTATGGCTGCACGCTGTTGCCGCCAGAGGGCGAGGCTAGTATAAAAAGGGAAAGCTTAGTGCTTGCGACAGTAGTACGAGTGATTTTTGGATGACGAGATGGGTAAAAATGCGATTTGACGGACTTTCAGCGTGGGATGATTGTAGGAGCTCGGAGCCATGGAGCGAGTATCACCGAAACCGCCGCATTCGTGAAATGTTCCAGAGCAGCTGTTGTTAAAGTGTTTAAAGACTGGACTGTCGGCCAAAAAACTGGGTCTCTACGTGCAACGTGTGGTCGTCATCGACTAGTGACTGCTCGGGCGGAACGGAGAGTGTCCAGACTGGTAACAGACAACAGAAGGGCAACAGTGCAGCAAATTACAGACCATCTTAATCAAGGATCCGCTCGAATGATCCCTGCACGCACTGCTCGCCGTACACTGCATCGGATAGGATATGGCAGCCGAAGTCCTATTCGAACACCTTTGCTGTCTGCAGTTAACAAGAGAAAACGTCTCCAGTTCGCACAGGAGGACAAGAATTGGACAGTCGATAATTGGAAACAAATTATGTGGTCCGATGAATCACGTTTTCAGTTGCACCAAGTCGATGGCCGAGTGAGAATTTGGCGGAAACAGCACGAAAGCATGGACCACAAATGTATTGCTACAACCCTTCAAGCTGGTGGAGGCAACATTATGGTTTGGGGAATGCTTTCCTGGAATGCTTTGGGCCCTTTAATTCGTGTTGATCAACGTCTGACTGGCACATCATATCTAAACATCGTTGCGGACCAAGTGCATCCTGTCATGTGGATGGTTTATCCCAATGGCGATGGCTACTTTCAACAAAATAATGCATCCTGCCATAGTGCTCGTATGGTATAGGGCTGGTTTCAGGAACATGCCGGTGAGTTTACTTTGCCTAGGTGGCCCCCACAATCTCCAGATCTCAACCCCATTGAGAATTTGTGGGATGAAGTTGAACGAGCCATCAGACAGCTGGATCCACAACCTATCGCAATCTCACACTCCTGGAAAGTGCTATTCATCAAGCATGGTCTCAGATTCCACAAACCGCCGATCAACATCTCGTGGAGTCCGTGCCACGAAGAATCGACGCAGTATTAAAGGCAAAAGGTGGCCCAACGAAGTACTGAGGGGTGGTCATAATAAAGTGGCCACTTAGTGTATAGTATAATGAAAATCGACTGGAGCAGCATATTATGTTGGGCTGAGGCCTGGCGATTAACAGAAGCGGATAGAAAGAAAATAACAGCTGTATGGATGGTTTAAGAAGATCGTACAGTGTCAAGAAGACGGAAAATAATGAAGGAAAGGATTTAAGAATTGATGTAAGTGAAAGGAACAATTTTAAAAGTCATACAGAAGAGACAATTGCGTTGGT
Organism: Macrothele yani; assembly: GCA_039090855.1. Lineage (NCBI taxonomy): Eukaryota > Metazoa > Arthropoda > Arachnida > Araneae > Macrothelidae > Macrothele > Macrothele yani. The sequence goes on along the minus strand of CM077018.1, from coordinate 104,625,512 downwards.
TTGGTCAAGTGAATAACCAGTGAAAGTCTGCCCAAAATTACCATGGAATTTAATTCAAACTAACGAAAAAATAGAAGCCGACCGGGAAGAACATGGTCTGATAGAATAAAGAGAGTACTTAGTCAAAATGGACTGATGAAAGAATGGTGCTTAGATAGAGAAAGATGGAAAAAACTCTTAAGATTTTATTTTGAAAAACTATCGATTTTTTTTTCTTTTTTTTTTTTTTTGAGATTGGAAGGCGACGTTAGACGCCATAAACCGATTGTATATATAAAATCAACTAATATTTCCCAGTTAAATATCTATTTATATGGTTTCTATAACAGGAATAAAAAAACTTTTGTCCAACTGAAGAGAGAAATGGTGAAAATCTTCCAAATACGTGGAGACAATGTAAATAGACAAAGTCATTGCTCTTTACACGTTTTTCTTTAAATTAACACACAGCAACCGAAAAACTGTATCTGGACACCGCTGGGATCGAACCCCAGATCTCTCGATAACTAGCTGAGTGCGTTCGCTTTACTTTACGCTGCCAACAATCCAAGGCGCTATGTGTGTTTATCTGTCAGAATTTGACTTCACAAATCCGTAGGGATGGGCTCGGCAACTAAGACGTCAACTGATTTTTTCGTTGCTGTGTGTTAATTAAAGAAAAACGTGGAAAGAGCGTTGACTTTGTCTATTTGAAGAGAGAAAGATGAAGTAACACTGTCATCACATATACAAAACATGGACATACATACTTTATTATACTTTTAAGGACAGTTGAATACAGATCATTTCATTTCTCTTTTAGTAGTCAACCTCAGGAATCGTACCTTTAGGAACTTTTGGGAGTCATATGCGATTTACTTCCGTCTAACGACCTCTTCAACAGGCAAGCAACAGTGTCCCCAATTGCATGGTCAAACAGTAGCCAAAGGAGGAGTTACTGGGCCAGACGGGGTTTATCAGCGCATCTGAGGGAGGAGAAAAGGACGGAAGAAGATAACGATCTCACCTCCGCAATTTTCTTTTGGGGTTGCAATCATCCTAGAACGGTTTTAGAGAAGGATATATAACCACACTTAAATTGGTGAAATTTACATCATAATTTTGGAAATATTAATTTTTGGATAAACCGAGGTTGACTCCTGACTCACAAAAGCATAATAAAGGATGCATATTCAAGTTTTGTATATGTGATTGCAGTGTTATTTCACTTTTCTTTCTTCAGAATGGGTAAGGCAAAAGTATTTTTTTATTTCTCTTATAGCAACCATATAAACAGGTATTTAATTTGTAAATATTAGTTGATTTTCATTTCTATAAAAAATGTATGCCATTATGCTTTGTGCTGTCTTCCCTTCCTGTAAGCTTCAGTTGCGATTCACTTATGGATTTGGAGACCATTTCCGTGGCTCTCGCCGCAATTTGCCAACACCACACATTCTAGCATCAAAATTCTAATCCATCATTTGAAGCAAGAACTACGTTTTAATGGCCTTATCTGTGAAAAAGCTGACCAGTTCTTGAAAGATAAAAAAAAACTTTAAAAACTTAGGTCAAAACATACAGTACAAATGTACAATGTTGTAAAACTATAACTAAGACGTAAAGAAGTGCCTCGAGTCTTTTGCTTGTACTGCAAAATTTGAAAATGAAAAACTAAAAATCTAAAATGCATCATCTCATTTTCAAATCTATGCTAGAAAATTTACTGTACATATTAGAAACAGAAATCTTTTGAATACGTTAAATAAGTAAAATATTGTCAAAATTAAAAATCGTCCAGGAATTAATGAGTCGAAATGGCAAAAGAAACTCCAAAGAAAGCCCCTAATGGGTAAATTATCCGTTTACTACCGTTTAGATGTTTGTGTAAAGTTTTGTGGACTTTCTGAATATAGGTACATACATTTTTCTGGAAAGTTCTGTGGAAAAACATATAGTACGTTTAGGAGATTGGTGTAATATTTCACATTAACAGCAATTTGCTTAATGCGCAAATTTTTCTGAAAGTGTGCAACGTTTCAGAGCTTGAAAGACACATAGCATATTTCTAGGAATTCAGAATTTCGTTGTTATTAATATATTTGGGGTAGGGCCCAGTAGCAGCATTCTTCAGAATTTGTGCATGGCGTTTCAGAATTGCGAGCTACTTTTTACAGACAGAACTGCAGTTCATTTGAAGCAAGTCTAATACTGTTCAACCTTTTAGCAATTTCTTTTATGTGAGCAGCATGTGTGCATATCCTCTCACTATCTTTCTGAAATTTTCCATATTTATTTTCGAACGTTCCACAAAATCAGCCTGGTTTTAGTCCTCTTCATTTGTTGGGGTTTCCTTTAAACGTTTCCAAAACTGTTGGGGTGGCTAAGCTGACCCCTTTCTTTTACCATAGATTTTTTTTTACAGTGTGGTTGCTACTGTTGATAACTCGGTGCATTTAAAATAACTAGAAAATCATTTATATACAAATAATCCTTATCCTCTATAACGAAGTGAATTTCTCCGTCATTTTTATCCGCGCCAGGATTCGAACCCTCATTCCGGAATAAGTTGCTCTACCAATTGAGCTACGCGGACATTTCATTCTGATTCCTATCTGCCTTTATGTCGTGTGCGTCCTTCTGGCAGGTACTTCACATCTCCTGGTACGTTACATCATCTCCCTCGTGTGCGTCCTTCTGGCAGGTACGTCACATCTCCTGGTACGTTACATCATCTCCCCCTTATTCTTTTTTTTTTTTTTTTTTTCGAAGTGCTGGAGAAGGGATTCTCTTATTTTTCCTATCTCACGGTGTGGAAAGAACATCACACCATTTCGAGATTTTGAACGGTCGGGTCATCCGGATAGTTCGGGCGCCATTATAACGAAGTGAATTTCTCCGTCATTTTTATCCGCGCCAGGATTCGAACCCGGGTCCCCTCATTCCGGAATAAGTTGCTCTACCAATTGAGCTACGCGGACGTTTTATTCTGATTCCTATCTGCCTTTATGTCGTGTGCGTCCTTCTGGCAGGTACGTCACATCTCCTGGTACGTTACATCATCTCCCCCTTATTTTTTTTTTTTTTTTTTTCGAAGTGCTGGAGAAGGGATTCTCGTATTTTTCCTATCTCGCGGTGTGGAAAGAACATCACACCATTGCAAGATTTTGAACGGTCGGGTCATCCGGATAGTTCGGGCGCCATTATAACGAAGTGAATTTCTCCGTCATTTTTATCCGCGCCAGGATTCGAACCCGGGTCCCCTCATTCCGGAATAAGTTGCTCTACCAATTGAGCTACGCGGACGTTTTATTCTGATTCCTATCTGCCTTTATGTCGTGTGCGTCCTTCTGGCAGGTACGTCACATCTCCTGGTACGTTACATCATCTCCCCCTTATTTTTTTTTTTTTTTTCTTTTTTTCGAATTGCTGGAGAAGGGATTCTCTTATTTTTCCTATCTCGCGGTGTGGAAAGAACATCACACCATTGCGAGATTTTGAACGGCCGGGTCATCCGGATAGTTCGGGCGCCATTATAACGAAGTGAATTTCTCCGTCATTTTTATCCGCGCCAGGATTCGAACCCAGGTCCCCTCATTCCGGAATAAGTTGCTCTACCAATTGAGCTACGCGGACGTTTTATTCTGATTCCTATCTGCGTTTATGTCGTGTGCGTCCTTCTGGCAGGTACGTCACATCTCCTGGTACGTTACACCTCCACTGCTCTCTTATCTCACTACACACTGATCATTACATTTGTGCACGTAAATAACACTAAATGATCTGGCTACGTACGAAAATCGGAGAAAAATTCCTTTTGCACCAAAATGGCATGTACGGAAGTCGAACGACACGCGTAGCGATTGGGGTAGACATGGGAGCTCAGAAAATGCAACGATGTTGCTTAAAAATACCTTGCAGCTGAATGTTTACCACTCATACTTTTCTGAGTACGGCAGAAAAGTAGGCCACGTCGGTTCGTTTGGACTTGTTACGTTTCTCGTACATCATGTGAAGTGCCTGCACCGCAGGACGCGCATGAGATAAAGGCAGATAGCAGCGAGACATATGTCCGCGTAGCTGAGTTGGGAGAACGACTTATTCCGGAATGAGGGGACCCGGGTTAGATGCCCGGCGTGGACAAAAAATGACGGAGAAATTTACTTCGTTATGCGACTAACAATCGCTCGATCCTCTCCTGTTCGTGCGGCTCTAACAATCGCTCGATCCTCGCGTTCTGGTCGTTGCCCTCAGCCGTCCACTCCCCCTCGTGCCTCTGGGTTGTACCAAAGAATCTATAACGCGTGAAGAACGCCAACTCTTATAGAGATAACGTAAAACAGGCGACAACAGCGCCACCACATCTTAAGAGGTAATATGCTCTGCGGGGAAGTTAACATTCAGGAGCAAAACACGTTAGGGGGACTACGACAGTGAAGCTTTTCTTTGATCCACGATGGTTTCCTTCGATCTGATGACTATTTGCTTAGATCAGTGTTTTATTGCTGCTGTTTTCTGATATCCCGCCCATCCCTTATTTTGGTGTGAAATATATGCAATAACATTAGTATTACTATTTAAATTAAATTTTAGCAAATATTATAGTTAGGCCTAAGGATCCATGCAAAATGCAGACATTCCCTAGTATTTGGCATTACTGAAAATGTTTCTGAAAAACAAACCAAAGCCTTAAACTAACCCGATTGGTGTAACAAAACTAACAAATCCGATTTGCGAAGTGATTATGCTACCGAGAAGGTAACAATCACGCTGTGAGTAGCTCGGCTAACTGTTCTTTACCCAAAGAATTGAAGTCAACAGAAATACGCATGCGCAGTCTGCTCCGGCATCAGCCTGTATGTTGGCTTCTGTGCACTGCATTTTAACTCTTAAGATATGGCGGCGCTGGTTACGTCTCGCCGAGCCTTAAGTTCTTCTCAGTTAGATATTCTTTGGTTGTACCCTTCTCGACCAACGAAAGAAGAACCACGGATCTTACAGATATAAATGAGACTTGTGATTCTTCTTTAATTGCCGATACTTGAAGTCGCTTTCCGAAATCGCACTCTCACTCGCCTGTATATCCATCCGTCTGGGGCATAGGCTTCTGACGCTCCGCAGTGCTGAACCTAGGTTCAAATCCTGTTGAAGAAGAGATATTACATTTGTCCTTTTGGTTTTCGGTCACTCTCTCTTTCTTGACCGGAAATCGGAGTGCTAGCACCGGCTTTTAGCACTTCAGAAAAAAAAGACATCTGTTATACTGTTGTTTTTCTAAGCGGAGCAAATTATATGGCTGGACTGCAGTCATCTTTGCTAAGACTCTGAGTTTCATGAATATCAAATATTAAGGAATTTTAAAAGGCAAGTTAGTAAATATTTTTTCAGATCGGAGTTTGTTTAATGAAGAAAACAAAAATCGGCTCCCATTTTTGGGAGATTGAAAAATGAATTTTCGTAGTTTTAACAAACACGGGACTCGAGTAAGTTTAAAGGGGAAAAAACGTTGGTGGGGTCCGATGCCCCCCTCCCCCCCCCGTCCCCACGTTACGCCTACGTTTAGCTCCTTACAATACAGTTCTCAAATTACCTGAATATGCCTTGTCCCTCGAAGACGCGAGTTCCGTTTCCGCTTCAGGATGATGCGATTTTCAAATTTCGTGAGTAGCTCACGCATAACGGTTAGTTATGAATTTCGACGGCAGTAAAAAAGCCTTGCATGTGCTTTCGAAATTAATTACTTCCATGTGCTATTAAAAAAAAAATACAAAAAAAATGTGTTTAAACGCCAAATGGCAGAGTAAGATCACGAGAAGTGCATATTTTAGAGATGAAGCCGTTTTTTTGCAATTCAAAGTTCGTTTAAAGAAAAGCTCTCGTGCAGGGACGTCGCTAAACTTCAAAATCAGAGTGGACGACGAGTGGGCGAGCATTATTTTTGGTGGGGCAAGCTTGATAGCAATCTTTTTTTTTTTTTTTTTTTTACGAAGCACAGAAAGAACGAATTTTTAATGTTTTTTTTTTTTTTAATTGAAGATTAAACGACCACCGTAACAACTCAATGGGCTATAAGCAGTCGCCCGTTCCTAATTTAGGACCACTGGTTCCAGGGAAGGGAGGAAGCCTGTGCCGTTGCACAACATCCATGCCTCATGGAATTCGAGCTCGGGCTCTTCTCTGACGAATGCTCATAAGCCTGCGATTAGACCACTGCGTCATTGCGTCGGCTTTAACGCTTTTCACTACCGGCTACAAAAGAATTCGTGCAATTCCGACCCCCCTCCACCTGGACACCCATACATACATGAAGCTGACTTGTTACTCCAGTGCTGTAAGATAAAAGCGTTGGTAGAATGTCGCCTTCAACTTTTTCCTTGCTTCGGATGCATTGTCTTATACACTGCCGGACAATTGCTAAGGACGGATGACAATAGCAACGATAGCAACCATAAAATGGAAGGCAGGAAAATGTGGAAATTAGCATAAGTGCGGGATGCAGTAAGAAGTGTTGTGCGTATGCAAATTTTGGATTGCCGAACTTGTTCGTGACGTCATAGTGCTGATAAGAGATATAAAGGATTTGACGCGTATTGACCGTTGTTTTTCAAACGCAAAGTTGAAAGGGAAAGAATCAATTGAAGAACTTGCAATTTTCAGTATGTCTTCCCGACATCACCTAGATGATTTTACGCGTGACCGTATTATTGGCAAGATTGAAGAAGGGGAAAAATAACAGATGTTGCCAGGGAGTTCGACGTCACCCACAGTGTTGTTTCAAGGCTTTGGAAATCATTTCAAACAAATGGAGAGTGTAGCAAACGTCACGGGGGAGGTCGTGCTCGCAGTACGACACCTGCAGAAGATCGGTACATAGTGCTATCAACAAAAAGACACCGGCGCAGCACAGCTAGTGAGGTAGCAAATCAGTTTATGGCTGCTACTGGCAAGCGGATCTCCCGAGAAACTGTCGCCAGACGTTTGCATGAAGGAGGACTATACGCCCGCCGTCCTGTTGTGTGCATCCCATTGTCCAGACGTCACCGTACCGCCCGTTTGCAATGGTGCCATCAACATCGCAATTGTACAGATAACGACTGGTCTGCTGTCCTCTTCTCAGATGAGAGTAGATACAGTCCATCGTCTGATTGTCGACGACAACTGATCTGGCGTGATAGTGGTACTGCATATCGTCCAGCAAACATACAGGAAAGGGACCGATATCCGACATGTAGTGTCATGGAATGGGCTGGTTTCATGATCAATGGCCGTACGTCCCTCTATGTGCTTCCAACTGGGACTATGACTGGCCAACGATACATTAATGATGTTCTGCTAATTCATGTTCGCATGTTCCGTGGTGCTGTCGGTGATAGATTCATTTTCATGGACGACAACGCAACATGTCATCGAACAGTCGCTGTCCAGGAGTGTCTTGAGAGGGAGGATATTCAACCCCTCGTATGGCCAGCACGTTCTCCAGATCTGAATCCCATTGAAAATGTGTGGGATGCTTTGGGGAGGAGTCTTGCTGGTCGCCAATGCCCTCCAATAAACAAGGACACCCTCATCCGTGCACTGACAGAGGAATGGGATAAATTACCCCAACAGCTGCTTGATAATGTTGTGCAAAGCATGACACGACGTGTGGAATCTTGCATCGCCCTCCATGGTGGCCATATCCCGTATTGACATCTTACGCCGGAACGCCTGCGGACGGTAATTGCATTTTTTTCACGTTTAGGTATTCTGCACAAAATGGCCTGTTTGTCCCTTGAACACGTTCCAAAGCCTTCTGGATTTCAGAGCACAATAAATTGTCTTTCTTGTAATGTCCTGGCATTCTGACATTATTTTATTTCGCTTGGCATCCAACCACACTTACCTTTTTATGCGATATATAGCCGTTTATGATCCGTCCTTAGCAATTGTCCAGCAGTGTATTTCTTTTCAAAATTTTCCATTTTTGCTTACGAAAATAGTACTTTACTAGAACAATTTATTTAGAAGGAAATGTCGTTTTTGTTTATCTAAAAAAATTTTTACCGTTGTGCCACGCAGGCACAATACCTCCCCTCTCATTTACTTCCTTCCTTCCAGCCAGCGACTTTGCCTTGTACTCCTCTCCTACAATGCAGTCGTCAGCCACTTTCTGCACTTTCACTGTCTTAAGAGGGCTAGCTAGTATAGCTTTAGACTCCCCTTTCCGTGTTAGAATCCCCAATTTTGTAAAGAAAACAAACAGCAGAGCAATTAGTAATTACCACCTTCAGTGAATTCCTATCCAGTCTCCTCATTCTACCCCGGCCCATACAAATATGAAAAAGAGGCTTAAACTAAGGAATTGGAAAAGTTGAGAACAATTGAATTTTCATGGTCCTAGGGATGCTATTTTGATAACCTTTCTACGGAGACGTAAACAACGCACTTCCTAGGGAGAAATACGTATAGTGCTTCATTAAGTAAATAAAACAAGAGACTTATCATTACTTGATAAGTAATGATAAGTCTCTTATCATTACTTATCATTACTTGATAAGTAATGATAAGTCTCTTATCATTACTTGATAAGTATAATGAAAAATGGCGCATTTTAAACTGGGTGGTCGGCAAGATGGGCAAGACAAATTTCAAGTCTCGCACCCCCTTGGCGACGTCCCTGCTCTCGTGATTAAGGTTTATCGTTTTTGTCGGTGAACTACGAGCACCCATACGACTGGAAAAACGACAGTAACGGACCTTGAACGTAGCGGGAAAAGTTCGAGAGCTTGGCGCAATGACTGAACCGTTAGAACGGCACTTTGTGATACAACGAAACACTCGTGCTGCGTTTGCTCGTTGGACAGATGATCTACCTTCATAAATAAAGCGATTGCTTGAGGTACTGACCTTATGTTAAGGATGGACAAGCCGCCCCGGTGGCGCAGTGGTCTAAGCGATGGCCTCTGATCATTCGTCCGAAAGGGGTCCGGGTTCGAATCCCGGTCAGGCATGGATGTTGTGTTTGTCTTACGGCACTGGCTCTCTCCCTTCCTGGGAACCAGTGCCCCTAAATTAGGGACGGGCGACTGCTTATAGCCCATTGAGTTGCTCACGGTGGTCGTTAAACCTCCAATCAAAAAAAAAAAAAAAAAAAAAGGATGGACAACGATTTTCGATATCGTTAAACTAATGGCAGCAAGGCTCATAAAAATGATAATTCATAATTGCTAAATATGGGATGTCCCCCCCCCCCCTTTGCACACACACCCTACCTTTACAAGCAATTGGAGAGTACTATACAGGGTTACAAGAAGAGTTCTTGATCACGCCAATATCTCACGAACTATGGCAGTTAGCGATTTAATTCTGCAGTTGTATAGACACCACCCCCCCTATGGCGCACACAACAACAACACGAAGGATCCCCTCGCCCCCTTTTGGGGGGTTGAGGGGGTTGTCGTCCCCCCCTCCTTTCAGATAGTGCTAAAACAGGGTTCCCACTCAAAAGTAATAAAAAAATTCCCTGACATTTCCAGGTTCTCCAGGTGGTTTTTAAAGTTTTCCAGAGTGGCATGTTGCAAAGAATTGTTAAATTTCATTCCATTCCGTTCATTTTTCTCACCAAAGCACACACTTGTAAATTCTTTAAATAATTTGTCTTTATAAAATTACCTGCTTTTCATTAATAACAACTAACCCTGCACAATATTTTCTGTACCAAAGTTCCGTGAACTTTTGTGAATACTACCCACATGGAATTTGTAAATACATTCCCATAGAAACAGTAAGAAAAAATCTGTCAGTTGAATAGTTTCAATTTTTCTATAACACAATGCAGCTAAGCTTAATGATGGAATGGCTCTGTTCAAAGAAACATTGTTTCAAGAGAACCGACAGACAAAGGACTTTGATCCATTATTTGGTTGGTTCTCTTGTGAAGTGTTTCTTCAAGCAGGAGCCATTGTGCCTAATTGTTACATGTTATAACAACTGCCTGCAGAAATTGAACAAAAGCTTAATAACTGGCAATTTTAAAAATTCAATTTTGCATCTTTTTTAGAGAACAAAGGAAATACTTAATATAACTGAAAGTAAGATCTACCAAATTCTAGGCAGGCAATAATTGCAAGCAAAAGTTTGAAATTTTGAAAAAATAAGTTTTTTTGGCAAAATAAAGTATCCATTGATTTTTACAAAAAAAAAAAAAAAAAAAAAAAAGAGGATAATTTTCCCTGAGTTTTCCTTGATTTTTACAAAAAAAGGTATTTTCTTTGTTTTCCCTGATTTTTGGAACCATTTTCAAATTCCCTGGGAATTCCAGGTTTTCCCTGTTTTCCAGGTTGAGTGGGAACCCTGTAAAAAGGCAATTACAAACTTGTTCAGCAAGGCAGAAATAGTACATAATTTTCTTTTTTTGTCCCATAACAAAAGATGGAAGGGGACTCTCCAAATGCGAAAAAAAAGGGGAAAGCTACCTGAGTCACTGTGTGCGAAGCAAGTTCGCATGGATTTCAAATGTGTTTTCTGCTCCGTCGTCAGAATAGAAAAATGAAATGCGTGGTGGGTATGCCAACACTTCGTGGACCAGTGACGGGAAGTCGAAAGCTTTGCCACGTACGCAAGTCAATTAGATGTGCATACAGTTTTCCTATTGGATGAGTGTTTCGCCACTTTATGCTATTTCTCCTTGTCTCAGTGTATTTTTTACTGCATTGGACATCAAAGTCTGATATTGAATATGTCAATGAACTGCGTTTTATTCCAGAACAAGAACTGTTGACAAGGTTTGTAGGAAAACCTCTCCTTTGTGCTTTCATTTACTTAGAACTTACCAGTTTAGATAAGTTCTAAGTTCTTGTCTAAATACTCTGTTGTTGTTTCCGGATGTTGTGATGGGCCACATTCCCGGTCCCCTTCCATCTTTTGTTATGGGACAAAAACATCTCTGTATTGTTTTTGCCTCGCTGAACAAGTTTGTGATCTACTTTTTTGCCCTATCTGCAAAGGGGGGCACGATAGCCCCATCAACCCCCAAAAGGGGCGAGGGGATCCCTCGTGGTGTTATTATGCGCGCCATAGGGGTTTCCTAAACAACTACACAAGAAGTAAATCGTTAACTGTGTGACGTATATGCTAAATTAACTTTCATTTTTAGTTTCTTTCCCTATGTAAAGTTTGAGTTTGTTCTCGGTTATACTTCCCAACTTAACGTGACATCTTCTCTCTCACGAGAATACTGTTGGCAACACTTTTGAGGTCAGAGTGAACGTGACGTATGACTGAATGAGATAAATACGATAGATAAAAACTACCGAGACAACAGTTGCTCGTGTGGGGTGTTGGATATTGATTTGTTAAGTAAAATGTGGAGTGCGATGTTGTGCTGATGATATAGTGGCGGAATAAATCAATTAACGTAAGCTAACTTTGTCTTACGTTTCGTCTGGCCGTAAAGGTTTAATTAAGGAAGTTTTCCATCGTATTCGTACCTGATGATTTAAACATAACTTAAGAACGCCAATATTTCAGCACGAAAAGAAGATTACGTTATAACTGCCATAGTTCGTGAGATATTGGATTGATCAAGGACTTTCCTTGTAACCTTTATAACGAAGTAAATTTCTCCGTCATTTTTGTCCACGCCGGGAATCGAACCCAACTGAGCTTCGCAGACATTCGTTCTAGCTGTAATCTGCCGTGTGCGTCCTGCGGAGCAGGCACGTGACACCCCACCTCCGAAAGAGGGCCGGGGGCATGGCCCACGGTCAGCCGTGACCATGAATCGTTGCAGGCAGCCATCCGCTGTAGAACGTGCACTTGAGAACTCCCAGTCAATCTGGTGTGTGGAATGCAACGTCACACACATCCATTTTTAAGCGTTGAAGAAGGGATTCTCTTATTTTTCCTATCTCGCGGTGTGGAAAGAACATCACACCATTGCGAGATCTTGAACGACCGGGTCATCCGGGAAGTTCGGGCGCCATCATAACGAAGTAAATTTCTCCGTCATTTTTGGTCCACGCCGGGAATCGAACCCGAGTCCACTTATTCCGGAACAAGTCGCTCTACCAACTGAGCTACGCAGACGTCCGTTCTCGCTGCTATCTGCCTTTATGTCGTGTGCATCTTGAGGGGCAGGCACGTCACACCTCGTATAGCAGATGTAGGTGGCAAGTTGTATTGACCACATGCTATACTAACCTGCCGGATGCATGCCGTTCGTTTTACTATGCCACATCTCTTGGGGGAGGGAGGGGAACCCTGAGATTATAGAGAACACATTTTAATCTGATATAATAGAAATAAAATAATAAATTAGGGTTGCTACTAGGAATAAAATGAAAAGACCAAATGCGAAATTTATAGAAATATATTAAACTGCCAATTTAAATTGCACAGAAACTTGCCTTGAAGATCACTCATAAACAAACCGTTCTATATCCATTCATTCATTTCAATAGACTACATAAAGAAGCTTAAGAAGTTCTTTACTGCCTTTATTTAATGTAGACCCTGGCATGGGTTTAGGGTAGCTGTAGACCCTGGCATGGGTTTAGGGTAGTGGCACGTGCGGAGGGCGCGTGTGGTGTGCCTAGTGAAAAAACTTTTCACTCACGGGAAACAGTCCATCCATAATTTAATGTTACTGACTCTCCAGGAAAGGGTACGATTCAAAACTAAAAAACAAGCACACAATTCACATTGCATCCACAGCAGTCGAGAGAAGCGTTTGCAAAAACCAAAGTTTCACCGACAGGTAAAAAGAAAGCAAAAACGTGTGTGAGGATTAGAATAATGTGCGGCTAATAGGATGTGTAATTTAAATTTCGCTTGAATAGAGAAATGTTTATTATTCGTCTTATAGATCATTTTTAAACCTATTACTGAAAAAATTGAATACTCGAAGATTTGATTTGATGTAAGTCAAAAACGTATTAAAATGTATCGAAGGTTCTGTTTCAATGCAAACTATATTTCTGTCATCATTTGTGAGAACGTTTAAGGGGATGGGGAGCAGCTCTAAGGGTTACAGGCAGTCACCCGTCTCTAATTTGGAGCCCCTCGTTCCTGCGAATGGATGCACCACATAAACCGCGTTTGGAGCTCGGGCACACTCCGACTAAAGGTCAGAGGCCTGTTTAGACCACCGCGTCCCCGGATTAACAAAGTGGGTTTCCAACTGTTTATTAATAATGACTGAACAAGCCTGGTGAGTCAGAGAAGAAAGGGAGCATTTTGTATTTTTTTTTTTTTTATGAGTGTTTCAACCAAATCTTTAGTTTCTTCTTAACAGCGTTGATTTCATTGCACGTATTAAAGACGGCAGTCGTAGTGCCGTGTGGACAACAGTTTAATTCACATGAAAGCGGAAAGATATCCAGTTTATTTTCGCGATCCATTCTTCGTAGCAAAAGTATAATATTTAGCTGAAGTTGAATTCCTTTGATTTAACCATTTTAAAAACGGAAAGAACCTTGATTCTGAAGTCTTCTCTGGACCAAACTTTCTGCGTATGAATGATTCGGAAACCTTTGTTTAAACGAAATGAACGAAGTTTGCACGTTCCCTTACCTCTGAAGTGAGTGACAATCAAAGAATATTAGTCTCAGACCTTCCTACAGCAAAGCGCAGAAAAGCCAACAAAACTGCGCTGAAATTTATTCTCCTACAGAAGACTTTTTTTGAGATTTCTTTTTACTTTGAAATGGGGGAAAAATCAGCTAATGTAGTGGAAATACCGCAAAAACCAACTTAGTACTACAAAAGACGTTTATTTAGGGAGGATAAAATCTCGTATTTTTGATTTGAAAATTATTTTACTAAAAAAATGTTGAATTAAATGCGCACAAGTCTTTTCTGCTTTAATACACACAGTATTATAGAACTGACGTTGGGTTATGTTTATTATGCTTTGGCGAAGTATTAGAACTGAGACTGGATCACTCTTAGAAGAGTATTTAGAAATAGTTTTGAGTCACATATTTATTATGATTTTGCACAGTATTATTTTTTTTTTAAAGGTTTACCCTTTTTTTTTTTTTTTTTTTTTTTTTTTTTTTTTTTGAGGTTTAACGACCACCGTGAGCAACTCAATGGGCTATAAGCAGTCGCCCGTCCCTAATTTAGGGTCACTGGTTCCAGGGAAGGGAGAGAGCCAGTGCCGTAAGACAAACACAACATCCATGCCTCACCGGGATTCGAACCCGGACCCCTTTCGGACGAATGATCAGAGGCCTGCGCCAACGGGGCGGCAAAGGTTTACCCTAAATGACCCTTTCTGATGGTACTTCACCAGGAATTAATCCCTAACACTATTCACTCGTTACGAGCAGTGATCCGTTTACCAAACCTATTCCTTGAAGATGCAAGTGCACAGAAGAAGATTTAGCTCTAACCAATGGCGCAGTCCTGAAAAAAGAAGCGGCCTGGAGCTCCGAAGACCGGCCCTTGAACTCCAGCAGGTATACGGAAGGGGGGGGAGGGTTTGCAATAAATCTTTGAAGTCGAATGCATATGCCTGCATATACACCGAAGAGCAATTGAATTAGAGATACCTGTCTAGTAACGTGTAGCACCACCTTTCGCCCTGATGACGGCGGCGATTCGTCTCGGCATGGACTCGACAAGACACCGGAAGCGTTGGGAAGCCATACGGATCCACGACCCCTGAACAAGCTCCCACAGTTCACGAAGATTTGATGGAGGGGGTCATCTCTCTCGATGGCATCACAGATGTGCTCGATGGCCAAGGAAGCGAGGTCACGTCGGTGGAGTATTCATCCAACCATTCGGGAGCGATGGCACGGTGCATTGTCATTGTTGCAGGATGAGGTCCTCAGTGGGATGTTGAAGACGCACAAACGGGAGCAAATGGTCGTCCAGGATATCCCGGTAACGTTGACCTGTGAGGGAAGATGTCACACGTACCACGGGTCCTATTTCAGTCCACGTAAACAGTCCCCAGACGAGAATGCCACCCTCACCAGCTTGAAGAGTACCATGCTGGCAAGAAGGATCCATCGCTTCATGTCGTTTGCGCTGTACTCGTATCCTGCCATCCGCATGTACCAACGTGAATCTCGACTCATCAGTCCAGGCAACATTTTTCCATATGTCTAGGGTCCAGTGGCGATGTTCCCGCGCCCATGCTAATCTTTGCACCCTGTGGTGTGCGGTCAGCAGCGGTAACCTCGTTGGACGATGGCTTCTGTACCCCATAGCGAGGAGATGGTTCTGGATGGTGTGGCTGCTTACACGTTTTTGTGCCCCAGCGTTAAATTGCCGAGTGATGTCTTGCACTGTGGCCAGTCTATCCGCTGTTACAATGCGAGCTAGCCGACGATGACCCCGCTCATCCACACGCTGTTGTTCTCGGCAGTTGGCCCTTGCAGGAATGGTTTTACCGGATTCGATGTACTCACGGTGCACCCGTGACACAGTGGCTCGGGAAAATCCCAGTGCCTGCACGACTTCCGAGATGGAGTGACCCATTCGTCGGGCCCCGACAATTTTCCCACGATCAAATGCGCTTAGATCCTTCGTCTTACCCATACTGCGTCCGACTCTTACTGATTCTCGTCGCATCACTCCTTATATTGTCGGATCGCTGCATACGTCATGTCATATCCGTTTATCGGGCCGCCCACAGAGCCACATTTGCATAACGCCAGCTGTTTCTAATTCAATTGCTCTTCAGTGTATATCTCGACTGCACCCCTGCAGGGGATTATTTAGAGGGAGCCACCCCCCCCGAAAGTATTTCCTATTTTCGTTAAAATGCGACTTACATTAGAAAAAAATTAAATAAAATGCATAATTTACATTAGAAAATAATGCTTCAATTTTTTTTCTTCTATTTTTCATTAACTTTTATTTTATCCTGATGGATTTCAAAGTCTTCCATTTTCTGCCCCCCCCCAATTCTATATACGCCCCTGCACTGTGTACAAACACCATATACAAATTTCCACAGCGCCTTCTTGTTACGTTGTTGTCGCTTTTGGTGGGCAACGATTGAATAAATAAATTAAAAAAAAAAAAAACGATTCAGTTAAGTAAAAACTAGCTTGGCGCTGCCAGTCTTTGAAAAATAGTGGCCTTTCGCTGCGATGTCTTCTGCATTATATTGAGACGACACACATGGTGGGAACAGTAAAATGCTTAAAATCTGAAAGAGGCAAATATGAATATTCCTATGCAATGGCGGCGGAACCGCCCGGGCCCGATCAATAATTTTAGCCAAGATTTTTATTTCTATTTTTTTTTTTTTTTAATTTGGCGAATGTGCGCTTTTTTGTTGTGATGTGCCTTAGAAAGTTTCTCTAGGTAAGGGGCCTTCCATAAATTACGTCCGAGATTACAGGGGGAGGGGGTTCCTGACAACCAGACCAAATGTGACATGGGGAAGGGGGAGGGGGGAGTGTAGTAATTCGGGCAACCAGCGTCAAAAATATAGTGAATGGTATGTCTTCGTTTTGTTTTCTCTTCTTTTCAGAATTCTTTGAATAGTTGAAAAAAAAGGTATGAAATATTTCAGATTTCTGATGATATTTAGCTAAAATCAGAAAATTAATATTAAGTTCTCGTATTTGTACTACCAAATCTATCGTGTTTTGTGGATGCTATGATCGGGAGTGTTGAAAACCTTGTGTGCGTGCGTTCATTTGTAGATCTTTATTTCAGAATGATAAATTTCGGGTGGCGTTTGGGAATAAATTAATGCCTAAATAATAAATATTTTCTGGAGAAAAAGTGTAAACATATGGAAGATTCCTTTAAATAATTACATGTTTTCTTTCTGTTTCTCAACGGACTTCTAAAAGCAATTGTCAAAAATAAAGGGGGTAGCGGGAATTAGGACGTACTTTTTAGGGGGGGGGGGTGTCAACAATCGGACAAAATGTGGCATGGGGAGGAGGGGGAGGGTCTAAAAATATTAAAAAATCTCGGACGTACTTTATGGACGGCCCCTAAGTGGTCAGGTGGCCCTAATCCCTAACAAAGCTCTTTGCGCATTGTTTTTCTTCTGTTTGTTCTGGGAAACGGGAAGGGACGGGGGTGCACTACGATTCGAAATATCGGGTCCGGTCAACGAACCTCACTTTCCGCCGCCCCTGTATGAAAATTTTTTATATCGAGTATCTTCCTGAAAAGTTTTCTTCGAGATGATCTCAGGGATCTCTGAAGTAAAAAGAACGCTAAAAAGATACACGCACGCGCTTTAAAATTCCGGTATTAAGTAGTGCATTATTAATCCCATAGATTAGCGCAAGAGATTGGGAAGCTGTCATCAATTTTTTGTTTGTTTGGG
Organism: Macrothele yani; assembly: GCA_039090855.1. Lineage (NCBI taxonomy): Eukaryota > Metazoa > Arthropoda > Arachnida > Araneae > Macrothelidae > Macrothele > Macrothele yani. Next base: position 104,608,243 of record CM077018.1, on the reverse strand, counting down.
GATTTAACGGCCACAGCGAGCAACTCAATGGGCTATAAGCACTCGTCCGTCCCTGATTTAGGGCCACTGGTTCCAGGGAAGGGAGAGAGCCAGAGCAGTAAGACAAACACAACATCGATGCTTCTCAGCAGGATTCGAACCCGGCCCATCTCGGACGAATGGTCATAAGCCATCGCTCAGGCCACTGGGGCTAGCTTTGTTCCGACATGTCGTATAGCCTAACAGAATTTTTTAATCGGACTGCTTAAATAAGTAATAATGGCTTACCGAAAATGATATTTTTCTGCTTGAGTATTTCTCACTTGCGCATGTTATACTAAATGCAAAAATAAGTTAAAACAAGAAATTCCTTTTCTCAAATTTGGGAAACCAAGACATATTTTGACATTTCTTAGATAAACGTATTACATATTTGGAAAACTGTTTAAATTGTGCTAAATATGAAGACAATGTGAAGATACATATAAAAACTGTGTTGGAAGAGAAACCTTTAAAAGAAAATAAAGCGTAAATTCATTTGTCACTTGTGCAGGGCCGTAAGGTTAAAATATTGGGGGGGGGGCTGTAAAAAGTACGAAAATTAAATTAAAAAATGTTCTCTTGATGACTGCATATTCAGAGCTTTAAAAAACTACCTTCAATTGCAAAATAAAAACGTCTTCACAAGAAACCATTTGCACTGTGAAGTATCAAAACAATAGATATATTTTCATTGTGAACTGTTGTGAAGAAGAACACTGGCTTAAAAAATAAGAGGCATTCGCTTTATAAGAGAAAAAGTTTTCTGTTTGAAATTATTAATATTTTCGCGTATACACAGTGCGTCAAAGAATTTTTAAGACTGGGTCTGTAAAATGAAATAGAAACAAGAAATTATAATTTGTTTTGGTTTGTTATTCAAAATATGTCCCTCCGGTTTCAATTCACTTGTTACAGTGATTTAATAATGATTCGAATGCCTGTTCCAGTTCAGTTTGCGGAATTGCCTCCAAAGCACGCGTCGAAGCTGTTTGTATGGTCAAAATATCATCAAAGTAACACCCTTTTAACGTCATTTTAAGTTTTGGGAACAAAGAAAAGTCGCAGGGTGCTAAATCAGGCGAATACGGTGGATGATTCAACACGCAGACGTTATTTTTCGCCAAAAATCTACGATCAAGAAGTGAGGTGTGACTGGGTGCATTATCGTGCAACAATCACCAACTGTTTTTATCTCGATATTCTGCCCATCAAACACCTCAAAAAATTTAAATAAAACTCACCAGAAATTGTGTGTCCACTTGAGACAAATTCTTTGTGGATAATACCCTTACTATCGAAGAATGTAATGAGCATTGTTTTGATTTTCGATGGAACTTTTCTTGTTTTTTTGGCTTGTGGCGAGTTTTTTATTTCCATTCCTCACTTTGTCGCTTTGTTTTAGGATCATATTGAAAACACCATGTTTCATCACCAGTAACAATCGATTTTAAGAAGTTTGGATCAGTTTCAGCGGCTGAAATGATGTCTGTGCAATGTGCACTTCTCCTTGATTTTTGTTCATTGGTTAACGTGTGTGGAAACAAATTTAGCACAGACTTTTGTTTTGCCAAAATCTTCATGCAGGATGGTTCGAATCGTTTCTTTGTTGATGTTTAAAGACTCTTCCATCATTCTTACTGACGCACATCGATTGTTTGCCACGAAATCACGCACTTTTTCAATAATCTCAGGTGTCCTAGTTGAACTTGGTCTTCCGGTATGCTTATCATCTTCTGGCATCTCTCTTCCGACTAAAAGACGTTTGTGCCACAGGAAAACATTTGATCTACTTAAACAAAACTCACCATAAACTTGTTTAATCATTTGGTACGTTTCCGAGGCACTGTTACCAAGTTTTGCGTTAAATTTAATAGCAGCCCTTTGTTCCATCTTAAGTTTTTTTTTTTTTTTTTTTTTTTTTTTTTGAGGTTTAACGACCACGGTGAGCAACTCAATGGGCTATAAGCAGTCGCCCGTCCCTAATTTAGAGTCACTGGTTCCAGGGAAGGGAGAGAGCCAGTGCCGTAAGACAAACACAACATCCATGCCTCACCGGGATTCGAACCCGGACCCCTTCCGACGAATGATCAGAGGCCAACACCTTAGACCACTGCGCCACCGGGGCGGCTTCCATCTTAATAACTGAACATGAAAAAAATTTTACTTTTCTAATGAACGGCCGTTTCGTTTGAGTTACTTTAACAACTGCGCAGTACTTTTGGCAGAAAGCAAGCAGATGGTCACGGTTTATAACGCATTCGCGATTACACTGGTGGCGCCACCGTAGGCTGAAATCTAGCGCCAGTCTTAAAAATTCTTTGACGCACTGTGTATGTAATATGTTAGAAATCTTCATTGATGCAAACAGCTGGGCATATATCAACAATCTGTTCAACACTTCGAATAATAAACATAATTGCGATTATACATCCTTCACACCATTCATATGGCCCAAAATTAAACGTACGCGAGCCCCCGAATAGCAGTTATTAGAAAAGAAAACGAGATTTCATTATTAAATTTTAGAACCTCTAAAAACAGATTTACTGTATGCCAATATAGCAAAGTAAACCAACGCAGACTTGTTTTGCGACAAAAACGAATCCCTGTACTCCGCCATCGCTTCGGGCGTGTAGATAATAGGGAGCAGGGGGATAGTCAGTCGTCGCTCCTGCTCAGACCACCAGTAGTAGCTCCAGCTCCTGCCTTCGGATTAATGGGAAGGCAAACAACAGTGCAATGACGTGTACCCCATACTTAATATAACGCTTAGGGAATGATTTATCCTGCCCCTATCAATCACACACAAAGAGAAAAACATTAGCCGCGTTGGTGCTGGAAATGATGACGAAGTTTTCGACTTTTCATTCCGATGTGACACCAACTTTTCAAAACTAAATTAAACACGAATATAAAAAAAAAAAACTAAACGATTTGACCAGTATTCTGAAAAAGGCACGAGCTCACTTCGAGCAAAACCAACCGTGAAACGGAATCGATATTTTAAAAGAAATATCGATTCAGCAAAGCCGTAGCTACGGGAAGGCGGCTGCCCTCCGAGAATGGTCATTCTGCTCCATTCATGCTCTGGGGGGGGGGGGGGGGGTGTAAAAAATTAGAAATTGTTGCTAAAAACGAAAGTTACAAACCCTTCGATGTTTTCTTTTTAAAGACTTTAGTTACTCTCATACAGTATTCCATGCAGCTAACAAGGGTACAAAGCAACATGAGGCGTGAACTTCTCATATAAATGAAGGGAACTTCCCAAAACTGTGAATGGGGGCATTTATCCTGATACGCCTAACCACCAGGACCCTCGCGTTGAGATGAAGAGCTAATTAATCATTTGTGGTTTATCGAAAGAAGTTCTATGAGCGTTTAACTTTGAACCGAATTTTTCCAAGCCCTACCCCTAAAGCTTCTTCCTATTGTTACGTTCACTATCGGATACTCATTTGTTCTGCGCTGGTTTGCTTTTCGTTCTGCATTTTTGTGGAGTGCTGTGTTGTCGGCGTTCACATAACGTTTACGCTTTACTTTCTACCTACAACCTGTGGTTCTTGGGTATTTGCCTAGTTTCTACATTTTTAATAAAATTTTGTCAAAAACTTGAAGTTCGATTTTTGAACAATCGTAATACTTTCCTATAACGGCGGTGCGTGAGAAAGTAAAAACCACGTCTTATTTGAGTGGAGCTCGAAGGGGCGCAATTTTGAAATCGGGGAAGGGGCGTAATTTCAAGTCTCGCCCTCTCAGATAAGAAAAGGTCCTGGTCAGCAGGAACATTGCTGAGAAACGCAGGGGAAAGTAATGCAGTAAGAGGAGCAGCCTAACAAAAAGCACGGAAATCATTGGAATGGCTAAGCGAACGTTTTCTTTTTACACTAAAATGTTCGACTGTCAAAGACCAGTATAACGAAGTAAATTTCCCCGTCATTTTTGTCCACGTCGGGTCCCCCTCACTCCGGAGTAAGTCCATCTCCCAACTGAGCTACGCGGACTTACGCTCTCGCTGCTATCTGCCTTTATCTCATGTGCGTCCTGCGTTGCAGGCACGTCACACCAGTCTTTAAAAACTAATTTTTTTGAGATGGGGAAAATTCACATTTTTGAGTTCATAAAAGATTCGAAAGAAGTAAAGTAGAAATGAGTCGCAAACATTTTAATTCATACTCTTAAGTTGTTTAAAACATAAGCTATTCTCTGGGATTCAGAGGTACTCTCTTCAATGAAAGCTCATCCTCCAGATTAAAATAAAACGATACAGCTAGATCTTACTTACTCTTGATGTATCGAACGTCTGCATTTGCAGCGATCTCCACATACAACTTGAGCTTCACTGACATCCATCACACAAGACCTTTTGTGCTTCGTACTCTTTAGCTTTTTCTCATGCAGACATTCCCAAATCTGGTCTTCCCATGATTTCCGTGGCCTTCCCTGCCACTAGGGCTGAATAAATTCTGTGACGTACCTGCCAGCAGGACGCACACGACATAAAGGCAGATAGGAATCAGAACAAATGTCTGCAGTTGGTAGAGCGACTTGTTCCGGAATAAGCGGCCTCGGGTTCGAATCCCGGCGTAGACCAAAAATGACGGAGAAATTTACTTCGTTATAATGGCGCCCGAACTATCCGGATGACCCGACCGTTCAAAATCTCGCAATGGTGTGATGTTATTTCCACACCGCGAGATAGGAAAAAATCAGAGAATCCCTTCTCCAGCGCTTCGAAAAATAAAAATGTGTGATGTTGCATTCCACACACCAGATTTACTGGGAGTTCTCAAGTGCACGTTCTACAGTGGATGGCTGCCTGCAACGATTCATGGTCACGGCTGACCCGTGGGCCATGCCCCGGCCCTCTTTCGGGGGGGGGGGGCGATGTGACTTACCTGCCAGCAGGACGCACACGACATAAAGGCAGATAGGAATCAGAACGAATGTCTGCGTAGCTCAGTTGGTAGAGCGATTTGTTCCGGAATAAGCGGCCTCGGGTTCGAATCCCGGCGTAGACCAAAAATGACGGAGAAATTTACTTCGTTATAATTCTTTTGATAAGTATCTCACCACTTAGTCTTTTAACATGACCAATCTACCTAAGAATATCTGTCTCCAACATTTTGCTTCACATTACACATCTGCAACACATCTTCGTTCCTCACATGATCAGAACATGTCTCTCCACAAACACCCCTGTAATTAGGGCGTCTCTTCATCAGGCAAACGACTTCTACGTCTTTTCTGCAGACTGCAGTATCCAGATTTCACTGCCGTAAATCACAGTAAGAATAGTTACACTTTGATACACAGATTTCGGGACTTTTTGAGAACCCATCATTCCTGTGAAATCCTTTTAAAGTAGAAACATCAAAGAATAACATGAAGAAAACTAAGCAACGATAGCTTTAAAATCTTGACTATGAAGGTCAGTTTCGGAAAGGTTGTGGAAAAATGAATTTGATCTTTTTTACGGGGTAAAAATATGTTTGTACCTCGGTACGTGCTAAGATTACAAAGCACATATGCACTTTACAAATAAAACCTTCCTTTGCGTGTGTAGGGGATTAACGAGCACAAGGATGAACTCTAAGGGTTACAAGATCATGATCATATGTAGAGGATTTTAGGAAGGGAGTGTCTGACCCCAGGTCTTAAACAACCCTTAGAAATAGGAAGCTAGGATAGGAGATTTGGGCTAGAGTGCCCGATAGGAAAGTCACATGGAATAGAAGTAGAAAGGGGGAGGAAGACGCCCTTATTTATTGCCGGAGGGGGGGCAGTACCCGGGGTCCGACGGCTTAACGTGCCCATCCGACGCACGGCGGATATTTAGTGGATCGAGCGTTCGTACCTGTCTGGGATCGAACCTGAGGTCCTTTCCGTGGCAGTTACGAACGTTGCCCACTCGGCCACCCCCGGTCAACGTGCCCATCCGACGCACGGCGGATATTTAGTGGATCGAGCGTTCGTACCTGTCTGGGATCGAACCTGAGTTCCTTTCCGTGGCAGTTACGAACGTTGCCCACTCGGCCACCCCGGTCAACGTGCCCATCCGACGCACGGCGGATATTTAGTGGATCGAGCGTTCGTACCTGCTGGGATCGAACCTGAGGTCCTTTCCGTGGCAGTCACGAACGTTGCCTAAGGGTTACAAGTAATCGCCTGTCTCTAATTTAGGGCTGGTGGCTGGGGGGGGGCTGCGTCATGGGACAGGCGCATCATCCAGGCCTCGAGCTTGGGCCCAGCTCGGACTAGTCAGAAAACGACGCGTCTGACCACTCAGCCATCGGAGCGGCACGGAGAATTTCAGCCATGAAGGATATTTTAATCTTACGTGAGCAGAACTTTATTCAATTCTCTGTAGATACATAATGCATGAATTACACCAGAAGTATGCTTAAACCGCTTCTGAAAACATAATCCTAATGCAAATTCTTTATAGCATATATCTTAGAACGTACATTAACAAACAAATGTGCGCCTTACTGGCGATTCATAAATATCCTTGGAAGCGGGTGTTTGGAAAAATTATGAAGTTACCCAACCCCAAAATTAATGGTACGGCTTTGCGTCGGGAGAGGGGAGGACTGAAGGGCACGTGCCCCCCACTTAAAAAAATTTGATCCTGTCATGAGGCAGTTAATGTGAATGGGAGGTTTAATGGAGTTTCAGAGAAGTTTAAGAAGAAAAAAACCAAGAACTTTATACACACGTTATTATGCTCACCTTTTAGATTTGACTGCAATGCGCTTTCTGGAGGAAGTAAAACCACACAGCAAAATGCTTGCTATCGATGTAGAGAACTCATTATATAACATTCTTCCTACATTAGTAAAAAAATTCATAATATTTAAAAGAATTTGTAAGAAAAAAGATGACTTTATTTTTAGAAAACATAATGCTTTCTCAGCAGTGGCAACGCCAGCAGCTGAGAACTAGGGGGATAAGTATCGCACGGCGGGGGCGGCACAAATTTTGCTCGGCAGAACAGCAATTGTGTCAAAAAATTCGTTCCATATAGATTTTAGCCAACGCTGATGACATGTAAAAAAAAAAAAAAAACGATGTGCGTACTGTACGTAGTATTTATTTATTGTATGTAGTACTGGGAACCACGGATACGAACCTCCATGGCCTTTAACAAGTGCTATGTCTTCGCAATGTTACTTCATTTATTTACGTATTTTTATAAATCTTTTTTCTAGTATTCCCTGTCATAAGGCTATGAATTTTAGTATGTAACCTGACAAGGATATTCTCTCCAGTGGCGTACTGGCGATCCATAAGCTTCCCTTAAATCTATTTTATGCGGCCTGCTTTTGGAAAAAATTATCGTGGCATCCCATCCTTAAAAAAAAATGGTGTATCATCATTTACTGTGTAAACATATTTTCAACACCAGTATACCAATCACTATATTTTTTCTATTGAAGCAACAATAAATAAAATTTTATCCATTTTCCTGGACCGTAGATTCCTATGACAATTTAATGTATGAACAAAATTACTTCCGTTGCTGAGAAGCAAAAAGCATGGTACGTTCTCTGAGAGAAACTGTCGAAGACTTTATTTAATTCTTATGAAATCCGTTAACTGAATTCAGAATTGGTAATAGTTTCTACGCTTTCGGTGAAGACGTTCAATCCAAATGCGCCAAAACTGATTTTTTTTTCAAGACTTCATTTAATAAAAAAAAATCCAAAAAAATATTTTGCAAAAAACGGAAAATGCCCAGAATTGCATGGATTTCAGCGCAAAATTATAAAGTGAGAGAAATGTTTAAAAATGCGAAAATAAATTTTTATTTATTTACTTTCAAATTGAAAAAGTATTTTTGCTCAGCTGAAGCAGACTTTCCAGAACTGCAGTTCAAGAATTCATGTAACGGTAAGGCCCAAAAAGTAGCAAACCAGATGCAAATTTCGTTCCAAAAAAAAAAAAAAAAAAAAAAAATATTGCCTATAAAAAGCAGCAACTCCAAAATTTTACTGTGGGTGAGCTTCAATGCATTAATATACGCAGTTAATTTTGAATTTCTATTCCAGATTATGGATAGCATATTTGATTAGTTGTATTGATTATTCAGCTGCAATTGGCAAAAGCGGACAAAGGTAGAAGATACCAGCCCAAAGGGATGGGGCTTAAATTAGGATCAAAACAGGGAAAGGGAGGTATCAAAAACAGTGTTTGGCTCAGTAGAACATTTGCTACGTAGGTTTTTTTTTTTTTTATTCTGAAGTTGTCAAAGTGATAATCAAACTTTGCCGTTTTAGTATAACTTGATTTTCTTCTACAAGGATACTGAAGTACAAATATATATGCATACCTTTTTTCCTGAGTTAGCACAAGGTCTACAGGCCCCAAATATGGCAGCCCACCGGGAATTCTCCCGGTATCTCGGTTGCTAAGTCCGCGCCTGTCTCCCTCGCCTCTCTCTCTCTTTCTCTCTTTATCTCTCTCTCTCTCTCTCCTCTTTAAACTATAATTACGAAAATGATACCTTTATGCTAGCATCTCACACATTCGCTCAGAGGACTCCCTCCATTTCACAGAATACTAAAGCATTAAATTTAACAAACATTCGTTTTATATATGAAAAAGAAATTATGAATTCGAAAAATTGACATACGTTTATCAAAGTTCCCTAAAGTCTTAGATGGTTGCACTCGCTATGTTTGTTTTAACTACTTAAATATTTTGAGGGGGGCTAAAAGAAAAGTTGGGGCGATGAAGCCCATGCTAGCCCACCCAGAGCGCCCCGCCTACTTGTCAGAAATGCGCTGGACTGTTCGTTATCGTTCATTATCAGCAGCGATTGATGAATGATGCATAACACACACACAAAAAAAAAAAAAATGTTAGGCCTTTAAAGATTATCTGATCAGATCATATGTAGAGGATTTTAGGAAGGGAGTGTCTGACCCCAGGTCTTAAACAACCCTTAGAAATAGGAAGCTAGGAGATTTGGGCTAGAGTGCCCGATAGGAAGGTCACACGGAAGCGAGGTAGAAAGGGGAGGAAGACGCCCTTATTTACTACCAGGGGGCCAGTACCCGGGGTCCGACGGTTTAACGTGCCCATCCGATGCACGGCGGGTATTTAGTGGTTCGAACGTTCGTACCTGCCCAGGATCGAACCTGAGGTTATCTCCACGACAGTCACGAACGCTGACCACTAGGCCACCCGCGGAGGCCTTTAAAGACCCAATTTTTGTGATATTTGCCGATAAACTTTACCAGAATTGCTTCCCTCCAAAATAAATGTTACACTTATTCGCACCCTCTCTCCTTAAATGTTCGGTCACGCTGCGCCTATGTAAGTCAGCATCACCATTTCCTGTTTAAATGTCTTTTCAAAACAAATCTGACACTTGCGTTTGCGTTGAGGCATGCTTTTATTGATTTCATGCGGTTATGCTGATAACTCAACTAAATTTGCAATTAGTGAAAGCAAGATACGGAAAATCAGCCGAAAGGGATAGTGCTTCAGTTTGGAAGGCGATGGAAAGGGGGGGGCGTGCATATAAATAAAAGAGTGTTTGGCTGGCTCGACGGAACACTTCCGACATAAGTTTTTTTTTCCAATGCCGTCAAAGTGGTAAATAAACTCTGCCTTTCTTACATTCTTTGATTTTCTTCTATAATCATGGTGAAGTACAATATATAAACGATCAGTAGTTTTAAAGTCTTTGAAATCCTACGGTACTGATGACGCATGCGTCAACATTATTAATAACATCTATGAAAATGAATACAGACAATTGACGTGGACTAGGAACATCAAACAGAAGTCATCGCTCTTTCCACGTTTATAAGCGAGTCACGGAAAAATTCTCATCGGCCGCCACCGGGAATCGAACCCAGGGTCTTCCAGTTACGCGCCGGATATGCTTCCACTGCACCACAGCGGCCTCGAAATTCTCCAGACTCACAAACGACAAACGGCCAAACCACATGACAGGTTGCTTCTTTGGAGCCCAGCACAATGCTGGGGACCCACCAAAGATGGCAAGCAGCAACGGAACAAATAACCAGGAGGCGAATGAACAATTAATACAGACAATTGAGACGTGGACTAGGAACATCAAACAGAAGTCATCGCTCTTTCCACGTTTATAAGTGAGTCACGGAAAAATTCTCATCGGCAGCCACCGGGAATCGAACCCAAGGTCTTCCAGTTACGCGCCGGACATGCTACCACTGCACCACAGCGGCCTCGAATTCATCTATCAAAATGCAAGTGCAAATGGTCAGCTGTCCGAGGACACGGCTCTTAAAAAAATTGGAAAGGGAGTGAGACAAGGTGACACCCTATCTCCCAAGCTCTTTAATGCCACATTGCATAATGTCTTTCAGTTAATGAATTGAGAAGACAAGATAATGATTAATAGAGATGGATTAAGCCACCTTTGCTTTACTGACGACATGGTTATTTTTGCAAATACGCCCTTAGGGCTGTGGAGTATGGCCCAAGAATTTGCTGACAAGAAGTAATTTTAAAAATAATCATACAGAAAACAAAGTTGATGTACTATAATTTTACAAGTTAGCCATTGAGAAATTTACCACCATGCCTTAAAAGAAAAGTATTTAACCAATGCATCCTTCCAGTTCTTACTTATGAATAAGAGACACGGACCTAAACCAAAAATGACATATAGAGGCTGTGAACAACTGAATGAAGCATAGAGAGATGCATGCTTGGTGTAACCAGGAAAAATAGGAAGAGGGACACATGAACCAAGGAAATAAAAAGATTTGATGAATCATGACTGCTGAAGTGGCAATGGGCTGGACATATTGCTAGAATAACTGACGGACAGCTCAAACACTATACTGAATACCAAAGACAGGGAAAAAAAACCCCAGAAGACGACGTGGCGAAAATTGAAAAGTATGCTTGCTGGTGTTGCTTGAAATAGACTGGCTCAAGACAAAGTTGTGGTGGAAACCTTCAACCAGGTGGATTGATAATGGTTGCTGTTGATATACATGCATATACGGATCAATATCATGTAGTGCTTACTTAATATCTAGTATCTTAAAATGCCACTTTCAAAGTCCTGAATGCTTTCTAACGCATTATATAGATTCGGGGTAGCTTGTGAAATATCATTCATATTAGTAGACTCTTATAAAAAAGAGAGAGAGCGGGAGAGAGAGATGTTCACTATGCATTCTGAACATCGCAATTTTCATCCTTAAACAGAAAAGCCATGATATATCGTAAGAGAAACCGATCCATTGTTTAAAGCGTTTTACTGCACCTTTCAGTCTTGTTATGAAGCAGTTTGATGTTTATTCTAATGATCTCAGGCTCATTAACATTGCTATATATGAAACAGCGTTGCAATGAGTATTCATATCTACAGCGTGTTTCATTGTTTTATAATTATATAGAATACAAAACTGCAATTTTAGTAAAATTATATCGGCTCTTTCTTATTACGAAACATATATTCCAGAAAAAACTTGAGTCTGTAGCACTATTGTCAAACAAGTAAAGCCAAACAGGAAAGTGAATAAATGTTGGTCTCTTAATCATCATCGAATCAAAATCATCATGGTCAAAGGAAAATATAGTCTCTTAATTATCATTAAATCAAAAATCAAGCACAATTCAATCCGAGTATCGTCTTTTAATCATTATTACACTACAAATCAATTTCAACTCATAGAAAAACTGATTTCTACTACCTTGTATTGTCATTATCATCAGGTTTAAGTACATTGTCCCTTTTTTATTACAAAACTTAAGATTCCATTTTAAATAATGTTAATAACCATCGTCTGTTTATTATTATTAAACAACAAATCGACCCATATGAAATTTATAGTCTTTTAAATATTATTAAACAAGAAATCACACACAATAAAATGCCAGTCATATCATCACTTCGGCGTTACTTATCTGAAAAACAGAAATAACTGAAAAGTGAACCATGTCTATTGTCTAGTGATCATTGAAAAAACACAAAGCTGTCAAACATGTAATGAAAATCATTATCGGGTGTACCTTTTAATCATTAAAGAAACAAGGAAAAGTAATATGATATTTGAATTACATTTCAGTTTCAGCAGCTGACAACTCCACCATGGTGCTTAAAAAGACTTGAGTATGCTTATTATAGTTTGAACCGTCTACAAAGAAAATGAATGTACTTGTCTGAATTAAAACACGAGTTAATACTTTTTGTTACTTGCGTAGATGCCGTAAAGTTTCTACGATAATCAGGGAACGACTTAGACAGTTTGAGGCCTTGGGCAAGAGGTTTTCAGGGGGGCTCCGGCATCCCGTGTTATGTGCATGCATGCATGTATGATTGAGGACTGGTTACACAGTTATTATTGGCAAATTAAGACATAATACAGTGTTTTATTTATTTGTGGAAATTATAATTGTCATTTCCACGTGTTTCAACTTACAGTTCCGAAATCACCATTAACTCTTTTCAGTGGGTGAACATTGCGAATCAGTTTGATGCAAAGCAAGTAATATATAATTATATTTTTGGGGGGCCCCTCGATGGTCGGGGCCCTGGGCACGTGCCCTGAATACCCTTCAGGCGCTGAAGATAATACAGAATGTACACCAGGCTTTAATGAAATAATGCCAGTAATAAAAACATTATCTACAGATCCAGTGCAGTGATCTGAGGTGGATATATAACAACATTAGATTTGTCATTTTCTTGTAGGACTTCCGCCCACAGTGAGGAGAGTTTAGGTCCCAGCCACCTACAGCGAGATCGCTTTTTGGGCAGGACACAGAAACAATGAGAGCAAGTCTAGCGACTTTGATAGAACAGTTTGTACTGAGATTAGGGTAGATGGCGCCACCGTACAAGTACGATGTTGCACACACACAGGGGTGAGAGAATTTCAGGGGGGGGGCATAGGAAAAGATACCCATTTAACCAGTGGGTCCAGCCTGGGGGCCGTCACTTAACGTGCTCGGCCGATATTCAGCGATTGTTAGTAAACCACACCATCTCTGAAAGATCAGCCCAGGTTCGAACCTGAGGACCTTGCAATGATAGTCTGACTCACTAACCACTAAGCCATCCGCGGCTCCTAACAACATTAGAATCGAATAACTCCACTTTTATAAGGCTGTCTGCAATTCCTCCACTAAGAGGGGGTCGTACCAGTGAGTGCCGGGGCCGATGTGTGCTATACAGAGAAAACTGAGGCAGTGGATTAATTTTCTTTTCGAACTCTTTATAGAGCTCTTTACACTCTGGATTTATGTCATTGGTGGATTTGCTAACAAAAAAAAAAAAAAATCTACAAAAGTTCATTCCAGTTAAACAATTCTGTAAATGTTAAGTGTCTTCATTATTTAATTATGACTTTTATAAATAACAGCAGTGCACCTACCAACATAGACGCCGACAATAGGGGACAATGTGAATCTTGCCCTTCCATTAATTTTACTGGGGGGGGGGCAGTGCCCACCCAATATTTTTCATCCTGTTTAATTAAATAATCGCTTTGGCCTCATAAGGTGGACCAAGCTCCACATTATGAGGCCAGAGCGTTTTATTTCCAAAAAAAATTATAAATAGCAAAATAAATAAACTTTTTTTCCCATATTAAACACTGCTTATTTGGTAAGAAACTGGATTGTCAGTCCCGTAATTTATTTGACATGTTCTCGTGATATGTGCTAAATGTTAAAAACAATTATCAAAAATAAAATAAATAAAAATAGAGGAACCTATAATCTCTAGCGCCTTTATTTATCTGTTTACTTTTTGCGCTTCTTGTTCTTTGCTTGAATAACCCCGCTAATTTCTCATATTTTTTTTTATATACGTTTGAAAATAAAATCTCTGCGGATATTTTTATAAAATCACAGGCTGAATTTTATTTTTGAAAATATTAATATTCATCGAAAGAATATTTCTGTTTCCTTGTTCATTTGCTGATGAGTAATTACAATTGTGTTTTAAAATATATACATCGAATCTTGTAGTTTATCTTTTTGCCCCTTTTTATTTAATTTTCCTGTTAACAATGGAAGAGACGTGCCCCTTCCAAGTCTGATCTCGTCGCCCTCCCCCCAATTTAGTGAAGTCGGCGTCCTTACCTACTAAGCAGTTTTTAATTCATTTATATCCTTACTTTTTTGAGACATTAAATTTTTACAATTTAAGACAATTTTCACTACTATTTTTACATATATATCGTACTCAAATGTAGGTTCATTTTTAATTTTTCATGCAATTTTTCTCAAAGTGCAAGTTAGTGCATTTACGAAATCAATGCAAGGCCACCAATACCTAGATGTAAAACACGTCAGATCAGAGCAGACCATGGCTTATAATGCGACTATTTTGCTATACACGCACACACACACACACACACACACACACACACACAAAGCACGCGCGTGTGCGCGACTTGTAAAAAACCTTCCGAAAGGCGGCATAAATTTCAAAAGCATTGAAAATCTAAGCGCACAAAATCTGCCGAGAAAAACTTTCAAGAGAAATAGCTAAAAAATTAAAATAGTAAATGCAGAGACAATTTCAAACACAAAACAGTGCCACATATATACCTTCTAAAAACTACGAAGCATAAAAATGCATGCCAAAAAAACTTAGAGTAAATTTAAGAGCAGTGATTTGTGGCTTCTTCAAGGACCAGCACAAATGACCCGTTCTTGATTTCCCCGCATAGACCTACTGTAGTTAAATTATGTTAAGTAAAAATAATGGTAGACAAAATGGGTATTTATATGCATTTCAAAAAAAGTCTTGTAAATTTGATGAATTTTGGATTGGTTCTGTTTCCAGGCAATTTAAAACTGGAAAATGAAGTAAGAAGTTTTTAAAGAATGTTTAAGTTTTCTTGAGATTAATTTTATTTTGATCTCTATACAAATGTGATATGGCGGAAACCTATACTCACTAGGTCTATATGGAAATGAGGGAAGGGGAATTTTTGCTGGTCCTTGAAAAACCCTACAAAATCACTGCTCTCAACGTTATCCACACGTCTTTCCATTTGTTCCAGTCTAAATTAACTGTTGTTCTTATGCATTTTATGCTTTTTAGCTTTCAAGCACTGTTTTGTGTTTAAATTATCTCTGCAGTTTGCTATTTTCATTTTGAAGCTATATATGCACACACAAACTATTTCTTTCTCTTGAAAACTATTCTCTGCAGCGCTTTTGCGCGCTCTGATTTACATTGCATTTTAGTGTTCTTGTAACCTTTTGCAAATGATTTTTTACCCGTCTTGTGGTGTGTGTGTTCCTGCGTGGGTGGGTGTGGGCGGGTGGGTGGTTGTGTTATGCCGGTACTTGGACCCGGACTACCTAACATCAGTAATCTCATACTTGTACCACAGTCGTCATGTTCTGCAAGACTACAACTTATGTGTTAGAAGTCCACATACAGATAGAATCTGAATTTTTCAAGATCCGCTCTATTACGTAAAAGAAAGAGAGATAGAGATGGGGGGGGGAGAAAGGAAAAGCGCTCATTTGCTTAAAGAAATTAAAAATGGGATTCGTTTAATAACGAAATAAATTTATTTATTTTTATTTCAGCTTTAGTATTTATAATTATATATTTATGCAAGTAAGCTGTTAGCCTTTTACATATTAACTTTTCAAGAACTTTAGCAAAGATAGTTATTTTAGAAATAGGTCTGTAATTATTTTCTCAATTTTTAGAACCAGATTTATATACTGGAGAAACCTTGACAATTTTTAGAGCATCAGGAAAAATGCCAGTGTTAAACACCTGACTAAGAATGGTAAATAGTGGCTCGATCAATAAGTCAGAAACTGCTTTTACAACAACAGGACTAATATCATTATAACAAGGACTTGTGCCAGTTTTAATATTAATAAGTTCTCTTAGCAGTTCTTTTTTAGTAAGCTCAAATAAAAAAAGGCTATCAGGCCCATGAACTTCATTAACAGAGGCAATATACTTAGGGTTAGTTTTAGCAGAGCTAGACACTGTAAGTTGAGGAGCAGTCACGAAATAAGGATTCAATTGATTTACTATATCCTGCTTATTAGTAATTTGTGAACCATCAAAGTTAGTAAGATAGTCAGGAGTAGTTATCTGTGAACTGCGACCCATTAATTTATTCAAATGCCTCCAAGTTAATTTGCAAATGTAATGGTAATATTGTACTCGAAATAAATGGTAATTATTGAGCGAGGAGGTTTGTTGTATAAGCAAGTCACAAAAGTAGTGGTATCAAATATGTGTGAACTAAATGAAATTAACTCTGAACGCCACGAATCTAGTGATATGGCGTGATGAATTAAAATAGTTGTATGTGTACCACGAAAAGGGAGGTCATCAAAAGGAAAAGTCTAGATAAAAACTAAGTTGTCTAAATCCTAAATCGACTGCAATCACTTAAAAGGTTCATTGTCACTTTTTATCCCGATAATATCCCTGCGAAATTTGATAACCCGAAATTAAGTTAGTGGCTTATAATTACAGTGGCCTAAATCAGGAACGGCACTGCAGTTTCACAGGACACACATTAGACTAATACAAAAAAAAAGAACATAAAAAAAACAAAAAAAAACCGATCACTTTGCTGTTTTCGGTCAATCTCACAGTGAATTAACGTCTTTCACTTTTTTTTCGAAATGCAGTTTTTTCGTGCTAACTAATTAACGTCACCTCCCGCTTAAGAAGTGGACTTTACGCCTTCATTAGCAACGGTAACGCCCAAGCTCACCCTCCTAAATAGCAGCAATAAATGCTTTATATTTAAGAAGGCTTGTGTCAAAAGATAAGAAAAAAAACCAGTTGATCTTTTGCTAGGGTGGCCATATTTCCTTGAGGCAAAAACGGGGCATTGGGATGACAAAAACGGGACAAAAAAAGTAAGACGATAAAAAAAAGTTTTATTACTTAAACATAGAGGTGACGCAGTGGTCTAAGTAAGCAATGGCTTCTGATCATTTGTCCGAATGGGGTCCAGGTTCGAATCCCGTAGAGGCATGGATGTTGTGTTTGTCTTACGGCACTTGCCTGTCTCCCTTCCCTGGAACCAGTGGACTCAAATTAAGGACGGGCGACTGCTTATAGCCCATTGAGTTGCTCACGGTGGTCGTTAAACATACAATAAAAAAAAAAAAAAATACGTATTGAGCTTACCATTATTCTTCAGTTAACAGTGACAGAATCCATACAAAAATTTAGGAACACTTAGCGGGGGACTGTATTTCACCACGATCGTACCATGAATATTTCTCCGATGAAGTAATCTTACGCAGCATAATTCGGTCTTTCAACACCTTATCATAAAACTTCTCACTCTCCATGACACAATTTTGTCTTACAACTAACATAGCTGGAAGACAAAAAATAAACTCTACAATATTACAAAAGTCCTGAAAGTCTAGGCGTTTTTGCTCATTTCAGAAAATTTTTTCTTGACTAATATACAATGTGACGTACCTGCCAGCAGGACGCACGCGACATAAAGGCAGATAGCAGTCAGAACAAACGTCCGCGTAGCTCAATCGGTAGAGTGACTTATTCCGGAAGGAGGGGATCCGGGTTCGAATCCTGGCGTGGAAAGAAATGAAGGGGAAATTTACTTCGTTATAGCAAGTATATTTATACCCAGGTAGCAATATTATGTTGGGACCAACCGTGGGCTTTCAACGGTCAGCCCAGCGACGAGGCTACTCGGCGGCCAACAATTGGATATGTGTTGGTTCAACGGTTGGACCCACATTGGAAAACTGTTGCAAACGGTTTTCCAATGTCATCATGTGTTCTTGGACAACCATGGTTGGTCATGTGTTGTCGGACAACCGTTAAGTGGTCATTTGTTGATAAATGGTTGGTCACGTGTGTTTGGAAAAACCGTTGGCCAATCTTCGATAAACAACGCAACCTTCGCCCAACGCTGCCGACGCAAAAATATCATTGGGCCAACCGTTCGCCAATGTCAGTGTGCTACTTGGGTAGTTTCTATTAAAAACGGGACAAAACTGACATTTTTATTAAAACGACGGGACGGCTGGGAAAATATGAAAAAAACTGTTCTGTCCCGTTCAAAACGGTACGTATGTCAGCCTATCTTTTGCAAAAGCTCGTACATCTATGGATTAACATTTTCAATATATCAATGTCAAAATTGAAGCAAGTGACCACTGGCATCACGGTTTACGCTCATTTGCCACTAACTTTCCTGCCGATATGGACTTTCTCATTTCAAAAATTCATCTTCAAGCTTCTCGTTTAAATGTAAACGCATGGTAAGATTTTTGACTTGTCTACAGGCAGAATAATGTTAGGCGAAACTTTAGGATGTCTAAATTTTGCGCGTGTGCAAATGAAACACTGCGGTATACACGATGGTAGATATTTTCGTAACTCTATTGTCGTCAGTGTGCAGTTAAGAGACAAAAACGTTTATGAGAATTTTCACGTCTTATCACTTCGGCGTAACTTATTCATATTACATAAAATACTAATATTTTCATTACTTCCAAAAGATATTGGTTCATTGTTTTTATGCCAACAGAGAAAGGAGATAACAGATCCGTGTATAAGTGTCATATTGGTATTCTCCATTATTGCCGTTGATTTTCCTCGCGCTGGATTTCTGGAAAGGGCTGCGTACAGCGAAACTGTATGGAGATTTCCCTCTGCAGTAATCTTCTGTATCTTGGAATCGTTGGCATTTCACGATAAAGATTATGCATATTACTATTTTCTGTAATAATTGTTTCGGCGCCTTAGTGTAGCAGTGATTTAAGAGCTATAGCGTCTGGTCGTTCGTCCGAGATGGCTTCGAGGGCATGAGGCATGTGTGGTGCGCTTATTCCTACGGCACTAACTCTCTCCGATCCCAGTAATAGTAGCTCCAAATTAGGCACGAACGACAACAGCCTATAGAGTTGCTCAAGGTGGTCTTTAATCCCCTCCAAAAATTAAGAATTATTTCACGCACAGGAAAGAAAAATGGCGCTTAAAAATTATCACAACAATTGGTACAGTACAGATCTAAATATTCTACAGCTTCACTACACATTTGTTGTTTTGTTTTAATAGATTCCATGCAGTTTTTTTTCCACCAGATCACAAAATTATCTCGCAGAAGTTCGGAATGATCGACCAATATTTGTTTGAGGTAGTAAAATGGTAACTTTGAAATCAAGAACAGCTGTTTCTAAATTTGTGAGTTCTTTAAAGTTGCTGTGTAAATTACTTTAACAATTTAATTGTAAGTTGGGAATTTTTTTAGGGGCAAACTGTTCCCCATTTTTGCACGTTTCATACAAATGTTGTGTAGCCAAAGGGAAAAGACGTTAAGAAAAACAACTTCGTCTGCGGGAAAGAGGGCGTGCAACTAACGGCTTTTTATAAAACTTCATTGAGAAGGAAGCTGATCAAGTCTCACGGAGGCAAAAAAATTTTATCAAGCTAAAATGTGACACTGTATTGCATCCATAACAGCTAAATATTTCTTAACAGCAAAGACTAAATTTATTTCTTATAAATATATATATGTAATGAGTTTCACGAGAACTCACAGAAAATGCTTCTCATGAATAGATCTAGATATTTTGACTACTATATTCCTCAAGTGTGATTCTAAATAATTTAAATAACACCAATTTTGTTTGCATTGGACCATGGACGCCCATAGCTTAGTGCTCAGTAGGGAGCAAGCAGTCATTGTAACTACGAATAACATAAACAAACAATATATGCAGATTTTCGCTGAGTCTTCTTGTTATCTAACCGTTTTGCCACACTCTTAACATGCACATTTAATTGGAAACCAAAGACCCAAAAACTACATTAAAAAAAAAAAAAAGAATAAATGAAATTAGATCTCATTGTAGGACACTAAGGAAATTTCTTTGTCGTTCTTTTGATTCTTTTAGTCACTTGTGTCACACATACCGCGAAACCCCTGAGGTCACACTGATCATCAAGAATGAAAAAAATATCATCCAGACAAATTTCTGGGGAAATTTTCGAGATATTTTTGTTAAGCAGTAAATAGCTGCTGCAGAGGATGACATAGTTTTCATTTCTTCGCCTTTCCTACCTTTCCATACTGTACGTATGCCCGTTGTTCTCCAACATGCAATGGGAAATTATATTACTTTCTACTGTAAATTTTTGCTTTTTAACTGGAAATTCCCAATGCATTTCACTATTTTTACTGCATACACGTGCATCCAGAAGTTCTACCGAAAAATTTACAAATAGAATAATTATTAGCGCGAAAATACCTGTAGCCCCCCCCCCATATGGGCGTCCTTGCATCGGACTGATTTCAGCATTTTTCAGTGCCGTCTTTCTTTTCGCGTAAATGCCATTTCAGTAACTTCTGAATCCTGTACAGACGACACCCCTGGGTAATTGTTTCTCGATTTCTTTTGCTGAGTATGCTAACAAACAGGAAATATTTTCTAACTCTGGATATCTGTATATATAAAATACAGTAGAATGTCTGTCTGCAGAGAGTTCATAAGAAACATACATGTATGTATGTTCCTTATGAACTCCTAAACACTTTGACCGATCTGGATCAAATTTTGCATAGTTATTCTCTAGGACCCTGCGGAAAATACAAGCTACAAAGAAACCTGGACACCTTATTTCCTTCCCCTGATTTCATCCCCTTCACATTTTGTGGCTACACCCCTTTACCGATCTGGACTAAATTTTGCATAGGTGCTCTTTAGGACGCTGCGAAAAATATAGGCTACAGAAGAACCTGGATACCTCCCCCCCCCGCCCCTGGTTTCAGCTCCTTGACAGTTTGTGTCTAAACCTTTTGACCGACCTGAACCTAATTTTGCATAGTTACTCTCTAGGACCCTGAAGAAAATATAGGTTACAAATAAACCTGGACGCTCACTTCTCCCCCCTGATTTCATCCCCTTGACACTTTGTGCCTGAACCCTTCGACCGATCTGTGAGAAAATTTTGCATAGTTACTCACTAGGATCCTGAAGAAAATATAGGTTACAAATAAACCTGGACACCCCCCCCCTGATTTCATCCCCTTGACACTTTGTGCCTAAACCCTTCAACCAATCTGGAGAAAATTTTGCATAGTTACTCACTAGGACCCTGCAGAAAATATAGGCTACCATGAAATTTAAGACACCCCACTTCCTCCCCTTGACACTTTGTCCCTAAACTGTTTGACCGATCTGGACCAAATTTTGCATAGTTGCTCTCTAGGACCCTGAAGAAAATATAGGTTACAAATAAACCTAGACACCCACTTCTCTCCCGTGATTTCATCCCCTTGCCACTTTGTGCCTAAACCCTTCGACCAATCTGGAGAAAATTTTGCATAGTTACTCACTAGGACCCTGCAGAAAATATAGGCTACCATGAAACTTAAGACACCCCACTTCCTCCCCTTGACACTTTGTCCCTAAACTGTTTGACCGATCTGGACCAAATTTTGCATAGTTGCTCTCTAAGACCCTGAAGAAAATATAGGTTACAAATAAACCTGGACACCCCCCCTGATTTCATCCCCTTGACACTTTGTGCCTAAACCCTTCGACCAATCTGGAGAAAATTTTCCATAGTTACTCACTAGGACCCTGAAGAAAATATAGGTTACAAATAAACCTGGACACCCCCCCCCCCCCCTGATTTCATCCCCTTGACACTTTGTGCCTAAACCCTTCGAACAATCTGGAGAAAATTTTCCATAGTTACTCACTAGGACCCTGAAGAAAATATAGGTTACAAATAAACCTGGACACCCCCCCCTCCTGGTTTCATCCCTTCGACACTTTGTGCCTAAACCCTTCGACCAATCTGGAGAAAATTTTGCATAGTAACTCACTAGGACCCTGCGGAAAATATAGGCTACCATGAAACTTAGACACCCCACTCCCTCCCCTTGACACTTTGTGATAATTTAAGTTTAGGGCATGAAGGCGCCAGGGAAGTTTAAAATATTATGTTTTGATATAATTACTGCAATAAAGGAACAAACAGGATTTGTCTAACAACCAAATGAATTTCAGTTAATTATTATAAACTTCTACGCTCTTTATGTAATTTTAACTTATCGAAAAAGCGAAAATCTATTGGACAAATCAATGTAAATTCCAAGAATGTGAAAATTAAGAGAAGCTGAGACCCCTCAACAGCGTGAATTCCAGAATACCCCAGAAAAAGCGAAAATCTGTTGGGGAAATCAATCGAAAATTTAAAAAAAAAGTGAAATTGTTAAGAGAAGCTGAGATCTCTCAACAGCGTGAACTCCAGAATACCCCCCAAAACCTCCAAGAAAAATGTTCGGAAAACGGTGGCCCAGATGCTGATTCATGTACTTTTTGTTAAACCCGGGCAACTCCGGATACGCTAGTATTTGATAATTCTAAAACATTAAAAAGGGACATTAAAAAAAAATAATTTAAGAAAGTCTTGGCTTTTATTTCTTGGTTACACCGTAACACGCTTGATGCCCGTTGACTGATTAGACAAATTGTTTAGGAACATTTCCGTAAAATTAAACATATGTTTTCACGCTAAAGAGTTCACGATGAAAATCATTAAAAGAAAAAAAAATTATGCCATGAGCAGCAGAGCGAAAGCTTTTGCTGGTACGAGCTGGCGAAATTCCGTGACTCAATTTGGTATGCTTCTTATTCAATTTAGTCCAAAGATTAATGGAAAAGGAAAAAAAAAAAAAGAAAGAGAGAGAGAAAGTGAACTGAATTTTAAAATAATGACATCCTTGCAAATTTTCCGCCTAATAGTAAATTTTGCAAATCAGATTTTACTAGCGATTACAATGTAATTCCTTCTTCGCATGCAAGCTGCCAGTGTTACTATGAAAACTTGTGCTCTCTGCGTTTTCATTTCTTCGATAAAGAGAGAGGAAGGAATTTTAGTGATTTTAAATCGCGTTGTATATATCTGGTCACCAAAGTTTTTCTTTCTTTTTTAAAAAGACCAACTTTCAAATGAAACTGTGAGCAAGAGGAAACATTTGAGATGTTGTACAGCAATTCAAGCAATAACGGACGAAATTACTCGTAGAGAAGTTGGAATTTGGAGATGCAAAAAGAAAGGGAAAAACTTCACTACAAAAGGGAAAGATTTAGTAAAAAAATATCGCACTAAACGGTGGAAAATAAAAGTGTGGGAAATTTTTCATTTAATCTTAAATAAAATCTTTTAAAATAAAAAGGTAGTTGTTTTGTAGCGCTACTGATAAATTTAAAGTATGGCTTAATTGGTGCATGGCAGTGTATGTAAAATTAGTGAGGAAATCCTCAATTTTTCTAGTAATTTAAGTAATGTGCTGTTCATAAGGACGATGAAAATTCTATTTGTAGTTTAGTCTTAATCTGAGACAAGTAAAAAAATAAAACAAAGTAACGTATCTTCCTGAAGTGCATCCAGTGAAGGAAGAATGCATGACAGTTGCAAAACAATTTGCTTTTTAGGCTTTTTAATGTTTCCGAGTATTCCACAAAGGATGTAAGTACCAGAGCTGAGACAGGCTGAGCCCAAAGCCGGAAGCAGAGCCCGGGTCCCGAATTGGGCTCGGGCTGTAGAATATTTACTGCGGTTCGGGCTCGGGCTCTTAGAGAGAGGGAGAACGAGAATTTTTTTTTTTTTATATATATATATATATATATATAATGTGATTTTATATGATTTAGCAAAATAAGACACATTGTAATAGGTAAAGGGAATTATTCGGCAACTGGTTCTGGTTAGGGAGTGGGCATTCCAGATGGCTATTTATTCCGGTCTTTTTAGAAAATGCCACAGCCCGCGCATTAGTGTGTTTCTGTAGAGAAGAGAAAGCTTTTTTCAAGAACTGTAGATATTGCATGGTTGATAGCAGGCCGACGATAATTTACTCATTATCTCTATGCAGTAGCTCCCTGCTAATTCTATCTAGCAACGTACATATTGCAGCGCATTATGGCGCAATAATATTAGCATTATTTGAGAAACATACAATTGCAGCACTTCCCGATCATTTTGGATGCACGGTCGCCTGCAGCACTAGGTGGAAATGAACGGTCAAAGAAAATCGTACGGTTACACTGTAAAAATAGATAGAGGTCCCCTTCCAATCTTTCCGCATTTGAGAAATACATTCATTAATTGCAGGAGGAGGAGAGAGTTTAAGTGTGAAAAAGGAGATGTTTTTTTATTAGTGGTTGAACAGGTTAGCCAGTTTTCGGGCTCGTTCGGGCCCGGGGGCTCTATATTGCAATATAAAATTGGGACTCGGGCGGGCTTGGGCTCCGCAAATTGGGCCCGAACTCAGCTCTAGTAAGTACTAGAGTTAGTGTGTTCATGACAGAATACACGCTTTTTTTTTGTTGTTGTTGCATTTTTTTAGGTTTTCTTAGGTGGTGAACGATTTTTTGTCGAACTATGAATCATAGGATCTACCCACCCATGGGCCTGCTGCTTTTGGTAGTCTTCGAATACCATAGGCGTATAAGTAGGACTGCTCCAGCTCAAGAGAGTGCGCGAAAATCGCTGCTTACAATCCGATTAAAATTGAAATTGCAAACAGTGTTTCCACTCCATACCTTTTCATCTGCCCATTTACAGAATTTGCTTATAATATATTTCTCAGGTTTCGGTAGTCTTGGCAGCTTAAAATGAGCATTTCTTCCTCAAAATGTTCAGGGAATGTTAATTGCTCACATTCAGAAATGAAGGTGCGGAGGCACGAGTGTACTTACATTGTGCGATGAGGATGTTGATCACACTCTTCTGAAGATCTTATGGATACTAATTGATCATTATAACCCCGGCGAGCCACAAATGCCAGCTGCATTCGAATCGTATATATATATACGTATATATAAGAAAAGTGAAAAGTAAGACAAAAGTGATGTTCAATGCTTTTACAAGAAATGAAGATTTATCGATTGATGGAGAAAAGCTGGAGATAACAGACACGTACGTTTATCTTGGACAGCAGATATCAAGTGAGGGTCACATTGATGAAGAAATTAATCGGCGTACAAAACTTGCCTGGAGAGCTTTTGGAAGAAACAGCATAATTTTCAAGAGCAATATGCCATTATGTCTTAAAAGAAAAGTGTTTGATCAATGCATCCTTCCAGTGCTTACGTATGGTGCGGAGACGTGGACCTTAACTAAAAGAGACATACAAAGGCTGCAGACAACTCAAAGCAGCATGGAGAGGTGCATGCTTGGTGTAACCAGGAGAGATAAGAAGAGGAACTCGTGGATCCGAAAAATGACAAGAGTGGAAGACATCATGATCAGAGTTAAATCCCTGAAATGGCAATGGGCTGGACATACTGCCAGAAGGACAGATCATCGATGGACAGCTGAAATTTTAGATTGGATTCCAAGGGACAGGAAAAGACCCAGAAGAAGACCACATGGGAGATGGGTGGATGAAATTCGAAAGTATGCAGGGGTGACATGGAGGAGACTGGCACAAGACAGACCGTTGTGGAGGAAACTTGGGGAGACCTTCGTCCAGCAGTGGATTGATAATGGTTGACAATGATGATGATGATGATATAAGAAACTGGCAATGTGGAACATCGTGGAGGAGCCAGTAGGTCTAGCGTCAGCGGTGAGACGGTTGACCAAGTTAATGAAAGTTTCCGACGAAGCCCCAGGAAATCCGTTCGTAAAGCAAGCAGAGAACTGTGCATTCCGAAATTGACAGTTCACGATATCTTGCACAAGAAATTAAAGTTTCATGCTTATAAAATTCAAATAGTGCAAAAGATGCATGTAAATGATCACACTCTGCGATACGATTTCGCTGTAGATATGCTGAATCGAGTGGAAAACGACGAAAACTTTCTCAGTACTTAGTGATGAATCCACATTTCATGTATCAGGTATTGTGAATCGTCACAACTACATGTAGGATATGGGGCAGTGAATCGCCTCCTGCTGCTATTGAACTGGAACACGATTCTTCAAAAGTTAATGTGTAGTGCTCCCTATCAAAAAAGAAGTGATTGGCCCTTTCTTCTTCTGCCAAAAAACCATAAATGGTAACATTTACTCGGATATGCTAGAAAATTTCGGTATACCCCAGATCAAAAGATATGACAATGCCGTTTTCCAACAAGACGGCGCGCATCCGCATTGGTCAACGTGTGTACGTAAGTGCCTAAATGAGTATTTCCCCAACAGATGGATTGGGCGTGGTGGTCCCATTCCGTGGCCTACTCGCTCTCCAGATCTAACTCCATTGGATTATTTCATGTGGGGTTATGTGAAGGATCGTGTCTACCTTAAGTACGCCGTGTACTTATTTGCAAGAACTGAAGCAGCGTATCACAGCTGCTATTAATTCCATAACTCCTCAGATGCTTGCCAATACATGGCATGAAATCGAGTATCGCTTGGACGTACTACGAGCAACCAAGGGATCTCACATCGAAATTTATTAACTTGTGTAGTTACATTGTAAGTCAATACATTCAGTTTCTTTCGATCTGTTTAATGTTTTATATAATTTTATAATGTGGCCAATAATTCTCGGACACCCTGTATATATACTGCAATGTTTGATAGATAGATAGATATATATATAGTATATATATATATATATTGTAATGTTTGATATATATATATATATACAGGAGCGTATATAGAATTATTTTCGTGGGGCTGGCGATCGAAAATGGAAGTTTTTGAAATTTATCTGGACAAAATAAAAGTTAATGAAACAATGGAAGAAAAAATTAGAGCATTATTTTCTATTGTAAGTTGATTCCTTTTTTATGAAATCAGAGCATTTTTTTAAATGTAAGTCGCACTTTAACAAAGAAATGAAACACTTTCCGGGGGCAAGGCCCCTTAGCCTCCTCTAAATACGCCCCTGTATATATATATGCTTACATACGGAGCCGAGACGTGGACCTTCAACTACAAAAGACATAAAAAGACTGCAGACAACTGAAAGAAGCTTGGAGAGATGCATGCTTGGTGTAACCAGGAGAGATAAGAAGAGGAACTCACATGGATAAGGAAAATGACAAGGGTGGAAGACATCACGATGAGAGCAAACTCCCTGAAATGGCAAGGGGCTGGACATGTTGCCAGAAGAACAGATCACCGATGGGCAACCGAAATTCTAGACTGGATTCCAAGGAATGGGAAAAGACCCAGAAAAAAGACCACGTAGGAGATGGGAGAATGAAATTTGAAAGCATGCGGGAGTGAAATGGAGGAGACTGGCTGAAATAGACCGTTGTGGAAGAAACTTGGGGAGACCTACATCCAGCAGTGGATTG
Source organism: Macrothele yani (assembly GCA_039090855.1). NCBI lineage: Eukaryota > Metazoa > Arthropoda > Arachnida > Araneae > Macrothelidae > Macrothele > Macrothele yani. Next base: position 104,580,958 of record CM077018.1, on the reverse strand, counting down.
ATAATAGTTGATGATATATTTTAAGCGGAGGAACTCTTTTTACATTCAAAACATTTTTACACGTGGGACGCATATTACCTATTAAGCTTTCCGTTCTGTTTTATTGTCTCTCATGTAAAATTTTGTCTACTGCTCATTATACTTTCTGAACTTAACGTTGCGTCAGAACTTCCAATAATTTTTTCCTTGTGACATCACTAGCAATCAATCAACTCAGGTAGTTTGAGATATAAACATCTAACAGATGCATTAGGTGATCTAGATATTAGGTTAGGAAGCTATTTTCAAGCTAAACTAGATGACGTTAAGCTGTTCTCTTCAAGGTAAATACTGAATAACGATTGCAGTGTGTTCACACTTAGTTAATTTGTTCGACTACTAACCTAGTTTTTAAATCATCATCTTCGTGCTTTGTTTTGTAACATCTTCTGCCCAAGTTCGTCGTTGTGGTGTATATACCAAGGAGGGACAAAGGCTCGTGCCTTGGTTAAAACTGCAAGAATGCTCATTCCCATCTTTTGCTCTAGCAAATAAGTCGTTGAACCCTGTTAACATCAGACAAGCACTCTGGTGTTCTCAAATTTTGCGATGTCTTCTCTCCCTGATATAACGAGCAAATTTATGCTACCTACTATAACTAAAGATACTTGCGTATTTACGATTAGGCAATTTATAAATTGAGTATATTTATCTTAATATATTAAAGGCTACATATCTGTAATGCGAAAAAACATTTGAAGTTTATGAAATTTAAAGATAACAGGAACTCTCAGCGATAAGGATCCCCACCCTATTTCTTGCTTTGACAACCTTCATGAGCGTTTAAGGCTACATTACGAAGCCCGTCCCTGATTTCAGGCAACTAGCTCCACGGAAGGGGCAGAACTAATGCCGTAGGTCATCCACGACACATTCGGGAGTGCAGTCCGGACTCGTCCCGGACGATCAGCTGTAATCACTCGATCACCTGGGCATCGTAGAACGACCTTACCAGACACTATTTGCTTTAATAGAAATAGAATTCATCTTAGAAATTTACTAATAGGCCATAATCAAACACTTTTTGTGATCGGTTTTGCTCGCCATTACTGAAAATCACGATTTACTCTCGTAAGAAGATGGCAACTGAAATCACCCAGGATTTCCCTTAGACCTGGACACCTGTCTTGGGCCCCGAACAACAGAAGGACCCACGCTTGGGTGGATCCAATTCACCATAGGCACACACACACACAAAAAAAAAAAAAAAAAAAAAATTAGATAAAAACGAAATTTGCAGAATAAAACAAAATAATTATGACTGACGTGCACAAACAAGCGAATGTTACCTTATTTGTATGGGATATATTATTTGGGATATGCGGCGAACGTGTGAATACACCTAAATTAAGCCAGCCAATTGCCCTGGATTGGACGGGAAAGTTGCGGATTCCGATAGCCCCGGATCCTCGTATGTGCTTTTTTTGTACTGATTCACTTCCAAATTTCAGCATTTCTTTAAGAATTTTACCGACAATCCTGGTTTATGCTGATTTAGCAGAGCGAAGTCGCTCTGCATTGAAATTAATAAAAAACTCTTAGAACTGCAATGACTCGAGAAAAGGTTATCTAATTTGGCATTACTGCCAACAGAACATATATTATGTGAAAAACTGGATTACAACAACAAAATTAATGATTTTACTGAAATGAAGACAAGAAAAACAAACTTTCTAGAATAAACTTTAGGAGTTTACGAGTTTTGTATGTCATTTTGTATCTTATGTGTCCGCTGGTTTATGAATTGAACATCCAAACAATGCAATCTTGTATATAAACGACAGGTTAGGTTTTAAAATCTGGAATTCAACCTTTTCTCCCGCATATTTCATTTCATTGCTTTCTTTTTAATTTGATACATTGCAGCTGCCTATGAAATCGACAAGTTTTCCGTTGGGATTCCGAAAGCAAGTGAAAAAGTCCTCCTACTCGATATTTGTTTGATTGATTAGCGCTTCGAAATATGCCCTTGGTCATGGCTATTTTATAAATCCCTAGAGAGACTGTGGTCAACATTGAAAGAAATCACATTCTGGGAATGCATTGATTATAGACCAAAGAGCTCAGAAGAGCACTGATTGGACAATAAAAAGTACTTCTTCTCTACCTATTATTCTAAATCTTCTTCGATAGATTAGTATACCTCACATGATTTGTGTAACACATTTTTTAATCAAATTGTTTATATAGACAGTGGCCTCGAAAAAGTATTTCTCGGGGCCCACACACCTTATAGGGGCCGCCTTGAAATCCACATTGTTGCAGACTTCACTGTGAAATTTTTGCACACTGATCTAAAAGCTAAAAAGTCACAATTCAATCAGATTCCAAAGAGAGACATCAAATTCTATGCAGGCTATACCATCTCTTAATTTAGTTTTGAAAGGTTTCCTAACATTACCAGTCGTAATTTGCAGTTTTCTAAGCGGTTCTCGAGATTTGCACGGGCCTTAATTTTGAAAGCCTAACAGCAACTCTTACCCGAATGTTTCAGGTCCTACCTGTTGTACTCGTCTCTGTTCGGTCCGTTGATTTCGGCTATACGTGCACGGTTCGAGCATCATATCCACTCTTCTGTTTGAGTCGGTGATGTCTTTGTCACTTCCAGACGCGGATACAGAGGTGAACATAGATGTCAGCCCCGCTCCGCCCTGGTGTCAGTTTTATGCATTTTTATATATGTTTTTATTTTGTGCCAAAAGATAAGGCCGAAATATGGGTGGGTCTAAAGGGCTAAGGTGATTAAGGTAAATCTAGGGGCCCACCATTATCAAGCGCCCAGGAGGCATGCCTCTGCACCACAAATAATACACAGCTTATATATATATATATACGGGACCCATCACCTTATAGGGGCGGATGGGCCGCGGGTGGCCTAGTGGTCAACGTTCGTGACGGCCACGGAGAAAACCTCAGGTTCGATCCTGGGCAGGTACGAACGCTCGAACTACTAAATATCTGCCATGCGTCGGATGGGTACTTTAAGCCGTCGGACCCCTGGTAGTAAATAAGGGCGTCTTCTACCTCGCTTCCGTGTGACTTTCCTATCGGGCACTCTAGCCCAAATCTCCTAGCTTCCCATTTCTGAGGGTTGTTTAAGACCTGGGGTCAGACACTCCCTTCCTAAAATCCTCTACATATGAACTGATCTGATCTACTAGAGCATTGAATGGGCACGTTAAGCCGTCGGACCCCTGGTAGTAAATAAGGGCGTCTTCTACCTCGCTTCCGTGTGACTTTCCTATCGGGCACTCTAGCCCAAATCTCCTAGCTTCCCATTTCTGAGGGTTGTTTAAGACCTGGGGTCAGACACTCCCTTAATAAAATATTCTACATATGATCTGATCTGATCTACTAGAGCATTGAATGGGCACGTTAAGCCGTCGGACCCCGGGTACTGGCCCCCCGGTAGTAAATAAGGGCGTCTTCTACCTCGCTTCCGTGTGACTTTCCTATCGGGCACTCTAGCCCAAATCTCCTAGCTTCCTATTTCTGAGGGTTGTTTAAGACCTGGGGTCAGACACTCCCTTCCTAAAACCCTCTACATATGATCTGATCTGATCTACCAGAGCATTGAATGGGCACGTTAAGCCGTCGGACCCCGGGTACTGGCCCCCGGTAGTAAATAAGGGCGTCTTCTACCTCGCTTCCGTGTGACTTTCCTATCGGGCACTCTAGCCCAAATCTCCTAGCTTCCTATTTCTGAGGGTTGTTTAAGACCTGGGGTCAGACACTCCCTTCCTAAAACCCTCTACATATGATCTGATCTGATCTACCAGAGCATTGAATGGGCACGTTAAGCCGTCGGACCCCGGGTACTGGCCCCCGGTAGTAAATAAGGGCGTCTTCTACCTCGCTTCCGTGTGACTTTCCTATCGGGCACTCTAGCCCAAATCTCCTAGCTTCCTATTTCTAAGGGTTGTTTAAGACCTGGGGTCAGGCACTCCTTTCCTAAAATCCTCTACATATGATCTGATCTGATCTACTAGAGCATTGAATGGGCACGTTAAGCCGTCGGACCCCGGGCACGGGTCCCCGGTAGTAAATAAGGGCGTCTTCTACCTCGCTTCCGTGTGACTTTCCTATCGGGCACTCTAGCCCAAATCTCCTAGCTTCCTATTTCTAAGCGTTGTTTAAGACCTGGGGTCAGACACTCCCTTCTTAAAATCCTCTACATATCATCTAATCTGGTGTATAGGGGGTGGCCCTGGATTTCCACATGATCACAGAGGCTGGAAGACAAATATGTTTCAAGACAGTGACTCACTAAGGGTAAACTTTTCATGTCTCTGTGTACAGCGGGTTCGGCGAGATAGAGAGTTTCAGATTTTTTACTACCATCCATCCACACCTCCTACTTGGAACCGTTAATGGTCGAAGTCCCCTGCGACTTCATATTGGATATCGAAAAAGATGCATGAAGAAAAGTATACAATGGTAAATCATTAAAAAATCCTAGACAAAATCTAGGAATCTTAAGCTTTTAACTCATGTTTTTGTGATAATAATGGAAAATACATTGATTTGTTATGAAAACTCTGCAAATAAATAGTTTGAAGAATGCACTGAGTATTAATTATCGCAGGAATGCTGCTACAGTTTCGTGTTTTAACAGACGCATAATTATTCACCATCATAAGTTCTTTAGGAGGGGGTGGGGGGGGGACTGAGACGTCCTAGCCTAGGGGACGACTCAAATGTTAAGGCCTTTATCCGGCACTTCCAAAACAACTGTTCTCAAATTCCAAAACAACTGTTCTCAAATGTCTTAGCCTAGAGGTCCCAAAGGCTTTAATCCAGCCCTGCCAAAACAACTGTTTCATGTATAAGCAAAGAAAAAGTGTCACACCCAACATAAAATTAAAAAAAGAAAAAAGATTCGACTGTTTTTCTGGTATACAGTTTGAAGAATGCACTGAGTATTAATTATCACAAGAATGCTGCTACAGTTTCGTGTTTTAACAAACTAATAATTATTCACCATCAGAAGTTCTTTAGGTGGGGAGGGGGACTGAGACGTCCTAGCCTAGGGGCCCGACTCTCAAATGTTAAGGCCTTTATCCGGCACTTCCAAAACAACTGTTCTATGGAAAAGCAAAGAAAAAATGTCACACCGAACATAAAATTAAAAAAAAAAAAAAAAAATAACTAATTTTTCTGGTATACAGTGTACATATTATGTATTTACTCAGTCACAAAGTTTGATATGTGCTGTGCCCTCTAGCCTGCTATCTCAAAAGCTGTAGAGATACATACAACAGGCACCCAGGAAAAGTTCTTACAATTTCGGCAAGCTCAGCTTTTCTTCTGCTGTCCCTAGCTAGTGGTTTTGACCTACGTACACCAGCCATTTCATAACAGTGAAAGCAAAATAAACACTGAAGAAAGACAAAAAATCAGCAGGCATCTTATCAATCATAGAGGCAAAAATGGGGAGAGTGGCATTTTCAAAAACTAGAGCACAAATAAAGAGGATTCCTTATAAATCCCAGGGATCATTCAACAACTGTAAGATGTTGGTAATTATTTGTTTCCCTTAAATCAAAATTTAAAGAATCAGACGTACTTTTATTATTGTGATAAAAATGATTCCATTAAAAAAGAAGGAAAAATGTTATTTTGATCTGCGTAAGTTTGATTGCTTTTTTCTGTTGTATTCTATTACATACATAAACCAAAAATGTTGCTAAACATAAGAGATTGCTCATGAAACATTTATATAAAAGCTTTAAGATAGTCGGCTAGAAGGCATAGTACAGACCAGATTGTAACCGAATAAATATTATGCAAACTGTATACCAGATGGGCATTCAACTTTTTTTTTTTTTTTTAATTTGCTGTTGGGAACACATTTTTCCTTCGTGTATTTAGAATAATTATTTTGGCACGAAATAAAAAAACATTGCACTATATTTGTGCATGTTTCGTGCATCACACAATGGTATACTTTTGCTCCAAAAGTACAAAAATGTAGTGCAGCTGGTGTAGCACCATTTTTCTAATGCAACCTACTTTAAAACTTTTAACAGTGTCGGACGGTAGCATTCTATTAAAAATTCTAAATGAAATGTTTCCGAAAATGCACGTTTTTTCGAGAAAATGGATTTCCGAGGGCAAATTAGATTTGATTTTCGCTTTTACGAAATCAAACATGGTTTCATTTTATTAGTTAATTTGAATCAGTCGTATGCGGAGGTAATAGGAGGAACATCTGATTACGTCACAAGTTAGTCCTTTATTTCTCTAGCCCACATGTTTTTCTTTAATCAGGACCCGATGGAACTTTTGTGCGGCCCAGGACGAAATTTCGTAGCGGGGTCCTAAGCAAAATTTTAATGCATCTCATGTTTTAACAAAGTCCTTACATGGAAAACTATTATAATGAAAAAGTGATTATCTGAAAGAAGTGTTTGCTTTAAGCTTAAGAAAAAGACCTTAATGTGCATTGAAAGTTCAGAGAGAGAGAGAGACAAAATTTGCGATTTTTCTTTCCAGGAAGAGGGAGTTGCGGTTGCATTGTGATACTTGTAAAAACTTCCTCACAATATGATAAAAGGATAACTTTATTCTCCGTAGCGAATATTTTTGCATAACGAATACTAATGAACCCTCTAAAATAAATTCGTATATCCCCCCCCGATACATGTTTTAGTGATTGAATTTTGGTGCAAGGTGGAGTAACTGACAAATTAGTGACCGTTTTCACTTTTATCATCATCATCATCATCATTGTCAACCATTATCAATCCACTGCTGGACGAAGGTCTCCCCAAGTTTCCTCCACAACGGTCTGTCTTGTGCCAGTCTCCTCCATGTCACCCCTGCATACTTTCGAATTTCATCCACCCATCTCCCATGTGGTCTTCTTCTGGGTCTTTTCCTGTCCCTTGGAATCCAATCTAAAATTTCGGCTGTCCATCGATGATCTGTCCTTCTGGCAGTATGTCCAGCCCATTGCCATTTCAGGGATTTAACTCTGATCATGATGTCTTCCACTCTTGTCATTTTTCGGATCCACGAGTTCCTCTTCTTATCTCTCCTGGTTACACCAAGTATGCACCTCTCCATGCTTCTTTGAGTTGTCTGCAGCTTTTGTATGTCTCTTTTAGTTAAGGTCCACGTCTCTGCACCATACGTAAGCACTGGAAGGATGCATTGATCAAACACTTTTCTTTTTAAGACATAATGGCATATTGCTCTTGAAAATTATGCTGTTTCTTCCAAAAGCTCTCCAGGTAAGTTTTGTACGCCGATTAATTTCTTCATCAATGTGACCCTCACTTGATATCTGCTGTCCAAGATAAACGTACGTGTCTGTTATCTCCAGCTTTTCTCCATCAATCGATAAATCTTCATTTCTTGTAAAAGCATTGAACATCACTTTTGTCTTCTGAAAGTTCATTTTTAATCCCACTTCTTTACTCTTGTCAGCAAGTTCCTGGATCATACTCTGCAGCTCTGATGGGCTAGTTGCAAAAATGACTATGTCATCAGCAAAACGAAGGTGGGTTAGATAATCTCCATTAATCTTTATCCCCTTGTTTTCCCAGCTCAGTGACTGAAAAACACCCTCCAATGTGGCATTAAAGAGCTTCGGAGATATGGTGTCACCTTGTCTCACTCCCTTTCCAATTTTTATGTGTGTTGTATTTTCAAACAGCCTAATCTTTGCACTTGCATTTTCATAGATGTTATTAATAATATTAATGTATGCATCTTCAATACCGCAGGTTTTCAGAGCCATTGTAACTGCTGATGGTTTCACCGAATCAAAGGTTTTTTCATAATCGATAAAAGCCATGCACAATGGAAGTTCATATTCCCTCGCTCTTTCAATTAGTTCTCTCAGCACATGGATATGATCTATTGTGCTGTAGCCACTCCTGAATCCAGCTTGTTCTCTCGGTTGAGCCATGTCCAGTGTTACCTTCAAGCGGTGTGAAAGAACTTTAGTGAAGATTTTATAAACTACTGATAGGAGGCTGATAGGTCTGTAGTTTCCGAGATCCTCAATGTCACCTTTCTTATGTAGCAGGATCATTGTAGCGGTGTTCCAATCCTCAGGAATCTTTCCTTCATTAAGGCATCGAGTGAAAATTTGGGCGAGTACTGTTTCGATTTCTCCACTTGCTTCTTGTATGATGTCTACAGTAATTCCATCTTCTCCTGGAGCTTTTCCCCGCTTCATGTTCTTGATTGCATGTGCAACTTCTGCTGGAAGGACTGGAGGAACTCTGGTACTGGTATCTTTCATGATGTCTGGAGTGCATGTATCATCACTTTCATATAATTTGGAGTAGAAATCTTTCACTCTTGTCAAAATTTCGCCTCTATTTCTTGTTACAGAACCATCTTCTTTTCTCAGTGCCATAATCTGTTTTCTTCCCTTACTGAGATGTCCCTTTGCTATCTTTAGGCTTTGGTTGTTTTCAATTGCTTTCCTCACTAGTTCACAGTTGAATTTTCTTACGTCTTCAGTGATACTTTTTCGTACTGTCTTGCATAGCTCTATATATTCCACTTTGGAAGTCACATCTTCTTTAGTTCTCCTCATCTCTCTTCTTTTTTGCATCAACATTTTCGTTTTTCCTGATAATTTATTTACATGCAACTTGTTCTTAGACCCAGCTAATTTTGTTGCTGTTTCCATAAGAGCTTTGGTTACTTTTCTGTTAACTTCAGAGATGTCCACTTCTTCCGATGTTAGGCCTTCTAAAGCAGAGAACCTGTTCTTCAGTTCCAACTTGAAGGTATTATGGTGTTTTTTAAGGTTGGTTATGTCAATAGATTTTGTTTGTCTTATGAGCTTGCCACGTTCAAGTTTAGTGTTGAGGTGCATCTTACATCTCACCAATCTATGGTCACTACCTGTGTTGAACTTGTTTAGCACACTGCATTCTTCTATGACGAATTTTTTGTTACACATAATAAAATCAATTTCATTTGTCGTCCCATTTGGATGTCTCCATGTCCATTTCCTGTGTGGCTTTTTCTTGAAGTAGGAGTTCAAGATGAAAAACCCTTCTGCCTCTGCAAACTCAACGAGAGTATTTCCACGCTGGTTTCTGTTGCCGTGACCGAATTTACCTACTGAAGTTTCATTCTGTTGCCGTTGCCCTATTTTTGCATTGAAATCTCCCATAATTATTTTCAAGTGCTGCTTACCTTTATTATTTAGATGATAAATTTCCTCATAAAATTCTTCAATTTCTTCTTCAGGATGACTTGTGGTGGGTGCATAAGTTTGAATAATCTGAGCCTGGTATCTTTTCGAGAGTTGGATAACGAGTCGTGCAGCTCTGTCAGAGGAACTTTCAACTTCTACAACTTTATCCTTCAGTTTCTTGTTTATTATAAATCCAACACCACTAGTTCTGCCAGTATCTGTCCCACGATAGTAGAAGAGATGTCCACTTTTCAGTTCGATGAGATCTTCTCCTTTTCTCCTTACCTCACTTAGCCCCACGATGTCCCACTTGATCCTTTGTAGTTCCTCTTCCAATTCAAGAAGCCTTGAATCAGAAGATAAGGAGCGTCCATTGTACGTTGCCAAGGTCAGCATCAGATGGCAGCCTAGTCCGGTCCTCCGGGGATTCTTAGCACCCTCTGCCTTCATGTCGCACTGGCCGCTGCCTTGGCCAGGTACATTCCAGCTGCCGGAGACTGAGGGCCAAGATTTAAGTTGTGGAATCATTTTGGAGGGGTTTGGCCATAACTCACCACGCTGGCCAAGCGGGTTGGTGAGTGTGGGATAGAATTTCCGCTAATCCCGATGGTATAGTTATACCGCTATTGGCGGTCGTCAGAGCCCCTTTAGTAGGAACAGGATGCACCACGAGAAGGCGGGGTTGACATTTGTCAAGGAGAGGCTGTGATGTTACGCATCACCTGACCTTACATCCCACACTTTTATATGCGCGCATATATGAAAATTGTGTTTTAAAAAAAAAAATCCAGTATTGTTTTAAAAGTCACTGAACAACTGCCCTCCATTCCAAAAACAAGTTTCATACTGCTCTTTTTATTTTTTTTTAATTTAAGTATCTGGTTTACCCACAAATTGTTCAATTTATGAAGGTAGGGAACCACGAAATGATGAAATCTGATTTGCTATTTCATGAATGCGGAAAAGTTTAAGGTGGTTGTAATATTCATTTGAAATCTACAAATCTCATCGTCTGTACGACGAAGGGTGGTAACCTATTTGAAAGCTGGGGAATTGGAAACTAAAAAAAAATAAAAAATAACAGACAAAAAATATCCAAGGGCCTTCTGCCCTGAAACTTAAAATAATAATAATAAATATAAAAAACTCTACCCAAAATGATTTTGTTTTTATTTTTGAAACTGAGGAGCCTTAGAAGGTGATAGGCCCGGGTCGACCGCCCCAGTTGGCCCTATGGTCCAGCCCAATGGCGCACTCAGTACGGGTGGTCCAGGGGCTTTGCCCCCCCCCCCATGAGGTATCACTTGGTCTTTTGTTATTAGCTTCTTATTTTTAAATATTTGTATATGTTTTTAAGTATATATTTTGCAAATCATTGGGAAGGAATGCACTTTAATATGGCAGGAGTTTTTTTATTGCTTCCCAATATTTTGGGAGATATTTTCTACACGGTACTTTTATTTGCACCTTCAATATTTTGGGCCACCCCATAAAAATAATGCTGGTTGCGTCATTGGTGCGGCCGGCCCTGTCTTTAAATTCAGCAGCGAAATGCTCTCTTCTGGGGATTCAGTTAAGGAAGGCGTTTCAAGATACCGATTTTTAAATACCATCTTTTAATTCAGTTTTGAAATATTTCTTAACATTGCCAATCATAATTTTCAGTTTTCTAAGTGGTTCTCGAGATTTTTTACAGGAGTCTGGTGATAATGACTTTTTTTTTTATTGCATTCTAGGAAATATTGAGTCGAAATTTTCAGCTGTTCACGATTCTTGATTTCGAGCCACAACATTTGCAGCGTTCGAATTATTTGGCGGTCCGCTGTTTCAAGATCTCTAAAAATCGAGTCGGACCACGAAATTCAAAACGACGGTGCTGTGATGGACCAGTCACTTTTTTCATTACAAGCCTTTTCCCCCTTAAAGTGAAGTTGTTGTTTCCTGATCATGTCGAAAAATTTAATACACTAACAGTGGGGAGGGAACACAGCAGAAAAAGGACAATCAAAACTTTCATTTCAAAACTAATTAATCTGATTTGTTACATGCCATTTTATTTTTAAATGGAAGGAACAATAACCATGCATTTCTGCAGAAGGCAGATTGAAACACTATGTACAATGAATTTAGTCGTTTTCACATTTTTAAAAGAAGCAGGAAAATTCGGAAGAATCTTCCTATACGTTATTTAAGTAAAGGGAATGCAACAGACTAAAGAAAGAAATTAGGATTTTTAAGGCGGCAAACCGAAAAGCTATTGCTTCGCTTACTTTTCAATATGTATCAGAAAACTTGAAAATTACAATGCCTTGGGGAAAGAATCGAAAATGCATCTCCCAATTTCTGTTCGAGGATGCTATCCGTTTCATCACCCAGGTCAATGTAGTCTCAAGTATTGATGATTAAGAACATATGTATTTTATTAAGACATGTTTTTTTTTTCATGGTAAATACAAAATAACGTATTAGTTATTATCAATGCCCGGATGCTGATGACCTTAAAAGTTGCCCTTAAAAAGTTGAAAAACTGCCCATAAAAAGATGAAAAATGCCCTTAAAATTTGAAGGAAAAATCCCCCTAAAGCAGTTTGTATTATATTTTTTCAAAATTATAAATTAAATAACTTCAATCTTACACGATTCATAAACTAGAATTTTGTCTTTTTTTTTTTATAAAATGCAGTATAAGACCTCAGAAGAAAAGAAAAAAGCAAGTAAATATCTGCCAGGTAGTACAGAAAAGGTTTGGAATGTCAGCAACAGTATAAGATTTGTGAATTTGAATTCCTTTGTTCACTACCCTTTCCTACCCCCCCCCCCAGTTCCATTCAAAAGTGGACCCTGGTAATTCCCTTTCCCCAAAACTGGATAGCACTAAACCGTGACGTGAATAGAGTTGCCAGAATGAGCTGCTTTGAAGTTTTTTGCTTTAGTCATCTGGCAATCCTGGTTTTGGATGTTGCAATTTGTTGAAAGCATAATCTTTATGAAAATTTAAAAAAAAATTATTTAAAAAATGACAGAAAATGCAAAAAAACCCAACCTAAAATATTAAAAAATGTCCTAAAACCTCAAAAAATGTCCTAAAAGAGAAAAAAAGGCATCAAACTCCGGGCCTTGGTTATTATCATCATCTCTTAAAACAACTAGATGAAAATTTAAACAGATAATATTGAAGTTGATTGGATTTCCTTCAAAAAGCCATTGTACTGTTATAACGTATAGCTTAGTAGTAGGAAGAGATAAATTCACGGTGTCATACTGGGCATGGAAATATTTTGGCTATGATTGATGTTTTACATTCTATTCTTAGCGCATCAACTGAGTGTGAGCAGTTCAGAAATACGGACACAATAGCGGATCCAGCGACGAGGGAAGGGGGTGGTGGTAATGGGGTGTCGCCCCCAAAGGGCTTTCAATATGGCCAGTATTGTAAATAGTGTATTTTTGTAAAATTATAGCATAGATTTTTGTACACGTTTTCATAACAACTAAAAATTGCTGTATATTTGGAAGCAAAATGTTCTGTTCTCGCTTCAGCAGAACAAAATAACAACAAAATTAAAAAAGACAAACTGCACGCAAGTTCCGAAACAGAGTTAAGCTGAGAGCGGAAGTGAAAAGAGATTTTGACTGATCATGCAAAGCAATTGTGTGCTTTTTAATATTGTCTTTTATCATTAGTAACTGGAAGCAGGAAAAGTCACCCCATGGGGTAGAATTTGGGGAGTTAGTGTCGGCGACAGAGCAAAGTGCGCCTCGATTGGGCCAAAAACAAAAACTCGCAGCAAATTTCCAAACTGAAAAATTTTCTATTAAATTAACACATCTGAATAGAAAGGATCAGACTTTATTTTGAAAGGTTTTTACTCAGACATGAGGTTTAAAAAGCATCAAGCTGGTTTCCTCGAAAAGCGAGCAATACTGCGCCATAAAAGATAGTGCTGAGTGTTTTCAGTTCTTGTTCGCAGGTTGTGATTTACGTGCAAAATTTTGAATGATTATTTGAATGGAAAAATGTTTAAAAACTCTTTCAATGCCAGGAAAGGACAACGCTACAAGTTTATAGCGTGTGTGTGCCTGCCTACCCTCCACAAAGTCTCTTTGAGAACGGTGAAACCGCCCCCATCCAGGCAAGGTTCTGGATCCACCCTTGAATACGGGGGAAATCAAAGCAGATCGGCGAAACAAACTGAACACTAAAATTGTTTCAGATTTAATGAGAGAGATGTTACTCGGTACTGCGCAATTTGATACCCTTCCGTCAGTGTCACTATGGTTCCAATCAGGTGAGAGGACAAAAAAAAAAGAGTTGAAACTGATCACCCAGGGCCTGATTATCATAGGGGCCGGCAGAACCCGGGACTCCTCTTTAACAAACTCCTTTTTCACATTGTTTCCTGAAATGACCTCATCGTTATTGAACTTCTTTTCATTATTATTACTATGAAAGTAATATATTTTTGTGGGGTTTTGTTGCACTCTCCTGTCAACCAGTCTCCAATGCTTTCATTAAAGGAATAGTCTCAATTTCTATCAAACCCTTTGTTACTGAAATTGTTGCCTCACTTTAAGATTACAATCGATTTTGCTTTGGGATTTAGATTAATTTGTTTGATTATTAGATTATTACAGATTCGTAGATTGTAAATCAAATTGTACAGCTTTTCAAGTATTACACAATCAAATTTGCTGTGAGGATGAAATAAAACATCTCCCTCGTTTAATGCAAAAAATATATACATAGAAAGTAATATATGAGTAAATGTATATCTATATGACCAACAAATGCCAAAATTAAATGAAAATTGTTCTGCGAAATTGGTAAAAAAAAAGCATTTTCAAACGAAAAGCAAGCCAAACCCAAGTGGAACAGATTGCAAGGAATGCAGAAAATTTGAGAGCTGTCACCTATGGAAGCCATAAATAATCCTCTCTAATTTATATATAGACCCAGTGAACATGGGTTTCTGCTGTATCATATTTGCATACGGGCCTAGTAAATATTCAAGACAAAGAAAAAAACTCCCAAATTACCTGCATTTTGGTTTGAATGAGCAGAAACCCATGTTCACTGAGTCTATGTAGAAACTAGAGGGTTATTTATGCTGGTCCTTGAGGAAGTCATGGGTAACAACTCTCGAAATTTCTGCATTCCTTCCAATCTGTTCCAATTGGGTTCCACTTGCTTTTTGTTTGAAAATGTTTTTTCGTGAATTCCTCAGGAAAATGTCCATTTAAATTTGGCATTTCTCTTGGTCATGGTACTTTTAAAAATTCTGTTAAGGGACTTCTGTGCCATTAGATTTTCAGTGGTTTTGCTGTTTTTTTCACCCTCGTATAAATCTCCAGCTCTATAAAGCTACACATTGGTGCAAGATTTTGTTTCTAAGAGGGCCTTGCCCTTCTTCTAGCAATGAGCTTTTGGGTGTCTCAGTCAGGCCTCGCTTAAATCCATCAGAATACCAACTAGAATTGAATGCATCTATAACGAAGTAAATTTGTCCGTCATTTTTGGGTCCACGCCGGGGCTCGAACCCGGGTTCCCTCATTCCGGAATAAGTCGCTCTACCAATTGAGCTACGTGGACGTTCGTTATCGCTGCTATCTGCCTTAATGTCGTGTGCGTCCTGCTGGGCAGGCACGTCACATCTCCCCCTCCCGAAAGAGGGCCGGGGGCATGGCCCACGGGTCAGCCGTGACCATGAATCGTCGTAGGCAGCATCCGCTGAAGAACGTGCATTTGAGAACTCCCAGTCAATCTGCTGTGTAGAATGCAACGTCACACACAATTTACTTTTCGAAGCGCTGGAGACGGGGATTCTCTTATTTTCCCTATCTCGCGGTGGGGAAAGAACATCACACCATTGCGAGATCTTGAACGGCCGGGTCATCCGGAAAGTTCGGGCGCCATTATAACGAACTAAATTTCTCCGTCATTTTTGGGTCCACGCCGGAGCTCGAACCTGGGTCCCCTCATTCTGGAATACGTCGCTCTACCGATTGAGCTACGCGGACGTTCGTTATCGCTGCTATCTGCCTTTATGTCGTGTGCGTCCTGCTGGGTAGGCACGTCACACATCTTACATGTCAGTATGAAAACTGTAATCAGTGTGAGAACTTTTTGTAATATTTGTACTGTATAATTTAGTTAATTCCAAATTAAAGTTTATACTTCACTGTAGCTCGAATTGAAGAGGGACAATAAAACTATCATAGTGTGCATATTAAATACATTGATTTTCGTCATTTGCAGACCAATTAAAATGGGTCATCAACAGGGCTCGATTTCGACCAGTAATTAGTAGCCAATTGCTAGCAAACAAATGCATTTTGCTGGTGATAAAAGTGGTTCTAGCAAAAGTTGCTAGTGAAAATTTTTTGAATGTTTTAGTGTGAACTGTAAAGCGCCACTGCATTGCGCGTGTGGAATATTTTATAGACACATGCAAAAAGGAACAATTGCTTTCTGAAAACGAATGTTTCTTGAAAAGTATATAAAACCATTTGGCACTAGTAGAAATATCCAGTATATTTCCCTTATCTATACTTCTGCATGCGAGGTTGGGTTCAGTGCTGTTTTAAAGTGGCATGATGAAAAGACCCGATACCCAGATCGTAAACCATACAAAAAATAATTTAGATTTTGAATAGTGTTCTTGAATTTTGTGAATAAAGTTAAATAAAAAAGTTTTTTTTTTAATATTTGCATACGAATTAAATTAAACAGAATTAATCTGTCAGGTCATGAAAAGGTGAGTTATATCTAAATATTTGTAATCTTTTCAGCATTACAATGTGACAGTTACAGGGATGAAATCAAAATTTGTCATGCTTTATTAATGGAAGGGGACATGTTAAAGTTTCGTTTGTATAATGTTAATAAACTTTTTCTAGTAGATAATACAATTTGCTAGTAAAAAATAAGGCCACTAGCAAGTGCTGCTGCTGCTAAAAAAAAAAAAAACGAAATCAAGGTCTGGTCATCAACTTCTAGTATACATTGCTAAGTTTTCTTTCAAAATTCCACTGCTTTGTATGAAAAGAATTCCTTTGTATACGCAGTGCTAATTTCCTTCTTTCTTGTAATCCCCAAAACAGTCTGAGACTTTAATTTTCGTACGAAATAAAAAAAAAATCATTTCTTACCGCTTATTCTGATTGCACGTCAATTTCCACTTTCCAGGTTTGATCCAGGAAGAACGGGCTTTTTAAAGATTTTAATTAAAAACGGTAAAAGTAAAATCAGTTTTACCGTGAATGATGTCCTATTAAAGAAGCTGTTAAACAGAGCTTCGTTAGGCATCACGTTCCTTCCTCCAGATTAGTGGGGTATAAGGGCTCATTGACTCTCTTCCGTCTGCATCCTCGCGAAGTCCGGAACCGACGCCGCTGAAAATCTTCCCATCCAACAGACAGGGATCGATTGCTTGTGTTTGGGAAAGCGGAAGCACTTGGGAATACAGCTCGCTCGTCGAGTTTTGTTTCACGTTGAGGGATGGGGACAAGGGGCAATAATAAAACCTAGCTCCACTGAATGCGTTTAAATTTGATTACAGGTATGCGTAAGATAAGGATGATTACTTTTTAGAAGGCGGCAGGGAAATGCCTGTTTATGGCGGAAATTTCTCTAAAATGAAGAGTAAAATTTCATGTTAGGTGTTCACGAAAAGTCTGTACGCATTTTTCCTTTAGAAGTGTGGGATCGGCGCCGTAGCTCTAATTTTCAGAGGGCCCCCTGTTCCAAGATCACCGCGGGGTGTGTGTGTGCGTGTGTCGCGCAAAGCTGAGACGGCCCGAGCCCGAAGCAGAACCCGGGCTCGAATCGGGTTCGGGCTGTAGAATATTTACTGCCGTTCGGGTTGAGGCGGGCTCGCGCTCTTAAGAGAGGGGAAGAGCGAGATAATTTTTTTATACAAAAATGTGATTTTATACGATTTAGCAAATGAAACACTTTATAGTTAGTAAAGAGAATTATTCGGCAACTGGTTCTGGTTGGGGAGCGGGCATTCGAGATGGCTATTTATTCTGGGTTTGGGTAGAAAATGCTGCCGCGCATTAGTGTTTTTCTGCTGAGAAGAAAAAGCTTTTTCAAGAACTATAGATATTGGATAGTTAATAGCTTGCCGAAAATAATTTACCGTTGATTTTTGTGGTGCTATCAACACAAAGATTCGCCAAGTTTTCGCACTCCACTAGGAGCCTTTTCAAGGCAATGGTAGACATAAAAATGCAGAGAGTTTGAAAATGTAAAGAACGAAGATGATTTTTGAAAATAACGTGGGTGACATCACGAGCATATTACATGATTTTTTTTTATCACGCAATTATTATTTTTTATCATCATTATTATTCATGTCTGGTGTATTTAAAATAAAGTTAAATAATTTACCCCCTATTTCCATGCAGTAGCTCCGTGCTAATTCTGTTTAGCAACATACAATTGCAGCACCGCCCGATCATTTTGGATACCGGCGCCCGAAGCACTTCAGGGGGAAACGAACGGTCAAAGAAAATCGTACAGTTACACTATGAAATAGATAGAGGTCTCTTCCCCACTCTCCATTTGAGAAATACATTGGTTAATTGCAGGAGGAGGAGAGAGTGGAAGTATGGAAAAGGAGATGTTTTTTTTATTAATGGTTGAACATGTTAGCCAGTTTTCGGGCTCGTTCAGGCCTGGGCTCTATCTTGCAATATAAAATTCGGGCTCGGGCTGATATATTATGCCCCATGTACGAAAGGGCACCAGACAAGGCATAAAAAGTTATTTGAAACAATAATAATAAGAAGTAGTAGTAATAATAATAAGAAGTAGTAGTAATAATAATAATATTTGTCCCAGTACTCCCACAAGATGTACTGCGACATATCGATCGGAACACATAAGACCATTCCCTACAATCGGCCTGAGATCGTTCTGGTTGGCAAGGAGAAGTCAACATACCTCAATGCAGAGTCGGTTTAAGGATTCGCGTGCTCTGTAGCACTACTAACAGCGGGGCCTCCTCCCCCGGGATATATATTTTGAAACTTCCTAGGAGAGAGGGGGAAAATGACTGAATGATGATAACCTTGTATATATGTGAAGAGAAAAATGGTAATATTTCATAAATTTTTATTCAATGCAAATCATAGAACAGCAGGTATTTGGATGGTTGGCCCATTACCTGACTAACATGCAGTTGATCTCTAAAGCAACTTTCAGGATGACTTTGCTGAAAACATTTGCTAGTATTACCCTGAAATTAAATAAGCCACTTCCTAAGCTTAAAAAAAAAATGAACCTATAAATTGTCAGTTGAGTATGGTTCAAATGAAGCGTTTACGAGACTTCGCAACCAAAAACTCATCAATTATCCTCGACGTGTTTATTTCTCTCAGCAACTCATGCTCAATACTCATCAAAGAGAGGTAGTTCAGTCTTGTTTGGCCCATACTAACTCTTAATTCGTTCTTGATTCGTTTCAATTTTGAAAAAGAGCGTTCGCCACTGCAGTTAGTAACCATCAGAGTGAGGTAACTAACTCTTCAACACAATCTCGATAATATACCTATAGATAAGGTGACCAGACGTCCTCATTTTCTGGAGACAGTCCTTACTCAAGTTCAATGCTATATCCTCAATTTCGTAACTAATTATTGAGGACTTCAAATGTCCTCAATTTCTTAGTTTTTGTCCACAATTTTTGAAACTTCCCCCCAAAATTGAAATTTGTAAAAATGTGTTAAGCAAAAGGCATAGAATTCTACTGAATTTACCAAATGCAACCAAATTTAGCATAAATTTCTTATTTAATTGCTAGGAAATGGATTCATAAAGGAAAGGTATGGAACTATTTTCCAAAGCGGATAAATTTTTCTTTGAATTAAGTTAGAAATCATGCAGTATTAATGGGAGACATGCCGAAGCATTAAGCAAAGTCATCTCAATAAATGTGGTGTTACGATTCGTTTCTGTTTTAAGTACTTCTTTTCTATTTTAACTGGAGTTAACTAAAATATTTTTAGGAAGGGAAATGAATATCATCTTTCTCAGCATCCACTTCCTTGCAACTAAATAACTAATTGATGTAATTAATTTGGTTACATTTGATAGATTCCGTTGAGAGTGCCACAGCTTTTGTTCAGTACATTTTTCATTAAACTGTTTCTTCAAGTGAGGTTATTGGACTTGGAATATTCCTTCTCATAGAGATAACATACAGCTATTCCATGATTTCTGCTTGGTCAGCGCCTAGTAATTTTCTGGCTTCAGATATCTATTCTTGTACAGAATCACAATGAAATTTCAGTACAAATTCAAAATGCAACTTTGTTTGCAAGTGCTGCCCCCTACAAGTAAGATTTAAAATGTATCGGAAGCAATATTCTGCATGATAGTATTTTATTGCTATTTTGTACTTATTTCACAGGAAAACCATTCTTCCGATTCATCGTATGTTTTCCAATGAAACTGGACAATTATGGGACATTTCATATCATTCTTTGCTAACCTTTGGCTTTACCATGATGTGTCAGATGCTGTCCTCAATTATGTCCTCATTTTGAAACGAAATTGTCCTCAATTTTGCATCTTGCATTCTCAAAAATCTGGTCACCTTACCAATAGAAGAACAATTTCTATCAACCAGTGTACACATCAGCGCTTCATGTACTACTGGGATAAACCGGTCTTGCCTCATTGACGTAGCCGTGCCCAACACATGCAACATACAGAACACGCACGGAGAGAAGCTGTCAGCATCAGCATCGTCCCATAGTAATATCAGCCACAGGAGTTGTACCTAAGACCATTCATAGTTCTATACAGTGTGAAAACACAAGTTTGTCTGCGACGGACATCGAATCCGTGTCCCCTCACTCCGGAGTAAGTCGCTCTCCCAACTGAGCTACGCGGACACAAATGTCTCGCTGCAGATTTGTCGTCTTGACACATCTTTTCACCTCTGTAGTACATCACAACAGACACTAGACTTTCAACCCAACACCTACATGGAACTACTGAAGGCAGCTATCCTGAACACTTGTATGTTAGTAAGGAAGTTTCTGGAGAACTAAAACAATACCAGTTCTCAGACTTGGTACATCGTCCCGGAAGGAAGAGAAAAAATCCCTTCAGAAAGGAGTGAAATTTTCACCCTTCAATAATATTAATAAAATTAAATAATATTAAAGCAGTTAAAAAGAATAACATGTGTGAAGCTCATGTTGAACCTTATCTGAATAATGCTTTGCAAGATTTTTGCCATTTTTAAATTAAGATTTTCGTCTACTCTCAGAATGCAATTAATATCGTACGATTTCACTAGGAAACTTTCAGAGAATTTCCGAAGTGCTCAAGGTTTTGCGAAATAAGCTTCATTTACATTTTTTCCTTTAGCTAACAAATTGATCACCGGCATGATTTTACAACCAATGCCTCCCCCCCTCCTCCTCTTCCATGCTACAGCTGCTGCGATGTCAATGAATTTTAACCTGTATTATGCGATTTAAGACTTATCTATAAGAAAAAGCAATGTCCAATATAAAATAACTTGTGTTGTAACGTATACTCTATATTCACTTTCCTTTTGATTTTACTATCTCTGGTTATTTTATTTTACTATGTAAATTATCTTCCTACTGAACGAAATATTGTTTCACCCGCTGAATGAGATCTGGCAATGAGTGTAAGTCATGACGTGGTGGTAGCTAGTATATAGGCGCGTTCATCGAGAGTGTGGGGTTGGAGGTTGAGGTTGTGTTGGTTGTAGCGTTGGAGAGCGTTGGTTGATGTGTTGGCGTTGCGAGGTGTTGTTATGAGAGTGTGTGTACTATAAGAGGAAAGTTTATTCATTATTATGTACAAGATATATGAGTGCCTTAGTTGACCAAGAGTCTTGGAAATAAACAAGTTTGTCAGTAAGTTCAGTCTTTCTCAATTCATAGTTTTTGTCAGACCTCTGTCTGGCTGTTAGGTTTATGACTTTGATTACTTAATATAAATAACCAGCGTTGAGACTTTGTTTAAGTTCATAATTAACGAGTAACAACACCCTTTTGGGAATTCATTAATTTGAAGCTTAGAGCATTATTCATTCATAATAATTAGCTTAGCAAAAAGATTATAAAGCTAATTCATTATAGTGTAACTAAAAAAAAAAAAAAAAGAAATGTGAAACCGCGCAAAAATGCTGGATTATAAGTGCTGTTTTTCAAATCAAGAGTAATATTATTTCTTTAACAGTTGCAAAATCATCGATGAGTTCATCATACTCTAGTTCTTCAACGATTTTTCACGCTACAATTTATTACATATGTATACTGTTAAAAAAAGCGGGCCCAGTTCTCTCGAACTGATAGAACTGCCTTCGCTAGGGCCCTGTGTGAGATACGAAACAAATACATTTCACAGAGACGATAAATCTCCAAGCCAGCATGTTAGGGAGGTGAAGCCAGTGTTACGCAAGCAACTTAAAACGAGGCAAAGTCATGATGCCTAATCATAAACACTGATATGAACTAATTGCCTTCCAAATAACTCAACACGACCGCTTATGCAAGATCTGATATTCTTAACGGTGCAAAGCTCAATGTGAAAGTGATCAAAAGATTCAATGGTTTATCAATACTTCTAGAAATCAAAACTGAACTTAATTTTTTTTTCCCAGTTTCACTTTCCCCAACTACTTCATGCAGTTAAGTGAGATGCATGCTGGCTTTGTGTCTGGGTTCATATCATATATAGCCTAGTATGTTATCAGGGTTGTGATATTCCTACAGCTCTGGTTCTCTTCCTTTTCCTGGAGCCAGTAACTCTAAATTAGAGATGAACCACTCTTCATCGCTTTCATGCTCAAGAGGGTGGTTACTGCAGCATACAAATGAAACTATAAGGGCCCCTGATAAAAAAAAATAATAATAACGTTTTCTTTATTTTCCCAAGGAATAACCAGATCTTCGTCTTAGTTGGATCAAGAGGGTGGTTACTGCAGCATACAAATGAAACTATAAGGGCCCCTGATAAAAAAATAAAATAAATAACGTTTTCTTTATTTTCCCAAGGAATAACCAGATCTTCGTCTTATTTGGGGCAGTTTAGATATCGAAGGATACATGCATATATACTGCGTGTGTGTGTGTGTGTGTCATAACTCAGGGCAGGCACATATCCAGGATTTTTGTTTGCGGGGGTAGTCCAAAAAAATTGCATATAAATAAATATATATTGAAAAGAAAATACAGAATCGCAGTGAGATTCTAAAAAATAACTCAAGGCAAGATTTTTAACATAACATAGTTAAAAAGCTGGCCCATTAAACTACTTTTCATGTTCCACTCCGATTCATTATGCTTCACTGCAAATCTCTACATCAAACAAATATTTACATCAATTTAAATATTGGCAAAAGCTCATGTTAAAATGCACTGGTTTTGAGATTATTCAAAAATAATGATTGTGCTACTGCAGAAAAACTATCTATCTATAAGATGCATATTTAAAATTTCTGGGGGGGGGGGGTTCTGGAACCCTAGATCTTACCCCCTGAATACGTGCCTGAATCAAGACATGATTACCGCACGGGCCGGCAGGTTCCGGGCCCTGGACACCCTCTTTAACACGTCTTTCTTTAACACGTCTTCTCCTTCATTAAATAGTTTTTTGAAATGACATCATCGATATTGAGCTTCTTTTCATTAGTATTACAGTAAAAGTAACATTTTATGTGCGGTTTTGATGCACTTTTCTGTCGATCAATCCCCAATGCTTTCATTAAAGGTATAGTTTAGTTCCAGTTTTCATAAAACTCTTAGTTAATGAAATTGTTGCCTCACTTTAAGATCGCAATTAATTTTGCTTTGGAATTTAGATTAAGTTATTCAATTTTTAGATTATTACGAATTCGAAGATTATTAATCAAAATGGAAAACCTTGCAGCTCTTACACAATCAAATTTGCTGTAAGAATGAAATATGAAACGTCTCCCTCATTTGATGCAAAAGTTAAGTAGAAGGAAATACGTAGCGGTTGCTTTGACTTTTTTTAAGTTTTCGCCAACTCATTCGTAAAGTTTAATTTTTTTTCCGACAAAGTGTTATAACAATACAAAAAGGTAATCTCTAATATTTTCACTAAAACGTTTTTTTTTTTTTCCAAAGCCAAAACGATTATTTTTTTCGCAAATTGCGAAGACTGTGATCAGCAGCACGATCTCTGTATATATATATATAGATAGTATACGATTAATTTAATGAGTCCCACGTGACACAATTTACCCGCGAGATTAACCCAGGCGAAGATAAGTTATTGTCTAACAATAAATGTCATTGCTAATGTTAAAATGACGCTCTACCATTCTTTCCAGGTTGTAACAGTGACTTGTAGTAGTGGACGTGGTACGTTTGCTTTGAGAATTTTAACGCTGACATTTTGTACTACGAACTAAAGTTTTTGATTAGAGAGACGGTTGAGTGTTGTAGCTCACTCGAGTAACTTTTTATGTGCTATATATTTGCGCTTATGCTATTTAAGTTCCTACTGTACAGTGCATCCAGCTACGAATAAACTATAGTAAATAAAAGAAAGAAGAACGACTTTCATTTTAAATATACTGAGAAGGTATTTCGGAAGTTCGTTCCCTGGAATCTGGGACGGGGGTTTCTTACTACTCTTGGAAAAGTGTGGGTTCGAGTTCTGAATAAGGAATGGATAACGTGTCTCCCATTTCTCCTTCCTATAAAGAACATGCCAAAAGCGTCTACTGTTGGAGCTCGCGCCATTCGCTGAAAGTCGGATCGTGAGTGCCTGCGATGAAACCACAGAGTTAGTTATTTATTTATTTTGCTTCGGGGTTAAATGACCTCTGTCAGAATCTAAGGCATCTACTATCGCTAACGTAGGAACACGGATTCCAGGGAGGATAGCAAAGCTAAGGTGAGGCTCACCACCTATGCCTCATTCTGGACCAGCTTGACACCGGGACATACATGGGATAATGGGGGATCCCCCTTTCTCAAAACAAGTGTTTGGTTTGAAAGTTTTTGACCCAGATGCAATTTATGCTTTTTTTAGTTTTTTCGTTTGGTGGTTAAATATGCAAGAGATAAAACTAACGGAAGTGTGGAAGCCCAGTACTTTTCGAAAGATCAATTTCTTGGGAGAAAACGACTCTGAAATATGAGAAATCACTCAAATTTGTTACACTTTTATCAGGCAACAAAAAGATTTAAATAGCTGGGATTATTTCCTTCAACTGAATGTTTTTTTTAATCCCTGTCTGAACAAAACTAAAAGAATCGATATGGGATTACCGTTAAAATATTCACTTCCTTCATTCAAGCAATCGCTGATCGCTTTCGTTTCAGTTTTAATTTAAAACACAATCTGTAAAACTGAGGGAAAGGGTCTTTAAATCATAAATTTTATATTTCTCAAAGTCTTGATATTTGATAAACGGCAGATATCAAATACGATTTATTGTTTTATAGATAGGAAATGCATTCACGGGAGTATCGATGGAATGAATACGGTCGCAAAACCACGGCCGCGCATTGACGACAGATCCCAGTTGTAGTATTAAATAAGCACATGGAAATACTTTTGAAGCTATTGTTCTATACTACGCGTGTCCTGAATCGTAAATGCACTGCCTAAAATTGTTATCGGCGCTAATCCATCACATAGCTATGAAACAGTTTCATATTTTTCTCATTTTTTCCTTTCTCAATAAAACCGTTTGAAGTGCCTGTAATGGCTTGTGTACTCCATCACAAACTTTCTTTTATCTCATATGAAATTGGCTTAATTTCCTGCACTTGCTTATCGCCGCGTGTTCAAACTTTCTATGGAATTCCTGGAACAATAACGCATTCCATTTGTTATCTAGTTAGTAACATATTTTGGGTTACTTGCTGCAGTTTTTCTACATGACAATTTTCCACTCATGGCAACGTTTTTTGACCCACTTTGACAAAGGGGAGATATAGATTATTTGAAAAAAAATCATGGGCTAGCTGAGTGAGATTTAGTTGCAAAATTACCGATACCAAAGGAGAATGAATAACATAATCCTGAAGCAACGTAATGCGTAATTAACGTATCCAATAAATTATATTTTAATGATTTTATAACCTGAACGTAAGTTTTCTGTATACTGAAATTTCGGCTGCAAGCCACCCTTCTGAAACACTTATCCGTCAATTTAAATTCCTTTAGTATTTAGCAACTTAATTCAAGTCGTCGTGAAGAAAGAGTTAAGAGTGACTTCTATTCAGGAAGAAAAGCCCAGATGTTTGATTATAGAGAATTGGCATAAAAACAGCTATGGTTTTGGAGGCATGTGGAAAAAAAAAAAAAAAAAAAGGTGTGGTATTTATTGATGCTTTGCAGTCAGCTGAGTTGTGGCTTATGCTTTATATATAATCTGTTAAGAGTTATTTATATGTGTTATAATCAACGTAAAAAATTACAGTTCATCGCTCGGATTTTCACAGGGTCCGATTCGGAAGCTAGCTAACCAAGCGTTTGTCTTTAGCGCTCGCTAACTGGCCGAAGCAGCAGTTGAGTACATTTGAAGTAATAATAACTTTACAGAACTAGGTGAAATATAACCACCCCGGTGGCGTGCGCAATGGTCTAAGCGTTGTCTTCTAACCGTCCGTACGAGTAGGCTCGAGCTCCGAACGAGCCATGAATGGTGCGCCTGTCCCACGGTACCGGCCCTCCCCGGAACCAATGGCCTCAAATTAGGGACGGACGACTGCTTATAGCCTTTTAGAGATTCTTACGCTGGTCATTAAACCCTGAATCATAAAAAGCTAAAGTAAGTTTCCTTTTTCTTCCTTGTTGTCTGAGGCGTCAAAATATCTCGGTCTGGTCTCGGCTTTTCAACAGTTTTGGGTATCTCTTTACACCAATTTTACGACTGACGGAGGAAGTGTAGAAACAAAAGTGAAGTTATCCCTAGCCTGTGCATCATTAAAAAACGCGCTTGCAGTAGGTCTGAATGAATTTTGTTTCCCATCGCATTAAATTGTTTAGTTACTAAGGGAAAAGAGATTGTTTTCGTAAAATGGGAAATATGTACGGTATATCAAGAATTAGTGAAAGTGCTATCCCCCACTCACAAACCCGCTTGGACAACATGGTGAGGTTTGTGTCCCAATCATTCCAAAGCTCAAATGCCACTTTGAAGAATGTCTTTCAATCGTTGGACTGGGAAGACAAAGGGATAAAGACTAATGGAGATAGTTTAACCCACCTTCGTTTCGCTGATGACACCACTATTTTTACAAGTTGAGCTACAGTGCTATTTTTACAATTGAGCTACAGTGCACATGAGCAAAAAAAAGGGGTTAAAAAATGAAGTAACAGAAAACAAAATTGATGTGCAATGCTTCAACAAGAACTGAAGATTTAACGCTT
Source organism: Macrothele yani (assembly GCA_039090855.1). Classification (NCBI taxonomy): domain Eukaryota; kingdom Metazoa; phylum Arthropoda; class Arachnida; order Araneae; family Macrothelidae; genus Macrothele; species Macrothele yani. The sequence goes on along the minus strand of CM077018.1, from coordinate 104,554,346 downwards.
GCTAAGACAAGTCTAGAAGTAACCAATGCCTAGATGTACCTTGGACAGCAAGTATCAAGTGAGGGCCATATCAAAGAAGAAATTAATAGGCGTATAAAATTTGGCTGGAGAGCATTTGTAAGGAACTGTACAGTTTTCAAGAGGAATCTGATATTAATGTCTTAAAGGAAAAGTATTTAATCAATGCATCTTTCCAGTTCTTACTTAGGAAGCAGCAACATGGACTTTTTTATTAAAAAAGGTATTCAGAGGCTGCCACCTCAAAAGAGCACGAAGAGAGATGCATGCTTGGTATTACCGGGAAAGATACAAATTGAAATACATGGATTTGGGAAATGACAAGAGTTGATAAGATCATGATCAAAGTGAAGACCCTCAAGTGGCAATGAGCTGGACATACAGCTAGAACTGACCACTGTTGGACAACTGAAATTCTAGATTCGATAGCAAGGGACAGGAAAAGGTCCAGAAGAAGACCACGTGGGAGATGGGTGGATGAAATTCGAAAGTATGCTGGAGTGATTTGGAAGAGGCTGAGTAATATATATGTTAATATAAAAACAAAATCTTTTTACTTCACTCCTTGTTCTGTTAAAATTTTCTTTTCTTCAGAATTAATTTGTGCGTCTAGGTTTTTCAATCGTTGGTTTCTTTTAGCTTAATTTGGGTTTATTTTGGCTTTCTCTTCTTTAAGATATTTTTTTTTCCATACGAGTGACATGTATTAAAAAGGAGTAACCCCTGTAAGTTCCGAAATATAAGATATCATAAATCAGATTGCCAAAGCGTGTGATGTCTAAAACAAACTGAGATACGAGTTTGTGTCATCTTACTAGAGATAATATCTGTTATAGAAGAGAGAAATTGCATGCCATTTTCTTACGATTAGTGTAACCAATGAGTTTACATCCAGTACTGAGGAGCACACTTCGAAATTTGTAAATTTTATATTGCATGCAAAATTGGTGTCCATATAACTAACTGATGTGAAATAGAGATGAGTTCGGGCTCAATTTTAGGAGCCCGGGCCCGGATTCTTGGAAAATTTTGCTTATCAAGGCTTGCATTCATGCATTATACACTGGCTAAATATATGGCCCAAGCAAGGATTAGTTTAAAAAGTTTAGTTCAGTTAATCCACTTCGCAATATTAATATGTTTTTAGAAATACTACGCATAAAGCCAAATGTTCTAAAATGTGGATTTTAAAATAAATAAATAATCAACGTGCCCTTTGACCGTATCAGGGGAATCAGTAATTTTGGTGAAAGCTGAAGAAAAGAAAATCGTTTACAAACAAAAAATTCCACTCGTTATTTCTTTTTGATTTCTAAATTTACTTTTATTTTGAATAAATTGCATTATAAAACGTACAACGCCGTACAGACAGTTGCAAGTGTTTGAAATTTTGACTCTAGAAAACTAATCTTTGCAATATAATTTACATATATGCTAATTGGTAAAGGTAGTTTAGAGTCATGTAGTAGAATATAAAAAAAAGCATGTAGAGAAATTTCCAAAATAAAAAACAAAACAAAAAACGTAAAAGCATTCCATACCATATTAATCTGCATTTTGTAAGATTAACAAAGCTTTGCGCTTAATAGCATAATAATCACAATATTATCATATGTGTGTGCAGTTTCCAGATCAAGTTCATCATGAAAAGAGAGAGAGAGAGAGAGAGAGAGAGAGAGAGAATTGCATCTAATGCCTCAGCGCTTCAACTTGATCTTCTTAAAGTCGACCTGCTGCACTAAAAACCAACGTCACCCCAAAAATCGCGGGAGTGAGGAAATTTTAAAAAATAAATAACAATACTTTCAACTGCACAATTTTGGAAATTAATACATCATTGTCAAGATAAGATTCTTGATTTTTAATAAAATACAGAAAATGGGAATGTGATTTTTTCCCAGTTTTCGATACCAGACCTCCTTAAACTAATCCTTGCTTCGGCCATAGCTTTGGACAATGCATAATGCAAGTTTTGCTTAAGCAAAATTTGTCTTGCAATGGCAGCTAGCTTAGGAAATTGAAAATCCTTCCACCATGGTAACAAATCCACAATGAAATTCAACACGCGTAATTCAGCCGGGCTCGGAATTACACGTGTTGAATTAATTACAGTAATGAAATTCAAGACGTGTAATTCCGAGCCCGAGCCCATCGCGGGTTTTTCGGTAGTTAATAAATTCTGAGCCCGTCCGAGCCCGGGCCCGAGCTCATCTCTAATATGAATGACACGAATTTGAGATTTAGCTTTAGATCAGTGGCAATTTTAGAATATTTACTTCTGTTAGCTTTAGATCAGTGGCAATTTTAGAGTACTTTCTTCTGCAGCCTGGAAAAAGCTTCTCTGCTAAATAACCTAGAAAGTCACAATTACCAAAAAAAAAAAAAAAAAACTCAGTTTATTAGCTAAAAAGATTAAAAAAATAAACCATATGATCCTGCGAAGATATTTTGCCCTTAGGTTTTATTTCTGCGACCCGAAATATTTGTAGTCAGAATAATATGTACGTGCATTGAAGCATTTTATAATAACACAGAATTTTGGCTGATATTTTATGGCAAAATCCCCTTTTTTATTTCCGATTTTTATCACAGAAGACGTCTTAAATTTTATTTATGGGGATTGAAAAGATTTTAAGTCTTCTTTTTTTTTCCTTCAGGGAAAGATTTTAAGCCAGAAATGTGGGTTTTGTTTCCTTCCCTTTCTTTCATATTTTTAAGTTACAGAAGGAAGAACGGTAATTTTCGTTAATTAAAACATATTAAAAAACATGCGGGTGAGCTTAAATAGAAAAATGCACTGCTTCTAACGTTTGTCAGGGAATCCCACTATTCTATGGGAATATGCGATTTTTAAATATTATTTGCAGCAATTATTCACACGCATTATCAGATTTAAATTAACTAAACTTTCTTGTCATTCCAGCTGATCAATCAACTAAAAAACCATTTCTACAAAAATCCTTTCGTAGTTCCGTAAACTGTTAGGAATTTTTTAATGATTGAGTTATTTCAATCGGCACTGGGGATTAAGGAACTTCGGGAAATAAATATTCGATGATAGTTGTGTATTTCTTTCATTATCTTTTCGGTGACTGCGTCAAAACATCTTGACGCTTTTACTAGTATTATCCGAACGGACAACCAACCCACAGCGCTAAATAATTACGCATTGTATTCAATTTAATTGATCTAGGAGAAAGAATACATGCCAAATGATGCTGAACAAGAGATGAATAAGGGCACCTCTAGTTCTACGCTAGTCATCTTCTATAAACACAACAGCACAGATGTTCAAAATATTCGTAATTTTGTCTTATTATGGTTGGAAATAGAAATTTAGAGTATAAAGTGTTCGACACTTGTTTATACTCTTTTGAACGGATTACCGAATGCTTTCAAACTACCTGCAGATTCAAAACTGTTTTGACTATAGGGTAAACATAAACAAAATAGAAAAAGTCGAGCGTGTTTACGATTGTTGCATGTAAGTGATAAGTTATTATATTATGGCATTTCCCCTCTCCACATTTAGTGCACCGATTAAATGATAAAAGGAGAGTTCATTTCTATTGTCAGAAACACTGATTTCTAATGTTAATATTTCTAGCTATTTTAAATAAAAATAAATGTTAATTTCCATCACATATTTTGAAGAGACGAGTAAACGGAATGCGCAAGTAAATTAAAATGATATTTATGCGGGAGAAAAATGTGTTATATTAAGAAAGCAAGCTTTCTTTCTGCTTTTTCTAGAACGGCATTTTAATATTCAGAAATTTTAAATTAATGGAACCATATGTAAAAATGTTATTTAGCTTTCTTTTGTAATATCGAACCCAAATATGGGATCTTTCGTCTAGACACAAAACCAAATTTCTGAGCATTTTTTCTGCTGTCCATTTTCAAATCTATCGTATTACTACATTTGTATCTATTTTAGAGGTTACTTTAGCCTTAAACGGATGACAAGTTTTACTGTTACACATGAATTATGACGCGTTATTTCATTTTCTCAGAAACGCCCTCAATCTGGGTAAAATTCCAAAACACTTTTTTTTTTTTAAAGTAGTGTCGTTTTAAGTCGTATTTTAGTTATAAAATAAAAAGAGTAAAATTTTTTGAAGTATTATTACTCAGTGCTCAGAAGAACGCTCATGTACTGTAAAATTTCATTATAAGGAGTTGTACAATGAACTGAAGATGTCAGTTTAACATGAAATGAAAAATTTTATCCCTTTTATTATCGGTAGTCCTATTTAGTGCTGAGCGAATGGCAAAAACTTTGCACCACAGTCGAGTTGTCATTTAACTAAATAATTTGCCAATATAAAATAAAAATGAAACTAAAAGGTCACCAGATATAATTTTCATAATTTAACAGCAACAGAAGTCAGGTGATAAAGTGGGATTAAAATAAAAATTAACTTTCAAATATTTATTCACGTCGCATAGGGTTTTGTCACTATAACAAGGACCACATTTTTGACACATGCGTGTCAATAAATACACGCGATTTCATCATTGAGTTTATCATTTATATCATTGGGTATCAATTTCATCATTGATTTCATCCTCGAGTTTCCTACACAGAATCTACAAAATTTTAAACGAGTCACGCTTCATATCAAAGCTTCGTCTATGTAATAAAAAAAATATATATATATAAACAAACTTTATCTGTTCACAGTACATATACATGTACGTACATGTGTAGGAAAAGCTTGGATTCTAATCCTGTCTGTCTAAAAAAGGTTGTTCTGAAAATGCTAAACATTTTTTTACACTTTTGAAATTGATAACGATAAGATTTAATAAAACATTTTGCATTTCTGGGGAGAAATAAGATTCGGAAAGTTAATTTTCGCAATCTTTCCCACTTCACCTGACGAGTCTTTAAAAATGTTTTCATGTCATAGATTTTACTTTTAAAAAATTCAAATGAGAGGACAAAGCGTGCTATGCAATTCCTTAAACAAAATTAAATGGGCATTTTATTGCGGCCCGCTTATATATACACAGTAGGTGCACAGCACTCGAATTACGGTATCTAGTGTTTGGCACGTAAGTGAAAAACACCAATTATTTCATACACATATAAACAAGTTTATAATCAAACCTTTGGTCGTGCCTGCTCTTCTCTGGAATAAACTAGAGGTGATTGAGGTGGCCAGCACACACACACACACACACACATGAATGTCAATCCAGTTTCATCCCTCAAGTTATCGCGGAATTGTGCAACAACTGGTGATCATTAAAAGATCTCAGAATTTTTCAAACAGTGCTAATTTTTCTGCGCTCTCCACGCTGGTTACTAGTTGGTTACTTGACAGCCATGGTCCCAAATCATTTCATTATGTGAGCATCAGTTGCTGTTAGCTGAATAAAACCACAGTCTTTGGAAGTAAATCATTGATTGATGACTACATTTTGTCTTATATTGCCTTCAATATCACTTACCAGTATTCATATACATATATGACAGTTAAGATATTTTGTTTGGCTGTTTCTAGGGAAGAGAAATCAGGTACGTAAATGTTTTTCGTAAAGATCTGTTTTCGCGCATATTAAATAATGATGATTAAAATTTAAAGGAAAAAATAATTCTGTGGGAATGTACAAGATTACTTTTTTTAAAATTTTTTTAAAATTTTTACTTCTCCCTGTATTTACTTTTAAGAAAAAAAAATCTACAGATAGAATTTAAAATTTGATTTAAAGACTGAAGAATTTGCATTTCGATTTCTACACAGCAGTCTTGCATCATAAAATGATCCCAGTTAGATGTTTCTTGAACTCACGTGTCATCGCGACCAAGTGCTGTTACAGTCCAGTGGATTTCCAGCTAAAGACTGGAGATAATGTCGGTATTTGTCCAGAGCAGTTAATGCTGTACCGGGACAGGTAAATGCTGTATCCAGGCATGATGAATTGTTCCTCGTTAGGGACAGGAATGATGTAGAAGAAGGAATTGGAACGTTTTGTCGCAACATGATTCTCTCTGTTCCAGTCTTTCCCTCGGAAACCTTGTCACCTATAATCCTATCGATAGAGAAGCTAGGTTTCGAAGATGGGACAGATTTGGCGCACTGAACTGAGGAAACGTCGGGCGTTTGAAGCACTGTAGGAGGGCACATGGTGTTAGATATCGGCGCATGAAGACCTAAATTAAGTGGGTGAAGTGAAACTCTCGCCAAATCCTGCGGTGTGAGAAGCGGAACGGGCGGAGGCATATGTGGCATGTATGGGTAGCCTGCAGCTAGTGCCATGGGTGCATGTCCAGCAAATAAACCATGCCGATATGGATCAAGTGTGGAAGCCATAAAAGCAGAGGGATCTTTTAATGCATAAGCCTGTTGGCGTTTGTACCTTTTTCGCCTCCTTAAAAAACTACCATTGTCAAACATATCCTCACTGGCAGGATCAAGAGTCCAGTAATTTCCTTTTCCTGGATTTCCGGGTTCCCTTGGTATTTTCACAAAACAATCATTCAAACTTAGATTGTGCCTAATGGAGTTCTGCCACATAGGATATTTTTCCTTGTAGAAGGGAAACCTATTTTTTATAAAGTCACATATGCCACTGAGGGTTAACTTCTTCTCTGGTGACTGCAATATCGCCATAGTGATAAGAGCAATATATGAATATGGTGGTTTCACTAAATGTCCCTTTCCCTTGGATGAGGAATCGTTTAAGTTCAGTCGTTGCTGATCAGAATTTGTATCTTCGGTCGTATCGGTTGTATCTACCTCTGCCACACCTCCTCCGTCCAGGTCGCTGTCGGGAACGTCACTGTCTGAATCAACGGACACAAGTGCGTCGCTGTCCGCGTGTTTCAAGTCCGACATCAGCAGAGGCTCGCAGTGATCTTTTTTTCGGCAAAAGCCAGGTTGAGGAGGTATATTGGCGTGCTGAAGCGCTTCCATAATGCAGCGCGGGGTTATTGGTGTTATTATTGCCTGGCTGTGGCCTGGCTCAGCAGGTACGGAATAGCGCATCGACCCGGCAACCGCCTCTTTGACCAAGGGATTTCACGGTTCTTCCACCAGACGCAACCAACGATCATCAACTCACCAACTCGCTGTTCCAGGGAACTGTCCCCCACTAAAACTACTCAGCTACACTCGCTGACTTCATTCGTGGCTTGTTCGACCAATCGAGAGGCGTCACAATCACGTGAACACCAGAAGGCGAGGCGCGAACTCAAGGAACCTCCTACTATGTCATTATTTATTCATGAGGGTGAACTGTTTCTTCGCGCGGGTGCCATGGATCCACAAGAACGCATATTACACGATGATGCCCATTCGTATTTACCTGGGTCATGAGGTAGGTGAAACAGCTGATATTTTTAATAGCAGTAACAGTTTACGTGCTCGCAAAATAGTTTACGAATCACAATATTTCTCTTTTTTTTAGATAATTGCAAACATACGTTTGAGAATGTTATCACGTAGTGTTTGTTTATTTATAAGAAATGTGGCTTAGATTTTCCTGGAGTTTGCGCTTTCTATTTACGTGAATGAGTACCTTCCGTTATTCTAAATATCCTTCAGAATTATTTATCTAAATTTAATCAAAATGATAAAACGCACTGGATGTTTCAAAAAAATTTAACAAATTCATTAATCAAAAAATAGAAAAAGAAATTTCTGCAGGAAAATTTATGAGTGGAGTTTCATTTTTATCATTAACACATGCATTTTAAAGCAGACTCAAATGGAAGGAAAAACTGGAAAAACATTTTAACGAGGAAATTGCTAAGAATTGCTATGCAAAATCGTAGAACAGTTTTTATAAATTTTGTAATATGCAAAATATCAGGCGTGGGAGATTTCAGTGAATTTCTCTTCAGCGTTCAGCAGAATCTCCCAAGTTATAATTTTTATTCGAACAAATTTATTGAAACAAGTATCGCGCCATTTCTACATCCTTTTAACGAAACATTAAAAAAATATATATTTCAGGTGAATTATGGCTATCTCATATTCATTTAGCTGTTCTTATGAAGTAGAAAAATAGCTGCTGTTTATCCCCATGTATACACACTGCTTGATCAATTAATTAGCTACACTCTCACATGACACCTATGGAAAAGAACCTCACAAGTCGTGAGTTTATTAAACTAAATTTTGCATGTAAGAGTTGTTGTTCTGAAACGTTAAGTGAGACCAAAGCTTCGTAAAGCACGTGAAATTGATCATCATTGATTCATCATATTTTAGAAGCGCAGGAACCTAAATGACTCAAATCAGTTATCTGTTTTTTTTAAGGTTTTTCTGTTCTAAACTTAATTAAATAAGAAAAATCACGTGATATCAGGAAATGTTCAAACTTTGCGTGACAAAATTCTTTTAAAGTTTTATCTGAAATTATGCTAGAAATAATATTCTGGAGAAATTGGTCTCAAATGATTTAAATTCTTATTGTGTCATTTCAACGTATGCGTAGCAATGGGGGTGGGGGCAGAGGGAAAGCACAGGGGAGTCAGTAGCCCCTGACCACCAGTCTATCGGGTCGACGAAAAAGTTGGAATTATGCTATGGCAGAGGTGGATCCAGAAGTTTAGCTTGGGGAGGGAGGGGAAGCCTTGTTCTGGTCTAAAAAAAGATGGATGGAGAGACTGTGGATTGAGGTCTCCCCCCCTCTCCAGTGACAGATCCAGGATTTTCGTGGGGGGGGGGAGAATAACCGGGGACCTTTCTGTTATTTTCCTGCAAAATGAAAAAGTGTTCTTAGTATATCTATAAATTCTTCCAATTATTTAACGAAAGTAAATATACTTTTAAGTAATACTTTCTTTCACGAAAAAATATTCAATTTGTTATTAAAACCTAACAAACCGAAGCTTTTCCTTGGTTCCTAAGGGAGCGCCCCCTCTCAATCCGCCCCTTCCTTTCTCTCTCACAGACAGACAGACACACACTGGCAGAGCTTCCCCTGCCTGGCATTGCACGGCTTTTTAAAACTTTTCCATAAAAAAATTGTGCAACATTTTTAAAATAAAAAGTGGGAAAAGTAACTGAAAGATTAGCACTACGTTCCTGGTGTTCAATTCCATGCTTTACGAGGAAATGAGCTCCGTGCTTTTTAAATATAAAGTCTGGATAGAATCTTTCGAAATAATTTTGAGCCCTTCAATTTGCGCCACTTAATTTAATATACCTTTTTTTTTAGTTTGAATCATCGGATCATTCCTGAGTAATATGACCGGTAATTCCTCTTTAAAATATTCTTTTATTCTTTCGCAATGCATGATACCCACCTCTCTTGTGAAAGGAATTTCCATTTACTTCATCAAGTCATTCCGGCATTATTCATTGTCTTGCTGGCGATTTTCTCCCGGTCGTTTCTGTAAATATTACATTATTATATTAAACAAAACATCCCCATTGCTTTTCGTGATCAGCCAAAATCTCTTTTCCCTTTCGCTATCAGCTTCCTCTGTTTCTGAGATTCTAGCTTTTTTCTTTTTTTTTCTTTTTGTTATCTCTCTCTGAATGAAGCAAGAACAGATAAATTAATCTCCAAAGTCACAGCAAATTTTAATCGTTATAAAACCTTCTACAAAAAAAAACTGTATTTATGACTATAATTTATACAAAAATTATACGATCTTGGCCATTTAAAATGAAAAAGTCTGGGGGATCCCCCACTCTCCCCCACTGGATCCGCCAGTGCGCTGTGGAAGCACATCACATGCAGAAAATGTTCTTGTAATTTAATGTTCACTGTTTCTATTTTTTATTTTGTTCCGGAGTTTAACGATCACCATGTGCAATTCTTAACGTTGCCTGTTCCTAATTTGGGACTGCTGACTGGTTCCAGAAAAAATGAAACGGCCAGCGCCATCAGACAAATACACAACCCATGCCTTATACCGGGGACTCGAACCCAGACCCATCTGGGATGAATCGTCAAAAGCCAGCACCGAAGTTCACTCCGTCACCATATTTGCGATAAATTTTCTGTTTTGTTTTTGACTTGCCATTTTACTAAACTCGGGACAAAGCTAACCTGATTACATTGTTAATGCTGTGAAACCGATTCACCGACAAAGATATCTCTTGTGTATCAGTATTTCTTCGCGCACTGAAGGGGTGCCACGTGGCGCGGACTTTTCTCCTTAAGGGTGACTTAAGGAAAGACAAAAGGAAACTTCCCGCGTTCCATCATGATGTCACTCTTCAATCCCCACACCTTCTCAACCTTTCTGACCACCACACAAGCGATTTCTCAATGAGTATTTTAACCCTTTAAGCGGCCGATGTATCTGGACCAAATGCTGCCCACACTTTTCTGCGCTTCGCTCATAGAGGTCTGGATTTACGAAAGCTTTGACAAAAAGATTCCTTTCACCTCTTCATCTCAGATGTACCAACCACAAAGCTGTCTCTGGTCTTAAATTACCTCTCTCTGTCACTCCGTCTTTTTCTCCCTGTCTCTGCATCTCTCCGCCTCTCTCTCTCTCTGTTTCTCTTTATCTCTGTCTCTCACTCGATCTCTCTGACTCTCACTCCGCTCTGTCTCTCTTCCTCTCTCTCTGTCTGTCTTTCTGTCTCTCTCCCCTCTCTGTCTCTCACTCGATCTCTCTGACTCACTCCGCTCTGTCTCTCTTCCTCTGTCTTTCTGTCTCTCTCCCTCTCTGTCTCTCTCACCTATCTCTCTGTCTCTTTCTATGTCTCTCTGTCTCTCACTCTATCTCTCTCTGAACCTCTCTCCTGTGTCTGTCTCCCTGTCGCTCTTTCCCTCCCTCTCTATCTGTCTTTTTCTCTCTCTGTCTTTCTTTCGCTATCGCTCTCTGGCATTTTCTGTTCTAGCACTTTATTCCCTGCTTCATGACTGAAGTCCCGATGGGTAACGGCTACTTTCCCTGGCGCGGACATAATGCGACAGGGGGTAGAAACGATCGAGTGATTCAAACATACAACGCTCTCTGATGGGTAAGATCACTCGTTTCAGCCTCGTTCGGTCAACTTCTTAGACAGGGAATTCATTCATTCAAGCTGATACCAGCTCATTTTTCTGACCCCGAGTTAATTCGTTCCAGCCGGTTAAAGGGTTAAAACAGTAACCACGAAGAAAGGAGCATGCTTAAACGCCAAAGCATTATCTCCCCACTTGCCCTCAGGCTATCACAATTCTCCCCTCCTGTGATATCACCAAAATGGGAATATTTGTATTTTTTAGAAACGCGACCAAAACTGGGATCTTTATTTTTATAATGTACGTGCATACATTTAGAACATCTATATATCCATATCCTTTTTAGGTCTCAGTTCAAGCTTGAACACGGCTTTTCAACTGGATTTATATTATGCAGTGGAAGTACGTACTCCGTAACTTTAACTCCATAGTCAGGTTAGCCTTGCCCCGGAGATGCCATGCATTTTCGGTACTCCTTGATTCGATCGGGTACTGACGCATGATATATAAAATGGAACCTCTGTTATACGTTTCCCAATTATACGCTTTTACCTTTACACGTAGTCCTACGTTAGCTCAGATATTTTGTTGTAGTTTCTGTAGCTTTTTTAATTCGGTTATACGCAATTCATTTACACTTTTTTTTTAATTGGAGGTTTAACGACCACCGTGAGCAACTCAATAAGCTATATAAGCAGTCGCCCGTCTCTAATTTAGGGCCACTGGTTCCAGGGAAGAGAGAAAGCCAGCGCCGTGAGACAAACACAACATCCATGCCTCACCGGGTTTCGAACCCGGACCCATCTCGGACGAATGGTCAGAGGCCATCGCCTAGACCACTGCGCCACGTTAAAATTTGATTTTCCAATTATAAAAAATACACGGTTCTTTGATACTTTTATATTACATATCCTGATATGTTACAACTCCGAGAGAATCGAGACAGCTGTGCTCTGTTCCTTCATGGTGCAACCAAAGTTGTACCTTGATCCCATCAGAGCAGAGGCGTAGCGAGGGGGCGGCCCTCGGATCCGGAACACCCCTTGAGAATGGATTGAGTACGAATTTAAAGCGATATATATGAATATATGAGGCTTTCGCTAATGAACCAAATCCACCACCCCTTCCCTCCCCCTCCCCTTAAGAAATTTCTGGCTACGCCACTGCATCAGAGAAGGATACGTTGCTTACTTTGGGTTTGGATGAAAAATTGGTTTCGCATTTCATAACTCAAACTGTCATGTACTACAGAGGTGAAAACATGTGTCAACGACAAATCTCTATGGAGACATTCTGTTCGCGTAGCTCAGTTGGGAGAGCAACTTACTCCGGAGTGAGGGGGACACGGATTCGATGGCCATCGCGGACAAACTTGTGTTTTCACAACAAACATGTGCATTATTTAAAGATGGCTATATCTGTAGGACGTAACGTTCTGGCTCTTTTATTTCGTACCGTAGTAGGATAGAATCCTAGATGTATCCCACACACATCAGTGTCCAATATTCTAGTTTCAAATTGATGTACCCAAGAAAAAAATGCTGTTAATTTCGTGTGTTGCACATTGAAGCACTGGTCTCCGATTCTTATTCGTGAGCAGGGCCGGCTTTAGGGCGGCGCAGTCGCACCGAGCTGAACTTTTCTTTCTTTCTTCTTCTCTCTTTTTTTTTTTTTTTTTCTATGTGGTACACTATGTAAGGAAAGAAGGAAAATACCCCACGAGTATTGTAATTCGAGACCGCGATGATTGGAAAAGTCACTGGAGCAATCCAAATCCTCACAATAGAATATCGTTGCAATTAAGCGCTTTTTAAATGGAGCGTTGTTTTTGCATTGACTTTGAAATCATCACGCGTGAATATTAATTTATATTGTATATCTCTCATATGTGGCTGAAAACCATACAATCCAGGACATACACATAAAAAAAAAAAAAAAAAAAACTCCTCTAGGGCGTCAACAGATATCATCGCACCGGGCGATACGAACGCTAAAGTGAAGATTTCACTTAATCTAGAATCAGAAAATTTATAGATGGATAGAGTTGTCGAAAGAGAAGTTTGATTTTCATAGGCTTCATGATTTTTGCAATGCTATATAATACATTATAATTTGCAACGCTTTTTTTTTTTTTTCTTTCACCGCCTATTCGACTTTAAATAAATCATTATTAAGGAATATGCTTTATTCAAAGTATAAGTTTTTACAATATATTCAAGATTTCCAAGTTCTTTTTTTTTTACATTTATACGTTTTTTAAGACTATCCTCTTTAAAAACGTATAACGGGAGGTTCCACTGTCCTCTTTTTTGCTGTTTAATCTAGGTAAATGTTTTCGAGTATATTCTGAAATGAAATTCAATTTGCTTTGAATAAATTCTTAGAATATATTCAATGTAGAAACAGAACAAACTTTCCTCGGTTGGTGCTTACCGATACTAAAGTCACTTCCCGAAACCATTTTCTCAATCGTCTGAGTTGTTGCTCTTCAAGGGGCACAATAGGAGAGGTCGGAGCTAGTAGGCATTTTCTTAAAAAAATCGTTGAAATTAAAAAAAAAAAATCGTGGCCCATTTTGAAACATGCAATTTTGGCTATCGAACGATAATCACGGTTAACCTCTATCCCAGTTACATAAGCTGTAGTTTGATGAAATGGTGTCCTCTACGCATGAGCAAACTAGCCCTAAGAACGGGGCAGTAGCAGATTTAGAAGCTCATTTTGGGGGTGTTCCTCCGGTCTAAAAAAAAGAGACACTTTGTGGAGGGCGCGCGCACACACACACACACTATAAACTTAGAGCGCGCCGCTATAAACTCTGTTTATAGTGCGCACACACTATAAACAGAGCAGCACTTTGTGGAGGGCGCGCGCACACACACTGTAAACTTGGAGCGCGCCGCTATAAACTCTGTTTATAGTGCGCACACACTAACACTATAAGCAGAGCGACACTTTGTGGAGGGCGCGCGCACACACTATAAACAGAGCGGCACTTTGTGGAGGGCGCGCGCACACTACACTGTAAACTTGGAGTGCGCCACTATAAACTCTGTTTATAGTGCGCACACACTAACACTATAAACAGAGCGACACTTTGTGGAGGGCGCGTGCACACACTATAAACAGAGCGGCACTTTGAGGAGGGCGCGCGCACACTACACTGTAAACTTGGAGCGCGCCGCTATAAACTCTGTTTATAGTGCGCAGACACTAACACTATAAACAGAGCGGCACTTTGTGGAGGGCGCGCGCACACTACACTGTAAACTTGGAGCGCGCCACTATAAACTCTGTTTATAGTGCGCACACACTAACACTATAAACAGAGCGACACTTTGTGGAGGGCGCGCGCACACACTATAAACTTACACTATAAACTTGAAATTTTCAAAAAGCCTTGCGATGCACGGAAGGGGTATCGCAAGACTTTTTGAAAATTTCCATTAAAAATCGCTGTAAATTTTTAAATCACTAACTCGAACGAGAACTAGCACTAACTCGAACGAGAACTGAGAAATGGACACTATTTTCGTGGCGTTCAATTGCTCGCTTTTTGAGGAAGCCAACTTGATGTTTTTTTAAAATCTCATGCCTGGATAAAATCTTTCAAAATAAAGTTTGATCCCTTCTATTCCCATGGGCTAATTTAATAGAAAAATCTCCAGCTTGGGAATTTTGTTACTAGTTTTTCTATATGGCGCGATCGAGGTACGTACTTCGCTCAGTCACCCACACTACCTCACACACACTTCCAAGTGTGCTTCCCACGGTAACTTTTCCTGCTCCCAATATATGTATAATGATGCCAAACAATACTCAAAAAACAGAACAAAGGTAACCTATTGCTTTTTATGATCAGCCAAAATCTCTTTTCACTTCGGCTCTTTTCTGTGTGTTTCTAAACCGCTAGTTTGCCTCACCGATGGCTCAGTGGTCAAAGCGCTGACTTCAAACTGTTTCTTCGAGATGAGGCTGGGCTCGAATCCCGAAAAGGCCAGAATGTTGTGTTTGTCCTACAGCACTGGCTCTCTCCCTTCCCTGGAACCAGTGATCCTAAATTGGGGACGGGAAACAGCTTCTAGCACATCGAGTTGCTCACGGTGGTCTTTAAACCTCCAAACACGTAGAAAAAGACCTAATTTTATCGGGGTTTTCTTTCCTGCTGAAGCTAAAACAGAACATTTACCTTCAAATTTACAGCAAATATTACTGGTTATGAAAACTTTTACGAAAACCGGTGGATTTATTACTACAATTTTGCAAAGGTATTTGCATTAATTACTTAGATGTTGGCCGTTTAGGAAGGAAAAATTTGCTTTGGGAGGGTGGGAATCGCCCCCGCTACTGAGACAGGCTAGTTGGCGCACACTAAGGGACTTGTTGGCACACATTAAAAAGAAAAACAAAAAAACTACGCAGCTGTCATATACAACGAACACTGGTATTTAGCATCTGTGTGATTTTTTTTATGACATTTCACCGTAGTAACAACAGCAACTGACATCAAAAGTTATCCTCATAATGAGAAGATTCTCAGTCAACCTATACACAGAAGATAATTTTGTATCCAGTTATAGCAAAGAACAGGCCTAGAATTGCAAAATCCAATTTTACAGAAAACGTCTGATCTTTTTATCAGAAACTATCACATCTTTCTGTAGCCCACATTAAATAATGGAGGGACTTGTGTTACCTTGCTGCAGTACCTGGCTAGTGAACGAAAAGAAATGTTGAAATATTTGGCCGTACTTCGAATGAACTTTCCTTCGGTTTAAACCTCTTTAACAGCTCTCAAAATTGCATCCTTAGGAATTTAGGCTCTCTTTGTTTTTCTTTTATGTGGTATGTTAATATATATCACATAAAAGAAAAACAAAGAGAGCCTATATATATATATATATATCATCATCATCATCATTGTCAACCATTATCAATCCACTGCTGGACGAAGGTCTCCCCAAGTTTCCCTCCACAACGGTCTGTCTTGTGCCAGTCTCCTCCATGTCACCCCTGCATACTTTCGAATTTCATCCACCATTCTCCCATGTGGTCTTCTTCTGGGTCTTTTCCTGTCCCTTGGAATCCAATCTAAAATTTCGGCTGTCCATCGATGATCTGTCCTTCTGGCAGTATGTCCAGCCCATTGCCATTTCAGGGATTTAACTCTGATCATGATGTCTTCCACTCTTGTCATTTTTCGGATCCACGAGTTCCTCTTCTTATCTCTCCTGGTTACACCAAGCATGCACCTCTCCATGCTTCTTTGAGGTTGTCTGCAGCCTTTGTATGTCTCTTTTAGTTAAGGTCCACGTCTCCGCACCATACGTAAGTACTGGAAGGATGCATTGATCAAACACTTTTCTTTTAAGACATAATGGCATATTGCTCTTGAAAATTATGCTGTTTCTTCCAAAAGCTCTCCAGGCAAGTTTTGTACGCCGATTAATTTCTTCATCAATGTGACCCTCACTTGATATCTGCTGTCCAAGATAAACGTACGTGTCTGTTATCTCCAGCTTTTCTCCATCAATCGATAAATCTTCATTTCTTGTAAAAGCATTGAACATCACTTTTGTCTTCTGAAAGTTCATTTTTAATCCCACTTCTTTACTCTTGTCAGCAAGTTCCTGGATCATACTCTGCAGCTCTGATGGGTAGTTGCAAAAATGACTACGTCATCAGCAAAACGAAGGTGGGTTAGATAATCTCCATTAATCTTTATCCCCTTGTTTTCCCAGCTCAGTGACTGAAAAACACCCTCCAATGTGGCATTAAAGAGCTTCGGAGATATGGTGTCACCTTGTCTCACTCCCTTCCCAATTTTTACGTGTGTTGTATTTTCAAACAGCCTAATCTTTGCACTTGCATTTTCATAGATGTTATTAATAATATTAATGTATGCATCTTCAATACCGCAGGTTTTCAGAGCCATTGTAACTGCTGATGGTTTCACCGAATCAAAGGCTTTTTCATAATCGATAAAAGCCATGCACAATGGAAGTTCATATTCCCTCGCTCTTTCAATTAGTTCTCTCAGCACGTGGATATGATCTATTGTGCTGTAGCCACTCCTGAATCCAGCTTGTTCTCTCGGTTGAGCCATGTCCAGTGTTACCTTCAAGCGGTGTGAAAGAACTTTAGTGAAGATTTTATAAACTACTGATAGGAGGCTGATAGGTCTGTAGTTTCCGAGATCCTCAATGTCACCTTTCTTATGTAGCAGGATCATTGTAGCGGTGTTCCAATCCTCAGGAATCTTTCCTTCATTAAGGCATCGAGTGAAAATTTGGGCGAGTACTGTTTCAATTTCTCCACTTGCTTCTTGTATGATGTCTACAGTAATTCCATCTTCTCCTGGAGCTTTTCCTCGCTTCATGTTCTTGATTGCATGTGCAACTTCTGCTGGAAGGACTGGAGGAACTCTGGTACTGGTATCTTTCATGATGTCTGGAGTGCATATATCATCCCTTTCATATAATTTGGAGTAGAAATCTTTCACTCTTGTCAAAATTTCGCCTCTATTTCTTGTTACAGAACCATCTTCTTTTCTCAGTGCCATAATCTGTTTTCTTCCCTTACTGAGATGTCCCTTTGCTATCTTTAGGCTTTGGTTGTTTTCAATTGCTTTCCTCACTAGTTCACAGTTGAATCTCCTTACCTCTTCAGTGATACTTTTTCTTACTGTCTTGCATAGCTCTATATATTCCACTTTGGAAGTCACATCTTCTTTAGTTGTCCTCATCTCTCTTCTTTTTTGCATCAACATTTTGGTTTTTCCTGATAATTTGTTCACATGCAACTTGTTCTTAGACCCAGCTAATTTTGTTGCTGTTTCCATAAGAGCTTTGGTTACTTTTCTGTTAACTTCAGAGATGTCCACTTCTTCCGATGTTAGGCCTTCTAAAGCAGAGAACCTGTTCTTCAGTTCTAATTTGAAGGTATTATGGTGTTTTTAAGGTTGGTTATGTCAATAGATTTTGTTTGTCCTATGAGCTTGCCACGTTCAAGTTTAGTGTTGAGGTGCATCTTACATCTCACCAATCTATGGTCACTACCTGTGTTGAACTTGTTTAGCACACTGCAGTCTTCTATGACGAATTTTTTGTTACACATAATAAAATCAATTTCACTTGTCGTCCCATTTGGATGTCTCCATGTCCATTTCCTGTGTGGCTTTTTCTTGAAAAAGGAGTTCAAGATGAAAAACCCTTCTGCCTCTGCAAACTCAACGAGAGTATTTCCACGCAGGTTTCTGTTGCCATGACCGAATTTACCTACTGAAGTTTCATTCTGTTGCCGTTGCCCTATTTTTGCATTGAAATCTCCCATAATTATCTTCAAATGCTGCTTACCTTTATTATTTAGATGACAAATTTCCTCATAAAATTCTTCAATTTCTTCTTCAGGATGACTTGTGGTGGGTGCATAAGTTTGAATAATCTGAGCCTGGTATCTTTTCGAGAGTTGGATAACAAGTCTTGCAGCTCTGTCAGAGGAACTTTCAACTTCTACAACTTTGTCCTTCAGTTTCTTGTTTATTATAAATCCAACACCACTAGTTCTGCCAGTATCTGTCCCACGATAGTAGAAGAGATGTCCACTTTTCAGTTCGATGAGATCTTCTCCTTTTCTCCTTACCTCACTTAGCCCCACGATGTCCCACTTGATCCTTTGTAGTTCCTCTTCCAATTCAAGAAGCCTTGAATCAGAAGATAGGGAGCGTCCATTGTAAGTAGCCAAGGTCAGCATCAGATGGCAGCCTAGTCCGGTCCTCCGGGGATTCTTAGCACCCTCTGCCTTCATGTCGCACTGGCCGCTGCCTTGACCAGGTACATTCCAGCTGCCGGAGACTGAGGGCCAAGATTTAAGTTGTGGAATCATTTTGGAGGATATCATCATCATTGTGAACCATCATCAATCCACTACTGGATGAAGGTCTCCCCAAGTTTCTTCCACATCGTCTATCTTGCGCCGGTCTCCTCCATGTCACTACCGCATGCTTTCAATTTCATCCACCCATCTTCCATGTGCTCTTCTTCTGAGTCTTTTTCTGTCCCTTGGAATCCAGTCTTAAATTGTGATTGCTCATCGGTGGTCCGTTCTTCTGGCAACATATCCAGCCAATGGCCATTTTAGTGGTTTTACTCTGCTCATGATGCTTATCACTCTTGTCATTTTCCTTATCCACGAGTTTTTCTTCTCATCTTTCCTGGTTACACCAAGCATGCATCTCTCCATGCTTCTTTGAGATGTCTGCAGCCTTTGCATGTCCTTTCTAATTAAAGTCCATGTCTCTGCTCTATACGTAAGCACTGGAAGGATTCATTGTTTAAACACTTTTTTTTTTAAAGACATAATGGCATATTGCTCTTGAAAATTGTACTGTTTCTTCTAAAAGCTCTCCAGCCAAGTTTTATACGCCGATTAATTTCCTCATCAGTGTGACCCTTGTTTGATATCTGTTATCCAAGGTAAATGTAGGTATTGGTTACCTCGAGCTTTCCCCCATCAATCACAAAATATTCATTTCTTGAAAAAGCATTGCACATCAGTTTTGCCGAATTTCATCTTTAATCCCACTCCTTTACTGTTGTCAGCAAGATATGTCTCGAGGCACTGTCTCTCTCCTTTCCGTGGAACCAGTGGCTTTAAATTAAGGGCGGGAGACAGCTTATAGTCCATCGAGTTGCTCACGGTGGTTGGAACCCCTCCCCACTCCTACACACACACACACACACACAAATTATATCTGCAGCGTACCAAAGACAATACAGTCGAACTCGGAGTTCCGCATAACCCGAAGTTTTTAAAGATCCCTTCAACTTCGTAATGAACACGAACCACATATTACGAACACCATTTTTTTGGAGAAATCGCATATATCGAAGTTCAGTACTGTTGTTAGTACACAAAATGAATGCCATTTACCCTCTTTTTTATCCTTCTTCGTTCACCGGAAAATAAAGACAACACTGCTTCAGTTCCTTTTTTAACTTCTTCCAGCAGCTCCTCCATCAGTCCCCCACCACATGAACATTTTCTGGGCATATATTGTTATCTGTCTAATTCCCTCGCCACATTTCAATGACTTAATTACTGCTCGAGGCCGCCACGACTTGTCTGTATGGAGTAGGACAAGACACTGGGTGAATGAAGTCTCACTGGTGATATACAGTAATTTCCTACTAGAAATTATATCGAATCCAGGTAAACTCCTCCATCGGAAAATTCCCCCACATTCAGTCAATTCACCCACCTCGGAAAACTCCTCCACCGGAAAACTCCCCCCACTGGAAAATTTCCCCAGCTTTTTGAGTCGTATTTTGAGTAAAATTCATTTGTGCACGGTCCCTGACTGAAAAGGGTAAAGGAATTTACCGGTGGGGGAATTTTCCGGTTGTGGAGTTTTCCGAGGTGGGGGAATTGACTGAATGTGGGGGAATTTACCGGTGGGGGAGTTCACCGTTTACCATTATATCATCAGTAAGACGTCATATTACTATAACTTATATGTCCATATTACTTCGAGGATGTCACCCCGCTCCTCATGGGTGTTTGTTGTTCATGTAATCTCACGTAAAAAACGAAGAATGAATTTTGTCGCATTTAGTAAATGTAGTTGGAGTTCGACTGATCCATAGTATGTGTTTACGAAAATCGAAAAGTCATGGCTTTAAATACCCCTATTGGAGGGGACATTTATGCTGCAATGACTATGTTCCACATGTTGTACCGAGACCTTGGACATTCTTGTTTTCGGACAATGGTTTTAATAATTCGACAGGTCAACCTGATACAGTTTAATCATTCATCGGTATTTTAATCGTGTGTTTTGTCAGTTTGCTCCTTTTCCACAATAGGTGACATTTGTAATTACGTCGTATACATCATCATATATGTGTTTGGGGCTAGCCCATTATTCTCTTTTTTAGTGTATCTGATGATGGATCCCGATGCGGGTGTCCGAAAGGTTTTATGATCGTAACCTTTTACTTTCGTGTTTTAATAAAACCTATCTGGGTGTTCCAGTATGGACCCCGCGGACTATACCGTGCACAGACGGGATTTTTTCATTATTGTACAAGTTCTGCACGTCGTTCTTCATTATTAATGTAAACACAACCGCCAAACGCACGTTTCTTGTGTAACGTACCAGGAGATGTGACGTACCTGCCAGAAGGACGCACACGACATAAAGGCAGATAGGAATCAGAATACATGTCCGCGTAGCTTAATTGGTAGAGCAACTTATTCCGGAATGAGGGGACCCGGGTTCGAATCCCGGCGTAGACTAAAAATGGCGGAGAAATTCACTTCGTTATAATGGCGCCCGAACTATCCGGATGACCCGACCGTTCAAAATCTCGCATTGGTGTGATGTTATTTCCACACCGCGAGATAGGAAAAATAAGAGAATCCTTTCTCCAGCACTTCAAAAAAAAAAAGAAAGAAATAAATAAATAAGGGGAGATGATGTGACGTACCTGCCCTAAGGACGCACACGACATAAAGGCAGATAGGAATCAGAATAAAACGTCCGCGTAGCTTAATTGGTAGAGCAACTTGTTCCGGAATAAGCGGCCTCGGGTTCGAATCCTGGCGTGGACAGAAATGACGGAGAAATTCACTTCGTTATAATGGCGCCCGAACTATCCGGATGACCCGACCGTTCAAAATCTCGCATTGGTGTGATGTTATTTCCACACCGCGAGATAGGAAAAATAAGAGAATCCTTTCTCCAGCACTTCAAAAAAAAAAAAAAAAAAAAAAAAATAAGGGGGAGATGATGTGACGTACATGCCCTAAGGACGCACACGACATAAAGGCAGATAGGAATCAGAATAAAACGTCCGCGTAGCTTAATTGGTAGAGCAACTTGTTCCGGAATAAGCGGCCTCGGGTTCGAATCCTGGCGTGGACAGAAATGACGGAGAAATTCACTTCGTTATAATGGCGCCCGAACTATCCGGATGACCCGACCGTTCAAAATCTCGCATTGGTGTGATGTTATTTCCACACCGCGAGATAGGAAAAATATGAGCAGCACTTCGAAAGAAAAAGAAAAATAAGGGGGAGATGATGTAACGTACCAGGAGATGTGACGCACCTGCCAGAAGGACGCACACGACATAAAGGCAGATAGGAATCAGAATACATGTCCGCGTAGCTTAATTGGTAGAGCAACTTATTCCGGAATGAGTGGACCCGGGTTCGAACCCCGGCGCGGATAAAAATGACGGAGAAATTCACTTCGTTATACTTGGTCAAATACTGTCATTTATCTCCTCCCTTCGTCACCTTTTAGTGCTTTTGTTTTCTGGAAGCCATCACGCACTTGTTTGTATGGAGCAAGACATTGGGTCATTGACGTCTCACTAATAATATAATTTCCAAATAGGATTCCATATTGCTTCAGGGATGTCACTGTGCATTTCAGTCGGTGTTGTTCAACTAGCCTCGAGTAGGAAACAAAGAATAGTATCAAATTTACTAGATTTAGTTGGACTTCGACTACTCAGTAATATGTGCAGTGTGCTTACTGTAATCGAAAAATCGTGGCTTTAAACAAGCATAAAGCGTTAAAAACATTAGCAATCAGTTTGGTAAGAAAAGGAGGAGTTAAAACATTTCATGTGAAAAAATTATGGTATTTCACGAAATTCTCTCCGTACAATTTTAAGTAACAAGGATGAATTGAAACCAAATTTCAGTGATGGTTCGTCGAGTGTTTCAAGAGAAAGTTCTCTAGAGGAAATTCACAGATATGGACATACTAGAGCACATTCAGGGCAAAAATGACAATCAATCACGCGATGAAGAAGAAATCACTATATAGAAAAATAAAATTAAGTTGACTTGCTACTGAAAGTTAAGAAAATCTTAGATTTTACATTTAGAAACATCTCAAACTTTGCGTTTAGAGCAAGCTGAAAAAAAAAATAGTTGCTGCTATCATAGTAAGCAACAACTGACTCATATTTCTGACATAACGTGTTAACAACGAAACAAATGTAAGAGGCGAACTTTCATATTTTTGTAGGTTGTTTTTTTATTTTTGCTTTATTTAAATGCTTTGTTTATTTCAGATGTCGTTCATGTTTTCATTTCTAGCTACAGTTAGTAATTAACAAACATTATTAACCATATTTAGTTAGTAAACAGTTTCTGATTGACTAGCTATAACCTGACGCAATGTAATATGCCCAAAATTTCCCTTTTCTGATCTGTTGGATTAAGAGAAGCTTGCGTATATCGAATGTTTTTTAACTCTAACTCCATCTTCGTTGTGTACGAGTTCGACTATAGTAGAGACAGACCCTTAGCCAGGTTCTAGATCCGGGAATTGGGGGCGAAATCTGAGGAAGCTCTGTGTTCAACTACAAACTGCATTATTTCACGAATACAGATGCAAGTTTCGCTCTGTTTTTAATCTCTTTTAGCCAATTTACTTCAGTAGCGAATAATTTATAACAAAAAGTACAAGCAATTAGATAAAACACAAAATATGAAATAAAAAAGGGAGAACGAAAACTATCTTGAAATATAAAAAATAAATAACATTCTTTGAATTTGCTTGATGGTGATTGAATTGGTAAACGGCAAAAATACCCCTGGGGAAAAATACCCCCGAAAACTGAAAAGCGAAAAAAATGTCCCCGGAAGAAATACCCTCAGAACAAACGGTTCACTGTAAACTGCCACACAGGAACACTGATGTGTGGCAGTGTTCCGGTGTGGCAATTTACCGGCAACCCAGCCACAAGTTCAAGAAGGGGGGAGCTACAAAGATTGCCGTTTCTCGGCCTATATTGAGAACTGAATAGGGAACTCCAAACGAATTTCGAGAAAACGTTCCATGTAAGCCAAGCGAGAATTGTACTTTAATTTGAAGAAATAAATTAACGAGGATCCGAGGTACTTTATGTTGGGGGGGGGGCTCAACCCCCAACTTCCGTAATATTAGATTCTGGGCCGCTGGAGTCTGTCAGTGTATCCAGGCTGTTCCCCTTGAAGCGTCCGCGAGGTCCATGAGCTTTAGGGGGGTCCCCAAAATGTTAAAATGAACGTAGAGCTGTAAACATTAGAACCATGCTTTACATAATAATTCTGTACACGACCACGAATTTTTAGGAGGGTGGGGTGCAAGTTTCTAAGAGCGCAGACAAGTGTTCAAGGTAAGGGATTTGCTCGCAATTTCTATGCTTCATGTTGTGTTTAATAGTAAACTATGTATGCCCTTCCCCCTCCCCCAGAAATTTGGTGAAGCCTGTGAAAGGGATACGAGGTGCTTGGTTTGGAGGGCTTTACCCCCAACTTCCGTAATTTTATATTCTGGACCTCTAGAGTCCGTCAGTGTATCCTCGATGTTACACCTGAATAGCTCTCAGAAACGTGGGGGTTACCCCACCCTCCTGAAAATTCGTGGTCGTGTACAGAATCATTATATAAAGCATGGTACTAATGTTTACAGCTCTACGTCCATTTTAACCTTTTGGGGGAATCACCCCCCCAGCTCATGGACATCGCGGACACTTCAAGGGGAACTTCCTGGATACACAAGTTCGGGGTACAGCCCCCTCCCCCTCCAACCCAAGTGTACCTCGGATCCTCGGCAATTTATTTCTTCAAATTAAAGTACAATTCTCGCTTGGCTTACATGGAACGTTTTCGCGAAATTCGTTTCCCAATTCAGTTATCAATGTAGGACCAGAAACGGCAATCTTTATAGCCCCCCCCCCCTTGAACTTTTGTAGCCAAGTCGCTGAAAGATGTGTGGCAGGGTTGCCGGTAAATTGCCACACCGGAACACTGCCACATAGCAGTGTTCCTGTGTGGCAGTTTGCAGTGAACAGTTTGTTCTGGGGGTATTTTTTATTTTTACCTACATTCGGTTGAATTGGGCGTTCTTATCGCTTGAGGCAAAATAACGCTCAACTAGCGCGATGTTTTCTTTCTCTGTAGTTTACTGTTCCGGTCTCTTTCCCGTGGATCCACGAAATGGCATCGAGGATTTTTTGATATCATATTTCAACTTTTTCTACTCCTTTTCTTCGATTCCACTGTTTTCTCCATCTTTAATCACGTATTCTCCTTCGCTGGTGCCATGTGATAGCCACTTCTTACCGTAATCAATAGCCAAACCCTTTCCCTCTCAAAACCAAGAGCACCAGATTCCCGCCGAAAAAAAAAAAAAAAAACCCCCACATTTCTCCAACACAAGCATCGTAAAACTATTCGCACTGAACGAAAAGCAGTGAATGGGAAAATATTGAAAGCTCTTTCTCTCTCGCGTGCGCGCAGGGATTTCCCTTCAGCTGCTCAGCGTTATTTTCAAACGCGTAGGCGGATACATTTAGCTAAAACGTCCCCACGGCAGCACTTCTTTGTACGCAACGAACTACATGGAAGCTTTTTAAAGAGAAGTTTAGAATCACATAGTCACTTTCCACATGGCGAACAGGCTTTTAGCTTTCTGCATAACTACGCCTCCACCTCCGCCACTTTCTTTTCTTTTTTTTTTTTTTTTCGATTTTCTTTAAAATTTTACATTTCTCCGAAAAGGAATAGAAAACAAACAAACAAAAAACGTCATTTCTCTCTTCCGTGGCCCATAACACTAACACTAACAAAGCTGTTACCATGTGGCAAACAATTATTGGCACAGCTACCCCAACTAATTCACCCCGATAAATAATTTCTTTTTAATTATTCCCAGTTCATGCTATAACACTTTTAAGTTGTTGTTTTTTATTCAAAAGTGTATTGCATGGCAAAATAAGGTGAAGTATTTATGCTTATAATGAAATACAAAAATAATTTTCATAAACTACCAAAAGTTCAAGAATTTACAACAAAGTCCACTTTCGGTGGGGGGATGGGGGGTATTGCCTTGCAGAAGAGGCGGAGCCTCCTGTAGCAATCAAAGTTGGTAGCCAAAATTTTCAGCAGGACATTGTGACTCAAACTGCAACTTGTGTTACAATCTGTTGAAATACGTGCAAGTTATAACCAGTGTGCCAACTTACCCCTGTAACCAACAGTCCCGGTGTTTCCTCTATAATTCACCTCCAGATGCCAATCATCTTTGCTTCGATTCCAGGCAGGTACGAGCGCTCGAACCACTGAATATTCGCCGCGCGTCGGATGGGCATGTTAAGCCTCCGGACCCCAGGTACCGGACCGCCGGTTATGAATAAGGGAGTCTTCCTCCCCTTTCTACCTCGCTTCCGTGTGACTTTCCTGTCGGGCACTCTAGCTCAAATCTCCTAGCTCTTCTAAGGGTTGTTTAAGACCTGGAGTCAGACACTTCCTTCCTAAAATCCTCTACACATAATCTGATCTGATCTGATCTTCTCTCAGTCCTATTTACTA
This sequence comes from Macrothele yani, assembly GCA_039090855.1. Classification (NCBI taxonomy): domain Eukaryota; kingdom Metazoa; phylum Arthropoda; class Arachnida; order Araneae; family Macrothelidae; genus Macrothele; species Macrothele yani. The sequence continues at coordinate 104,528,027 of CM077018.1, read as the reverse complement.
CGTCACTGGTTTTCAACACATTCGTTATCATGAATTCTTATTTAAAATGTCACACTATGACTACACCTACAAAAAACATGCGCTTGCTTGTATTCTTTCTCAAAGGCAAACGAAAGGAGATAATTAGAATCAAACTGAAAACCGTGCTCACTACGTTTCATGAAGGGTTTCAACCGGATCCTTATTCCTTGAATTTTGTGTTGTAGTCATTTAGGCGCAAGTTGTGTTTGTACTGCTGAGAATACAGCTACACTCAGCTCCAATTAGAATTTTAAAAATGTTGGGCTTCGAGGAGCCCGAAGTCAGATATTTAAATTCGTGTGCTGAGTGTAATGCCTCAACAAGTATAAAAATTTACCGATATGTTTCTTTTTTTTTTTTTTTTTAGCATCGAATTCCATTTGCTAACGCAAGTAAATCGATTGCAGAAACCATGGATGATACAACCTACGTCCGAAAAGTTCCAGCACTGACAGCATATAACAGTAGTGGGATAAAAACAATTTTACGTGTACAGAGATGCCAACTTTTACGGATTTTCCGTAGTTTGTATACGGATTTTCACTCCATCTTATGGTTTTACGGAAGTCGACCAAAAAACTGCGGGAAGCCCACGCACGCAATTTTTTTGTTTTTTATCTTCTTTTGGTCGAAAAAACGCACCTTACAGGTAGTCCTTACACGCCTTCGATGTTTTGACTAACCCCGCCAACGGAAGCAGAGCTTCTCCTCGTAGTCACGTGATTCCCCGTACAGCCATTTGAGAATGCCACGCGCAAAAGCCGAGAGGGAGCTCAGCTCAGCGCCTTTTGCGAACTCTTTACATTGATTACATGTGGTTTTGTGCTTGTGGGAATTCCGGTGCAAACGTTTTAACCCTTTCTGCTCGACTGTTGGGTGTCACTCGCCACGCCGATGACGCCTCTGTAGCTCGTTTCGCGGGGCTCGTGAGACATTTCTTTTTCATCGAATAGATAAAAAGAAATGTCGTCGGCGTGTCGGGTGTCGCCCACCATGTCGATGATACCTCTATACCTCGCACGTCAGCGCTCGCGAGGAATTTCTTTTTCGCCGTGCAATTCGTGTGTCCAGTGTCATCCACCACGCGTATGACGCCTCTATAGCTCGTATGTCGGAGCTTACGAGAAATTTCTTTTTCGCCGAATATCTTGCGTGTCGGGTGTTACTCTCCATGCCGATGACGCCTCTATAGCTTGCATGTCGGGGGCGGCGAGCCAAAGCTGAACTTTCACTGCTAAGTTGTGGCCTCTACTGCAGAGATACTGTATATACAGGGTGCATAGGAAAGTCCCTTTAGCCTGGAATAACTTGCGAATGGAGAGAGGTACAGTTACGCAAGTGAGATAGCGGTTTAGCAAAGCAACTACGCCCGATCGAATGCAATCAATTGCAGCGCCTCTAGTGGAGAAATGCGGAAGTTAGCCATTGCAAATCAAAAACGAAAAGGGATAGAGCAAAATTTCCAACTGCAAAGTTGTAGAGCATCAATTAATTAGAACAAAATAACATTTGTTTCACACGGGTGAGATAAATTGTCGCCTGAATACCCTACAATATCCGAAATCGATGCGCGACGATTCGAATCTGCATATTCACATTTCGCAAATGTAGCCGTATGCAAATGCAGATTGTGACGTTGTACCGTACCTACGATATAGAAACCAGTAGCTGGATGTACCCTGATCAGAAGTTTAGGCCTACGTTGTGACGTACCTGCCTGAAGGACGCACACGACATAAAGGCAGATAGGAATCAGAATAAAACGTCCGCGTAGCTTAATTGGTAGAGCAACTTATTCCGGAATGAGGGGACCCGGGTTCGAATCCTGGCGCGGATATAAAAATGACGGAGAAATTTACTTCGTTATAATGGCGCCCGAACTATCCGGATGACCCGACCGTTCAAAATCTCGCATTGGTGTGATGTTATTTCCACACCGCGAGATAAGAAAAATCAGAAAATCCTTTCTCTAGCACTTCGAAAAAAAAAAAAATAATAAGGGGGAGATGATGTGACGTACCTGCCTGAAGGACGCACACGACATAAAGGCAGATAGGAATCAGAATAAAACGTCCGCGTAGCTTAATTGGTAGAGGAACTTATTCCGGAATGAGGGGACCCGGGTTCGAATCCTGGCGCGGATATAAAAATGACGGAGAAATTTACTTCGTTATAACGTACGCTGTGTGAGAATGGCGAGCTTGGATTTCTGGGGTTACGTAAAAAATCAGGTGTATGCAACAGTACCTATACAAGTCTGCTGGATCTACGTCTTCGTGTTACAGATGCTTGCAATAGTGTGACATGCACCTTCCATGCTGAGGAATGTGCATACAGAGTTACTTTTACGAATACAAATGTGTATCGTGCGCAATGGCGAACTCTTCGAACATACTCGACATTAACTTTTTATCACTGTGCGCCAGTTTGCCTTTTTTGTTTTGTCTGACGTCATCAAACTGTTGACACAAGTACGAATTTATGCAAAAAATTGTGTGTATTTGCTCATACCTATGCCTGTTCCCTTCAAACGTTCATACAAAAGGTCGCGCATCAATTTCGGACATTTTAGGGTATTCAGGCGACAATTTATTTTATGCGTGTGAAAAAATGTTGTTTTGTACTAATTAATTGATGCTCTACAACTTTGTAGTTGGAAATTTTGCTCTATCTCTTTTCAGTTTCGATTTGCAATGGCTAACTTCCGCATTTCGCCACTAGGAACGCTGCTATTGGTTGTATTCGATCGGGCGTAGTCGCTTTACTATACCGTTATCTCACTTGCATAACTGTACCTCTCTCCGTTCGCAAGTTATTCCAGGCTAAAGGGACTTTCCTATGCACCCTGTATATAATTTTTTAAATAATTTTGAAAGTTATTCATTTTGTTAAAAAGTGTTACAAACGATTCTGAGATTTTAAAATTAATATTTTTGATATACTGAAAATCTTACTGAAGGTCGAAGCGGTTTTACTGAAAACTACTGAAAACTTCGGGGTTTTTTTTATTTTTTCTGATGACCCCTTTCTCAGGTTGGCATCTCTGCGTGTATGCCAAAAACTTCAGTCCTTGGCCAATCAGCGAACAGCTGGGAAACGGTTTATACCGGTACCGACAGGCGACAGACGGACATTAAGGGAGTCCAGCAAGCGTTCCCATTTCATTTTAGCCGTGGAAGAGCAAAGAGTAAACATACATTTTTGTTGGAAAGTTGGTAAATCAGCTACTGAAACATACAGAATGTTAAAAGAAGCATATGGAGACACAGCATTATCCCGAAGATGAGTCATCGAATGGTATGCACGGTTTCGTGACAGGCGGGGATCCTTTTGATGATGATCCGAGATCTGAGCGTCCCTCCAGTGTGCGGATAGAGGTAAAAATCGAAAAGGTGCGGAATCAATTAAAGAAAGATCGCTGAATATCAGTGAGACTTTTAGGCTGAGTCGGTGGGCATCAGTAAGTCTATCTGTCATGAGATTCTACGCGAAGATCTGGGAAAATGAAAACTTAATGCCAGATTGGTATCCCGCTCACTGGAGGGACGCCCAGCCCTCAGATCATCATCAAAGGATTCCCGCCCGTCACGAAACACTGCATACAACTCGAAAACTCTAATTAGTACAGACATTTGACGTGGACTAAGAACATCAAACAGAGGTCATCGCTCTTTCCACGTTTATAAGTGAGACACGGAAAAATTCTCATTGGCCGCCACTGGGAATCGAACCCAGGTCTTCCAGTTAAGCAACCTGCCAAATTGGCTTGGCAGTTATACTCGGGGCAAAGCTATCCTGGCAATGGGGCCAAAGCTACGGTGACCTTTTCACTCCCAGTATTACTCCGCACTAATGGTGTGTAATTAACCTTCACTCGGAAAACTTCTCCCACAAGCCCTCAGGGCTGGCTGTCTGTCACCGTGATCCCTTACCAAACCCCTCTATTTTAACCCCCTCCCCACCGCCGCGCGCTTTGCAGACCGGTAGACAAGCAGTTTATTTCTCCCTCTCTTATCTTTTTTTTTTTTTTTTTGGAGATGTTACAGAACGTGTAACGTTTCTTTCTTTCTTACTTTTAAAATGAAATTATCTTTGCTAAACACGGGAAGCAGTCTTAATGGCCTAATTTTGTTTTCACATATTTTTCCATTTTTTGTTTATATATTTCATATATTTATACTTATTGCTTGAAGATTACCAACTGCGGGATTTAATTAAAAGTAATTTTACCATGTCATCAGTTATGCGTAAAATTTCGTTCTTTCAAAAATTTTGCCTTGATTAGATTTTTTTTTATAACAGACATCCGTTAAATGTGTATGCATTTTTAACTACCCCGTGTTGCCATAAGTACTGGACAAGAGCCCGTCTCTGTGGTAAATGATATTTTAGGGTTCACTGTAAACTGCCACACATCTTTCAGCAACTTGGAAAATTGCCACACATTGGAAAATTGCCACATGTTTTTCATTGATGGGCCGGGCACAAATTGCTGTTCCTCCGAGGAACACTTTGAATGTGTGGCAGTTTTCCAAGTTTCCGAATTATGTGTGGCTGGGGAAGGAACTCTTTCATTTGTCTGAATTTTCATGCCGGTTCATGCGCGTTTAAGGCAACTGCGCACAAAAGTTCAAAAGGAAAAGATGGCCGTTTCTTGGCCTATATTGAGAACTGAATTGGGAACTCCAAACTAATTTCGAGAAAACGTTCTATGTAAGCCAAGCGAGAATTGTATTTTAATTTGAAGAAATAAATTGCCAATGGATCTGAGGTATTTCAGTACTAAATTCAACCTTCATTCTCGCAATGGTGCGACTTGAAACGCCAGTGAGTTCTGCCGTAAGAACTGTTAATTCATTTGATTTATTCGGCGAATGTTTTTCCATCAATTTAGTGAAAACATTCATAACGATCACCTTAGCAGAGCTTCGTAGTGATTTCCCACGTTTATACGGCTGAAATACACTCGAGTAACCGGCAGATGCCATTCGAAAAAACCGAAAAGACAGAAGAGTGTTTTAAAACAACAATCAAGAAGGAGAAACGCGAAATGCCCTCGGAAACACTTTTTTCGCCCTCATCCTTCCACTAATGACCCCCACCCCCCACAGCAATAAATATCCCCTGGGTTGACAGCTTAACTCTGACCCAAACAAGAATGCTGTGACAGAGAACCATCAGTGACGTCACCAAAGCACGAATATATGTATTTTTTAGAAATGCCGCTGAAACTGAGATCTGAATTTTTTAAATGCACACACGCACAACGTATTGAACATCTGTGTCATTTCTAAGTGCCAGTTGAAGCTGGAGTACGAGCTTTTAGACCGGAACTATTTTATGCAGTGGAAGTATACACTCTGTAGCCTTCCTTCCAATGACAGGTTAAGTTTGCCCCGAGTATAGTGTGTGTGTGTGAGTCTGGAAGAATTCGAGGCCGCTGTGTGGTGCAGTGGAAGCATATCCGGCGCGTAACTGGAAGACCCTGGGTTCGATTCCCGGCGCGGCCAATGAGAATTTTTCCGTGACTCACTTATAAACGTGGACAGAGCGATGACCTCTGTTTGATCGAAAACTCTAATCTGAAGTTTTTGAAATCTACAGTAACTTAATTTTTAAATTTTTGATGTAGACTAAAATCATTACTTACTGTAAACTCTGTGTGTGAGAATTGGGAAAGGAATTTGTTTAAAAATAAATAAAAGTGTAGACCTCACGAAAAAGAAACTTGCAGAACTGATAAAACAAAGTAGGTGAAACTTGATTTAGGAAGCATGTAAACCAGTGGTCGTCAATCTGGTCCCTACCGCCCACTGGGCGGTTCGAGCTTTCATCGTTGGCGGTGGGGGGTTTTTGTTCGTTGTTACAAGTTTCGTTCTTCCGCCATATATCGAATACATTGCTAACAACTTCGCGAGGACCTTTTAAAATACGCTATTGTAATTTACTTTTGAATTCCATCTCTAAATTATGAATATAAGTAATAATTAAAACAAGGTAATCCGTACAATCAGAGGGAGTGTTGAGGATAACACAAAACACGTTTATTAATGATGCAGATCTCGCACAAAATATTATAAGAAGAAATTAAATGCAAAACACTTTTTGTCTTCTTGCAGAGAAAGTTATCTGCAGAGCTAAAACAACACGACACAAACACCTGCGTGAAAACACTTAAAAGTAACACATAATATTCCTGTGCAAGTTTTATCGCTACAGAAGAGCAACAACATAAAAGTGTTTTCCCTTTGACAAAGTAGTATACGTGTATTAAAACATGCCTGCGTAATAAATAAAAACAAAAACAAAATGCCAGCGTTATATCCAGATATGTGGAAAATGATATTTAATTTATTGATACCTTTCCCTACCTGATATCTTGTAGAATCAGGCTTTAGTGCTGTTAATATTATCACCAAACAGAGAAACCGTCTGAATATCACCGAGACCTTCGTTTTTTCGTTACAGAAATCGAACCAGATATCAAGTATTTAGTTTCGCAGCATCAGCCTCAAGGATTTCATTAGACATTAATTAAAGGTGATTTCAATGAGCTTTATTTAATTTCAATTTAGCTTTCATTTTCTTCAATTGAAGCAGCTACCGCACTAGTAGGCGCTGTATCAATGGAAATGCAGAAATTCATGAAATTGAAATTATCTATGTATAAATATACATAAAGTGTAAATAAAGAGATAAATGTAAGTACATATTCTTTACAAACCCTCCCCTCTAAAAATTACTTCGCACTTACTCTAAATTGAGTTACTGCGGCAACGGTGGGTAGTAGGAAAATTTTACCATCAACAAATATGCAAAAGTGGGCCGTAGGTATATTAAAAGGTTGACGAACCCTGATCTAAACAATGCTTCATGTATTTCTTTTTTTTTTCTTTTGATTGGAGGTTTAACGACCACCGTGAGCAACTCAATGGGCTATAAGCAGTCGCCCGTCCCTAATTTAGGGCCACTGGCTCCAGGGAAGGGAAAGAGCCAGTGCCGTAAGACAAACACAACATCCATGCCTCACCGGGATTCGAACCCGGACCCCGTTCGGACGAATGATCAGAGGCCATCGCTTAGACCACTGCGCCACCGGGGCGGCTTCATGTATTTCATAAGCTTATAATCCATTAATTTGGTGAAGAAAGGTACTTTAGCGAAATTTCTGATTTCTTTTTCGGAAAGCTTCCGGAAAGAGCAAATCACATTTTCGTTGACCAAATTCGATTGTAATGATGTATAGAAAAGAATAACTTCCAGACAACTATGCGTCTGAGGAAAACTTAATTGTCTAGAAGTTTCCGCCCAAAGCGTGTGCCTTCTCGTAAATCGATCGACGCAATGCTAACGTAAGAAGATGCTTTCCTCCAAATTTTATGTCAGCCCAATGCTTTTAATCCCCCCCCCGAAAAGAAATCAAGCACTGCCGAATGATGCAACGATCTTATATTTCAGGGAACTTAGGCGAACGCGTGTGATATTTACATGGGTTTCTCAGACTCTTCGGCGGAATATTTAATTTTTTCCAGAGTGATTGGATTGACTTGAGCAAAGATACATCAGTGACTGGTTCAGCGTTGCTGTCACCTCTCCCAATCCAAAACAAAAGATAATAATGAGCAGTCCATAGTGGCACACGAGTAGGGCGTCGGCTCCCGTAGCCCGGGGTATGCTTTGTTCTGTTAACAAGTTCGTTCTTATCTTTATTCTTGTTGTTAACTTCATGAACATTGCGTGGTTGAGTTACTAAGTCTTATATAGTTGAAGATGACATTAAAGTTGTGGGCAAATAATTCTTGCGATTCGTAAACATGTCTAAGAAACGTTTATTCTTTTCTTCATTTGACTGCCTGCAAAGATTGTCCGTTAGCTGTGCGGTTTCCTAACTCTCCCGCTTCCGATCGTCTCTCGCGCTGTCGAGAAATCCTCTTACCTGGCGGTCCACCTAAGACCTAACCTGTGGCAATCACCTGGTCGTGACCGCTCGCTTCCTAAACCCAAAGACAACTGTCCTTCGCCTCCTTCCCTTGTCTCCAAAACGGACAACCTTTGCAGGCAGTTAAATGAAGAAAAGAATAAAAGTTTCTTAGACATGTTGACGAATCGCAAGAATTATTTGCATACAATTTTACTGTCATCTTCAACTATATAAGACTTAGCAACTCAACCACGCAACGTTCATGAAGTTAACAACAAGAACAAAGATAAGATAAGAACTTGTTAACAGTACGCTATACCGTTCACTCGCTAACGCTGCTTGGGCCTCCGATATTTAACCTGGATGTGATTTCGGCACAATGTCCGATGACGAGCAGTCAACAGTGACACACGAGTAGGGCGTCGGCTCCCGTAGCGCATGGTATGCATGGTGCGCCACACCGTTAACTCGCTGACGCTGCTTGGGCCTCCGACATTTAACCTGGATGTGATTTCGGCACAATGTCCGATGACGAGCAGTCAACAGCGACACACGAGTAGGGCGTCGGCTCCCGTAGCGCATGGTACGCATTGTGCGCCACACCGTTAACTCGCTGACGCTGCTTGGGCCTCCGACATTTAACCTGGATGTGATTTCGGCACAATGTCCGATGACGAGCAGTCAACAGCGACACACGAGTAGGGCGTCGGCTCCCGTAGCGCATGGTACGCATTGTGCGCCACACCGTTAACTCGCTGACGCTGCTTGGGCCTCCGACATTTAACCTGGATGTGATTTCGGCACAATGTCCGATGACGAGCAGTCAACAGCGACACACGAGTAGGGCGTCGGCTCCCGTAGCGCATGGTACGCATTGTGCGCCACACCGTTAACTCGCTGACGCTGCTTGGGCCTCCGACATTTAACCTGGATGTGATTTCGGCACAATGTCCGATGACGAGCAGTCAACAGCGACACACGAGTAGGGCGTCGGCTCCCGTAGCGCATGGTACGCATTGTGCGCCACACCGTTAACTCGCTGACGCTGCTTGGGCCTCCGACATTTAACCTGGATGTGATTTCGGCACAATGTCCGATGACGAGCAGTCAACAGCGACACACGAGTAGGGCGTCGGCTCCCGTAGCGCATGGTACGCATTGTGCGCCACACCGTTAACTCGCTGACGCTGCTTGGGCCTCCGACATTTAACCTGGATGTGATTTCGGCACAATGTCCGATGACGAGCAGTCAACAGCGACACACGAGTAGGGCGTCGGCTCCCGTAGCGCATGGTACGCATTGTGCGCCACACCGTTAACTCGCTGACGCTGCTTGGGCCTCCGACATTTAACCTGGATGTGATTTCGGCACAATGTCCGATGACGAGCAGTCAACAGCGACACACGAGTAGGGCGTCGGCTCCCGTAGCGCATGGTACGCATTGTGCGCCACACCGTTAACTCGCTGACGCTGCTTGGGCCTCCGACATTTAACCTGGATGTGATTTCGGCACAATGTCCGATGACGAGCAGTCAACAGCGACACACGAGTAGGGCGTCGGCTCCCGTAGCGCATGGTACGCATTGTGCGCCACACCGTTAACTCGCTGACGCTGCTTGGGCCTCCGACATTTAACCTGGATGTGATTTCGGCACAATGTCCGATGACGAGCAGTCAACAGCGACACACGAGTAGGGCGTCGGCTCCCGTAGCGCATGGTACGCATTGTGCGCCACACCGTTAACTCGCTGACGCTGCTTGGGCCTCCGACATTTAACCTGGATGTGATTTCGGCACAATGTCCGATGACGAGCAGTCAACAGCGACACACGAGTAGGGCGTCGGCTCCCGTAGCGCATGGTACGCATTGTGCGCCACACCGTTAACTCGCTGACGCTGCTTGGGCCTCCGACATTTAACCTGGATGTGATTTCGGCACAATGTCCGATGACGAGCAGTCAACAGCGACACACGAGTAGGGCGTCGGCTCCCGTAGCGCATGGTACGCATTGTGCGCCACACCGTTAACTCGCTGACGCTGCTTGGGCCTCCGACATTTAACCTGGATGTGATTTCGGCACAATGTCCGATGACGAGCAGTCAACAGCGACACACGAGTAGGGCGTCGGCTCCCGTAGCGCATGGTACGCATTGTGCGCCACACCGTTAACTCGCTGACGCTGCTTGGGCCTCCGACATTTAACCTGGATGTGATTTCGGCACAATGTCCGATGACGAGCAGTCAACAGCGACACACGAGTAGGGCGTCGGCTCCCGTAGCGCATGGTACGCATTGTGCGCCACACCGTTAACTCGCTGACGCTGCTTGGGCCTCCGACATTTAACCTGGATGTGATTTCGGCACAATGTCCGATGACGAGCAGTCAACAGCGACACACGAGTAGGGCGTCGGCTCCCGTAGCGCATGGTACGCATTGTGCGCCACACCGTTAACTCGCTGACGCTGCTTGGGCCTCCGACATTTAACCTGGATGTGATTTCGGCACAATGTCCGATGACGAGCAGTCAACAGCGACACACGAGTAGGGCGTCGGCTCCCGTAGCGCATGGTACGCATTGTGCGCCACACCGTTAACTCGCTGACGCTGCTTGGGCCTCCGACATTTAACCTGGATGTGATTTCGGCACAATGTCCGATGACGAGCAGTCAACAGCGACACACGAGTAGGGCGTCGGCTCCCGTAGCGCATGGTACGCATTGTGCGCCACACCGTTAACTCGCTGACGCTGCTTGGGCCTCCGACATTTAACCTGGATGTGATTTCGGCACAATGTCCGATGACGAGCAGTCAACAGCGACACACGAGTAGGGCGTCGGCTCCCGTAGCGCATGGTACGCATTGTGCGCCACACCGTTAACTCGCTGACGCTGCTTGGGCCTCCGACATTTAACCTGGATGTGATTTCGGCACAATGCCCGATGACGCGCAGTCAACAGTGACACACGAGTAGGGCGTCGGCTCCCGTAGCGCATGGTACGCATTGTGCGCCATACCGTTCACTCGCTGACGCTGCTTGGGCCTCAGACACTTAGCCTGGATGTGATTTGCGCCGCAGTTGCCAAGTGGTCGGTCTGTTTTAATCTGGTTAGTCTACGTTGACCCCGGTCATCAATGGCGTGTGGTCGGCTACCGCTTGCTCTCTGGGCGCTGGTACGTCCTTCGATGATATACTCGTCGTACACCTTTGATACGGTTGCCCTTGAAAACCCTAGAGTTCTTACCACTTGGGAGATAGAATGACCCATCTGTCTTGCGCCAACTATGCTTCCATGATCAAAGTCGCTCAGATCATAACATTTACCGATTTTCGTCGATTGCGATACACTCTTGGGAAGCCCTGCTGTCAGCCTATTTATCGCCTGCGTTCGTCTTAGGTCTGTTCCACTCTGAGTGGGGGTTGCTTATGTCAACTGCATATCACCCCTATCTCTAATGTTTTGGCTACTGAGTGTATATCCAATTGTTATTGATGCATAATATAAACGGATACGTATTATATCTCTCTTGTATGCCCATGGCGGGTTGAGTTCCGCAAAGACGACAATGCGCCCTTGAGGATTACTGGCAAATTAAAGCAGTCGGCTTTCTATTCCTCTGCTGCATGCGCAGAAGGGACAAAGTGCGTCCGGGACCGACTTCCCAGGGAACTATCTACGCATTCACGTCCCCAACCACAGGGAGCCTGGGAAAACCCCGGAAAAACCGCTGACTAGATGGCCGGCAGAACCGGGATTCGAACAGCCGTCAGAAACGTCCTCCTTCCACACAGCGCATAGCGACTTAACCAACTGCACTATACCGGTGGTATACGTATGTTATAACGTATCCATATTTTTACATGGTACAAATTTTCACCTAGAAACGAATTTAGCGAGCGCCTATATTTAGAGAGGGTTTCCGTCAGCCATAATATCTCACATTCACAGTAACATAAATCCTTGGTCGGCATAATACGTATAATTTCAAGAGATGTCAGCCTGAAAAACTTTCACCAACGATCTGAAACTACATACGCACACACACACACACACACACACACACACACACACACACACACACAAGTTATGAGAAAACGTTTTGCTTACCAAATTCGAATAATGATATTTAAAAAAAAAAAATACCCGCTCCTGCAGCGATCTACCGCGCGACTGGCCAGTCGAACCCTGCTCCTTTTCATGTTCTTTATTTCACGTACAACTTTTGCAAGGATGAATGGAGGAAACTGGTATAGCGAATTTGCCAAAATTTGCCGGTAATCGGATTCGAACCCATATCTTCCTTCTCCGGAGTCAGATATTCTACCGCTTGAACTACACCGACAAAGGCTTGACGCTGCAACTTGCGTTTGCTTCCCCGGTGGCGCAGTGGTCTAAGCGATGGCTTCTGATAATTCGTCCGAGATAGGTCCGGGTTCAAATCTCGGTGAAGCACGGATGTTGTGTCTGTCTTATGGTACCGGCTCTCTCCCTTCCCTGGAACCAGTGACCATAAATTAGGGACGGGCGACTGCTTATAGCCCATTGAGTTGCTCACGGTGGTCGTTAAACCTCCAATAAAAAAAAAACAAAAAAACTTGCGTTTTTGGCATATGCGTTAACTCTGAGATAGGTACACTAGGGTGTCTATGTATTTCTTTGTGACTGTAATGCATATATATATCGTCCTCTTGAAACACGAATAGTGTTCCACAGTTTCAAAGTTTCGAACGAAAGAAACGGTACTTTTGAACTAAACAACATGCTGGACATATGCAGGGTTTGTACAACCCCTTTTGAGTAGTGGATTTACCTACATACGTTGCAGCCATATCCCATACAGAAATAACAAGTTAGTAAAATCATGCAATGCATTGATTATAATACGCTTTCCAACGTACCAGAAATCATTACTCAAGTTATAAGTATAATGGCTGTGGAATAAATCTCGGTCCTGTGCCCCGACCTTTGATCCCATTTCGATTATATTCAACAGAACCGGTTCAGTATACCTCCGAAATAACATGATAAAGTTTTGTCGCAATAGAAGCATTTTTACGTAAGTTATGATGCATAAGAGCTATGGAATAGATCCCGCTCCTGTGTCCGAACCTTTGACCCCATTTCGCCCATTTTCAATAGGATTCGTTTCCAGGCAGGCCCATACAACATACTAATATTTCATCCAAACCGAATCATTTTTACGTAAGTTATGACGCATAATGGCGATGGAAGTGATTCCGCTTCTATGTCCTGTCCTTTGACCCCATTGTGCCCATTTTCAATAGGGTTTGTTTCCAGGTAGTCCCCTACCACATACTAAAATTTCATCGAAATCGAACCTTTTTTACGTTAGTTATGACGCATAAAAGCAGTGGAATGGATCACGCTCCTATGCCCTGACATTTGACCCCATTTCGTTCACTTTCATTAGGGTTCTTTCCCATTTGTTTCCCTACCACATACCAAAATTTCATCGAAATCGAACGATGTTTACGCGAGTTATCGTGCGGGCGGACATACGCACACAACGCGTGACGTAATGAGGCAGATGGGAATCGCGACCATCTGCTCGCAAGAGTGTGACGTCATAAAACGTTAAAAGGATCCACACAGAACGCGTGACGTAATGAGACAGATGGCATGAGCGCGCGCTAACATTCTCAATCGCGAGATTGTGACGTCATGAGATTTCTAAGCATGGGTAACATTAATGGGACGACGCCATGACACTAAAAACGTTATAATTCGGGGTGGTTATTTAACCCACTAAACGAATTTTCCTGAAGTCGAGATCAAGCTAAATCGATTTCTAGTACCAGAAAACGGTAGTTAACGACTTTCATCAAAATCCTCAGAGTCGTTTCCAAATTAAAATTTACATACATACAAGAAGTGCTCCTTTAATAGTATGGGATAAGGGTGATAGAATGGATCCCGATCCTATGTCCTACCTTTGACCCCATTTCGTCCATTTTCAATAGGGTTCGTCCCCATGTGGTCCCCTACGACATACTACAATTTCATCGAAATCGAACCATATTTACACAAGTTATGACGCATAAGAGCATGGAATGCATCCCGCTCCTATGTCCTGACCTTTAACCCCACTTCACCCATTTTGAATAGGGTTCCTTCCCAGGTTGTCCCCTACCACATACAAATAATTCATCGACATCGAACAATATTTACGCAAGTTATGACGCATAAGGGCAATGGAATGGATCCCGTTCTTATGTCGCGACCTTTGACCCCATTTCGTCCATATTCAATAGGGTTCGTCCCCAGGTGGTCCCCTACCATATACTAAAATTTCATCGAAATCGAACCATTTTTACGCGAGTTAACGTATGGACAGACGGTGAGACAAAGCTGGAACATATACGCTTCTTCAACCTATGGTTGGAAAGCGTAAAAAAGACGAACGTGGTCTGGAAAACATTATAGGGGTCTGGCAATTGAGTAACGAGACTGATTTTGTCGCGCGCGTTGAGGCAACGCTGCAGCCTCGTACGTCACATATACTGACGGAGAAAAAAATCCCAACACCAAGAAGGGGTCGTGTTAGATAAACGACAGTTGGTAGGTGGTGAGAGTATATCTGTAAGATGACGTCTATGCAAATTTCGCGCTCGGCGCATACGTGTGGCGCTAGTAGCGCCCCTCGGAACATGCAAAGCAGGTTTGCTGTAAATACGCGCTGTAACGTTCGTGAGCGTTAGTTATCGTTGAGATTCGATGTAGTGTGTTGATGTTAGTCAAGAATGCCTTTAAGAAGACGAAGAAGCCATTATCAACAGCTCACGGAGTTTGAACGAGGTCGTGTAAGAGGGCTACGAGAAGGTGGATTTTCTTTCCGCAATATTGCAGAACGACTTGGCAGGAATGTAGCCACTGTGCATGATTGTTGGCAGCGGTGGTCAAAGGAAGGTACTGCCTCAAGAAGACCGGGTTCCGGCCGGCCATGTGGCACTACTGAGAGGGAAGACCGTCGTGTATGGCGTATGGCCGTGGCGCATCGTACCACGTCTGAGGCAGCAATTCGAGCTGCAGTTACCACCACAGTGACACAACGAACTGTTACAAATCAGTTACTTGAAGGACAGCTCCGAGCCAGACGCCCTGTAGCGTGCATTCCACTTACTCCAAACCACTGCCGTTTGCGACGTCAGTGGTGTCAAGCTAGAGCTCATTGGAGGACGGAATGGAGATCTGTTGTGTTTTCTGATGAAAGCTGGTTCTGCCTGGGTTTCAGTGATGGCCGTGTGTTGGTTAGAAGGAGGCCAGGTGAGCGCCTGCAACCAACCTGTCTGCGGCCGAGACACACTGGACCTACACCTGGAGTTATGGTCTGTGGAGCAATTTCCTATGACAGCAGGAGCACTCTCGTGGTTATCCCACGCACCCTGACGGCACAGTTGTACGTCGGTCTGGTGATTCAACCTGTTGTGCTGCCATTCATGAACAGCATTCCAGTAGATGTTTTCCAACAGGATAACGCTCGCCCGCATACCGATGTTGTAACCCAACATGCTCTACAGAGTGTCGACATGTTGCCGTGGCCTGCTAGATCACCAGATCTTTCACCAATCAAGCACGTATGAGACATCATTGGACGACAACTCCAGCGTCACCCCCAACCAGCATTAACCGTCCCTATATTGACCGACCAAGTGCAACAGGCATGGAACTCCATCCCACAAACTGACATCCAGCACCTGTACGACACAATGCATGAACGTTTGCGTGCTTGCATTCAACATTCTGGCGGTTACACCGGTTATTAATGTACCAGCATTTCACATTTAAAATGGCTCTTCTCTCGCTTACAATAAGCTGTGATCTTAAAACCTTAATCGATTAAATATGTTACCTATACAAATGTATTGCCGCCATTTCATTCCTCTACAACTATTTTTTTGGTGGAGTTGGGATTTTTTTCCGTCAGTGTATGTGTGACATTGGTTCTTACTGCACCCGTAGTCCAAGTGCCAGCACCCGGGAAGGCCTCAGTGTGTAGTAGCTGCTTGGCTCGTGGAATTGTGTGTGTGCTCCTCGTCAGGAAAATGGACTCGCGGAATATTGCGCAGTGGTATGCCATCTTTCTTTGTGTGTGAAACTCGGTGAAAATGCGGCGGTAAGTACGGAAAACTGCACCTGGCTTTCAACAACGAGGTGATTTCAAGAGAACAAGCCTTCCGTTGGCACAAAATGTTTCGTGAGGGCAGAACCAATGTGGAAGACGAACACCGGAGTGGGCGACCAACAACAACACGGACAGAGGAGAACACAGCCCGAGTGAGTGCAGTTGTGCGACGTGAAAGGCGATTAACAGTGAGAATGATTGCGGAAGCACTGAACATGAATCGCGAAAGTGTTCGCCGAATGCTGACTGAAGATCTGGGAATGAGCAAAATTTGTGCGAAATTGGTTCTAAAAAAATCTCACAGAACAACAGCGAGAAGAACGGCGAAATGCAACACTACCGCGTCCTCCTTATTCACCCGACATGGCTACCTGCGACATTTTTTTATTCCCAAAACTGGAATCAGTTGTGAAAGGACGCCATTTTGCAACTTCCAAAAGGCTGTGACGCAGGCCTTGAACAGTGTCTCAGCTGATGAGGAATAAGTGTGTGCAAACTATAGGGAACTACTTTGAAGGTGATCACATTGTAGTTGATTAATAGTGTACGTAAATGTTTTTTTTTTTTTTTTTTTTACCCTATAACGAAGTAAATTTCTCCGTCATTTCTGTCCACGCCAGGATTCGAACCCGGATCCCCTCATTCCGGAATAAGTCACTCTACCAGTTGAGCTACGCGGACATTTTATTCTGATTCCTATCTGTCTTTATGTCGTGTGCGTCCTTCTGGCAGGTACGTCACATCTCCTGGTACGTTACATCATCTCCCCCTTATTTTTTTTTTTTTCGAAGTGCTGCTCTTATTTTTCCTATCTCGCTTTGTGGAAATAACATCACACCATTGCGAGATTGTGAACGGTCGGGTCATCCGGATAGTTCGGGCGCCATTATAACGAAGTAAATTTCTCCGTCATTTCTGTCCACGCCAGGATTCGAACCCAGATCCCCTCATTCCGGAATAAGTTGCTCTACCAATTGAGCTACGCGGACATTTTATTCTGATTCCTATCTGCCTTTATGTCGTGTGCGTCCTTCTGGCAGGTACGTCACATCTCCTGGTACGTTACAACCCAGTCTCATTACTTAATTGTCAGACCTCGTATGAATAGTAGAATGGGCCTTAGGCTGAGCTCAATGACTTTTAACGTGGCACGGTCACGGATTGCCATGTCAATAACAAGTCAGTTTCAAACATTTCTGCCTGCTGCAACTACCCCGATCAACTGTAAGTGATGTTATTGTGAAGCACAAAGTCCTAGGAGCAACAACAGTTCGCCGCCCCGGTGGCGCAGTGGTCTAAGGCGCTGGCCTCTGATCATTCTTCCGTAGCCGCCCCGTTGGCGCAGTGGTCTAAGCGATGGCCTCTGGTCATTCGTCCGAAAGGGGTCCGAGTTCGAATCCCGGTGAGGCATGGATGTTGTGTTTGTCTTACGGCACTGGCTCTCTCCCTTCCCGGGAACCAGTGACCCTAAATTAGGGACGGGCGACTGCTTATAGCCCATTGAGTTGCTCACGGTGGTCGTTAAACCTGCAATCAAAGCAAAAAAAAAAAAAAAAACATTCGTCCGTAAGGGGTTCGGGTTCGAATCCCGGTGAGGCATGGATGCTGTGTTTGTCTTACGGCACTGGCTCTCTCCCTTCCCTGGAACCAGTGACCCTAAATTAGGGACGGGCGACTGCTTATAGCCCATTGAGTTGCTCACGGTGGTCGTTAAACCTAAAAAAAAAACCAAAAAAAAAAAAACAGTACAATCGCTACCTAGTACACCACGTAAAATGACAGAGCGAGACCACCGCGTACTGAAGCGTGTGGTGCGACAAAAGCGCCTGCCCTCGATTGCAGCACTCACCACCGAGTTCCAAAATGCCTCTCAAAAAACAACGCCATTACCATAGCAGTTTGTCGACAGTTGAGGTGAATGGGCTTCTCTGACCATGACCTATACTGATAATAGGTTCGGTCTGGTGTTTTGCTCTCTAAAACTGCATACAAAACTTTTTTGGGTAACTACATTTTGCATAAAATACCATATTGTGCCATTTTAATGCAGTAGTAACAGATTTTGTAAAATAGCAAAAAAAAAAAAAAAAAATGGCTGTCGAAAAATAGTAATAACTGTAATAACCAAGCTTTGAGAAAAACAAATAAAAATTAAATAAGATTTTTCGTTCCTTGGCATCCGAACCGCTACGATGCGGAATTAATCCCCTAGTTAATTAATCAGCCAAGAGGAGGTGGCCACAGTAGGATGTAAATAAATTAAGTAAGTAATCTAAGTAAGTTAAGGATGCAAATTATCTCGAAAATTAGTAGCTTAAGTATTTTTGGGGAATTCTTTTTTTTTTTTTTTGATTGGAGGTTTAACGACCACCGTGAGCAACTCAATGGGCTATAAGCAGTCGCCCGTCCCTAATTTAGGGTCACTGGTTCCAGGGAAGGGAGAGAGCCAGTGCCGTAAGACAAACACAACATCCATGCCTCACCGGGATTCGAACCCGGACCCCTTTTGGACGAATGATCAGAGGCCATCGCTTAGACCACTGCGCCATCGGGGCGGCTTTGGGGAATTCATCCCCCCACTGGGGTAAAAGCTCTTTATTATTATTATTATTATCATCTTTTTTTTTTTTTTTTTTTTTTTTTTTTTGGATTAGAGGTTTAACGACCACCGTGAGCAACTGAGTGGGCTATAAGCAGTCGCTCCTCCCTAATTTAGGGCCACTACCGTAAGAAAAAAACATCCACGCCTCACCGACATTCGAACCCGGACCCATCTCGGACGAATGGTCAGAAGCCAGCGCTTAGACCACTCCGTCACCGGGGCGGCCTAAGAGCTCTTTAAGACTGCACTGCTGGTGCCGACTGGAGTTGGGCGAAAAGAATTGCCCGCCGCTATTATAACATAGTCCACCGGCATAACGCAGTTGGTTAAGTCGCTATGCGCTGTGTGGAAGGCTGACGTATCTGACGGGTGTTCGAATCCCGGTTCTTCCGTCCATCCAGTCGGAAGGTTTTTCCGAATTTTTTTCCGCAGACTCCTTGTGTTTGGGGACGCAAATGTGTAAATGGTTCCCTGTGAAGTCGGCCCCGGATGCTCTTTGTCCCTTACTCGTATGCAGCAGAGGAATGGCAAGCCGGCTGCATTAATTTGCCAGTAATCCTCAAGGCCGCATAGTCGTCTTTGCGCCCGCCATGGGCGGACGAGAGAGAGAGATTATAAACCAGATGTAACTTTAGTCCTACTGTGAGACATGAACGTCAAAAATAAGCTGTTAGCACCGCATTAGTCACAGTAGTAGGGGAAAAAAAATTAAAAGTGTCAAGCTAGGAGTGAACCGAGCTTCATGGCCTTCTCGATGGCTGATCTTGACAAGACAAAGGAGAGTTAGTTAAGGATTTAACTAACTCTCCTTTGTCTTGCACGACAAAACCGGAAGATGCCAAAGGCAAAGTGGTGCGTCATTGCGATCTTGAACATCATTAAGTCCTTGTAGGTTCATTTTCTTGTAATATTTGCCATATGTTAACAAATTAAATGTGTATGTATGAGTTAAAAGATTGGAATGTCCCTTTACCTAGCTCTGAACGAAGTTGACACAAAGGCAGTTAGTTATGCATACATCGCCTATTGGCGATTTTTGTAATTAGCCTCGCATCTACAGTCTCCATGAATAGGATAAGATCTCGTACCTACTCAATTATTCAATAAACTCTCTCGGGACGTATAAAATGGCGGCCGCTGTGTAAGATAAGGTGGTCACAATAGCTAAACTGATGTACAAAATGAACGTGACAAATACAAATTCAAGAATATGTCCAAAACGGGACGACCTATTGTAAATATTTTTAGAGGCATGAGCAAGGGGAAAGGTGCTAGTTCGGATGGATATATGCAAATGAAGACCGCACGTCATGGAGCTGGCTGGCACGTGACCTTAATAAACGGTGATCTGACTGGGTCCGGCAATTGAAGCTTGCATTGGACTGTTAGTGAAAGAATAGCCACCTCTCATCGCTTTGGAGACCCTTTACGGTGGAGAGCGATCGGTAGATTGGAAGCACGGCAACCGCAAGATGAGATAGTAAGATGGCTGAATGTGTCGGGGTAAGTAGTCTCCAATTTCTGGAGATAGTGCCAGGAAACCAGAACAATACCCAAAAGGCAGGGACAAGAACACCCAAGAGCCGGAACAAGTCAAGGCAACGGATATTACAGCTCTACGGCATAAGGAGTCGACAGCCGGGCAACTCTCGCAGGAGCTCTCGTCTGCTACAGGAATCGCGATATCGAGGCAACCAGTTGAGGAAAGACTCCACGAGAGAGGTCTTTATACAAGAAAGTCAATCAATGGTCTCTATCCCACTCACAGCATCGCACAGAAGTGTCGGTCTGAATTGTGCCAGACAACAGCACCTTTGGACTCCTGATAAGTGGGCCTATGTTCTTTTCATTGACGAGTTGTGGTACAACCTAAACACGGATTCTCGACGTGTGTACATTTGGAGAGAGGTGGGAAGCCGAAGTCTTCCCTTCAACGTTGGGGAAATTAACCACTACCGTGGTTGATGACTCCTAGTTTAGGTGTAGGATTATGTTGGATGGACGCACGCTGCTGCACGTGTTTCCAGTGGGCACCGAACAGCTGCACTCTGCAGGGATGACAACCTAGAGCACTGCATATGGCTTTTCAGGGATCTATTGGTCCCGAGATCCTTTTCATTGACGATAATGCCCGACCCCATGGGGCTCGGCTGGTCGACGAATACTTGAAGAGTGAACATATTCATACGATGGAATGGCCCGTGAGATTTCCGGACCTGAACGCGATAGAGCATGTGTGGAATGTCCTGGGAAGAGCAACTGCAAACCTGCAGCTCTCTCCCAGAACCCTCTCGGGCTTTCGACTCGCTTTGGTAGAGGAGTGGCACTTATTGCCCCAAACTCTCACTCGCAACTGTGAAAACAGCACGAGGGCTCGTTGTGCTAGCCATATCGCTGTTTTGGGGCAATCACAATCCTTATTAATCCCTTGAAATTTGCGCCGCTTGCTACATCACTTTTGGACTGCCATGCCCTCATGCTCACGCTTCCTCCTCATGCGGTGATGGCATTCCTTTTCTGTTGTGTAATGCTGCGTTGCAGATATACGTATGTCCGAACCAAGTATCATTAATATCTGTCGGGTGGATTTTGCATTGTTCATGATTTTGTGTTTGTCACGTTAATTTTGGACACCAGTCCAGGAGTGATGTGATTAGGCCCAACTCAGACTTCTGTGCGATGCGGACAGTTTCATACAGACCTCTTCTGCAACCAGTTTTTCTCAATATCGTGGTTCGTGTAGCAGAAATCTCCTGCGAAATTTGCCTGGCTGTTGACTCCCTATGGCGGCGAGCTGTTGGAGACAAATACCGGTGGTCTTGACTTGTTGTGTCTCGTGGACGACCTTGTCCCGGCCTTCTGATTACAGTTCCTGTTTCAAGGAATTGTCTCCAGAGATTGGAGACCATTTGCCTCAACACATTCAGCCATTTTGACACTTCAGCTTGCGATTGCCCTGCTTCCAATCTAACGATCGCTCTTCACCGTAAACGTCTTCTAAGCAATGGTGCGAAGTCATTCTTCCACTAACAGTACACCTCAAGCTTCAATTACCGTACCCCGCTCAGAACAACGTTTATCAATGTCGCGTGCATACCAGCTCTAAAACGTACGGTCGTCGTATACATTATACTGACAAAAGTCACCGGACACCTAGAAGAGAAACACAACATAGCATTTATTGACTTACATTAGTACGGTGTCGGTCCACAGAATCACTACTTTTCTCCGTCTCTTCACGTCGCCAGTACCAGATGCCGTTTTAGCTAGGGACGTCATCGCCTCCCCGAGCAACCCTAACTTTTCTTTTCTCTCCTTACTACTCATGGACCACCGACCCCTCACCCTCATTCGACTTCCCCTGTTTACCGTGAAGCTCTAACTTTCCTTCGTTCCCTCCTCTCTCTCGTTCTCCACCTGATTCCACAACTGAGCTCCTTGCTGAACCCCTCTTTTATTCTTCGATTATTCACCCCTCTCATCTTCCGTACTTTGCCTATCCTACCTGGCTCCGAGCAGGTGTGGTAACAGTTAAAGATCTCACTAACCCTGACCTTTCTTGGCGACCCTTCGCCAGCCTCCCTCCGTCTCTTCTCCTCTCCTCCTCCTCTCGTGACATCTACGACTCTATTCTTTCATCTATCATTTCTCAATTTCCTCATCTTGCTTCCCACTCAGGTCTTTCCTTTGTTCCTTCTGCTTCTCTCCCATTTCCTCTTTTCTTGCTTACTTCTGGCTCAGCTCATCCCATTTCTTCTCTCTCGGTGTCAGCTCTTTATCGGTTCCTCTCTATGTCCCATTCTTCTCCTCCTCTCCCCATTCCTGATGTTCCCCCTGCTGCCACTGCTACGGTGTGGTCAGCTGCCCTGTCTCCTCTTTCTGCTCCTCTAGAAATTAATACCCATTGGCTTTTCCTCCATCGCCGCCTTCCTGTTCCCTCCGTTCTTTTCCGAATGTCTCTTCTCGATTCCCCTCTTTGCCCTTTCTGTGCTCGGGAGGCTGATGTCTCCCATGTCTATCAACACTGTGTTATATTACTCCCAATGCTGAACTTGGCATTTACTATCGCCCAATGTTCCATTACAGCAGATCTTACATTTGATGCATATCGGACTCTTCTGCTACAGAACTATCCCCCAGTCAAGCTCCCATCAGTCTGTGCCTATATTTTTATTTTAGCGAAGCATGTAATCTACGTGTTTCATCAACGCTGCAGATATTTGACTACTCCTCTGACTGTGCATGAAGCTTCTACGGCATTATTATGCCATTTCCGCGACCGTCTGACATCTCGACTTCGGCTGGAGTATTCTGTTGCAGTTACTCAGCGTCGGGAGAGCCAGTTCCTTGCCACCTGGTCACCGGCTGCCTCATGGTTTACCAGCTCGCCAGCGTCATTGTACCTGACGGTCGGCAGATTTGGTATTTGACCTTTTTGAATCAGAAATGCATATGTAAATATCAACAATCTGTTTTCAAGATCTTTGCACAGCTTGGAAATTTACCGCATGGGGTTTTTTTATAAAGGGCTGTACGTGTTTACACAGCAAATTGTTTTTTGTGACACTCATCTTGTATTTTTTTTTTTTTTTTTCCTACATTGACGTTCAAGTTAGTTCGTCTTTAGTTTACATTTTGAGTATAAATATTGCAGTTAGTCATTAGCATAGTGCTGTATAAACATAGATATTGTTTCTGCAGTGTAGTTTTTTGTAATTTTGTTCTATTTTGTTTCCCGAACATGTTTGCACTGTGCTGTATAATTGTACATAGTTTTCAAAATATTGCGGAACAAGTAATCCATCTTATTTGCATCAGAATGTCCAAGTTTAGTTATTTCCTGTTATTAAACATTCCAATGATTTGTCTGATAATCAGTTTTTTTTAAATTGCATAGTACTGTACATCCTTGTAAATATGTTGTGTTAAAACTCACTGTCATATCGTACCTTTTTTCAAGAGACATGTTGACTAATGATTCTTACTGTATTTATTTTTGCACAAGTTAGTCAATTGCATGGTGTTGTACTCATGAGTAATATATTTTGAAAAACATTTTACCTATTTTGTTCTTTTGTGTGAGGTGATGCTTGGTACTATCATTATTCTATTACTACATATGGATAGTGAGAATATGTTAAAGCTTTATTCATCGTGTGTTTTCTTATTATACTTACATTTTCTATCTGGTCAACAGAATAGTGTTACATTTCTGTATATGGTCCGATTTTGATTTGTAACATGTTGACACTGTGCTGTATATCTGTACATTGTTTTTGAATATTGCCGAACAGGTAATATATTATATTTACACCAGGAAGTCCAAGTTTGTTCTTCTCCTGATATTCATGATTTCATTGATTTGTCTTATGATCAGTTTGTCAATTGCTTTGTACTGTACATTCTTGTAACTATGATGTGTTACACCTTACTGTCTTATTGTTTTTGTTTTTTTTTTTTTTTTTCAAGAGAAATGTTGTCTCCTGAAGCTCTCAATATTTTCTTGAACAAGTTTGTTAATCGCACAGCAATACACTTATGAGCAATAAGTTTTTTTTTGTTAAAATCCTTCCTAAATGCCCAGACATGCTTGTCGCTGTTCATTTATCACGAGCTGTAATTTTGCTCCATTTTTCAACTTGTGCACTATGCTGTATATTTTTATATAGGTTTTAGTAGTTTAACGATCTTTGATCGTATTTTATTTGTATTTAGACGTCCTTATTAGTTCGTCTCCTGATTTCTACCTTGAATAAAGATATTTTGAAACCACCTTTGGCCTTAATGCATGCAATGATTCTTCGAGACATGCTTTCGCCAAGGTTTTGGAACACAGCGATAGGTATGCGTTTCCATCCAGTACATAATGCTGCCACTAACTGTTGTTTAGTAGTAGTCCTTGGTTCCAAACTTTTTATACGGCGCTCTAATTCATCCCATAGGTGCTCTATGGGATTAAGATCAGGGCTCTGTGCTGGCCAGTTCACACACGATACGGAATTACGTCAAACCACGACGTAGCAGTTCTTGCTTTATGGCTCGGTGCATTATCCTGCTGCTACCAACAAGGCTCGGTTCCATAGTATTGCCACAGAGTTGGTAGGGCATAATTGTCCAGAATATCAAGGTAGACGTACTGGTTAACAGGTTGTCCACGATTACCAATGGGGCAGGATCATACCTCGAAAAACACCTCCACACGAGTACACTACCAGCTCCAAACTTGACCGTAATAACAGTACACTGTGGTAAATAGCGTTCCCCCGGCTGCCGCCATACCCACACACGGCCATCAGACTGATGGATCGTGTATCTGGATTCATCAGTCCATAGGACCCGTTTCCATTGATCTACGGTCCATGATAAATGTTCTTTACACCATGCTAAACGACGAGTAGCATTCCGAGTGGAGACGAAAGGCTTATGAGCAGCCGCACGACCACGGTTACCTTTGCGAATGGTACGTGTACATACCGAGGTTCCAGCCTTTTTACTCACCTGTACACCGAGGTCTTTTGCAGTACTCCGTCGATTAGGTGTAACGACTCTCCTGAGGCTACGACGTCCTCTATCACTGATTTTCTTTGGTCTGCCGGTACGTTTTGCTGCTTCAGGCACGCCATGTGTCTTCCACTTATTCAGTACATCCAAAACAGTTGACTAGGGTATGTTTAAACGTCTCTCGGTTTGTCTTATGGACACCCCACCAATATAACACCCAACAATCTTCCCTTTCCCAAAGTCAGTTTTCTTCCGCCGCGACATTTTCACTCAACCTCACAGTGCGATACGATCGCGGTTAGCTGCAGGTTTGTTTTTATAGCGTTTGCAGCTGTATCGCGCATCTTAATAACGCAGCGGATCCGTTCATTTTCCTTTGAAGGGGTGTCCGGTGATTTTTGTCAATACAGTGCATTTCCAAAGGAGCTACAATGTTGCTTGTGTACGTCTACTTAGCGTTTCCCATTCCAGATCTCTGCGAAAAATCTTTGCAATTGGTCGTCTCGTTTTTTGGCATATTATCGAATTTGTGTTTGTCACGTTCATTTTGGACACCAGTTTATTGCGCAGCCAGAGCCCAGTTCTGGCACATAATGGGCTTCGGGCTTGGCCCGTCCCAGCACTGTCAGCTGTTTCAAGAAACGTGGCCGTGAAATGGGTGAATGTCTCAGTGGTCAGTTGCTGACGGATGCTTCTTCCCAACGCACCCATTCACCCTGACGCGCGTTATTTTGTGTCGCCCTGTATATACACGTTATTCCACAATACTGAGCTGTTTACAGCTGAGTGTACCATGTTTAAAGCAGTAGGGCCCCCAAATCAAGCTCTTGCGTCCGGGCGCAGAGTATGGAGTTACGGTATGTAAAAAGGAGGCTACGCTCGGTTTTCTATGTACCTTCTTAAAAAATTTTACCATGTACGAACGCCCATTGAAAGCCGTCTCTGTGCTTGTGCCGTTTCTTGTATATACTCGTACTATTTTGCGCCATTAAAAGCTTCAAAAGTCATTCCCTCACAGCGAAAAATATTAACCTCTACTCCCAAGCCACGCTAATCATCCATCGCCGCCGTAGGTGTTGGGTGAAGTTATTTGTTTTTGCTCATGCCACGCATAGCTGTACTTTGGCGTCGGAAATCCTTGAACGATTAAGCAACGAAATTTACTCAACCTTTTGTTTTTCGTTCATCTGCGTGAATGACGGACTTACGACTTCCATTTCTCTTTTAATTCCCTGAAACACAGCTCCCTGTTTATCTCGTGTATAGTTTTGAAAAAAAAAAAAAAAAAGAAGGAACTTCCTAACGCAGGTCACAGTGGCAGATTTTGCAGCACATTTTTTTGGCATACACGGTGTGAAAAAAAAAAAATCGCGCTATACTGCTCAACAAGATTACAGCAACACAACGGACTGTTTTAACCATAAAGGTGTACAGCAATGTGTTGTAAGCTACAGATGAGTTCGGGCTCAATTTTAGGAGCCCGGGCCCAGCCCGCTTTCTTTGATTACATGTGTTTGCTGAGCCCGGGCCCGGATACTTGGAAAATTTTGCTTATCAAGGTTTGCATTTATGCATTATACACAGGCCAAAGATATGGCCCAAGCAAGGATTAGTTTAAAAATCGTTAGTTTAAAAAGTTTAGTTCAGTTAATCCACTTCACAATATTAATATGTTTTTAGAAATACTACGCATAAAGCCAAATGTTCTGAAATGTGGATTTGAAAATAAATAAATAATCAACGTGCCCTTCGACCGTATCAGGGGAATCGGTAATTTTGGTAAAAGCTGAAGAAAAGAAAATCGTTCAGAAACAAAAAATTCCACTAGTTATTTCTTTTTGATTTCTAAATTTACTTTTATTTTGAATAAATTGCATTATAAAACGTACAACGCCGTACAGACAGTTGTAAGTGTTTGAAATTTTGACTCTAGAAAACTAATCTTTGCAAAATAATTTTCATATATGCTAATTGGTAAAGGTAGTTTAGAGTGATGTAGTAGAATACAAAGAAAGCATGTAGGGAAATTTCCAAAATTAAAAAAAAAAAAGAACGTAAAAGCATTCCAGACTAGATTATTCTGCATTTTGTAACATTAACAATGCTTTGCGCTTAATAGTAGAATGATCACAATATTATCATATGTGTGTGCAGTTTCCAGATCAATTTCATCCCCATCACTAGTCCACATTCTTGAAAGAGTAAGTACATTTGTCGCCACTAAATATCATCAATTAATATAAAAGTTGATTTAATACGGGGGAAATAGGAAACAATATCTATTTTTATTAAATTTTAATGTTAGTAAGAAAATTAGCACTTATAAATATAGACGGGTAAGTAAAACACTATTTAATAGTTCAGTATTCTTATTTTCGCATTTAATTATACAATTTGTATAATACACTGGCGTGCAAAAATTAAGGACGAGATGGTTTTTCGAATGTAGCGCCGTGCAGAAGTACTCCGCATCAACTCAAATCATACCATAAGATCCCCAAGATGTAAGAATATGGGACAAGTGAGCAAAACCGTCCAAACAAGGAATCCGAAGGATACAAAGGTACTTTATTGAAAAGGTAGCTTCGAGCACAACTGGACAGAAGACAGAAACGTCCATGTGACAGGCGGCTTCCAAGAAAAATTCAGTCTTTGGTAGGGGATATGATCACCCCTGACTACGTTGGAGGATTTACAACGCCTGTCTATGCTGAGGACGAGGTTGTCAAGGAGCTGTTGAGGCATCGCGGCCCATTCCTCTTGTAGCGCCAATCGCAGCGGCGGAATAGTTGCTGGCGGCTGGTGACGTGCTGCCAAGCGTCTCCCGAGAAGGTCCCACACGTGTTCGATTGGATTTAGGTCCGGGGACCTTGCGGGCCAACTCATGCGTTGAATATCTTCACTCCCCAACAGCTCTGCGACAGCCACTGTACGATGAGGTGTAGCGTTGTCGTCCATGAAGAGCAACTCAGGACCCACAGCACCTCTAAACAGACGCACGTGAAGCAGGAGAGCCTCGGTACAACAGCGGACACCAGTGACTGAACCTCCTTGTAAGATGTGGAGGTCAGTACGGCTACCAAGCATGATACCGCCCCAAACGAGAACTCCGCCACCTCCAAACCGGTCCCTTTCGATGATGTTGGAGGTGTGATTGCGTGTTCCTTACTCTCTCCAGATGTGTATACGTCCAGAATCACTCATCAGACTAAATCGGCTCTCATCCGTAAAAGAACTCGACCCCATTGCTGATGTGTCCAGTTCTTGTGTTCTTGGCACCACAGAAACCGCCGTATCCGATGAGCAGGCGTTAATGGCACACACCGTACTGGTCGTCGTGCAAATAGACCACCTTTGTGCAGCCTGCTGGCCACGGTAAAACGCGATAACGGACGTCCAGTTGTCTGTTGCATGTGCCTTGCGATTTCTCCCGCTGTCTGCCGTCTGTCAGTTCTCGCCTGTAGGACAATATACCGATCGTCCGCCGCCGTGGTTGCTCGTGGACGACCACTGCTAAACTCTTAGACAGCTGTTCCTGTCGTTTGAAATGCTCTCCAAGCTCGTGAAACGATGCTGTGAGCGACCCCGAACTCCTCGGCCACACTAGTCACACTTCGACCTTCTTCCAACTTCCCAATGACGCGGCCTCGGGTAAAGTCATCCAGATGTCGTCTACTGGATTGCCTGTTGGCCATATCACACGGTGGCAGCAACTCGACGTCGTTCAAACCGATGTACACAGTGCAATAGCTTCCACCGAATTGCTGAGCGTACACCACCCGTGTGCTATATACCCTTCCGTCATCCCCCCCCCAAGTCATGCTGCATATATGCGCATGCCCTACCGTACCAGACCCTAGTCTATCTCTTGAGTGGTCTTTCGGTCCGTTCTGCCTGCTCGTTCTGCTGTTATGCTAATTTCTCCTCTTGGTCCTTAATTTTTGCACACCAGTGTACTTCAAATCTCCAGAGATGTTAAGTTATTCATTCCCTTTCAATTTTAATTTTAACCGATGAACATTATTTAGATTTTGTATACTCGGATTTAGGGGGGCAAGGTGAACTTCCTTGTAGATGATTAATCACTTGTGATGTGTTCAATGCTATAGTAGGATAATTCTATTAACAGAGGGAAAATACTTAGATTTGAGCAAGCCTGCATAGCTGGATATTTCTCACACTCATAAACGCACATTATTTAGCTCACTAATTAAAGCATACAGGAGTGACATGCGGGAGACTGGCGCATGATAGACCTTTGTGAAACAAATTAAGCTACACGAACGCAATTTATTGCTGCAGCTTTGCCATTTTGACATGTGCTTCACCTCTGTAATACGTCATATCATCTCCCTCGTATTTTTTTTTTATTTATTCGAAGCGAAGAAGGAATTCTCATTAATTCCAGATAACGTGTGGAACAAATCACACATTTCTCAAAGAACCTAACGGTTAGTAGTTCCATTCCCACAATCGGGCGCCGATGTGAAATTCACAAATTTCCCGCTTTCGGAGATCAAAACCGCTTCCCTCTGCTCCGGAGCGGAACGCTTTACCACTTAAGCTACCCCGACGGAATTTATCGTTGCAACTTTGCCATCTCACCTCTGTAGTACGTAATACGTTCCAGTTCTTACTTACTGTGCAGAGACACGGATTTTACTTTAAAAAAAGTCTTAGAAAGGATGCTGAGAAGCATGGAGAGATGCATACTTGGTGGTGTAACCAGAAAAGATAAGAAGAATAATTCGTGGATCTGGAGAATGACAAATGGAAGACATCACGATCGAAGTAAAATCCCTACAATGGCAATGGGCTGCACGTATTGCCAGAAGAACAGACCACCGATGGACGACCGAAATTGTAGACTGGATACCAAGGGACACGAAAAGACCCAGAAGAAGACCACGTGGTAGATACGTTAATGAAATTCGAAAGCATGCCGGAGTGACATGAAGGAGACTGGCTCGAGACAGATCGTTATGGAGGAAGCTTCGGGGGGACCTTCATTTAGCAGTGGGCTGATAATTGTTGATGACTATATAAATATATATTCTATAACGAAGTAAATGTCTCCGTCGTTTTCGTCCACGCCGGGAATCGAACCCGGGTCCCCTCATTCCGCAATAAGTCGCTCTCCCAACTGAGCTACGTGGACTAGCTCCTCATATTGTTTATCCTTGTGGACTGGCATGTTGGAGGATCGTAGCTGACAATGAAGCATTACAAACTACGGTGTTAAAGCTAACGAAGCTGGGGAAGCACAGAAGAGGGGAGAGGGCTTTAAGTTTCAATTGTCTCAGTGCAGCAGCGGCTGATGAACGTTAAAGTTCAATTCTGCTGCAATTGGGATTTAGGCAGAGATTTTCAACAGCTGTGAAAACAACTGAACTCGTATTGTTTTAGGTAATCCTGGAAAGCGAAGTTGTAGCCGTTAAGAAGACAGGCTGTTTCCAACAAGACAAGGATGTAGGCAAAACTGTTGCAGACGGTATTCACGGTGTGTGATGCACTACAGAGGTGCATCACTTGTCAAGACCATAAATCTGCAGCTATATATACATTCTGTCCGTGTAACTTAGTTGGGAGAGCAACTTACTCCGGAGTGAGGGTGCGCGAATTCGATCCCCATCACGGACAAGTTTGTGTTTTAACATTGGCGCCCGAACGCAGAAATTGATATACTGGCCGTTGGGTTCATCAAAAAATGTGTGATGTTTGTTCCACACATCGTCTAGAATTAACGAAAATTCCTACTTCGCTTCAAAAAAAAAAATAATAATAATAAGAGGGAGTTGATGTGACGTACTACAGAAGTAAATCACGTATTAAGACGACAAATCTGCAGCGATACATTCTGTCCGTGCAGCTTAGTTGGGAGAGCACCTTACTCCGGAGTAAAGGGGTGCCGGCTTGATCTCTTTCACAGAAGAATTTGTGTTCTCACAGATTCCCAAAGCTTGAGGGCCTGTTGCTACCATCTGTACCATTCTAAGGATTTCCCTGCTGGTATGCATTACGTACTACAATACATTATGTCCGTACAGTTTAGTTGGGAGAGCAACTCACCCCGGAGTGAGGGGGCGCCGATTCGATCTCCGTCA
This sequence comes from Macrothele yani, assembly GCA_039090855.1. Classification (NCBI taxonomy): domain Eukaryota; kingdom Metazoa; phylum Arthropoda; class Arachnida; order Araneae; family Macrothelidae; genus Macrothele; species Macrothele yani. The sequence continues at coordinate 104,496,733 of CM077018.1, read as the reverse complement.
CGGAAGAATTTGTGTTCTCACAGATTCCCAAAGTTTGACGGATTCTTGCTGCCACCTGTACTATTCTACGGATTTCCCTGCTGGTATGTATTACATACTACGATGCATTCTGTCCGTACAGCTTAGTTGGGAAAGCAACTTACTCCGGAGTGAGGGGGCGCCCTTCGATCTCCGTCACGGACGAATTTGTGTTCTCACACATTCCCAAAGCTTGAGGGCCTGTTGCTACCACCTGTACCATTCTAAGGATTTCCCTGCTGGTATGTATTTCATACTACGATACATTCTGTCAGTACAGCTTAGTTGGGAGAGCAACTTACTCCGGAGCGAGGGGGCGCCGATTCGATCGCCATCACGAACGAATTTGTGTTCTCCCAGATTCCCAAAGCTTGAGGGCCTGTTGCTAGCACCGGTGCCATTCTAAGAATTCCTCTGCTGGTATGTATTACATACTACTATACATTCTGTCCTTACAGCTTTGTTGGGAGAGCAACTTTCTCCGGAGTGAGGGGGCACCGGTTCGATTTCTGTCACGGAGGAATTTGTGTTCTCACTGATTCCCAAAGCTTCAGGGCCTGTTGCTAGCACTTGTACCATTCTAAGGCTTTCCCTGCTGGTATGTATTACATACTACGATACATACCTCGGTTGATGTACCAGCGTTCGCCGATGCTAATCGGGAACATACTAATTCCTCGGCGCAACTTGAGTTCTCGTCTCCTGCTTCGGGTGCTCATTCAGATCCACCAATGGATTCCTCCAGCTCAACTTCGTCTTCGAAACCGATTGGTACTTCCAAAGGTTCTGTGAAACAGAAAAAGGTGAAACGTCTTTCTGGTACTTCTTCTGTGGCCTCCTCTAGTGTTCCCAATGTTACCAGTTCCGATGTTCCTCAGCCTGATGACCCTTCAAACAGTTTGCATCTTCGTTCTGACCCTGTCAATTCTCTCACAGATGATGAGGTTATACAGACCATTGATGAGTTTCCTCTTGTTCCTGGCCCACTGTCCAGACAACAACTTTGCACGCCTCTTCCAATCTGCTCGTACGGTTGTCTGTCTCGATGAATTTCTCCGTTCACCTGATCTTGATCTGTGTGCAGTGGTGATGCAATTTGAAGCGTATGTATCCTTTTTCAAATCCCTGAGTATCACAGATCCTAGATACCAGGTCTTCATGAGACGATACATCCGCCGTCTCTCCTCCTTGAAAGACCTCGCTGAGAAACAATTTTGTGATACCGTGCTTCCTCTAGCCGATGACATTTAGCGCTTCTTCCCCACCAGACACTGTTTCTGTTGTTCCTCACTTTCTGACATATTGTTTCATGTTTTTCATTTGCTCGCATTGTATGTCTTAGGTGTCCTAGTGTTCCCCTTTGTCGCGGATTTTTTTCTTACTAAATTTGTTAACTTTGTTCTACACTATCTACCAACAAGTAATTGGACACCTGTGATAGCAAAGTTTATTCACCTTCCATAGTTGGTGGAGCCTCCACAAGCGGCGATTACAGCTGCGACCCTCCGGGGCATACTCTCAACCAGGCGTTGTACGACGGCTAGCGGTATTTTCTTCCACTCGGCTTGGAGAAGACAAGTCAGTTCCTTCACCGATTTCGGACGGTGGGGGCACCCCTTAAGTCGACGCTCCAACTCGTCCCAGAGGTGCTCGATAGGGTTAAGGTCCGGGCTCTGCGCAAGCCAGTCCATTCGATTAACCCCATTGTCACCATACCAAGCCATGGTGGACCTCGCAACATGACAGGTGGCATTGTCATCCTGAGAGTAACATGGGTCCACCCCGTAAAACTGCCACAACGTAGGAAGCGCATGGTCTTCCAAAATGCTGCAGTAGGTCTCGGCGTTGAGTCTACCAAGAATTGCGACCAAGGATCCCATGCCATACCAGGAGAAACACCCCCATAGCATAATTCCACCGCCACCGAACTTCACAGTTGGCACAATACAATCCGGCAGGAGGCGTTCTCCAGTCAGACGCCAAACCCAGACCCGGCCATCCGAACGCTAGAGAGTGAACCTTGATTCGTCGCTCCAGAGAACCTGTTTCCACTGTCCAACGGTCCACTGTCGACGTTCTTTGCAGCACGTTAGCCGAGCAGCGCTATTGGACTTGGTGATCAAAGGCTTGTGGGCGGCAGAACGTCCATGATAACCGAGCAGATGGGCTTCCTTACGGATGGTATTCATCGAAAGAACACTCCCGGATGCCTGTTGAAACTCCTCGCGGATGTGGCCCATCGATTTGGTGCGGTTCTTCCGAATTTCTCTGGCCAGCACCCGTCGGTCTCTAACTCCCAGTTTTGTGGGTCTGCAGGGTCGGGGCACATTCCGACAGTCACCTCTCATCTTCCACTTGCCAATCACGTAGGCCACTGTCGATTTTGGGTACTTCAACTCGCTGGATATGTCACGTATGGATCGGACATTTCTGTGATACCCGACGATTATACCTTTCTCGAAATCAGAGAACTCCAAACTGCGTGGCATCTTGCATGCGACTGGTTGCGTTGTTGTTTCCCACACGATATTTAACGGCGGTGGCCGTGACGTCTATCAGGACCGCAGATATCGTCGATTGCAGGGGTGTCCAATTACTTGTTGGTAGATAGTGTAATTCCCTTGTTCATATGTTTATAACGTTGTACATGTTCTACTTCGTATCGCAGAATATGCCGATCTGCTTTTCCTTCATTGTGTACATCGTCATTTTAAACCAGATTTTTCATCTTTATTTTTTGTATGTTGGACTTTTCAGTGATATCGCCAAAGTATGTATTCCATGATAGCAATAAACTGGGTGCCTTTGGTACCCGCACTTACCAAAACCATTGCGATTTCAGGGATTTTACTCTCATCATGATGTCTTCCACTCTTGCCATTTTCCCTATTCACGAGATCCTCTTCTGATCTTTCCTGGTTACACCAAGTGTACATCTCTCCATACATCTTCCAGTTGGCTGCAGTTTTTGTATGTCTTTTTTACGCTTTCCAACCGAAGGTTGAAGAAGCGTATATGCTCCAGCTTTGTCCGTCCGTCCGTCCGTCCGTCCGACTGTCTGTCGGCACGATAACTCGCGTAAAAATGGTTCGATTTCAATGAAATTTTAGTATGTGGTAGGGGACCACCAGGGAACGAACCCTATTGAAAATGGGTGAAGTGGGGTCAAAGGTCACGCCATATGAGCGGGATCCATTTCATTGCCTTATGCGTCATAACACGCGTAAATATGGTTCAATTTCGATGAAATTTCAGTATGTGGTAGGGAATTACCTGGGCACGAACCCTATTGAAAATTGGCAAATTGGGGTCAAAGGTCAGGCAGGGCATAAGAGCGGGATTTATTACATTGCCCTTATGCGCCATAACTTGCGTAAAAATAGTTCGATTTCGATGAAATTTTAGTATTTGGTAAGGAACCACCTGGGGACGAACCCTATTGAAAATTGGCAAATTGGGGTCAAAGGTCAGGCAGGGCATAAGAGCGGGATTTATTACATTGCCCTTATGCGTCATAACTTGCGTAAAAATAGTTCGATTTCGATGAAATTTTAGTATTTGGTAAGGAACCACCTGGGGACGAACCCTATTGAAAATGGGCGAAATGTGGTCAAAGGTCAGGGCATAAAAGTGGAATCCATTCCATTGCCTTTATGCGTCATAACATGCGTAAATGTGGTTCGATTTCGATGAAATTTTAGTATGTGGTATGGAACCACCAGGGGACGAACCCTATTGAAAATTGGCAAATTGGGGTCAAAGGTCAGGCAGGGCATAAGGGCGGGATTTATTACATTGCCCTTATGCGTCATAACATGCGTAAATATGGTTCGATTTCGATTAAATTTTTGTATGTGGTAGGGAACCACCTGGGCACAAACCCTATTGAAAATGGGCGAAATGGGGTCAAAGGTCAGGCAGGACATAAGAGCGGGATTTGTTCCATTGCCCTTATGCGTCATAACTTGCGTAAAAATGGTTCGATTTCGATGAAATTTTAGTATGTGGTAGGGAGCCACTGGGGACGAACCCTATTGAAAATGGGTGAAATGGGGTCAAAGGTCAGGACACTGGAGTGGGATCCATTCCATTGCCTTTGTGTATCATGACTTACAAAAAAATGTTTCCATTGCGACAAAATGTTATCATGTTGTTCCGGAGGTATAGTGAACTGGTTCTGTTGAATATCAACGAAATGGGGTCAAAGTCGTTGCACAAAAGCAAGATTTATTCCACAGCCATTATTCTCATAACTTGCGTAAAACTGCTTCTATTGCGACAAAACTTTAGTGTGTTATTCTTGAGGGGTACTGAACCGGTTCTGTTGAATATCATTGAAATGGGGTCAAAGGTCAGGACACAGGAACGAGATTTATTCCACAGCCATTATCCTCATAACTTGAGTAGTAATTTCTGGTATGTTGGAAAGCGTATTATAATCAATGCATTGCACGATTTTACTAACTTGTTTAGTTAAAGTCCACGTCTCTGCTCCATACGTAAGAACTGGAAGGATGCATTGATTGAACACTTTCCTATTAAGACATGAAGGCTTATTGCTCTTGAAAATTGTACTGTTTCTTCCAAAAGCTCTCCAGACAAGTTTTATACGCCGATTAATTTCCACATCAATGTGACCCTCGCTTGATATCTGCTGTCCAAGGCAAATGTAGGTATCGGTTATCTTTAGCTTTCCCCCATAAACTGATAAATCTTCCTTTCTTGTAAAAGCATTGTACATCACTTTTGCCTTCTGAAAGCTCATTTTTAGTCCCACTTCTTTACTCTTGTGAGCGAGTTCCTGCATCATATTCTGCAGCTCCGAAGGGGTAGTTGCAAAAATGACCACGTCATCAGCAAAAAACGGAGGTGAGTTAAATAATATCCATCAATCTTTATCCCTTTGTTTTCCTAGTTCAATGAGTGAAAGACATTTTGCAATGTGGCATTGAAGAGTTTGGGAGAAATGGTGTCAACTTGTCTCACTCCCTTTCCAATTTTTATTGGTGCTGAATCCTCAAATAGCCGAACCTTTGCACTTGCATTTTCATAGATGTTATTAATAATGCTAATGTAGGCATCTTCAATACCACAGGATTTCAAGGCCATTGTAACTGCTGATGGTTTCACCGAATCAAAGGCTTTTTCATAATCGATAAAAGCCATGCACAATGGAAGTTCATATTCCCTCGCTCTTTCAATTAGTTCTCTCAGTACATGAATATGATCTATGGTGCTGTAGCCACTCCTGAATCCAACTTGTTCTTTTGGTTGAGCCATGCCGAGTGTTATCTTCAAACGATGTGAAAGAACCTTATAGTGAAGATTTTATAAACCACTGATAGGAGGCTGATGGGCCTGTTATAGTTTTTGAGATCCTCTCTGTCACCTTTTTTATGTAGCAGGATCATTGTGGCATTGTTCCAATTCTCAGGAATCTTTCCTTCATCGAGACATCTAGTGAAACTTGGGCGAGTGTAGTTTCTGTTTCTCCGCTTGCTTCCTGTACAATGTCCACGGTAATTCCGTTTTCTCCTGGAGCTCTTCCCCGTTTCATGTTCTTACTTGCATGTGCAATTTCTGCCGGAAGGACAGGAGGAACGTTGCTACTGGTACTTTTCTTAATGACTGGAATGGGTGTATCATCTTTTTTATAAAATTTTGTGTAGAAATTTCTCACTCTTGTCAAAAGCTTCCCCTCTATTTGTTGTTTCAGAGCCATCTTCTTTTCTCAGTGCCATAATCTACTTTCTTCCTTTACTGACTTGTTCTTTTGCTTTCTTCAGGCTTCGATTATTTTCAATTGCTTTTCTCACTAATTCGCAATTGAATTTCCTTGTCTTCAGTGATATTTTCCCGAACTGTCTTGCATAGCTCTTTATATTCTACTTTGGAAGTTCAATTTCCTTTATTTGTCCTCATTTCCTTTCTGTTTTGCGTAAGCATTTTTTGTTTTTTCCTGATATTTTCTTCATATGCAACTTGTTCTTAGTACCACTTATTATATTCTTAGCACATTCTGCTTTCATGTCGCACTGGCCGCTGCCTTAGAACAGGTACGTTCCAGTTGCCGGTTACTGAGGGCCAAGTTTTCAGTTTCGAAATCCTCTTGGGGGGGGGGGGGGGGGGGGCTATAACTCACCACCCTGGTCAAGCGGGTTGGTGAGTGTGGGATATCATTTCCTCTAGTCCCGGTGGTATAGTTAGTATAGTCATACCGCTATGTGTCGTCAGAGCCGCTTTCATGGGAACATAATGCACCACGAGAAGACGGGGTTGACATTTATCAAGGAGAGGTTATGTTATGTCACGCATCACCTGACCATATCATATCATATCATATGTAGAGGATTTTAGGAAGGGAGTGTCTGACCCCAGGTCTTAAACAACCCTTAGAAATAGGAAACTGGGAGATTTGGCCTAGAGCGCCCGATAGGAAAGTGACACGGAAGCGAAGTAGAAAGGGGGAGGAAGACGCCCTTATTTATTTCCGGAGGGCCAGTGCCTGTGGTCCGACGGCTTAACGTGCCCATCCGACGCACGGCGGGTATTTAGTGGATCGAGCGTTCGTACCTGCCTGGGATCGAACCTGAGGCCCTTCCCGTGGCAGTCACGAACGTTGCCCACTCGGCCGCATCACCTGACCTTGCATCCCATATATATATACTAGCATATACCGAAAAGTAACCAAAGCTCTTATGGAAACAGCAACAAAATTAGCTGGGTCTAAGAACAAGTTGCATGTAAACAAATTATCAGGAAAAACCAAAATGTTGATGCAAAAGAAGAGAGATGAGGACAACTAAAGAAGATGTGACTTCCAAAGTGGAATATATAGAGCTATGCAAGACAGTAAGAAAAAGTATCACTGAAGACGTAAGGAAATTCAACTGTGAGCTAGTGAGGAAAGCAATTGAAAACAACCAAAGCCTAAAGATAGCAAAGGGACATCTCAGTAAGGGAAGAAAACAGATTATGGCTCTGAGAAAAGAAGATGGTTCTATAACAAGAAATAGAGGTGAAATTTTGACAAGAGTGAAAGATTTCTACTCCAAATTATATGAAAGGGGTGATACATATACTCCAGACATCATGAAAGGTACCAGAGTTCTTCCAGTCCTCCCAGCAGAAGTTGCACATGCAATCAAGAACATGAAGCGGGGGAAAGCTCCAGGAGAAGATGGAATTACTATAGACATCATACAAGAAGCAAGTGGAGAAATTGAAACAGTACTCGCCCAAATTTTCACTCGATGCCTTAATGAAGGGAAGATTCCTGAGGATTGGAACAATGCTACAATGATCCTGCTACATAAAAAAGGTGACATTGAGGATCTCAGGAACTACAGACCTATCAGCCTCCTATCAGTGGTTTATAAAATCTTCACTAAAGTTCTTTCACACCGCTTGAAGGTAACACTGGACATGGCTCAACCGAGAGAACAAGCTGGATTCAGGAGTGGCTACAGCACAATAGATCATATCCACGTACTGAGAGAACTAATTGAAAGAGCGAGGGAATATGAACTTCCATTGTGCATGGCTTTTATCGATTATGAAAAAGCCTTTGATTCGGTGAAACCATCAGCAGTTACCACGGCTCTGAAATCCTGCGGTATTGAAGATGCATACATTAATATTATTAATAACATCTATGAAAATGCAAGTGCAAAGATTCGGCTGTTTGAAAATACAACACACATAAAAATTGGAAAGGGAGTGAGACAAGGTGACACCATATCTCCGAAGCTCTTTAATGCCACATTGGAAAATGTCTTTCAATCACTGAACTGGGAAAACAAAGGGATAAAGATTAATGGAGATTATCTAACCCACCTTCGTTTTGCTGATGACGTAGTCATTTTTGCAACTACCCCATCAGAGCTGCAGAGTATGATCCAGGAACTTGCTGACAAGAGTAAAGAAGTGGGATTAAAAATGAACTTTCAGAAGACAAAAGTGATGTTCAATGCTTTTACAAGAAATGAAGATTTATCGATTGATGGAGAAAAACTGGAGATAACAGATACGTATGTTTATCTTGGACAGCAGATATCAAGTGAGGGTCACATTGATGAAGAAATTAATCGGCGTACAAAACTTGCCTGGAGAGCTTTTGGAAGAAACAGCATAATTTTCAAGAGCAATATGCCATTATGTCTTAAAAGAAAAGTGTTTGATCAATGCATCCTTCCAGTGCTTACGTATGGTGCAGAGACGTGGACCTTAACTAAAAGAGACATACAAAGGCTGCAGACAACTCAAAGAAGCATGGAGAGGTGCATGCTTGGTATAACCAGGAGAGATAAGAAGAGGAACTCGTGGATCCGAAAAATGACAAGAGTGGAAGACATCATGATCAGAGTTAAATCCCTGAAATGGCAATGGGCTGGACATACTGCCAGAAGGACAGACCATAGATGGACAGCCGAAATTTTAGATTGGATTCCAAGGGACAGGAAAAGACCCAGAAAAAGACCACATGGGAGATGGGTGGATGAAATTCGTAAATATGCGGGAGTGACATGGAGGAGACTGGCACAAGACAGACCGTTGTGGAGGAAACTTGGGGAGACCTTCGTCCAGCAGTGGATTGATAATGGTTGACAATGATGATGATGATGATGAATCATGCCCGTTACTCCGAACGGTGAATCTATAAAACAATTTTCTGTTTTTTAAAATCCGTAACAGTTTTACGATTTAGAAGAGCGTCGTGACGTCGGTGTATACTGTTTGACGTAAAACGGAGCACGCTTTGGGGCCCCTTAATTTTAAATAAAAATTTGAAATTTTCAAAGCATTTCAGTGATCCTGACAAAATTATCTTTAAACCTATCAGCATTTTGAAACAGTATAAAAGTAAGCCACTCTTTTGAATTTTTTGGTTTTCAGACTTTTTACTAGGTGTAGAAGTGGTAGAAAAATTCAAGCAGGCAATGTTTAAAAGCGCTGTTTTTATTTTTTATTTGGGAGGGGGGGGGGTCGTGCTTTTGCAGGTATCCGGAATTTAAGACCTACCAGCGTGCCAATTTTCAGATTTCTAGGTTATTTAGAGGTGGTTTAACAATTCGCGAAAAGTTCAAGCAGACAATGTTCAAAAGCCGCCATTTTTTTTTCGTACTTTTCTAGGTATACAGACCTTAAGACCTATCAGCATGCCAATTTTCAGATCGCTAGGTCATTTAGAAGTGGTCGAACAATTCTCGGACGAACAGACTCGCATTTTCCCTCTTTGCTTTTTATTAGGTGTGCAACTTAATTCTTGGCCCCTAATCGCAAGCGATCATAGAACATCGGCAAATGCAAAGAGCTGTGTGCGATAATGGCTGATTGCAGCGCCATCCAACAGCTTTCCAGGCAACCGTAACCTCTCACAGCTGTAGTGACAGAAGGGACGAAAGTTGACGGTGAAAGCAATGTCGTTCGAGAAGTAACATTTGAGGCACTGCCTCCTGTTCACGTTTCAGCTGAAAAAAAGTGCTGCGTAAGCCCAGCAAATGATATGTGCTGCTTTGGGTGAGGCTGCTGTGTCCTACAGTATGTGTAAGAAGTGGTTCCAGCGATTTAAGCAGGGAAATTTCGATCTCCGTGATGCAGAACGTCCGGGACAACCACAGAAAGTTGACGATGAGGAACTGGAACAACTATTGGACGCGGATACCTGTCGCACACAGTCAAAACTCGCCCAGGAGCTCGGAGTAACACGGCAAGCCATTGCAAAGCGCCTGCACAAGCTTGGACGGATTCACAAGGAGGGTCGTTGGGTGCCCCACCAACTCACAGCTGCGAACAAGTTTAGGCGCTACGATGTTGCCGTGTCCTTGCTCTCCAGATTCAAGAAGAAGGATTTCCTCCACAAGATTTTGACCTGTGATGAGAAGTGGATCCTCTACGATAATCCTAAGTGGCGCAAATCGTGGGTTTATCCAGGTCAGCCTATCACCAGTACCGCTAAACCGAATATCCATGCCAGGAAATTGTTGTTGTGCATATGGTGTATGGTGGGATCAGCGTGGTGTCGTACACTACGAGTTGCTCAAACCTGGTGAAACGGTCAATGCTGAGCGTCATTGTCAGCAACTCATTAGTGTGCGTGGCGCAATGGAGGCCAAAAGGCCATACACCGGCAAGGGCAGAAGGTCGGTCCTGTTGCTTCAGGATAACGCGCGTCCTCACACCGCGAAAACGACTTTAAACACGATCACCGACCTGGAATGGGAGATTTGGTGCCACGGGGCGTATTCTCCAGACTTTCGCCCCGTCGGATTATCACCTCTTTCGCCCCCTGCAACATCACCTGAGGGATACGCACTTCACTTCTGTCGAGGAGGTCCACACAAGTATTGATGACTTTATCAACTCGAAACAGCCCTCTTTTTTCCGCAGTGGCATTCGGCAGCTCCCTGACCGATGGCTGGAATGTATCCAACACAACGGGGATTATTTCCCTGATTAGGTACGTATTCGATTTGCTATAATTTGCTGTTAACGTGTCGTGCCTGTAGCCGAGAATTAAGTTGCACCCTATATACGAGGCGAAGGCCTATATTTACATAGGTATTCACATATGCCGGCGGAAAATGCCGAACTTTAAAAGCGTCGCTACGTCATTAAGCATTGCGTCATTACCAGTTTGATAATAGCCTGTCCTTTCACCCAATGAGAAGAGAGTGCTAAAAATAGCTGCGTCACCATGGCAGCAGGCCACCGGACAAGAACTTTTCTGTGTGGTTAACGCTGAAGACAGACTAAGCCTCTTGTTCCTTTCCTTTGCGTCTTTAAAAAATGCTTAAAAATCAGAAAATGGCTTTTTCTTAAAACAAATTTTTGTAAAGGAGGGATGATAGTTGTGAGTTTATGCTGTAAAGATTGCAATGCGTTATGATTTATAGTTTGCCATATATCCGTTTTTTTAAATGGATCTGATCGCGAAATAGAGAGTTTTGTGATATTTAGAAATTTAATTTCTCGTCATATAAATCAAAATTCAAAAAAATAGCGACGAGGTGCAAAAATTCGGCCATGTCCCTACTTGCCTACAAAGTTTCGTGGTCCTGTTGCTGTTAGTGTGTCCTGAACGCGAACTGATAGCACTTTTTGCTTACCTTAACTTTGAAATACAATAGCTCTTGAAGTATCGCCAGAATCGGAAAACGGTTTATGTCAGCGCATTCTCCAAACAGTTCTCTACAAACGATGTGAATTTCATAATTTTGTGTTCAGTACCTTTTGCGCTGCGAGCTAGAAAAGCGCGAGTGCCGCGAAATATCTAAAACAGCAGCGGCGGCAGTTACTTCTTTTCAGAATAGCGAGATTTTGAATCACTGTGCTTTTAAAATTTTGATTCAATGTGTTGTGGACTTTGTAGTTTGTAAAGCTGTCCCCTCTGTTGCAAAGATGATATACCAACTGCAAAACCTGCCTGCCATTTCAGTAAAAATCACGTTTTTTTGCGAAAGCAACTGGGACGCGTTGTGAGTATTTGTATGAATATGTAACTCATGTATGACCTGTGACGTAATACAGAGGTAAAGCAGGTGTCAAGACGCTGCAGCGTTACATTCCGCCCGTGTAGTTTAGTTGGGAGAGCAACCTACTCCGGAGTGAGGGGGCGCGGACGGCCTTGTGTTTTCACAGATTCTCAAAGCTTGAGGGCCTCTTGCTACCACCTGTATCATTCTAAGGCTTTCCCTGCTGATATGTATTACATAACTACATTCTAAGTATACAGTGAAACCTCGATTGTACGTCTTTCATTTTTATACGTAATTCCATGGTAGTTCCGATATTTTTTTTTCTGTAGTTTCTTTCGCTTTTCCAATTCGGTTATACGCCATTCATTTATGGATGTAGGTAAAAATACCCCCGGAAGAAATACCCCAGAACAAACGGTTCACTGTAAACTGACACACAGGAACACTGATATGTGGCAGTGTTCCGGTGTGGCAATTTACCGGCAACCCTGTCACACATCTTTCAGCAACTTAGCCACAAAAGTTCAAGGGGGTGGGGGTGGTGGGTGCTATAAAGATTGCCGTTACTGGGTCTTTATTGAGTACTGAATTGGAAACTCCAAACGAATTTCGCGAAAACGTTTCATGTAAGCCAAGTGAGAATTGTACTTTAATTTAAAGAAATAAATTGCCGAGGATTCGAGGTACACTTGGTGGTGGGGGTGGGGCTCTACCCCAAACCCGTAATATTGCATTCTGGGTCTGGGCCACTGGAGTCTGTCAGTGCATCCAGGAAGTTCCCCTTGAAGTGTCCGCGAGCTGGGGGGGGGCTTTTCCCCAAAATGTTAAAATGGACGTAGAGCTGTAAACATTAGTACCATGCTTTATATAATGATTCTGTACACGACCACGAATTTTCAGGAGGGCGGGGTAACCCCCCCCCGCTTCTAAGAGCTATTCAGGGATAGCATCGAGGATACGTTGACCGACTCTAGACTGGTATCCCTTTCACAGGCTTCACCAAATTTCTGGGGGCGTGGGGAAGGGAATACATAGTTTACCATTAAACACAACATGAAGCATAGAAATTGCGAGCAAATCCCTTACCTTGAACACTTGTCTGCGCTCTTAGGAACTTGGGGGAGGGTGAATTCACCCCACCCTCCTGAAAATTCGTGGCCGCGTACAGAATCATTATGTAAAGCATGGTTCTAATGTTTACAGCTCTACGCCCATTTTAACATTTTGGGGGAATCCCCCCAGATCTCACGGACTACGCGGGCGCTTCAAGGGGAACAGCTTGGATACACTGACAGACTCCAGCGGCCCAGAATCTAATATTACGGAAGTTGGGCGGTTGAGCCCCCCACCAAGTGTACATCGGACCCTCGGCAATTTATTTCTTAAAATTAAAGTGCAATTCTCGCTTGGCTTACCTGGAACGTTTTTGCGAAATTCGATTGGAGTTCCCAATTCAGTTCTCAATATAAGCCCAGAACCGACAATCTTTATAGCAACCCCACCCCCTGAACTTTTGTGGCCAAGTTGCTGAAAAATGTGTAGCAGGGTTGCCGGTAAATTGCCACACCGGAACACTGCCACACATCAGTGTTCCTGTGTGGCAGTTTACAGTGAACCGTTTGTTCTGGGGGTATATCTTCCGGGGGTATTTTTTCCGGAGGCATGTTTTCCGCTTTTCAGTTTTCAGGGGTATTTTCTCCGGGGGTATTTTTCCCTGGGGGTGTTTTTACCGTTTACCTTCATTTATACGCTTTTTGCGATTATACGTTAAATTTTGAATTTCAGATTATCAAAAATACATGGCTCTTTGATTCGTTTTTTTTTTAGTTAACCTGGTATTTTGCAGCTTTGGAAGAATTAAGACGGCGTTTTTTGCAGCTGTCAAATAGATGATCAAACTAAAAATTTACTAAATATTATAATATTCAAAATTATCTTTTTTCTCTGAATGCAAAAAATTTGAAACAAGCTATGATTAGTGAATATTTTACGCGGCACTATTTTAAACAGTTTGCACTAGTGTACAAACTGCTTTGAAAAAACCGATGCTTATAGGTAAGGAATGTGTAACTGTGGTACTGAATATAAAACAAATTGTATTTGGATATACTACCTAGTATTTTAAAGATCTCATTGAATTGAAACGTGGACATATTTTCTACTATCGTGGGACAGATACTGGCAGAACTAGTGGTGTTGGATTTATAATAAACAAGAAACTGAAGGATAAAGTTGTAGAAGTTGAAAGTTCCTCTGACAGAGCTGCACGACTCGTTATCCAACTCTCGAGAAGATACAAGGCTCAGATTATTCAAACTTATGCACCCACCACAAGTCATGCTGAAGAAGAAATTGAAGAATTTTATGAGGAAATTCGTGATCTAAATAATAAAGGTAAGCAGCACTTGAGATAATTATGGGAGATTTCAATGCGAAAATAGGGCAACGAGAACAGAATGAAACTTCAGTAGGTAAATTCGGTCACGTCACGGCAACAGAAACCAGCGTGGAAATACTCTCGTTGAGTTTGCAGAGGCAGAAAAGTTTTTCATCTTGAACTCCTTCTTCAAGAAAGAGCCACACAGGAAATGGACATGGAGACATCCAAATGGGACGACAAGTGAAATTGATTTTATTATGTGTAACAAAAAATTCGTCATAGAAGACTGCAGTGTGCTAAACAAGTTCAACACAGGTAGTGACCATAGATTGGTGAGATGTAAGATGCACCTCAACACTAAACTTGAACGTGGCAAGCTCATAAGACAAACAAAATCTATTGACATAACCAACCTTAAAAAACACCATAATACCTTCAAATTGGAACTGAAGAACAGATTTTCTGCTTTAGAAGGCCTAACATCGGAAGAAGTGGATATTTCTGAAGTTAACAGAAAAGTAACCAAAGCTCTTATGGAAACAGCAACAAAATTAGCTGGGTCTAAGAACAAATTGCATGTGAACAAATTATCAGCAAAAACCAAAATGTTGATGCAAAAAAGAAGAGTGATGAGGACAACTAAAGAAGATGCGACTTCCAAAGTGGAATATATAGAGCTATGCAAGACAGTAAGAAAAAGTATCACTGAAGACGTAAGGAAATTCAACTGTGAACTAGTGAGGAAAGCAATTGAAAACAACCAAAGCATAAAGATAGCAAAGGGACATCTCAGTAAGGGAAGAAAACAGATTATGGCTTTGAGAAAAGAAGATGGTTCTGTAACAAGAAATAGAGGCGAAATTTTGACAAGAGTGAAAGATTTCTACTCCAAATTATATGAAAGGGATGATACATGCACTCCAGACATCATGAAAGGTACCAGTACCAAAGTTCCTCCAGTCCCTCCAGCAGAAGTTGCACATGCAATCAAGAACATGAAGCGAGGAAAAGCTCCAGGAGAAGATGGGATTACTGTAGACATCATACAAGAAGCAAGTGCAGAAATCGAAACAGTACTCGCCCAAATTTTCACTTGATGCCTTAGTGAAGGGAAGATTCCTGAGGATTTTAACAACGCTACAATGATCCTGCTACATAAAAAAGGTGACATTGAGGATCTCGGGAACTACAGACCTATCAGCCTCCTATCAGTGGTTTATAAAATCTTCACTAAAGTTCTTTCACACCGCTTGAAGGTAACACTTGACATGGCTGAACCGAGAGAACAAGCTGGATTCAGGAGTGGCTACAGCACAATAGATCATATCCACGTACTGTGAGAACTAATTGAAAGAGCGAGGGAATATGAACTTCCATTGTGCATGGCTTTTATCGATTATGAAAAAGCCTTTGATTCGGTGAAACCATCAGCAGTTACAATGGCTCTGAAATCCTGCGGTATTGAAGATGCATACATTATTATTATTAATAACATCTATGAAAATGCAAGTGCAAAGATTCGGCTGTTTGAAAATACAACACACATAAAAATTGGAAAGGGAGTGAGACAAGGTGACACCATATCTCCGAAGCTCTTTAATGCCACATTGGAAAATGTCTTTCAATCACTGAACTGGGAAAACAAAGGGATAAAGATTAAATGGAGATTATTTAACTCACCTTCGTTTTGCTGATGACGTAGTCATTTTTGCAACTATCCCATCAGAGCTGCAGAGTATGATCCAGGAACTTGCTGACAAGAGTAAAGAAGTGGTATTAAAAATGAACTTTCAGAAGACAAAAGTGATGTTCAATGCTTTTACAAGAAATGAAGATTTATCGATTGATGGAGAAAAGCTGGAGATAACAGACACGTACGTTTATCTTGGACAGCAGATATCAACTGAGGGTCACATTGATGAAGAAATTAATCGGCGTACAAAACTTGCCTGGAGAGCTTTTGGAAGAAACAGCATAATTTTCAGGAGCAATATGCCATTATGTCTTAAAAGAAAAGTGTTTGATCAATGCATCCTTCCAGTGCTTACGTATGGTGCAGAGACGTAGACCTTAACTAAAAGAGACATACAAAGGCTGCAGACAACTGAAAGTAGCATGGAGAGGGGCATGCTTGGTGTAACCAGGAGAGATAAGAAGAGGAACTCGTGGATCCGAAAAATGACAAGAGTGGAAGACATCATGATCAGAGTTAAATCCCTGAAATGGCAATAGGCTGGACATAGTGCCAGAAGGACAGACCATCGATGGACAGCCGAAATTTTAGATTGGATTCCAAAGGACAGGAAAAGACCCAGAAGAAGACCACATGGGAGATGGGTGGATGAAATTCGAAAGTATGCGGGAGTGACATGGAGGAGACTGGCACAAGACAGACCGTTGTGGAGGAAACTTGGGGAGACCTTCGTCCAGCAGTGGATTGATAATGGTTGACAATGATGATGATGATGATTTTAAAGATAATTTTTTTTATATACATTGAAAATATGAAATTATACAGAATATCTTAAGCTACTTTTTACAAATCAATTAATACAGAAGTCAGAATAGACATATGCTTAAGGTATTCATAAATGTATCTATGCCTTACATTTTAAATTAGCGGAAGCTAAAATTACGAGTTTTTCCTCCTATATGTTCTCTTTTCAAAATTTCAATAGTCCTTAACATTTCGAAATTTCTTTTATACGTCTTTACATTTGTACGTTTCTTAGGCCATCTTCTAGGAAAACGTGTAAACGTGGTTCCATCTCTTCTTTTACCTTTGTGTCACCAAGATGAGAACTGACATTATTTACGATGTGTTTAATGCTAATGGTCTGGAGCGACCACCTGCATGCATTTCGCAGCCGAGCTCACGGGTTCGCTGACCAAGGACGATGCCATAAAACTTTTTCCCCGTAACACTTGTCATCACCCCCTCAATCCTTGATGTAACACAGGAGAGGAAAATAGAGGGAGTGGGAATCCTTTTTCATTCGCAACACTGACGAATATGTACAAAGGCACTGTATGTATTACCAGGGCAGGGACGTCGCCAAGGGGTTGAGAGGGTGGACTCTAGCCCACCCAGTTCAAGATGTGCCACATTTTAATTTTTTTTAACTTTAAAATATAATCTGGAATTTGCCAAGGAATAATGACTCCCGTGTTTCGTTTTCCGTCGTGTAGCCCTACGTATTGCCCCCCCCCCTAGGAAGTGCGGTTTTCCTTCTCCGTAGAAAGGTTATCAAAATATAGTCCGCAAGACCATAAAAATTCAGCTGTTCTCCACTCGTCCAAATCCTGAATTTAAGCCTTTTTAGCACGTCTTTTTTTTTTTTTTTTTGATTGGAGGTTTAACGACCACCGTGAGCAACTCAATGGGCTATAAGCAGTCGCCCGTCCCTAATTTAGGGTCACTGGTTCCAGGGAAGGGAGAGAGCCAGTGCCGTAAGAGAAACACAACATCCATGCCTCACCGGGATTCGAACCCGGACCCCATTCGGACGAATGATCAGAGGCCAACGCCTTAGACCACTGCGCCACCGGGGCGGCCACGTCTTTTTGTAAAAAAGATCGTGCTTATGTTTCCGGTCTGTCCGTTTGTTTTTTTTTTTTTTTTTTTTTTTTTTTTGATTGGAGGTTTAACGACCACCGTGAGCAACTCAATGGGCTATAAGCAGTCGCCCGTCCCTAATTTAGGGTCACTGGTTCCAGGGAAGGGAGAGAGCCAGTGCCGTAAGACAAACACAACATCCATGCCTGAACGGGATTCGAACCCGGACCCCTTACGGACGAATGATCAGAGGCCAGCGCCTTAGACCACTGCGCCACCGGGGCGGCCTGTCCGTTTGTATCCACTGCAACTATTTATCCGATTTGAAAAATTATTTTTGCATTGGGAAGCTTGAAATACGCGAATGATGATCCTTTATTTCGTTTTTTTTACGATGTACAATTTCGCCGCTAGGGGGCGTAAACGCAGATGATGTCGAATTAAAAAATACGTTTTATTCCTTTTATTCCACATATTTGCTTCTAAACATCCGATTGAAAAAAATCTTTTATCTTTCGATTCCATTTATCTCGAACAGTATTTTAGATATAGTTACTTTTTCAAATTACGCATAGATTTTCCGCTAGGGGGCGTAAAACTAAATTACATTTTTTCTCGATAACTCTTCTTCTAAAACTCCGATTTGAATTTTTTTTTCTTCAGCGGATACACCTCATGATGGAAAATCTTTTGCATATAATTTCAAATTTTTGGTAAAGAATATTTTAGCCACCAGGGGACGTAAGTGTTAATTTTTGCTTCTAATGTATTTGCCATAAAATCGGAGCTTCTAAAATATCGATTGAAAAAATTATTTCGTTGACTATTGCCACTCACACCGATAAACATTTTCGGAATATTTTCTTATTAAAATATTCCACACTTTCTCCGCCAGGGGGCGTAGATGTATATCTTATTTTTGTCAATATCTCTACTTCTAGGAGTCCGATTTGAAAAATTCCTTCTTTGTTTGATAGTGTTTCCAGTGTGACATGTTCTTCATATAATTTCAAAATGTTCAAGTATTTCATAGACTTTCCGCTAGGGGGCGTAGAGGTAAATTGCGTTTCCTCCTATCCCCAGTAGCACACTGACATTGGCCAACGGTTGGCCTAATGATATTTTTGCGTCGGCAACGTTGGGCGAAAGTTGTTTTGTTTATCGAAGATTGGCCAACGGTTTTTCCAAAAACACACGATCAACCATTTATCAACAAATGACCACTTAACGGTTGTCCGATGGTTGTCCAATGGTTGTCCAACAACACATGACCAACCATGATTGTCCAAGAACACATGATCTCACATTGGAAAACTGTTTGCAACAGTTTTCCAATATAGGTTATAACGAAGTAAATTTCTCCGTCATTTTTATCCGCGCCGGGGTTCGAACCCGGGTCCACTCATTCCGGAATAAGTTGCTCTACCAATTAAGCTACGCGGACATGTATTCTGATTCCTATCTGCCTTTATGTCGTGTGCGTCCTTCTGGCAGGTACGTCACATCTCCTGGTACGTTACATCATCTCCCCTTCTTTTTCTTTTTTTTCTTTCGAAGTGCTGCTCATATTTTTCCTATCTCGCGGTGTGGAAATAACATCACACCAATGCGAGATTTTGAACGGTCGGGTCATCCGGATAGTTCGGGCGCCATTATAACGAAGTAAATTTCTCCGTCATTTTTATCCGCGCCGGGGTTCGAACCCGGGTCCACTCATTCCGGAATAAGTTGCTCTACCAATTAAGCTACGCGGACATGTATTCTGATTCCTATCTGCCTTTATGTCGTGTGCGTCCTTCTGGCAGGTACGTCACATCTCTTGGTACGTTACAAGGTCTAACCGTTGAACCAACACATATCCAATTGTTGGCCGCCGAGTCGCCTCGTCGCTGGGCCGACCGTTGAAAGCCGACGGTTGGTCCAACATAATATTGCTACCTGGGATATCTCTGCTTCTAAATCTCCGATTTGAAAAATTCTTTTTGCACCGGATACAGCTCCTGATGGGAAATCGTTTGCACATAATTTCTAATTTTTGTAAAAAAAATAGTTTGGCTACCAGGTGGCGTAAGCCTTAATTTCCGCTTCTGATGTATTTGCAGCCAAATATGAATGTCTAAAATCTCGATTGAAAAAAAGTGGTTTGTTGACCGATACTACTCATGTCGACAAACCTTTTAGGAACATTTTCTTCTTGAAATAATGCATGGTTTCTACGCCAGGGGCGTAGATATATATCTCATTTTTGTCAATATCTCTACTTCTAGGAGTCCGATTTAAAAAAATCCTTCTTTGTTGGAAAGTGTTCCCGATGCGAAATGTTTTTCCTATAAATTCAAAATTTTCAAGTAAATCATAGACTTTCCGCTATGGGGCACAAAGGTAAATTGCGTTTTCTGCGTTATTTCTGCTTCTAAAACTCCGATTTGAAAAATTCTTCCTATATCACATACAAGATCAGATGGAAATATTTTTCACATAATGTCTAATGTTTGGTAAAGAATGGTTTGGCCACCAGCTGGCATAAGTGTTAATTTCTGCTTCTGATATATTTGTAGCAAAATCTGGGCTCCTGAAAACTCAACTAAGTTTGTTTTTTCTTGGACCGATACCACTCATATGGAAAGTCCTTTTGAGAATACTTTCTTCCTAAAATAATGCATGGTTTTCCCACCAGGGGACGTAAAGTCACATCTTATTTTTGTCGATATCTCTGTTTCTAAGAGTCCTTAAAAGTCCTGGACGACCGCGTGTATTCTTCCGATACACGCGGTGGTCCAGGAATTTTAAGTTTACACAAACAGCCCGTAGTTTCAAAATGTTTATGCCAATCGTAGATAGATTTTCTGGTTGGAGGTTTTTTTCCGAATCGTGATCGAAAATGCCGTTGAACAACAGTTACAGATTCCGTTTTGCTCAATTCAAGAACACAAAACGCCTTCTCCACTGCAGACGCTGCTATTTTGACTGACTAGTCACGTGACACGCGCACTATCGCCTACGTTACTTCCCTCAGTAGCGGGACACAAACTTTATGAGCACATCTGCTTAACGGTTCGCAGTTGTGATTCGTGTCTTTAACTGTTACTGTTTTATAGCATCTGGAAACTGTATACTTGCATCTGGAAACTGTATACTTCTTTATGAATCACCCCGAATATCATTAACAAAAATTAAGAAAAGCTTAGGGCCCAGGACGGAGCCATGAGGAACTCCAAAGTGAACTCTTTGAACTGAGGAGCGGATACCCTGTATGTGAAGATATTGTGTCCTGCTAGACAGATAACTTTCAAAAAACGAGAGTGTAACTCCTCTGATCCCAATATGATGTAATTTGGACAAGAGAATGTCATGACGAGCACAGTCGAATTCTCTAGACAAGTCACAAAATATACCCAAAACAAACCTTCCACGATCTATATTTGACTGTAAGAAATTCAGAGCGTCCAATACCACTGTCTCCGTTGAGTGACACTTTCGAAAACCATGTTGATTCCAATGTAAAATTTTATTCAAATCTAAAAAACCTTACAACCTATTAAAACCAGCCTTTCTAAAATTTGAGCAAACACCGAGATGTTGGCGACTGTACGGTAGTTAGTGACATCAGTCCATTTACCCTTTTTATGGATAACAGAAACCCTACCTATTGTAAAAGAATCAGGAATTTTCCTAGTTAAAAAGATACAATTAAAAGTATGACCTAAAGGAATTACCAAATTTTGAGAAACATACTTAATTACTCTCGGATGAACATCATCCGGACCCGCACCCTATAGATGAATCCAAATTAGTCAGAACCGACATAAGATCATCAGAAACAGGATCTAAAAAAATAAAAAATAAAAATAAAAGAGAAGAGGATAGTCTCTGGTTCGACAAAAATTCAGAAATTCATTCTAATTTCCTTTTCACATCTCGCATCTTCAGTAATAATTTGCTGACCCAAATAGCAAAATGATTTAACTTGTTTGATGTATTGTCCTTCAATTCTAAGGAAAGCCTGTTTTGGATCCTTCCGTATTACCATTAGTTTTGTCTTATTTTTATTTATCTTCATTATATAAATATCTGCATTTTTGTGTATTTTTGATATCTTGCGCTGTAATGATTTGGCTGATTCTGGAACAAAGAGAGATGGATGATCTTTGTTCCAGGATCTTTGTCTGGTCATCAGCAAACTTAATGGCTTTAATTCTCTCTCCATTAACCCAAACTCCTTCACTGGCGCTCCCCAAAGCCTGATATGATCCGTCATAACTTCGGAATAAATACCAAAATAGCCAGGTGATAACATGCATCCCTACCTGCCTTACACCTTTATTTATTGGGACTGGATCAGTCATTCCCTCTTGAATTGAAATAAATGCTTCCTGATTTACATAGAGATTTTTGATAAGCTGAATACTGTTATCATCCATGCCGAGTCTCTCCAGGATTGGAAAAAGTTTTGTCCAAGGCACTCTGTCGAAGGCTTTCTCGTAATCAATGAAACATACGTAGAGGGAGCGCCCTCGGGCTATCATTCTTTCGGCCAAGAATCTTAGGGTGCCAATCGCATCCCTAGCAGAGTTGGGCAGGAATGCATTACAAAGTAATGGAAGTACATATTACAATTACCGTGTACAGGTAATGCATTACAAGGTAATCCCAAGTATGGTTTGCACAAGGTAATGGAATTAATCTGTAATGCATTACAATGAAGAGGATATAATTCAATTATTTTATTAATGCCATTCAAACGCAATGGAATTATTTGGTAATGAAATTACACAATTCGCAAATGATAATTACATGCTAATAGTTTATAGTAATATACGTGTGCCAAAAGCTATGTCTAGAAAAGTAGGCCATGTAACATAGCAGACAGAGACCGAAGTGTCGTGTAGAATGTTCTAGAAGCGGCAAGAATGGGTTAGACGTTTGTAGAATGTTCCAGAATAATCGCGCAGTGGGAAGTTGGAGAGCTTTATGTAAATCAAGAATATTCCAGAAGGTTCAGGTCCTGTCGTGAAGTATATACACTGACGGAAAAAAATCCCAACACCAAGAAGGGGTTGTGTTAGATAAACGACAGTTGGTAGGCGGTGAGAGTACATCTGTAAGATGACGTCTATGCAAATTTCGCGCTCGGCGCATACGTGTGGCGCTAGTAGCGCCTCTCGGAACATGCAAAGCAGGTTTGCTGTAAATACGCGCTGTAACGTTCGTGAGCGTTAGTTATCGTTGAGATTCGACGTAGTGTGTTGATGTTAGTCAAGAATGCCTTTAAGAAGACGAAGAAGCCATTATCAACAGCTCACGGAGTTTGAACGAGGTCGTGTAATAGGGCTACGAGAAGGTGGATTTTCTTTCCGCAATATTGCAGAACGACTTGGCAGGAATGTAGCCACTGTGCATGATTGTTGGCAGCGGTGGTCAAGGGAAGGTACTGCCACAAGAAGACCGGGTTCTGGCCGGCCACGTGGCACTACTGAGAGGTAAGACCGCCGTGTAGGGCGTATGGCTGTGGCGCATCGTACCGCGTCTGCGGCAGCAATTCGAGCTGCAGTTGCCACCACAGTAACACAACGAACTGTTACAAATCGGTTGCTTGAAGGACAGCTCCGAACCAGACGCCCTGTAGCGTGCATTCCACGTACTCCAAACCACTGCCGTTTGCGACGTCAGTGGTGTCAAGCTAGAGCTCATTGGAGGACGGAGTGGAGATCTGTTGTGTTTTCTGATGAAAGCCGGTTCTGCCTGGGTGCCAGTGATGGCCGTGTGTTGGTTAGAAGGAGGCCAGGTGAGCGCCTGTAACCAACCTGTCTGCGGCCGAGACACACTGGACCTACACCTGGAGTTATGGTCTGGGGAGCAATTTCCTATGACAGCAGGAGCACTCTGGTGGTTATCCCACGCACCCTGACGGCACAGTTGTACGTCGGTCTGGTGATTCAACCTGTTGTGCTGCCATTCATGAACAGCATTCCAGGGGTGTTTTCCAACAGGATAACGCCCGCCCGCATACCGCTGTTGTAACCCAACATGCTCTACAGAGTGTCGACATGTTGCCGTGTCCTGCTAGATCACCAGATCTTTCTCCAATCGAGCACGTATGGGACATCATTGGACGACAACTCCAGCGTCACCCCCAACCAGCATTAACTGTCCCTGTATTGACCGACCAAGTGCAACAGGCATGGAACTCCATCCCACAAACTGACATCCACATTGTAAAAAAAAATTGTAGATTTTACGGTTTTAAACCGTTTCCCAGGGTGCCAACACAAAACCGTAAAATCTACAGTTTATGCCGTATATAGCTTTGCTCCAACATCGCATTTAATGAAGAAAGCAGCCCAGAATTTGGCTGGAGCGAGTCACAGTCCAAATAATCACGAAAACACAAAAATTTGGCTGGAACGAATGTGTTGATTGTGTTGGAGCAAAGCTATAGCTTTGCTCCAACACGGCATAAAACTGTAGATTTTACGGTTTTGTGTTGGCACCCTGGAAAACGGTTTAAAACCGTAAAATGTACAGAAATTTTTTACAGTGCAGCACCTGTACGACACAATGCATGAACGTTTGCGTGCTTGCATTCAACATTCTGGCGGTTACACCGGTTATTAATGTACCAGCATTTCACATTTAAAATGGCTCTTCTCGCGATTACATTAAGCTGTGATCTTGAAACCTTAATCGATTAAATATGTTACCTATACAAATGTATTGCCGCCATTTCATTCCTCTACAACTATTTTTTCGTGGTGTTGGGATTTTTTTCCCGTCAGTGTATAAATGAGTCGCTCGCTCGCTATAGTCCAGTGTGCGTATCGGAGAAGTAATGTACAACAACACTTGAGAAGTACGGCAAAAAAGTCAAGAGTTTGCAAATTTCTGTAATATTCGGCAGTGCACCGAGTTGCTGAACTGTGAGTACAGTGCTAATATGTGCTTGTGACTATAGCGAGGTAATTATTTTGGACAGTGAAACTTATGTAATGGACGAGAATACTATACTGGAGATGAACGAAATGAGTATCTCTAACCGAAATAAACATCCCATTCGTACTTACTTCATATGTATTATTTCGTTCAAATCACTTTACTTGCGGCGAAGACGGGGCAACTACTCATGTCATACACGTACAATCTCCAATACCTACATACACGCATTTGACGTCCGAGGGGTGGAACATTTGTCAAATAACCTACACAACGTGTAAGGGTGTACTGGTTGCTGGTTTTATTCACGTTGTATTGTTAGCCATAAGTTATTGGTTAATTACCAGCATATAGTTAACCATTAACCATTACGATTATAATGGGTTACTGCTACATGTCATTACAATTACCATGTAATTCTAATGACCAGTTCGCCACTACCCTGTAATGGCAACGCTAAGTCTTGTTCCCATTACCATTACGCTGTAATGCATTACCGATTAATTCACTTACAATTTTACCCAACTCTGATCTCTAGTACCCTTTCCTCTTGTAAATCCAAATTGGTACTCTCCCAACGCCTCTTCTACCTTAAAATCCAATATCTTCTTAATAATCTTCAGCAGAATCTTGGATGCATGGGAAATTAACTTATGGTTCTGGACTGTTCACACTCTGTTGCATTAGGTTTCTTTTACAAACCTACTAAAAAAAAAAAACTCAACCGAAAATAAAATGACTAAATCACTCGCATTAATGACAAAAAAAAAAAAAAAAAAAAAGTCTCGTCAGGCAATTAGAGTTTTACCTTGAACGTGAGTTTGATTTCTGGTTCTTTCTGGATCAGTGGTTAGGACGCGCGAGGTTTCTGATGAGCCAACCCATACGACCTCAGTTCGAGTTTCACAGACACGAAAGGATTCTCTGGTGTAAGGGCTGAAAAGTCTCCAATTATGAGAAAAATTTCTGTATAAATGCGGGAAAACCTGGAATGGACTTTTCTGAAATGAACGGGAATTATTGACTAAGAAAAATCTGTGGAAATACGGAAGTTAAAGACGGGCACTTTTAAAAACGGAAATTTCGTCAATAGACAGACACCTGCCGGAAAATTTGCTGCACGTTATTTTTAGAAATTTTCCGTGAATTCACCCCACTCATTTTTTTAACATTGCAATGGCTGTAAGTAGTCGCCCGTCCCTAATTTGGGGACACTGGTTCCAGGGAAAGGAATGAGCCAGCTCTGTTAGACGAAGCCCAGCGCGAACGACTAGTTAGAACCCTACGACTCTGACTGCTCAGCGCTGAAAGTTCTCTCTTCTTACTCAGGAACTTCTTAACACTCATGCTAAAGTGCTGCAACCGCCGTCTAATCAGCAAAATGGTAAATTTGTTTGGGGATGGGTTGATCCTTTGCAGCTGGGAGGGGAGAACACAGACGATGAACAGAAGAGTCCCACACAGGAAATTTCCCCCACATTGGAAAAGTCCCCCACAGGGAAAGTCCCCCACCTTTTTCAGTCAGAGACCGTGCACAAATTGCGTTTGACACAAAATATCGGCCGCCCCGGTGGCGCAGTGGTCTAAGCGATGGCCTCTGATCATTCGTCCGTAAGGGGGTCTGGGTTCGAAACCCGGTGAGGCATGGATGTTGTGTTTGTCTTACGGCACTGGCTCTCTCCCTTCCCTGGAACCAGTGACCTAAATTAGGGACGGGCGACTGCTTATAGCCCATTGAGTTGCTCATGGTGGTCGTTAAACCTCCAATCAAAAAAAAAATCGAATGTGGGGGAGATTTCCGGGGTCACCATTTCTATTTTCACGCTGTTTAAAACAAGATGCAGCCGTACAACGAGCACAGATATGTGGGAGAAATTTCCGAGGTCGGCATTACTTATTTTTAATGCCACCTACATACTTTTACAGTAGTTTATACTATTGGGTTGTCGGAAAAGTCATGACGTATTTTAGCCATGTTTTCCAAAGGTCATTTATTGATAGAAAGAACAAAGATCAATCAATGATATAATGCTCGTTTTGTTCGATGACCTTTTTCCACCTTTCAGTGAGCTGCAGAATGCCTCGTTCGTAGAAGGACCTGTCTTTCGTGGCGAAAAACTGTACAAGGTGCTCATTTACAGCCTCATCTGAATTGAACGTTATACCACGCAAGGACTGTTGAAGAAAGCGAAACAAGTGGAAGTCTGACGGCGCAAGGTCAGGCGAGTTTGCAGGGTGTGGCAACACATCCCGCCCAAGCTCCAATAATTTTTGGCGGATGATCAAACTTGTGTGTGGTCTCGCATTGTCGTGATGGAGCACAACACCTTTACGATGAACGAGCTCTGGACGTTTCTGGATGATGAATTCGTTCAAACTGTCCAATTGCCGACAGTACACATTCGAATTGATTGTTTGGTTCCATGGTAGGAGCTCGAAAAAAACTACACCTTTAAAATCCCACCACACTGAGACCGAACCTTCCGCTCATGAATGTCTGCTTCAGATGTCGTTTGAGGAAAAGCAGCACGTCGGGACCAAGACCGTTTGCGCAGCACATTGTTGTGCACAATCCACTTTTCGTCCCCAGTTATCAGTCGCTTCAAAAAAGGATCGTTTTCCTCACGTTTAATGAGCATATCGCAGATGTTTACACGCGCCGTCAATTGAGCTTCTTTGAGTTCATGAGCAACCCACACATCGAGCTTGCTTACGTATCCCAGCTTCTTCATGTGCTCGTGAACGCTTGAATGATGGATGTGCAATCTGTCTGCAATCTC
Organism: Macrothele yani; assembly: GCA_039090855.1. Lineage (NCBI taxonomy): Eukaryota > Metazoa > Arthropoda > Arachnida > Araneae > Macrothelidae > Macrothele > Macrothele yani. The sequence goes on along the minus strand of CM077018.1, from coordinate 104,469,592 downwards.
TCGTGTCGTGTAACGTGGGTTTGACTCGATGAATGCCTTGATTTGGTCGTCATCAACCTTGGTTGACCTCCCGGACCGAGGAGCATCGTTGAGGCCAAAATCACCAGCACGGAATTTTGCGAACCACCGCTGGCACTGACGTTCTTGTAGAGCATTATCACTGTACACTTTACGCAACTTTTCACAAGCGTGATGCGCGTTCTTCCCTTTACGGAAGTAAAACAGTAAAATATGGCGAAAATGCACAGTTTGGTCTTCCATCTTCAACTTGATGTCAAATCTCCCCAAATCAACAAAATCGCTCACTGTTCTTTTTAGACTGCAGCTAGAACTGACACCTGTCGAATGTCATAGCGATAACACAGCTGCGTATGCCTCTAGTACTTCCAAAACCGCCCAACCGCCATCGGGTGCCAAAATACGTCATGACTTTTCCGACAACCCAATATAAACTGCCGTAAAAGTCGAAATGCCGACCCCGGAAATTTCCCCCACCCTGTCAGCCTGCTAATTGTAAGATCATCTTTCACTAAAAACCGCGGTAACAGTCGAAATACTAACCCGGAAATTTACCCCACCTCATCCAGCTACTTGCAAGACAGTTTTTTACTATAAACTTGAAATGCGGACCCCGGAAACTGCCCCCGCATATTTGTGCTCCTTGTACAGCTGCATCTTGTTTTAAAGTGCATGAAAACAGAAATGATGACACCGGAAATTTCCCCCATCCCATCCTAAAAGTCGAAATGCCGACCCCGGAAATTTTCCCCACGTATTTGTGCTACATCTACGGCTGCATCTTGTTTTAAAGTGCGTGAAAATAAAAATGGTGACACCGGAAATTTCCCCCATCTCATCCAGTTACTTGCAAGACAGTGTTTTACTATAAACTGCGATAAAAGTTTGAAATACCGACCCCGGAAATTTCTCCCACCTATTTGCGTACGTTGTGTGGCTGAATCTTGTTTTAAATAGCCTGAAAATGGAAATGATGACCCCGGAAATCACCCCCACATTCGATATTGTGTGTCAAATGCAATTTGTGCACGGTCCCTGACTGAAAAAGGTGGGGGACTTTTCCGAGTGTGGGGGAAATTTCCTTTTGGGGGACTTTTTTGATTACCACACAGACGCCACCCTCACGCCTTGGTAATCGGAAAAGTCCCCCACATTCGGAAAAGTCCCATACATTGCGAAAGTTCCCCACAGGAAAACTCTCCCACTTCGGAAAAGTCCCCCACATTGGGAAAGTTCCCAGTAGGAAAATTCCCCCACGGGAAAAGTCCCCCACCTTTCAGTTTAGGACCGTGCACAAGTTACAGTTTACACAAAATATCGAATGTAGGGGAGATTTCCGGTGTCACCATTTCCATTTTCACGTTGTTAATATGTGGGGGAAATTTCCGGGGTCGTCATTTCAAATTTTACCGTGGTATATAGAAAATATCAGTATTACAATTGATTGGATGGGGGAAGGGGTAGTATTTCGACTTTTACCATGGTTTTTGGTGAAAAACGGTCTTACAATTAGCAGGCTGGCAGATTGGAGGAAATTTCCAGGGTCGACATTTCGATTTTCGCCGCAGCTTACAGTAAAATATGGTCCTACAATTAGCAGGATGGGGTGGAAGAAATTTCCAGGGTCGGCATTTCGACTTTTACGCAGTTTAAAACACGATGAAGCGGTACAAGTAGCACAAATATGTTGGGTAAATTTCTGGGTTTGGTATCTTTTATCCCATCGTGCTCATGCTCATAACGTTTATGTAACATGCCAAATTATTAATATTGCGATATTACTCAGACACAAAATATTAATTATTAGGCCTAAGTCTAGGCCCTTTTAACAGTTTTCATTCTGTCATTCCCAGTCGAAGTGGCACAAAACAACAGACGGAATGATATGCTAATATTAATCGAGGGTAGAACTGAAGTATGCCACGTAAAAAACGAAGCTGTCAGTATCCCCCCCCCCTCCATTACTGTACGCCCCAGTCTTTTTGTCGCCAGCCTTTGTGTTTTTTAATAACATCATAATCGTCAACCATTATCAATCCACTGCTGGACAATGGTCTCCCCAAGTTTCCTCCACAACGGTCTGTCATGTGCCAGTCTCCTCCATGTCACTCCCGCATACTTTCGAATTTCATCCACCCATCTCCCATGTGGTCTTCTTCTGGGTCTTTTCCTGTCCCTTGGAATCCAATCTAAAATTTCGGCTGTCCATCGATGGTCTGTCCTTCTGGCAGTATGTCCAGCCCATTGCCATTTCAGGGATTTAACTCTGATCATGATGTCTTCCACTCTTGTCATTTTTCGGATCCACGTGTTCCTCTTCTTATCTCTCCTGGTTACACCAAGCATGCACCTCTCCATGCTGCTTTGAGTTGTCTGCAGCCTTTGTATGTCTCTTTTAGTTAAGGTCCACGTCTCTGCACCATACGTAAGCACTGGAAGGATGCATTGATCAAACACTTTTCTTTTAAGACATAATGGCATATTGCTCTTGAAAGTTATGCTGTTTCTTCCAAAAGCTCTCCAGGCAAGTTTTGTACGCCGATTAATTTCTTCATCAATGTGACCCTCACTTGATATCTGCTGTCCAAGATAAACGTACGTGTCTGTTATCTCCAGCTTTTCTCCATCAATCGATAAATCTTCATTTCTTGTAAAAGCATTGAACATCACTTTTGTCTTCTGAAAGTTCATTTTTAATACCACTTCTTTACTCTTGTCAGTAAGTTCCTGGATCATACTCTTCAGCTCTGATGGGGTAGTTGCAAAAATGACTACGCCATCAGCAAAGCGAAGGTGGGTTAGATAATCTCCATTAATCTTTATCCCTTTGTTTTACCAGTTCAGTAATTGAAAGACATTTTCAAATGTGGCATTAAAGAGCTTCGGAGATATGGTGTCACCTTGTCTCACTCCCTTTCCAATTTTTATGTGTGTTGTATTTTCAAACAGCCGAATCTTTGCACTTGCATTTTCATTGATGCCATATTTACAACCGTAATTTGGGCTCTGATAGTCTCCGATGGATGCTTAAAATATGAAAGGAATATTTTACAAGATAAACATTTCAATAAAAAACTATATATGAACATGTAGACTTTAATTTTTTATGCTAAAATGGAAAAAAAATATTTATCAGCCGATGTATAAAAACTAAATTTATTTTTACCCTTATTCCTGTTCTTCCCTGCAGTTCTATACACACTCGTTGAAAAAACAAAACAAAAACAAAAAAACCCGAAGCACCCCGAGAAATTCGATGAGATTGCATTGCGTTTTCCTCCTAAATCTGCTCAGCTAGGTAGTGTAAAGTTGCATTGCGTTTTCCACCATACCTCTGCTCAGCAAGGTAGAGTAAAGTTGCATTGCGTTTCTCTCCCTATATCTGCTCGTCTAGGTAGTGTAACGTTGCATTGCGTTTTCCTCCATATCTCTGCTCGTCTAGGTAATGTAACGTTGCATTGCATTTTCCTCCATATCTGTGCTCAGCTAGGTAGTGTAAAGTTGCATTGCGCTTTCCTCCCTATCTCTGCTCAGTTAGGTGGTGTAAAGTCACAGCTAGGTAGTATAAAGTTGCATTGCGTTTTCCTCCATACCTCTGCTCAGCTTGGTGGTGAAACGTTGCATTTCGGTTCCCTCCATATCTCTGCTCGTCTAGGTAGTGTAACGTTGCATTGCGTTTTCCTCCATATCTCTACTTAGCTAGGTAGTGTAAAGTTGCATTGCGCTTTCCTCCATATCTCTGCTCAGCTTGGTAGTGTAAAGTTGCATTGCGCTTTCCTCCAAATCTCTGCTTAGTTAGGTGGTGTAAAGTCACAGCTAGGAAGTGTAAAATTGCATTGCGTTTTCCTCCATATCTCTGCTCAGCTTGGTAGTGTAAAGTTGCATTGCGCTTTCCTCCATATCTCTGCTCAGTTAGGTGGTGTGAAGTCACAGCTAGGTAGCGTAAAGTTGCACTGTGCTTTCCTCCATATCTCTGCTCAGTTAGGTGGTGTAAAGTCACAGCTCGGTAGTGTAAAGTTGCATTGCGCTTTCCTCCATATCTCTGCTCAGTTAGGTGGTGTAAAGTCACAGCTAGGTAGTATAAAGTTGCATTACGTTTTCCTCCATATCTCTGCTTCTGACAGTTCGATTTAAAAAAAAAAAAAAATCCTCTTGTTTCCGGCATCCTCCGCTATTTGGCAGATTTCGGGTACGATTTGGGATTTTTCGTAGCGCACGCTCCCGCTGCTAGTGGGAGTGCGTAGCTACTCATGTTTTCAATGTTTTACGGAATCTGGAAATCCAGTTGAAAAAAAAAAACAATTTTTTTTTGACTGGTTTCACCTACTAAGAGGACCAATGCGCATATCATGGATTTTAAATATTTGTTTTTTTCGCTAAGGGGCGTAAATGTATTTTCTTTTTCACTGTTTTCCTCCATTTCCAAAAATCCGTTCTGAAAAATATTTTCTATGTGGGAAAGGATTCAAAAATCGTTCTCATGACACTCGAGAATTGGACGTAATATTCTTGTTTTCGCTTTCGTATGGAACGAATAACAAAATTTCATCCCACAAATGCTGGAAACCAAAATATCACCACTCAGAGGACCCATCCTAACACAATGAGAGAAAGGGTTAATTATGTCTTTTACTCAGACAGAAGAGATGCCATTCCCCAAACACTTAAAAAAAAAAAAAAAAAAAAGAAAGGTTTTTACACGGGGAGCAGAAGGAGAAAACGTTCCGGTCGTTGAGATATTTTCGTTTGTTATGCTGGAACGATCACTTTTATCAGAAACATTCCTTTCGTCTCGTCGTACTGGAACGCATCACGAAGAGGAAGCTTGCCGGCTTCCTTTGGCTTACGTCGCTTGCTGAAATATTTCGATGTGGATGACCACGTGACATCAGCCCCAGTTCATGTGTGCCAGCAGTCTTTTTTTTTTTTTTCCGGGAGGAGGGAAGAGAGGCGTTTCTATGTGTGCGTACAGAAACAACTAAAGTGATTTTTCTACCTCTCTTTCCAAAACGTTTTTTTAATTCTCTTTTTTCCCTCTAGGGAACCAACTAATCACATACATAAAAACCTGCCAACTTAAATCAGCTTATATATCCTCTTCCCTTTAAACAACAACACTTCTCAGAAAAATCGGAGCTTCCCTCTCCTATTGTTGATCTGTGGGGAATTGCTGCATCAGTTTATTCCCTGTTCCCTTGATTCCCATTATATCTAAATATTACTCAGAATTTCAACTGCTGCCTGATCGATTTCTATGTGTTTTATGGAATGCAAAAGCCTGTTAATAACAATTATGTGATCAACAAAACAAGACAAAAAATACGCACTCATAAAATATTAGATGTGTATATTCCCTATTCAATTAGTTGATAAGCAGAATAAATATATAACTTATGATTGTAAAATTTTTACCTGTATGAACCATGTTTTAAAGATTTCAGTTTTTTTACGATAAACCATGCACCGTCCCTGAGGCACCCCCGAATTTTTCGCTGAATAAATAAATTTCGTTATTGCCTTTATGGTCATGTGAGTCATTTATTTCATACATGCCAGTTTTCCTGGAAGTAAACGCATGTTAAGTCCAAGCTACGGTCAACTATGACGCGCGGCCGGTTTAGGGTAAACCGCCACACAGGAAAACTGCCACACATCTTTCAGCAACTTGGAAAACTGCCATACAACAGAATTCACGTCGTTAGGTTCCTTGGAAAACTGCCACTCATTGGAAAACTGCCACACAACAGAATTCCCGTCGTTAGGCACCTTCGAAAACTGCCACACATAATTCGGAAACTTGGAAAACTGCCACACATTCAAAGTGTTCCTCGGAGGAACAGCAATTTGTGCCCGGCCCGGCCCCTTAATGAAAAACACGTGCTATATGACACAGGTAGAATATAAACTTTTAAAAGGGCCTAGGGCCTATGAATTAATATTTAGTGCCTAAATAAAAGCGCAATGCTATTAACTTTACTTTATACGTAAACGTTAGGAATGTGAAGTCGGCGGATTAAAAGCTGTTAAAAAGGCCTAGGTGTTGGGCTTATGAATTAATAAAGTAAAAGAGAAATATTATTAACTTGACATGTTATGTAAATATTGAGTGCCTAAATAAAAGTGCAGCGTTATTAAAAAATCCCACCTTATCGTCCTTTTCTGAGCACAGCATGAGTCATGCTGTAATTCCGTTGTTTCGTCGAACACTGTAGTTTTAAGAAATGTACTAACTTCACGGCAATTTATTTCTTCAAATTAAAATAAAATTCTCACTTGGAAAAGCGTTCTCCCGAAATTTGTTTGGAGTTCCCAATCCAATTCTCAATATAGGCCAAGAAACGGCAATCTTTATACCTTCTCCCTCCCGCTCCTGAATTTTGTGGCCGCTCTAAACTCGTAATGAACCGGCATGAAAATTCAGACAAACAAAAGAGCTCCTTCCCGTCGTTAGGCACCTTGGAAAACTGCCACACGTAATTCGGAAACTTGGAAAACTGCCTCACATTCGACGTGTTCCTCGGAGGAGATGTAGGTAAAAATACCCCCGGAGGAAATACCCCCAGAACAAACGGTTCCCTACTTCCTAATTTGTACCACAGTAACGGATTTTTTCCTCCACGGTATCATACGTTTTAATGAGAAATTTATGACACGAGCGACTTTTCCTTTTCCCCTGCTTCCCATCTAGAATGGGCAACAAACCTCGATGTTTTGCCACCGAATATCGATGTTTTAACGTCGATGTTGCAGAAGCCGATACATCGAAAAAACATCGAGGTTTTGTGACCGATGTTTGGAACTGGTAGAGAATATCTTCTACGAAAAGTAAATGCATTTCTTTTTGTTACATTCAGAATTATAAAGAGGAAAGAATATATCACTTCCTATTAGCTGTTTTAGTTGATTCGTTGGCGAAAACCGAGATCTTTTCCTCGAAGGCATGTGAGCTAATGCATCGAAAAAAGATCGAGGTTTCCACCGATACATCGGGCGTTTAACAAATATTATGTTACTAGATGTTGCATTGTTGAGTAGCACTGTTACATTAAACAGAGATTTTACAAATTGATCGCCCATTCATTGCTGCAGATGGGAAAGGGCGAAATCTTCAGTTTATTAGCAAAACATCGAGGTTCTCACCGATGCATCGAAGAAACATCGAGGTTTTCACAATGCGTCGAGCGTTTTAACAAAAATTATGATAATGGATGTTGAACTGGTGAGTATCACTGTTATATTATAGAGAGATTTTACAAATCGCTTGCCCATTTACTGATGCAGGTGAATAAGTACGAATTCTTCAGTTTATTAGCAAAACATCGAGGTTTACACCGATGTTTCGAACAAAGTAGAGGTTTCTACTAATACATCGAGCATTTTAATAAATATTAGTTACCCGATGTTATTGCAGTGGTCTAAGCGATGGCCTCGGGAGTTCGCCCCAAATGGTCCGGGTTCGAATCCCGTGAGGCATGGATGTTGTGTTTGTCTTACGACACTGGCTCTATCTCTTCCCTGGAACCAGTGACCCTAAATTATAGCCCATTGAGTTGCTCACGGTGGTCGTTAAACCTCCAATCAAAAATAGAAATTTTTTTATTGGTGAGTAATCAATGTTATATTGAACAGAGATTTTGCACATTTATTACGTATTTACTTCTGCAGATTGAAAACAACAAATTTTTCGGCTTATTAGCAAAAAACATCGAGGTTTTCACCGATACATAAAACAATTATACCGATACTGTAGATTCATCGATGTTTTGGGAATGAGTAACCACCGATGTGCCCGGTGTCGTCCCAGATCCGTACGTGCCATTTCCGTACAAATGGATTTTTGTCCCATTTCCGTACACATCCAGATCGCCTAGTGCCATTTCGGTACTCTGTCCTGTGTCTTGTCTTGTCTTGTGTTTGGCGCTCTTTGGCCAGGCATGGCCCTTGCGCCATAAAACCTAACCAACCAACCAACCAACCATTTCGGTACACAGATATGAGTGAGATATGCGTGAAGAAAGAGAGAGGATCAGGGTTGTACTGCCAACCCAACGAACCCCCCTTTCTCTCTCCAGTGCGGGAGGGTTCACGGCAGTAGGAGCCTCTGGTGTATGAACTCTAGCCTCAGGAAGAAGATTTTACAAAATCTTTTATGGAAACTTCATACGAAACTAGTAAAGAAATAGTCAGGAATTTTTGAGGCAGGTTTAAACGAAATATTAAAAAGAAAAACATTTTTTTTTTTTGTGAGGACTTAAGGCCCTATTCACAGTAATGGCATTTTTATTGTTTTTTTTTTTTTTTTTTTTTCTGCCTTAAAATTGTTAGGAGAACAGATTTCGTGCTTGCGTCTTTTAGGCTTTTACACTTTTATATTTTTGAGACCTGACTCTGAGCTCACAATCTAAATTTCATCTTCGGTGCACAGAGCGAATTCGCTGGCGCCATTGTTGAGTCCGTTTATTTAAATTTAATTATTTATAATTTTTTATGGGATTTTCTTTCAATGGGCAAAACGTTGCGGCATTACGTTGAGTGGATTTTTTTAATATTCAAGAGTATACAATTTAAGTATTTCTACTTTTTTGTGCTACAATTCTTAATTGTTATTTATTTGCTTATGAACGTTCTGTATTTTTGTACAAATTGCTAAATGTCATTAGACAAGTGTTTCGTGTGTGTGACCGTGAGGCATTTTAAAAGAGGCTGGTCTGATTTTTTTAAGAAGAATAAAAGTTGCATGATATGATTTACTCTGTTCTAACTGTTTGCAGTACTTTCTATTGATATACAACAAAGGCAGTCATTTTAATTACCACGTAAACATTTGTTTACACGCAATAAAGTGCAGTAATTTTGGGTTTATGAAACGTGCCTGTAAGCAGTGTTTCTTTCAGGAATTTTTGGCCGGGGGGCAAATGGAACCCTGGAGGGGGCAAGTTTCTATTTGCTATATATATATATAGAAGTAATTACTATATATCTAGCACGGGGGCGCACTTAGAGAGGGCTTTGCCACCACCACCCCCCAGGAAAATGCGTCATTTTTTTTTCTTTGGCTAAAATTTGACTTACATTAGAAAAAAATGCCTTAATTTAATAAAAATGTATCGACTTACATTAAATAAAAAGGCTTCAATTTTTCATTAACTTTGATTTTGTTCCAGTTGGTGGATTTCAAAAACTTCCTATTTTCTCCCCCCCCTCCCCGAAGAAAAATTCTATATACATCTCTGATATAGGTATTACTTCTTCAAACATTTCAGGAATAACAAACTTTCTTCAGCTAAAGGAGGGGGGGGGGTCCGCAGGTTTGAAATTTTCATCTATTAAAATACATTCAACGCACTCTTGATCCTGAATCACGATTCCCAGGCAATTAGGTATGATTAGTCTACTTATTATATTCTGAAGAATACCATGCGTCGTAATACACTTTTTAATAAAATAAACTAAAACTAGTACCATTTGAACAAATATTTAAAAGAATATAATTGGAGAAATATTTGTAGCATAAAAAGAAATGAAACTTCCTTTTTCATCATAGCCTGCATTTATTAAAATTTGGCTCGGTATCCAAAAATGTCTCCGGGGGGGCGAATGGTCGTTTCCGGAGGGCTTCGCCCCCTAGATGTATGCCTGAAAGAAAAACTGCCTGTAAGTACCAAATAATTTTAATTATTAAAACGCCCATAAAACCTATTATTAAACGCCCATAAAACCTAATATGGCTTTTTAAAATTTTAGTAATTGAAAGCTGATAGATTTTCACGGAAGTGTCTCGAAGATATTTTTTGCGGGAGGATACCGAGTTTTTATGCTACGCCACTGCAAGGGGTTAAGTCATAGATCTTATCTTTCTTTTTCATTTGAACTGTTACCATGCACGGAAAAGTCCCCCCACATTTGAAAATTCTCCCGCCTTTTTGAGTCAAGGGCCGTGTACAAATTGCATTTTACACGAAATGCCGAATGTGGGGGAGATTTCCGGAGTCGGCATTTCCATTTTTACCGATCCAATGGGTATGTAAGATCAAAATGGCACAAGGTTTATGTAGAACGTTTCTGACTCCTTAAATCTTGAGTTATGATTTTAATATTTCCATGTGATAACAAGCAATGAAGGCTAATTAACAAGGGCTCAACAAATCGATCTTCAGGTGCTGATGATCTTTTTAGAAGATTTTAAATTACAACCTTGATATTTCGTATTTCTAAACATTTTATAAAACCTAATAAGACACTCAACGGATTATTCCTCGCCGCCCCGGTGGCGCAGTGGTCTAAGGCGTTGGCCTCTGATCATTCGTCCATAAGGGGTCCGGGTTCGAATCCCGGTCAGGCATGGATGTTGTGTTTGTCTTACGGCACTGGTTCTCTCCCTTCCCTGGAACCAGTGACCCTAAATTAGGGACGGGCGACTGCTTATAGCCCATTGAGTTGCTCACGGTGGTCGTTAAACCTCCAATCAAAAAAAAAAAAAAAAAAATTATTCCTCACCTGTTTACAAGCCACCTAAGCCGCTGGCCTTTTGAGAAGATTTTGAGTTACAACCTAGATATTTCGTATTTGTAAACATTTTATGAAAACTAACAAAAGGCCCCAACGGATTATATATCTCACCTTTTTACAAGCTACCTAGGCCGCGGGCCTTTTTAGAGGATTTTAAGTTACAACCTAGAAATGTCGTGTTTGTAAATTAAACAATGTCAAACGGTATTGATTTGGACATGTCTGGATTAGTATGAATTCCACAAGAACCGTAACTTAGATTATGCATCAAAGAATGTACGTGTAAAAATATCTCATTCCTTTCTTCCCCTTCCCTTTTATTTTCTTTCTTTAGTAAAAAAATGATTTTATTGTATCTTAATGGAAAAGAAACAGTTCCGACCCTCCTTATGAAAATACAATAAACATTTCAGGAAAACTTTTTTTTTCTGGTAAGTTTGGCATTTTGTGAGAGACGTTTCAGATTTGGTTGCCGGAAAACCGCCTCACAAGAAAACTGCTAAAATGCCCGCGGCCTAGGTGGCCTGTAAAGGGCAGAGGAATAATCCGTTGAATGCCTTTTATTAGGTTTTACAAAATGTCTACAAATTCGAAATATTTAGGTTGTAACTCAAAATCTTCTAAAAAGGCCCGCGGCCTAGGTGGCTTGTAAATGGGTGAGAAATAATCCGTTGAATGCCTTTTATTACGTTTTATAAAAAGTTTACAAATACGAAATATCAAGGTTGTAATTTAAAATCTTCTAAAAAGATCAGCACTTGAAGATCGATTCGTTGAGCCCCTATTAATTAGCCTTTTTTGCTTGTTATCACATGGGAAATATTAAAATCATAACTCAAGAATTAAGGAGTCAGAAATGTTCTATATAAACCTTGTGTCATTTTGATCTTACATATTCATTGAGATCCTTAGGAAAACTCGCACACTTCGACAAGATCTCGGAAGGAAACGCTATTTGTGTACATCCCCTTATATGAGAAGGTGTAGGGTTTACGAAATATCAAAATCATAACTCAAGATTTAGCTTCTACATAAAGCTTGTGCCATTTTGATCTTACATACTCATTGAGATCCCTAGAAAAACTGGTACATTTCGCTTTATTCAGCTAGGAAAACTCGTACACTTTGACAAGATCTCGGAACGAAACGCAATTTGTGTACATGTTACCGCTAAAGCTCGAAAGCCGTTAATGTGCACATTACCTAGCTAATCTGCAGATTAACTAATTTGCCCCGTTAACGTGCGGAATCAAGAGTTTTTCGCATATTACCTAAGTAATGTGCACATTAACGGCTTCCGTATCGTTAAAGTTCAAAAGTTTGTTTCTCTCATTTCCTTTCCCTACACCCTCCACTTTTAGTTTGGTTTCGTGTGATATGTTTGTTCACGTAATTTGTGGTGAAATAGATCCTAAAGAGAAAAGGTATGGTAAGAATGTATTGTGCAACATCTGTAAAAAGGATATGGATCAGAAAATACAGCGTGATGAAGCCAAGAAAGGTTTAAAAAAGCAAGCAAAGAAAATGTTAGCAGTTTCTAATGCAAAGCACCCAAATGTCGATGAAGGTGTCACTGTGATAATTAAAGTACCCGAAGTAGACAGAGCAAAAACTGATGCCCGCTCGATTTTAGCTGTGGTTCTTAGTAAATCAGAGGATGGCTTTTATAAACTTGGTACTAAAACGGGTATTTTAAAACAATTGTATGCAAAATCTGAATTCAGTGTTTGCAAAGAGAGATTTTTAACGAAAGAAGATGTCCCTGCTGTAGAAATATCTTTACGTCAAACAGCAATAAAACAATCCCTTGGTACTGGGCAGGGTTTCAGAAAATGTGACTGCAAATCTAAATGTACCACAAATAGGTGTGCTTGTCGCAAAAACCAATTGCTATGTAATTCAAAGTGTCACCAATCTTTAGATTGCACTAATAAGTAAGCATAATTTTATCATATGTTTTGCAAATTCATTTCCTTAATTATAATAATGTTTTAAACCGTTTGATTCTTTCTATTATAGTTTTTTAATTGATTGATGATTGATTCTATCAACTAATTTGTTGATTGTTTGATTGTATTAACTTGATTCTTTATATATCGAAAAATAAATAAATAACATTATGTTAATTTAAGCGTACAGAAACGTTGCTGTTGTTCCAGCAAAGATCTTATTTTCACTTTAACGAGTGCCTAGTAGGTAATGTGCAGATTATCTAGGTAATTTGCAGATTACCTAGGTAATTTGAGAAATGAAACAATTTTCGGCACTTTAACGGATCACCCTAGTTAATCTGCACATTACCTAGATAAACTGTAGAATAACTGATTTCTGCACTTTAGCGGTAACATCATACATATCCTTACTTGAGAAGGTGTACGAGTTTTCCCTTGTACGAGTTTTCCGGTGTACCGCCACCCAATATTTCATAAGTATATATACATGCTCTGCAGTTGGTGGTTTCCTTGTTTGGCCAGTCGCTTTTCTTCTGATTCTGTATTAAGAAGATTTCTGTGAAGGTAACAGTGGAATTTCTGTTACGAATTAGTAACCTTGTCATAAAAGGGGATCCATTTCTTCCAGGTATATTTGTGAAATAGCCTCGTCATTCTCTGTCATCCCTTTTTCTTGCGTGAAAAACGCTTTTCTTTACCTCTGTCAACGCTATGTCTGGCTTGCAGATGTGTGGAGACACATTTACGACGACACCGTCTTTATTCTTCAATGTTTCACTGCAATTCTCATTTCTTTCTTTTATACACAACCAACTAATGACGCCCTGTTTGGTTTTTCTATGCTGCCGGTACTGATGCCCTTCGTATATGGCAGCGGGTTTATTTTTAGTCGTCTGAATGATTTCCACTTAAAATAAAAAACGCAAAAAATCACACATGAAATTAAACATCTCCGACGAATGCTGAAGCCTGTAAAGATAGCATTAGTGTGCAGCCTGTTTGCCTTTCAGTTTTTATTGCTGTCCCCGCTTATCCCACCATGAGCGCCAATTGGTTGACGAAAACAATAAATGGTGACCTCTCGCTCGAAAGTATGAAAGAATGCCCACGGAAAAAACGTCCACGGAAAGAATGCCCACAGAAAAAACGCCCACCGAAAAAATGCCCACTTTTCGAAAATAGGAAAAATATGCCCACGGAAAAAAATATGTCAACTGTCGACTGATAAGCTTTTATGTCTATTATAAACGGAGTTCGGACAACTGGTCACAGACAACTGGCGACAAAAGCGTTAGGGTCGTATAAATATTGCGGTTTCGTGGCCACTTCGCCTATATAACGAAAATGGGTGTAGGAGAAGTCGCCACCCGGAGAAATGACTAGGGAGAATTGGCCCCAAAAAGTTTAAGGGGCCGTATAGAAATTGCGTTTGTGGCCGCGTCCACAGTGGTTGGTTATCCGAGTCACATAAAGTTTCCGTAATTTCGTATTTTCTTGATTGCGATATGTAACGTAATTGTTTATGAAAAATGTTTATAATATACAAATCAACAAAAACCCTGTAAGGTTTATAAATTACATGTTAACAAATTCTTTGCGGGCATCTGCTACCGCAGGAAACCTTCTGTGGAGGCGGAGGGATTTAATGTCAGATACATTAAATATGAGGAATTTGTAGCCCAACCGAGAGCAGTTTTTCAGTGTTTTCGAGCTACGCTTCAACAAATTCTCTGAGGGCACGTGCAAGCGCAGGAAACCCGTCAGGAGAGGGGGGGGAAGGGTGGAAGGCTTGATATCGAAAATATAAAATACAACGAATTTGTAGAGTTGTAGTTTGTAAACGGTGAAAATCTGCGGATCGGGCCAGAATTTTTTTATATTTTATATTTTTGGTATTAAACACTCCCCCTCCCCCTCTGACAGGTTTCATCAGTTTGCACATGCCCGCAGAAAATTTATTGAGCTGTAATTTATAAACCCTGAAATTCTTTTGTGGAGCTGTAGAGTATAAAGGTTATTTTTATAAAGAATTACATTAAATATCTCAAAGAAATACAAAATTACGGATACTTTACGTGACTCAGTTAACCAACCTCTGACGACATGACCACAAAGCAGTCAAAAACGAAATTTTTATACGGCTTCTTAAAATTTTTGTGGCGAGTTTTCCGGTGGCCAGTTCTACACCCCTCTGGTGCACCCTGACAGCAGCAGTACTTAGCCTATGCGATGCCACGTTCGTGAGTTCATTTTATTTTACCGTGTGTTTGAGCCTCATATAGTCCATGGACTTCGTTAAAGTTGCTTTCCCTGTTATGCGCCACTTCCTAATTTCGCGTGAAAAGAATGCTGGATATACAGTACTTTTCCTTAAGCGTAGTTACTCTTCTTGAAACAACCAAGCACACACCACACACACATATGTTCAATTGAACAATGGACGTCTTCCGCCATTTTGAAAACAAACTGCGATGGCCTTATAATGCTAGATAACACTATACGTTTGAGCGCAGGAAGTATTCCGACACCTTTCTCTACTGCTTAATTGAAATTAAGGTATTTTTTCATGAAATTAAGAAAGGCCTCACTCACTTTTTCTGTGGGCATTTTTTCCTATTTTCGAGAAGTGTGCAGTTTTTCCGTGGGCTTTTTTTTCTGTTAACGTTTTTTCCGTGAGCATTCTTTCCTCATACCCTCTCTCTGTGTTACGTCGGAGGAATTCGGACAGTGGATCGGCATTTACTTTCTCCCTTAGTACCCCCCCCCCTCTGTTACCAACCGCGGTGAAACTGTACGGAAATGGCACTAAGTGATCTGCAATGTACGGAAATGGGACAAAATTCCTATTGTACGGAAATATCGCACTGACGATCCTTTCCTTCCAGTAACCCAATCCCAGTTACAAAATGTTGTAGGTTTTTTAGAAGAAACGGCCTGGGTTTGGCTTTCTTTTCAGGCTTCTGCTGTGTTCTCCTTCTTTCCCTCTGGGCTTGCTTTCAGTGTAGTGTTCCTGTTTTGTCTGGTGGGGATGAATGGACAATACTGTAACTCTACCTCCCAATCCCAGTCTAGTTATAAAACTTTAAAGGCAAATTTATAACAAACAAATACGGACTGACTTGCTTTGGTATTAATCTAAGATTTCCAGTGTACGTACTTTTCTCCTTTCCCTCAGAGCTTCCTTTTGTTCTCACATTCTTACGTTAACGGATAAGGATCAGTGCGGACATTGGGCAGGCGATGACCAAATGCAGATGTTTTTTGTCATCCCCAAGAAACCGAATGAATTAACTTTTAGCCAGCGTTGTTCCCGGTTCGTGTTCAGCATACAAGTAGTGCTTTTTTTAAGACTAGGATTAAATGTTGAATTAAAATCATTCCTTTAATTGCGATATTTAATGCAATTCCTTTTAAAAAATGTTTATAATCTGCAACTCTACAAAATAATTTCAGGGTTTATAAATACAGCTCAACAAATTATCTGCAGGCATGTGCAAACTGAGGAAACCTATCGGAGGGGGGCGGCTTAATACCAAAATTATAAAATATAAACAATTTATGACCAGATCTGGAGATTTTTACCGTTTACAAATTACAACTTTACAAATTCTATGTATTTTATATTTTCGGTATTAAGCCTCCCTCCCCACCCCTACAGGTTTCCCGCGTTTGCACGTGCCCTCACAGAATGTGTTGAGGTGTACCTCGAAAACACTGAAAATCTGCTCCTGGTTGGGCAACAAGTTTTTCATATTTAATATTTCTAGCATTAACCCCCCACCCCACCCCCTTTCCACAGAAGGTTTTCTGCAGTAGCAGATGCCCATAAAGATTTTGTTGGCCTGTAGTTTATAAACCCTGAAATTTTTTTGTTGAGTTGTAGATTATAAACATTTTTTATAGAAAATTACGTAAAATATCACAATTAAGAAAATGCGAAATTACGGCAACTTTATGTGACTCAGATAACCAACCACTGTAGACGTGACCACGAAGCGGTCAAAAACGCAATTTCTATTCGGCCCCTTAAACTTTTTGTGGCCAGTTCTCCTACACCCATTTTCGTTAGGTAGGTGAAGTGACCAAGAAACCGCAATATTTATACGACCCCTAAGGCTTTTGTGGCCAGTTGTCCAAACTCCGTTTATAACAGACATAAAAGTTATCAGTCGACAGTTGACATATTTTTCTCCTGGGCATTTTTTCCTATTTTCGAAAAGTTGGCATTTTTTCCTTGGGCGTTTTTTCTGTGGGCGTTTTTTCCGTGGATATTCTTTTGTAGAAGCCTAGAAGGGACAAATCAATTCGACAAATAGGAATTCAAGTAAAGGAAAATGTCAGTCCTGTTCTCTTCTCTTCTCTTCCAAGAACTAAGGAAATGGAGGTTAAAAAACACATGAAACTAAAATGTCCAAAATGGGTTCATTCCCTTCTTATTTTCTGTACAAACATATATGCAGCGGAATAATTTCGATTTGTCTGAAGTAGTTTATTTAGTATTTTAAAAGGTAGTTTGATTTTTTTATACTTTTTTTCTGAGCACATTTGAACATCCAGAATAAATGGAGTTTCTATGTGGAGTTAGAAATATTGCCTGTGAGTGATGGGCACTATATATTTCATGTATGTATTTTTCTAAATTTTATGTCCTTCCTGAGCTAAATTTGTGAAGATAGGAACACGCCCCCTTCTCCCTTGAGGCTCCAAATGGCTCCCAAGACCCATACCTACCGCTATTTAAACTTACATAGAAATAACAGATAATATTAGAGTGTGATGCTAACTTTGTGTTGTCGTTCAGCGTATCTACATCACCTATATAAACCATTATCAGTCCACTGCTGGATGAAGGTCTCCCCAAACCTCCTCCACAACTTTCTGCCTTATCACTCCGGCATGCTTTTGAATTTCATCCACCCATCTCCCACGTAGTCATCCTCTAGATTTTTTCCTGTCCATTGGAATTCAGTCTCGTAGTTGCCCAACGGTGGCCAATTTTTATAGCAATATTTTTCTAGCCCCTTGCCATTTCTCGTTTTCTACCTTGATCACGATCTCATCAAATACGTCATTTTCCTGATTTATGACTTCATCTTCCTACCTGAAAAATGACGAGAGTTGATAACATTCATCATGATCAAGATAAAAAAACTGATCATGATGATTTACACTGAGTGGCCACTTTATTATGACCACTTGACAGTTTTAAGCAAATGAGCTATGGCTGCACGCTCTTGCCGCCAGAGGGCGAGGCTAGTATAAAAAGGGAAAGGTTAGTGCTTGCGACAGTAGTACAAGTGATTTTTGGGTGACGAGATGGGTAAAAAATGCGATTTGACGGACTTTCAACGTGGGATGATTGTAGGAGCTCGGAGCCATGGAGCGAATATCACCGAAACCGCCGCATTCGTGAAATGTTCCAGAGCAGCTAAAGTATTTAAAGACTGAACTGTCAGCCAAAAAACTGGGTCTCTACGTGCAACGTGTGGTCGTCATCGACTAGTTACTGCTCGGGCGGAGCGGAGAGTGTCCAGACTGGTAACAAACAACAGAAGGGCAACAGTGCAACAAATTACAGACAATCTTAATCAAGGATCCCTTGAAATGATCTCTGCACGCACTGTTCGCCGTACACTGCATCGGATGGGATATGGCAGCCGAAGGCCTGTTCGAACACCTTTGCTGTCTGCAGTTAACAAGAGAAAACGTCTCCAGTTCGCAAAGGAGCACAAGGATTGGACAGTCGATAATTGGAAACAAATTATGTGGTCCGATGAATCACGTTTTCAGTTGCGCCATGCCGATGGCCGAGTGAGAATTTGGCGGAAACAGCACGAAAGCATGGATCCCAAATGCATTGCTACAACCCTTCAAGCTGGTGGAGGCAACGTTATGGTTTGGGGAATGTTTTTCTGGCATGCTTGGGGCCCTTTAATTCGTGTTGATCAACGTCTGACTGGCATATCATATCTAAACATCGTTGCGGACCAAGTGCATCCTGTCATGTGGATAGTTTATCCCAATGGCGATGGCTACTTTCAACAAGATAATGCGTCCTGCCATAGTGCTCGTATTGTACAGGATTGGTTTCAGGAACATGCCGGTGAGTTTACTTTGCTTAGGTGGCCCCCACAATCTCCAGATCTCAACTCCATTGAGAATTTGTGGAATGAAGCTGAACGAGCCATCAGACAGCTGGATCCACAACCCTGCAATCTCACACTCCTGGAAAGTGCTATTCATCAAGCATGGTCTCAGATTCCACAAACCACCTATCAACATCTCGTGGAGTCCATGCCACGTAGAATCGAAGCTGTATTAAAGGCAAAAGGTGGCCAAATGAAGTACTGAGAGGGTGGTTATATACATGTATACTGTACATATCCATAAGAGTGGAACTTCGGTTATACGTTTTTCACTTTTATACGTAATTCTGTGTTAGTTCCGATATTTTACCGTAGTTTTTATTTTACAGCTTTTTTAACTCGGTTAAAAAGGTAATTCATTTATACGCCTTTTTGTGATTATACGTTAAAATTCGCATTTCAAATTATCAAAAATACACGGTGTTTTTATTTTTTATTACGCAACCCAGTACGTTACTAATTTGAGAGACAGCGTTGATGTGTTCCTTCTTGGGGCAGCCAAAGTTGACGGTTGATCCCATCAAAGAAGGTTTTTTTTATTTTCGGTTAGGATAAAAAATTGGTTTCGCATTTTTATGACTCATACTATCACACACATATACACTATTTAAAAATTCGTAAATCTCTGAGACGTAACTTTGTGGCTCCACCTAAATGCATCATCAATATTCAACATAATAGTAAAAGCACACTAGAAATCCGATTTATTGGCGTAAAAATATAAATATACATTTCCAAGAAAGCCGTCTGGGTTATGTGCAAAAGCTTGGAAAAATATATTAACACTTTTATGCCAATAAGTTGGATTTCTAGTGCACTTTTACTCTTATGTGTATAGTTGGTGTACAATACCTTGCTATTAATATTCCACATAGGTTTAAAATGGATGCACTCAAGATCCGTAGAAGAAAAAAAAACCTGTTAATTCATGTGTTGCATACTGAAGCACTGCTCTCAGACTCGTAGTTTTGAGGATTTCATTTATATATTGAAATATACTATACTTTGTAACTAAGGAAGGATCAGGACGACCAAACCGGGCCGAGAATTTTAATCCTGAGGTCATCTACAAAAACCCAAGTACCTACAGAGAAATACTTCATGAATTCCCTCATGACAAAAATTCTTTTAATCCTAGTTGAAAGAGAACTGCTGAAATATGCATTATAAAACAATTTCAGTCGTGAGCAAATTTTAACAACAATTTAACGTCAAAAAAAAAAAATCTAAAAAATCCGTTCATGATTAAATTTAGCATCAAATCACGCTCAAAACGGGGTGTTGTACGAGATAATTATTTTCTTTTGAAAAGTTTGGTTTTTACAAAATCACAAGTCTCTTGAAGATCCCATTTCCAACAAAATCACCATGAAGACCATTCTTAACACTTTCGCTGCCAGCGGGCGCAGGCGCCAGCAAAAAAAAAAAAAAAATCGTCGTAAGGGGCCATGCTGGCGCCAACGACTTCAAATTGTTAAATGCCGCCTCGGTGGCGCAGTGGTCTAAGCGATGGCTTCTGATCATTCGTCTGTAAGAGGTCCGGGTTCGAATCCCGGTGAGGCATGGATGTTGTGTTTGTCTTACGGCACTGGCTCTCTCCCTTCCCTGGAACCAGTGACCCTAAATTAGGGACGGGCGACTGCTTATAGCCCATTGAGTTGCTCACGGTGGTCGTTAAACCTCCAATAAAAAAAAAAAAAAAAAAAAAATTGTTAATGAGTTTCGGTTTTTGTTTTGTATTACTTCCGCTAGGTGACGCAACTTCTTCGTGTTTTGAAGTATTAGGTTGCTAGGCAACACAATGCAGGTGTTGTAACGCAGATGGCCTGGGGATAAGAAGTCGCACGCGACTTCCGTGGCCTGGGAATGTGCTGTTATTTTTTTATACATTTCCTAAAACATCAGGCTTATTTCCGAAATGTTTAATGTTTTAAATATTCAGCTATACATATATAAAGATATATATATATATGCATGTATGTTTGTATTATATTTTGTTTTTAAGGCAAGTAGCATGTAAAAAAAATATGAGGCATAAATGTTATCCCGTTTGGAAAAAATAAGTAAAATTAATAAAAGGAAAGCTACACTGGGGGCAGGTGCCTTGAACATTTCAATTAATTTGGTTTTTATTTTGTATTCCTTTCACTAGATTTACCCATGTTTTGAAGCACTGGATTACTGCGCAACATACTGAAGAAATACAGGGTAAATCAGATGGCCATAGAAGTCGCTCGCGACTTCTCTGGCCCATGGGTATACTATTATTTTTTTCATAGATTTCGTAGATTTTTGTGAATATTTTCGAAATTTTTATGATATATTACAAATAGTTTTTTTGTTAAAGGAATATATAGAGTACAAATTTGATGTGGGGCTACCCATAACTTATAAATCGCATAACTTATAAATTTTTATGCCATATTTGTGGGCCTTTCCGGGAACGTATTGCCTAAAACCAAGTCTTCCTCTAAATAGCACAAGACTTTCATCTACAGAAATTTTTTTCCCGGCTGTTTCAATTTATTCATGTTGCACAGCAGTATCTCCATAAGCCTTTTGACCTTATATGTGCGATCGTTCCCTGGATCTTGAGAATTGTAAGCGAAGTGCCATAACTTCAGTAGGAGTTGAAACCTGTTTCTGCTGAAAGTGGTAGGTGCAGTTCGGTTTTGGAACAACACATGAGTGGACCAATAATCTGTAATCTTCAAAAATCTAACCAGGCCTATCCAAATAATCAGACCAAGAATTTTTTTCATTTCACTTACAGATGTTGGCAGCCATTGTTTCATCCTCGAATGTGGTGATAGGACACCGCCTTGAATGACTTGATGTGCATTTTCATTTGTTTCAGTAACCATTAGAAGATAAATATCATCAGTCACTAGATAGTGGAAAATGTCAATAGCTGTAAGGGGGTCTAAATTTGGTAAATGGTAAAAATACCCCGGGAAAAATACCCCCGGAGAAAATACCCCCGAAAACTGAAAAGCGGAAAAAATGCCCCCGGAAAATACCCCCGAAAGAAATACCCCCAGAAAAAAACGGTTCACTGTAAACTGCCACACAGGAACACTGATGTGTGGCAGTGTTCCGGTGTGGCAATTTACCGGCAACCCTGCCACACATCTTTCAGCAACTTGGCTACAAAACTTAAAACGGGTGGGGTGGGAGGGGGGGCTATAAAGATTGCCGTTTTTGGGCCTACATTGATAACTGAATTGGAAAACGAATTTCGCGAAAACTTTCCATGTAAGCCAAGCGGGAATTGTACTTTAATTTGAAGAAATAAATTGCCGAGGATCCGAGGTACACGGGGGGGCTGAACCCCCAACTTTCGTAATATTAGATTCTGGGCCGCTGGAGTCTGTCAGTGTATCCAGGCTGTTCCCCTTGAAACGCCCGCGAGGTCCGTGAGCTTGGGGGGGGGGGGGGGTCACCGAAAATGTTAAAATGGACGTAGAGCTGTAAACCTTATAGAACCATGCTTTACATAATGATTCTGTACACGCCCACGAATTTTCAGGAGGGTGGGGTGCAAGTTTCTAAGAGCGCAGACAAGTCTTCAAAGTAAGGGATTTGCTGCAATTTCTATGCTTCATGTTGTGTTTAATGGTAAATTATGTATGCCCTTCCCCCTCCCCCAGAAATTTGGTGAAGCCTGTGAGAGGGATACGAGATGCTTGGTTTGGAGGGCTCTACCCCCAAATTCCGTAATTTTATATTCTGGACCTCTAGAGTCGGTCAGTGTATCCTCGATGTTACCCCTGAATAGCTCTTAGAAACGGGGGGGGGGTTATCCCACCCTCCTGAAAATTTGTGGTCGTGTACAGAATCATTATATAAAACATGGTACTAATGTTTACAGCTGTACGTGCATTTTAACATTTTGGGGGAAAGCCCCCCCCCCGAAGCTCATGGACCTCGCGGACACTTCAAGGGGAACTTCCTGGATACACTGACAGACTCCAGCTGCCCAGAATATAATATTACGGAAGTTCGGGGTAGAGCTCCCCCCCCCCCGTGTACCTCGGATCCTCGGCAAATTTATTTCTTCAAATTAAAGTACAATTCTCGCTTGGCTTACATGGAACGTTTTCGCAAAATTCGTTTCCCAATTAAGTTTTCAATGTAGGCCCAGAAACGGCAATCTTTATAACCCCCCCCTCCTTTTGAACTTTTATAGCCAAGTGGCTGAAAGATGTGTGGCAGGGTTGCCGGTAAATTGCCACACCGGAACACTGCCACGCTTCAGTGTTCCTGTGTGGCAGTTTACAGTGAACCGTTTGTTCTGGGGGTATTTCTTCCGGGGGTATTTTTCCGGGGGTATTTTTTCCGGGGGCATTTTTCCCACTTTTCAATTTTCGGGGGTATTTTCTCCGGGGGTATTTTTCCTGGGGGTGTTTTTACCTACAAAGAGGATGCTGTCAATGAAATTTCCTTTGCTCTGACGAATCAACTGGCCCCCAAATTATCTGCTGCTGTTCTGCTGATGTACGGGATTCACGTCTAATTATCTGCTGCTGTTCTGCTGATGTACGGGATTCACGTCTAATTATCTGCTGCTGTTCTGCTGATGTACGGGATTCACGTCTAATTATCTGCTGATGTACGAGATTCACGTCTAAACACCGATGTTCTTCCATTGTTTGCAAGAAATCACAATCATCATCATATTCTTCAGCATTGATTTCATAATCTGGATCAGAATCAGATGCAGAAGAAATTTCAAAACCGGAAAGACTTGATTCGTGGTCACTTGTGTCCGATTCAACAGAATCGGTTGTTGTAGGATCAACAGTTGGATCATCTATAGCAGAAAGATCTGTAGCGGGGTTAATAATTCCAGATGGACACGCAGTGGGATCAGGTATCCATGGAGAAGTGGGATCAGGTATCCATGGAGAAGTGGGATCAGGTATCCTGACAACGAATTCTAATTTTCGCCTTTTGGAGTAAAACTCTTTGCTATTTATGGGGTCGGCCATCCTCACGCCAAGAGCAGTTATGGGATTTTAGTCAAACTACAAATTAGTGCGGCTGGGGAGAAAAACGAAAAAAAAAAAAAAAAGAAAAAGGTGCATGTCTGTTAACATCCCGAAATCTATTATGCTCAAGTGAAGTAAGTGCTACTTAATGGAAAAAAAGAAATTTATAGCCCAAAAGGGAAGGTAGGAGGCTACTTTTCCTGCAGCATTTGTTTATATAAACTGCATCCGAGCAGAGGAATGTTGTTAGTAAGAGAAAAGTGTTGACCCAGTTTTCTCTTATTTTGCTTCCACCACCCACCCTGTGCTAAGGAATCAGTGTGTGGAACCACCTAAGTAGGAATTACCTTTCCCCAGTAGGGTATTATATTTCCATTGTCTCCGACCGACGCGGTGTCCCAACTCAAAAGCCGCTAGACACAACATACTATCAGAAAGAAAGGAAAGAGGGAGGAGCACTCATTATTTATAGACTTTCTACAATTCCTTTTTTACGCTTTCTAACCGTAGGTTGAAGAAGCGCATATGCTCCATCTTTGTCCGTCTGTCTACGTCCTTCTGTCCGTGCGCACGATAACTCGCGTAAAAATGGTTCGATTTCGATGAAATTTTAGTATGTGGTAGAGGACCACCTGGGGACGAACCCTATTGAAAATGAGCGAGATAGGGTCAAAGGTCAGAACATAGGAGCGGGATCTATTCCATTGCCCTTATGCATCACAACTTGCGTAAAATTGGTTCGATTTCGATGAAATTTTTGTATGTGGTAGGGGTCACCTAGGAACAAACTCTATTGAAAATGGGCGAAATGGGGTCAAAGGTCAGGAAATAGGAGAGGGATCCATTTCATCGCCCTTATGCGTCATAACTTACGTTAAAATGTTTCGATAGAGACAAAACTTTATCATGTTGTGTAACGTACCAGGAGATGTGACGTACCTGCCAGAAGGACGCACACGACATAATGGCAGATAGGAATCAGAATACAATGTCCGCGTAGCTCAATTGGTAGAGCAACTTATTCCGGAGTGAGTGGACCCGGGTTCGAATCCTGGCGCGGATAAAAATGACGGAGAAATTTACTTCGTTATAGTTGTTCAGGAAGTATAATTAACCGGTTCTGTTTAAATATCATAGAAATTGGGTCAAAGGTCAGGGCATAACAGCGAGATTTATTCTATAGCCATATCACTCATAACTTGAGTAATGATTTCTGGTATGCTGGAAAGCGTATCATAATCAATGCATTGCGTGATTTTACTGGATTTTACTAACTTGTTTACATAAGCTTGTATGAACTTGCCCGCGCCTGCATGGCCTATAAAACATCACGTTTAACTTTTGGGCCACGTCAGTCGCGCGCAACTACTGCATGTTTTGCTATAAATGGACTTTCGGTCAGCCAACTGGTAGGGGATATAAATATTTTGGGAATCCCATTGATCATATGTAGAGGATTTTAGGAAGGGAGTGTCTGACCCCAGGTCTTGAACAACCCTTAGAAATAGGAAGCTAGGAGATTTGGGCTAGAGTGCCCGATAGGAAAGTAACACGGAAGCGAGATAGAAAGGGGAAGGAAGACGCCCTTATTTATTACCGGGGGCCAGTATCCGGGGTCCGACGGCTTAACGTGCCCATCCGACGCACGGCGGGTATTTAGTGGTTCGAACTCTCGTACCTGCCCAGCATCGAACCTGAGGCTATCTTCATGGCAGTCCCGAACGCTGACTACTAGGCCACCCGCGGCCCATGGGGAATCCCATTACTGGAATTTCAGATATTTACTTGTGTTTATCTGGCTCCCCAGGGCGATTCCTACAGAAGGCGCGCACGCCCGCTGGCAGCGAAAGTGTTAAAGTTGAAATACGCACATGTCACATAGCTATTTTCCTAAGCAATTATTTTTTATATTTATTCGGTCACTGATCACTTCATGCATATTGCTATTGGTAATTTCGCCTAGAGTAGATGTCTTTTTTAAGTTTTCCATTATTTTGATCTATGAACTAATACTCGTAAATCGTTATTTCTTCCAAGATAAATGAGTGGGTAACGGATTTCAAAATATTCCTGTGGGAGAATCGCTTTGTTTTCTGTGCCTGTGTACGTGGAAAAGGTGGTGGGGATAATATGTCCTCTCAATCGGTACTAGTGTCTTCTTCAATATTAAAAAAAGGAAGGTATTGCCTACCAATGATCCTGGGTTCCAAGTTCAACGACCTGGTTGGCGGAAGACCGCCACACAAAAAAAAAAAACAGCCACACATCTTTCAGCAACTTAGAAAACTGCCACACATCGGAAAACAGCCACACATCTTTCAGCAACTTAGAAAACTGTCACACATCGGAAAACCGCCACACAAGAAAACTTCCACACGCTTTTCATTAAGGGACCGGGTACAAATTGCTATTCCTCCGAGGAACACTTTGAATGTGTGGAAGTTTTCTGGTGTGGCAGTTTTGCAAGTTTCAGAATTATGTGTGGCAGTTTCCCAAGGTGCTTAACAATGGGAAAGAGCTTTTTTGTTTGTCTGAATTTTCATGTCGGTTCATACTTAGGGCAACTGGCCGCAGAAGATCGAGGGGAGGGGGGGGATAAATATTGCCATTTCCTGGCCTATATTAAGAATTGAGAATTGAATTGGGAACTCCAAACAAATTTCGAGAAAACGTTCTATGTAAGCCAAGCGAAAATTGCTGTGTTCAGGAAAGGTCAGTAAGGTGGGATTTTTTAATAACGCCGCACTTTTACTTAGGCACTAAATACACTGCTGGACAATTGCTAAGGACGGATCATAAACGGCTATATAGCGCATAAAAGAGTAAGTGTGGTTGGATGCCAAGTGAAATAAAATAATGTCAGAATGCCAGGACATTACAAGAAAGACAATTTATTGTGCTCTGAAATCCAGAAGGCTTTGGAACGTGTTCAAGGGACAAACAGGCCATTTTGTGCAGAATACGTAAACGTGAAAAAAATGCAATTACCGTCCGCAGGCGTTCCGGCGTAAGATGTCAATACGGGATATGGCCACCATGGAGGGCGATGCAAGATTCCACACGTCGTGTCATGCTTTGCACAACATTATCAAGCAGCTGTTGGGGTAATTTATCCCAATCCTCTGTCAGTGCACGGATGAGGGTGTCCTTGTTTATTGGAGGGCATTGACGACCAGCAAGACTCCTCCCCAAAGCATCCCACACATTTTCAATGGGATTCAGATCTGGAGAACGTGCTAGCCATACGAGGCGTTGAATATCCTCGCTCTCAAGACACTCCTGGACAGCGACTGTTCGATGACATGTTGCGTTGTCGTCCATAAAAATTAATCTATCACCGACAGCACCACGGAACATGCGAACATGAGGTAGCAGAATATCATTAATGTATCGTTGGCCAGTCAATGTCCCAGTTGGAAGCACATAGAGGGACGTACGGCCATTGATCATGATGCCAGCCCATACCATGACACTATACATGTCGGATATCGGTCCCTTTCCTGTATGTCATCATCATCATCATTGTCAACCATTATCAATCCACTGCTGGACGAAGGTCTCCCCAAGTTTCCTCCACAACGGTCTGTCTTGTGCCAGTCTCCTCCATGTCACCCCTGCATACTTTCGAATTTCATCCACCCATCTCCCATGTGGTCTTCTTCTGGGTCTTTTCCTGTCCCTTGGAATCCAATCTAAAATTTCGGCTGTCCATCGATGATCTGTCCTTCTGGCAGTATGTCCAGCCCATTGCCATTTCAGGGATTTAACTCTGATCATGATGTCTTCCACTCTTGTCATTTTTCGGATCCACGAGTTCCTCTTCTTATCTCTCCTGGTTACACCAAGTATGCACCTCTCCATGCTACCTTGAGTTGTCTGCAGCTTTTGTATGTCTCTTTTAGTTAAGGTCCACGTCTCTGCACCATACGTAAGCACTGGAAGGATGCATTGATCAAACACTTTTCTTTTAAGACATAATGGCATATTGCTCTTGAAAATTATGCTGTTTCTTCCAAAAGCTATCCAGGCAAGTTTTGTACGCCGATTAATTTCTTCATCAATGTGACCCTCACTTGATATCTGCTGTCCAAGATAAACATACGTGTCTGTTATCTCCAGCTTTTCTCCATCAATCGATAAATCTTCATTTCTTGTAAAAGCATTGAACATCACTTTTGTCTTCTGGAAGTTCATTTTTAATCCCACTTCTTTACTCTTGTCAGCAAGTTCCTGGATCATACTCTGCAGCTCTGATGGGGTAGTTGCAAAAATGACTACGTCATCAGCAAAACGAAGGTGGGTTAGATAATCTCCATTAATCTTTATCCCCTTGTTTTCCCAGCTCAGCGACTGAAAAACACCCTCCAATGTGGCATTAAAGAGCTTCGGAGATATGGTGTCACCTTGTCTCACTCCCTTTCCAATTTTTACGTGTGTTGTATTTTCAAACAGCCTAATCTTTGCACTTGCATTTTCATAGATGTTATTAATAATATTAATGTATGCATCTTCAATACCGCAGGTTTTCAGAGCCATTGTAACTGCTGATGGTTTCACCGAATCAAAGGCTTTTTCATAATCGATAAAAGCCATGCACAATGGAAGCTCATATTCCCTCGCTCTTTCAATTAGTTTTCTCAGCACGTGGATATGATCTATTGTGCTGTAGCCACTCCTGAATCCAGCTTGTTCTCTCGGTTGAGCCATGTCCAGTGTTACCTTCAAGCGGTGTGAAAGAACTTTAGTGAAGATTTTATAAACTACTGATAGGAGGCTGATAGGTCTGTAGTTTCCGAGATCCTCAATGTCACCTTTCTTATGTAGCAGGATCATGTGGCGGTGTTCCAATCCTCAGGAATCTTTCCTTCATTAAGGCATCGAGTGAAAATTTAGGCGAGTACTGTTTCGATTTCTCCACTTGCTTCTTGTATGATGTCTACAGTAATTCCATCTTCTCCTGGAGCTTTTCCTCGCTTCATGTTCTTGATTGCATGTGCAACTTCTGCTGGAAGGACTGGAGGAACTCTGGTACTGGTATCTTTCATGATGTCTGGAGTGCATATATCATCCCTTTCATATAATTTGGAGTAGAAATCTTTCACTCTTGTCAAAATTTCGCCTCTATTTCTTGTTACAGAACCATCTTCTTTTCTCAGTGCCATAATCTGTTTTCTTCCCTTACTGAGATGTCCCTTTGCTATCTTTAGGCTTTGGTTGTTTTCAATTGCTTTTCTCACTAGTTCACAGTTGAATTTTCTTACGTCTTCAGTGATACTTTTTCTTACTGTCTTGCATAGCTCTATATATTCCACTTTGGAAGTCACATCTTCTTTAGTTGTCCTCATCTCTCTTCTTTTTTGCATCAACATTTTGGTTTTTCCTGATAATTTGTTCACATGCAACTTGTTCTTAGACCCAGCTAATTTTGTTGCTGTTTCCATAAGAGCTTTGGTTACTTTTCTGTTAACTTCAGAGATGTCCACTTCTTCCGATGTTATGCCTTCTAAAGCAGAGAACCTGTTCTTCAGTTCTAACTTGAAGGTATTATGGTGTTTTTTAAGGTTGGTTATGTCAATAGATTTTGTTTGTCTTATGAGCTTGCCACGTTCAAGTTTAGTGTTGAGGTGCATCTTACATCTCACCAATCTATGGTCACTACCTGTGTTGAACTTGTTCAGCACACTGCAGTCTTCTATGACGAATTTTTTGTTACACATAATAAAATCAATTTCACTTGTCGTCCCATTTGGATGTCTCCATGTCCATTTCCTGTGTGGCTTTTTCTTGAAGAAGGAGTTCAAGATGAAAAACCCTTCTGCCTCTGCAAACTCAACGAGAGTATTTCCACGCTGGTTTCTGCTGCCGTGACCGAATTTACCTACTGAAGTTTCATTCTGTTGCCGTTGCCCTATTTTTGCATTGAAATCTCCCATAATTATTTTCAAGTGCTGCTTACCTTTATTATTTAGATGACAAATTTCCTCATAAAATTCTTCAATTTCTTCTTCAGGATGACTTGTGGTGGGTGCATAAGTTTGAATAATCTGAGCCTGGTATCTTTTCGAGAGTTGGATAACAAGTCGTGCAGCTCTGTCAGAGGAACTTTCAACTTCTACAACTTTATCCTTCAGTTTCTTGTTTATTATAAATCCAACACCACTAGTTCTGCCAGTATCTGTCCCACGATAGTAGAAGAGATGTCCACTTTTCAGTTCGATGAGATCTTCTCCTTTTCTCCTTACCTCACTTAGCCCCACGATGTCCCACTTGATCCTTTGTAGTTCCTCTTCCAATTCAAGAAGCCTTGAATCAGAAGATAGGGAGCGTCCATTGTAAGTAGCCAAGGTCAGCATCAGATGGCAGCCTAGTCCGGTCCTCCGGGGATTCTTAGCACCCTCTGCCTTCATGTCGCACTGGCCGCTGCCTTGGCCAGGTACATTCCAGCTGCCGGAGACTGAGGGCCAAGATTTAAGTTGTGGAATCATTTTGGAGGGGTTTGGCCATAACTCACCACGCTGGCCAAGCGGGTTGGTGAGTGTGGGATAGAATTTCCTCTAATCCCGATGGTATAGTTATACCGCTATTGGCGGTCGTCAGAGCCCCTTTAGTGGGAACAGGATGCACCACGAGAAGGCGGGGTTGACATTTGTCAAGGAGAGGCTGTGATGTTACGCATCACCTGACCTTACATCCCTCCTGTATGTATGCTGGACAATATGCAGTACCACTATCACGCCAGATCAGTTGTCGTCGACAATCAGACGATAGACTGTATATCTACTCTCATCTGAGAAGAGGACAGCAGTCCAGTCGTTATCAGTCCAATTGCGATGTTGATGGCACCATTGCAAACGGGCGGTACGGTGACGTCTGGACAATGGGATGCACACAACAGGACGGCGGGCGTATAGTCCTCCTTCATGCAAACGTCTGGCGACCGTTTTTCGGGAGATCCGCTTGCCAGTAGCAGCCATAAACTGATTTGCTACCTCACTAGCTGTGCTGCGCCGGTGTCTTTTTGTTGATAGCACTATGTACCGATCTTCTGCAGGTGTCGTACTGCGAACACGACCTCCCCCGTGACGTTTGCAACACTCTCCATTTGTTTGAAATGATTTCCAATGCCTTGAAACAACACTGTGGCTGACGTCGAACTCCCTGGCAACATCTGTTATTTTTCGCCCTTCTTCAATCTTGCCAATAATACGGCCACGAGTAAAATCATCTAGGTGATGTCGGGAAGACATACTGAAAATTGCAAGTTCGTCAATTGATTCTTTCCCTTTCAACTTTGCGTTTGAACAACAACGGTCAATACGCGTCAAACCCTTTATATTACTTATCAGCGCTATGACGTCACGAACAAGTTCGGCAATCCAAAATTTGCATACGCACAACACGTCTTACTGTATCCCGCACTTATGCTAATTTCCACATTTTCCTGCCTTCCATTTTATGGTTGCTATCGTTGCTATTGTCATGCGTCCGGCAGTGTATTTACATGACATGTCAAATTTGCAATATTTTTCTTTTACTTAATTAATTCATAGGCTTTACACGTCGGCCTTTTTGACAGCTTTTAATCCGCCGACTTTATATTCATAACGCTTACGTATCAAATCAAGTCAATAGCATTGCGCTTTTACTTAGGCACTAAATATTAAAGTCATAGGCGACAGGCATATAGTCCTTTTTAACAGTTTTTATCCTACCAGTGCCATATTCACAACGTTTACACAGAAAATCAAGTTAATAATATTACGCTTTTACTTGGGCACGAAATATGAATTCATAGGCCCAGACTTAGGGCCCATGAACGGACATTTCGTGCCTAAGTAAAAGAGCAATATTATTACATTTTGTGTGTGTGTGTGTGTGTGTAAATGTTGTAAATATGGCATTAATAGAGTAAAAACTTTTAACAAGATCTAGGCCTAGGGCCAATGAATTAATATTTCGTGCCTAAGTAAAAGCGCAATATTATTACATTTATTTGTTGTGTAAACGTTGTGAATATTGCATTGATAAAGTAAAAACTACTAAAAAGGCCTAGGGCCTATGAATTAATATTTCGTGCCTAAGAAAACGCCTAATATTATTAACTTGATTTTCTGTGTAAACGTTGTGAATATGGTATTGGTAGAATAAAAACTGGTAAAATGGCCTCAGCCTAGGCCTAGGGCCTGTGAATAAATATTTCGTGCCTAAATAAAAGCGCAATATTATTAACTTGATTTGATGTGTAAACGTTGTGAATATGACACTGGTAGAATAAAAAGTGTTAAAAAGGCCTATATGCCTGTGGCCTATGATTTTAATATTTAGTGCCTAAGTAAAAGCGCAATGCTATTGACTTGATTTGATACGTAAGCGTTATGAATATGAAGTCGGCGGATTAAAAGCTGTTAAAAAAGGCCGAGGTGTAGCCTGCGAATTAATTAAGCAAAAGCAAAATATTACAAATGTGAAATGTTATGAAAATATTTAGTGTTTAAGTAAAAGTGCAGCGTTATTAAAAAATCCCACCTTATTGTCCTTTCTTGAACACAGCAATTTTCGCTTGGCTTACATACTGTAGAACGTTTTCTCGAAATTTGTTTGTAGTTCCCAATTCAATTCTCAATATAGGCCAGGAAACGGCCATCTTTATAACCCCTCCCCCCTCGAACTTATGTGGCCAGTTGCCCTAAGTATCATATTGTGCTTTTAATCATACACTAATAATTATTTCACTGGCACTAGGCCTAAAGTCTAGTAATTAATATTGAATGCCAAAGTAAAAGTGCAATGCAATTAACTTGAGTTAATAAGTAAACGTTATGAATATGTTGTCGGCAAATTAAAAACCGTGAAAAAGGCCTAGGCCTATGAATTAATATTTTGTGCCTAAGTAAAAGCGCAATATTATTAACTTTATTTGATAGGTAATTGTCATGAATGTGACATCGATAGAACAAAAGCTGTTAAAAAGGCCTAGGCCCTGTGAGAGTTTTTTTTTTTTTTGTGAAAAAGTAAAGTCAGAGTATTATTAACTTGAGTTGATACGCAATTGTTATGAATGTGACATCGATAGAACAGAAACTGGTAAAAAGGCCTAGGGCTAGGCCCTGTGAAATAATATTTAGTGCTTAAGTACAAGAGAAATATTATTAACTTGAGATGGTACGTAATTGTTATGAATGTGACATCGATAGAACAAAAACTGTTAAAAAGGCCTAGGGTCTGTGAAATAATATTTAGTGCTTAGGTAAAAGCACAATGCCATTAACTTGATTTGATACTTAAACGTTATGAATATGACTTCGGTAGAAAAAAGACTATCAAAAGGACCTACGAATGAGGCATAGTAATTTAATGCCTAATTAAGTAAAAGAGAAATATTAATAACTTGACATGTTATGTAAATATTTAGTGCGTAAGTAAAAGTGTAGCATTATTAAAAAATCCCTCCTTGTCGTCGTTTTCCAAACATATTATGAACTCTGCCGTAATTGCTTTCTTTCGTTGAAGGTTTAAGAAATGTGCAATGTAATTTTTTTAACTCACGAATGTACTTTTGTTTCCCCATATTCAAGAGTAATTGTCACTTGCCTTACGGTGAACATTTTCTCGGTCAAACTCGTAGTATTGGGCCAAAAAACGACTATTGTTATACGGCCCCTTAAGCATTTGTGCCCAAAACTCTGGGTGCCCCGTCTTTCAGACAGAAAATCGTAAATATGTCTCAATTTCTTAATGATTATGAGAAATGAGTGAAAAAAAATTTTTCACAGCACTTGCACAAGTAGGAAGAAATATAGGAACACTAATTTTTTACCCATAGCAATTCCATTGCTCTAAAAGGGAATGTGCCAAAATGTTCGGGTGCCAAAATGTCCGGTGCCCAAAAGTCCGGTGCCCAAATGTCCGAACCCATCGCCAACGGGGAAGCTACTTTTTGATGTAGCACGGCTACTTGTGAATCAACATTTTTAGTACTAACTCTTATTTACAGGCTGCGGAGACTTTCAATGACACAAAATCGGATGTAGGTAAAAATACCCCCGGAGAAAATACCCCTGAAAACTGAAAAGCGAAAAAAATACCCCCGGAAGAAATACCCCCGGAGAAAATACCCCTGAAAACTGAAAAGCGAAAAAACTACCCCCGGAAGAAATACCCCCAGAACAAACGGTTCACTGTAAGCTGCCACACAGGAACACTGATGTGTGGCAATGTTCCGGTATGACAATTTATCGGCAACCCTACCACACATCTTCAGCAACTTGGCTACAAAAGTTTAAGGGGGGGGAGGGTGTCTATAAATATTGCCGTTTCTGGGCCTATATTGAGAACTGAATTGGGAACTTCAAACAAATTTCGCGAAAACGTTCCATGTAAGCCAAGCGAGAATTGTTCTTTAATTTGAAGAAATAAATTGTCGAGGATCCGGGGTACACTTGGTGGGAGTGGGGGGGGATGATCTACCCTGAACTTCCGTAATATTATTTTCTGGGCCGCTGGAATCTGCCAGTGTATCCAGGAAGTTCCCCTTGAAGTATCCGCGAGGTCCATGACAATGAGCTGGGGGGGACTTCCCCCAAAATGTTAAAATGGACGTAGAGCTGTAAACATTAGTACCGTGCTTTATATAATGATTCTGTACAGGACCACGAATTTTCAGAAAGCTGGGGTAGCCCCCTACCCTTTGTTTCTAAGAGCTATTCAGGGGTAACATCGAGGATACACTGACCGACTCTAGAGGTCCAGAATATAAAATTACGGAAGTTGGGGGTAGAGCCCTCCAAACCAAGCACCTCGTATCCCTTTTATAGGCTTCACCAAATTTCTGGGGGAGGGGGAAGGGCATACATAGGTTGCCATTAAACACAACATGAAGCATAGAAATTGCGAGCAAATCCCTTACCTTGAACACTTGTCTGCGCTCTAAGGAACTTGGGGGAGGGTGAATTCACCCCACCCTCCTGAAAATTCGTGGCCGCGTACAGAATCATTATGTAAAACATGGTTCTATAAGGTTTACAGCTCTACGTCCATTTTAACATTTCGGCGGAACCCCTTCCCCCAAGCTCACGGACCTCGCGGGCGCTTAAAAGGGAACAGCCTGAATACACTGACAGAATCCTGCGGCCCAGAATCTAATATTACGGAAGTTGGGGGTTGAGCTCCCCCTCCCCCCACCACGTGTACCTCGGATCCTCGGCAATTTATTTCTCCAAATTAAGTACAATTCTCGCTTGGCTTACATGGTACTTTTTCGCGAAATTCGTTTGGAGTTCCCAATTCAGTTCTCAATATAGGCCCAGAAACGGCAATCCGCCGCCCCGGTGGCGCAGTGGTCAAAGCGATGGCCTCTGATCATTCGTCCGAAAGGGGTCCGGGTTCGAATCCCAGTGAGGCATGGATGTTGTGTTTGTCTTATGGCACTGGCTCTCTCCCTTCCCTGGAACCAGTGACCCTGAATTAGAGGACGGGCGACTACTTATAACCCGGTAAACTGTAAAAATACCCAAGGGAAAAAATACCCCCGAAAACTGAAAAGCGGAAAAAATGCCCCCGGAAAAAATACCCCCGGAAGAAATACCCCCAGAACAAGCGGTTCACTGTAACAGGAACACTGATGTGTGGCAGTGTTCCGGGGTGGCAATTTACCGGCAACCCTGCCACATATCTTTCAGGAATTTGGCCACAAAAGTTCAAAGAGGGGGGGGTATAAAGATTGCCGTTTCTGGGCCTATATTGAGAACTGAATTGGGAACTCCAAACGAATTTCGCGAAAACGTTCCATGTAAGCCAAGCGAGAATTGTACTTCAATTTGAAGAAATAAATTGCCGAGGATCCGAGATACACTTGCAGGGGGGCTCAACCCCCAACTTCCGTAATATTAGATTCTGGGCCGCTGAAGCCTGTCAGTGTATCCAGGCTGTTCCCCTTGAAGCGCCCGCGAGGTCCGTGAGCTTGGGGGGGGATTCCCCAAAATGTTAAAATAGACGTAGAGCTGTAAACATATTAGAACCATGCTTTACATAATGATTCTGTACACGACCACGAATTTTCAGGAGGGTGGGGTGAATTCACCCTCCCCAAGTTTCTAAGGGCGCAGAGTGTTCAAAGTAAAGGATTTGCTCGCAATTTCTATGCTTCATGTTGGGTTTAATGGCAAACTATGTATGCCCTTCCCCCTCAACCAGAAATTTGGTGAAGCCTGTGAAAGGGATACGAAGTGCTTGGTTTGGAGGGCTCTACCCCCAACTTCCGTAATTTTATATTCTGGACCTCTAGAGTCGGTCAGTGTATCCTCGATGTTACCCCTGAATAGCTCTTAGAAACTAGGGGAGGGTTACCCCACCCTCCTGAAAATTCGTGGTCGTGTACAGAATGATTATATAAAGCATGATACTAATGTTTACAGCTCTACGTCCGTTTTAACATTTGGGGGGAACTCCCCCAAGCTCATGGACCTCGCGGAGCCATCAAGGGGAACTTCCTGGATACACTGGCAGACTCCAGCGGCCCAGAATATAATATTACGGAAGTTCAGGGTAGAACCCCCCCCCCAACCAAGTGTAGCTCGGATCCTCGGCAATTTATTTCTTCAAATTAAAGTACAATTCTCGCTTGGCTTACATGGAACGTTTTCTCGAAATTAGTTTGGAGTTCCCAATTCAGTTCTCAATATAGGCCCAGAAACGGCTATCTTTATACCCCCCACCCCCTTGAACTTTTGTAGCCAAGTTGCTGAAGATGTGGGGCAGGGTTGCCGGTAAATTGCCACACCGGAACATTGCCACACATCTGTGTTCCTGTGTGGCAGTTTACAGTGAACCGTTTGTTCTGGTTGTATTTCTTCCGGGGGTATTTTTTCCGGGGGCATTTTTTCCGCTTTTCAGTTTTTGGGGGTATTTTCTCCGGGGGTATTTTTACCTACATCCTTATAGCCCATTGAGTTGCTCACGGTGGTCGTTAAACCTTCAATAAAAAAAAAACAAAAAAAAAACGGCAATCTTTATAGCCCCCCCCCCCCTTTGAACTTTTGTGGCCAAGTTGCTGAAAGATGTGTGGCAGGGTTGCCGGTAATCAGTGTTCCTGTGTGGCAGTTTACATTGAACCGTTTGTTCTGGG
This sequence comes from Macrothele yani, assembly GCA_039090855.1. Classification (NCBI taxonomy): domain Eukaryota; kingdom Metazoa; phylum Arthropoda; class Arachnida; order Araneae; family Macrothelidae; genus Macrothele; species Macrothele yani. The sequence goes on along the minus strand of CM077018.1, from coordinate 104,432,853 downwards.
GGTATTTCTTCCGGGGGCATTTTTTCCGCTTTACAGTTTTCAGGGGTATTTTCTCCGGGGGTATTTTTTATCGTTTACCCACCAGCGTATGGCAAATATGGTGTTTTTAGCTTTTGAGAAAGAATACACTGAAAGTTTAGACTTCGAAAATTGTCTTCGCACACTTAATGAGTGGCGTAGCAGGAAATTACAGTTGTATTAAATAATTTCCTGCATTGTTTTTGCTTTCTTGGAAGCAAAAATCTTTCTCAAAGAAAGTAAGTAACGAATTAATGGAGCTAATCGCTAAAAAGAGCTGATCAGTCCTGTTGATCTTTTACAATTAAGTGTTTTATTTAGTATTGTATTTCTGTAGGAAGCCTAGTTTGTTTTCCTCGGAAGAAAATAATGTAGCACGAGGTAATAAGCATTATAAATAAATAACACACACACACTGTAAAATGGAGACAGTCAAATTTCTGATTTTTTGCTCGACCTCAATTATCAGCCGCCCGTCCTAACTTCTCTGTCTGGCTACGGCCCTGAGTCGGATCTGGGAGACAATCGATGTGCCAGTCCCTATTCCCATCTGTTTTATTGCTGCTGGTTTCACTGGAAATTGAGATCGTCTTCTTTGCTGTGCCTCGGGGAAATCGCAGCTGGCCACTGGCCATCCTAGTGATCCGTCAGTATGGAGTTCCCAAATTTCTCGCTCCCCTCTACTACCACTACGACGAATTGCTCTCTTCTACGAATTACACATCAATTCCCTTCTCATGCAATGCAGTCACGATTCACAGGCACTGCAGGGGGTGGGGGTGGGGGGGGACTGATTCCTCTTCTTCAAACTAAAGAAAAAGGTAAGACTCTCAGTGTTTTAAACAACATTAAAAGCCTTCCCGAGCCTGAGATGAAATGGGTGATCTTCGTAGACCGTTTCTTGATGGTCCACCATTCCCGTCTCTTCTCTAGTTCGTATCACCTCTTGGCATTGGCAAAAGATAACGAGGTGCCTCGCATTGCATGAAACCTCTCCTCGCGATTGACTTATGTGGTCGTACGTGATTTATTGTGTGGTCTGCACCGCGGAAATGACAACTTCGTTTAAACACGTGTGCTACACGACGGCGGAATCCATTCCATGACTTATAAGCACGGAAATGCAGTTTCTCTGCCCCTCTCTTGTTTCTATATATGTGCCGGTGGCGGGGAAGGGAGAAGGAGGACTAGCAGTTATAACACCAACTGATGGGGACAACTGTAAGGCCGACCAGGCGCCTCCCACATACCTTCAACCAGTGAAGCTCGCCTTTGACATTGCGAGCTATTTATCCGCATTTGCAGCTGCTGACAAAAACGAGAAAACCAGGCGAGAAATTATCTCAGAATGGAGGCTCTCTGAGGTTGTTATGGGGGAAAAAGTTATTACCGCCCTAGGAGCAAAATATTAGCGCAGTTGAGATGCTTCCGCTCGCAAACTCACAGGGATAGTCAGTTGTCGTATATCTTTAGTAACATAAGTTTACTTTCCCACCTCAGATTTGTGTTGTTCTTTTTATTTCCATGTGTGCATATATACACTATATTGACAAAAGTGGATGTAGGTAAAAATACCCCCGGAGAAAATACCCCTGAAAACTGAAAAGCCGAAAAAAATGCCTCCGGAAGAAATACCCCCAGAACAAACGGTTCATTGTAAACTGCCACACAGAAACACTGATGTGTGGCAGTGTTCCGGTGTGGCAATTTCCCGGCAACCCTGCCACACATCTCTCAGCAACTTGGCTACAGAAGTTTAAAGGGGGGGGGGCCTATAAAGATTGCCGTTTCTGGGCCTATATTGAGAACTGAATTGGGAACTCCAAACGAATTTCGCGAAAACGTTCCATGTAAGCCTAGCGAGAATTGTACTTTAATTTGAAGAAATAAATTGCCGAGGACCCGAGGTACACTTGGTTCGGGAAGGAAAGAGTGGGGGGGGGCTCTACCCTGAACTTCCGTAATATTATATTCTGGGCCGCTGGAGTGTATCCAGGAAGTTCCCCTTGAAGTGTCCGCGAGGTCCATGAGCTTGTGGGGGCTTTCCCCCAAAATGTTAAAATGGACGTAGAGTTGTAAACATTAGTACCATGCTTTATATAATGATTCTGTACACGACCACGAATTTTCAGGAGGGTGGGATACCCCCCCCCTAGTTTCTAAGAGCTATTCAGGAGTAACATCAAGGATACACTGACCGACTCTAGCGGTCCAGAATATAAATTTACGGAAGTTGGGGGTAGAGCCCTCCAAACTAAGCACCTCGTTTCCCTTTCACAGGCTTCACCAAATTTCTGAGGGAGGGGGGCAGGGCATACATAGTTTGCCATTAAACACAACATGAAGCATAGAAATTGCGAGCAAATCCCTTGCCCTGAACACTTGTCTGCGCTCTTAGAAACTTGGGGAGGGTGAATTCACCCCACCCTGCTGAAAATTCGTGGTCGTGTACAGAATCATTATGTAAAGCATGGTTCTAATGTTTACAGCTCTACGTCCATTTTAAAATTTTGGGGGAACCCCCCCCCCAGCGCTCATGGATCTCGCGGACGCTTCAAGGGGAACAGCTTGGATACACTGACAGACTCCAGCGGCCCAGAATCTAATATTACGGAAGTTGGGGCTGAGCCAACCCCGCCCGTCCCCTTCCACCAACACCGCCGCCACCACCACCACCACCAAGTGTACCTCGAATCCTCGGCAATTTATTTCTTCAAATTAAAGTACAATTCTCGCTTGGCTTACATGGAACGTTTTCGCAAAATTCGTTTGGAGTTCCCAATTCAGTTCTCAATATAGGCCCAGAAACGGCAACCTTTATAGCACCCCCCCTTGAACTTTTGTAGCCAAGGTGCTGAAAAATGTGTAGCAGGGTTGCCGGTAAATTGCCACACCGGAACACTGCCACACATCAGTGTTCCTGTGTGGCAATTTACAATGAACCGTTTGTTCTGGGGGTATTTCTTCCGGGGTATTTTTTTCGGGGCATTTTTTCCGCTTTTCAGTTTTCAGGGGTATTTTCTCCGGGGGTATTTTTTCCCGGGGATATTTTTACCGTTTACTGACAAAAGTCACCTGACACCTGGAAGAGAAACACAATATAGCCTTTATTGAGTTACATTAGTTAAGGTGTCGGTCCACCTTTGGCTTTAATGCAAGCAATGATCCTTCGAGACATGCTTTCAACATGGTTTTGGAACACAGTGATAGGTATGCGTTTCCATTCATGTTGCCGAGACTTAGGATGCGTGCCATGGCTCAATTTTTATGAAGACACTGAATGCCAAATAATTCCAAAGTGTTGTAATAATACTGATAAGTTGTTGTTAAATGAAAATATCTCTGTAGTTTCTGAAAAGGTTGTAAGAGCATACACCAGTGGAAATTAATGGTTGAGTTGGGGTTATAATTGTGAAAAAATAGAATAACACAGGGGTCCAGTAAACAATAATTTTTGTTTTGGGTATCTTCAATGCTATTGATAAATCATAGAGTACGGATTAAGTCGAAGCTTCAGGGTGCATATATATATTCCTTCAAAGTTAGCAACAATATAATTTAGTGTCTAGTGCATATGCTGTTTCTAATGTTTTGCATATATAAATATTTTTTTTGGAGCAATTTGCATACATAACAGTGTTTAAATGAATAGTGTAGAATTTTGGGTATATTAGCATAGTGTGAATTTTTGCATTGAAGATTTTTTTGAGTGGGCTTAAATCTGAATAGGTATGATGATAACTTGCACAATTGATAGAACATGTCAGTTAGTGAGTTGTTACAAAGCACTTGCCCTAAGAAAAAGTAAATCTTTTTTTTGTGTAATATTTCAATTTGTATTGTTTCGGCTCAAGTTAGGAGTAAAGTGAAGCATAACATCATACTAACTAAGACAACCATAATTTTTTTTTATTTTTTTTATTTTTTTTGCTTCTTTTTCCTTCTGCTGGGAAATCAAATTAATGTGGAGACTTGAGTTTTTGGGTGCTATTTGAATTTTAGAACATAGAATTTGCATTTTTTTTTATTTGGGCAAAAAGATTATTTCGATATTCTGTGAGAGTGTGAACACATAAATTTATTTTGATGTTGTGATTATATCAGTGTTTGGTAAGTATTATTGGTATTTTGTGCTGTGGGTAGATTGCGTATTCCTTCAAATTCTAGGAGGCGAATACATTGTCTTTCGGTGTACTGGTTTATGGCAGTGTGAATTTAGTGTGATTCCAAAGAATTTTTTTGTTTTGGGTTTTCCTTTGCTACAGTGAGTTAATTTCATTGAGAGTGTTAGTACACTGCTGGACAATTGCTAAGGACGGATCATAAATGGCGATATAGCGCATAAAAAAGTGAGTGTCGTTGGATGCCAAGTGAAATAAAATAATGTCAGAATGCCAGGACATTACAAGAAAGACAGTTTATTGTGCTCTGAAATCCAGAAGGCTTTGGAATGTGTTCAAGGGAAAAACAGGCCATTTTGTGCAGAATACGTAAACGTAAAAAAAAATGCAATTACCGTCCGCAGGCGTTCCGGCGTAAGATGTCAATACGGGATATGGCCACCATGGAGGGAGATGCAAGATTCCACACGTCATGTCATGCTTTGCACAACATTATCAAGCAGCTGTTGGGGTAATTTATCCCTTTCCTCTGTCAGTGCACGGATGAGGGTGTCCTTGTTTATTGGAGGGCATTGGCGACCAGCAAGACACCTCCCCAAAGCATCCCACACATTTTCAATGGGATTCAGATCTGGAGAACGTGCTGGCCATACGAGGCGTTGAATATCCTCGCTCTCAAGACACTCCTGGACAGCGACTGTTCGATGACATGTTGCGTTGTCGTCCATGAAAATGAATCTATCACCGACAGCACCACGGAACATGCGAACATGAGGTAGCAGAACATCATTAATGTATCGTTGGCCAGTCATAGTCCCAGTTGGAAGCACATAGAGGGACGTACGGCCATTGATCATGATGCCAGCCCATACCATGACACTACATGTCAGATATCGGTCCCTTTCCTGTATGTTTGCTGGACAATATGCAGTACCACTATCACGCCAGATCAGTTGTCGTCGACAATCAGACGATAGACTGTATCTACTCTCATCTGCGAAGAGGACAGCAGACCAGTCGTTATCAGTCCAATTGCGATGTTGATGGCACCATTGCAAACGGGCGGTACGGTGACGTCTGGACAATGGGATGCACACAACAGGACGGCGGGCGTATAGTCCTGTAGACGTGCTGGTTAACAGGTTTGTCGGTCAATACGCGTCAAATCCTTTATATCTCTTATCAGCGCTATGACGTCACGAAAAAGTTCGGCAATCCAAAATTTGCATACGCACAACACGTCTTACTGTATCCCGCACTTATGCTAATTTCCACATTTTCCTGCCTTCCATTTTATGGTTGCTATCGTTGCTATTGTCATCCGTCCTTAGCAATTGTCCGGCAGTGTATAATGAAGGTGTAGTGCAAGATTAATAGGGTGTTAGGATAACCTTAGATACAACTACAACAGTGCTAGTGTTGAGAATATATAAATATTCCAATTTTTTTCTGTGCTGAAGCAAGTGTAAATTGAAGTAGTGAAATCATGGCTAATGAAGGAGAAGGTACCGGAGAAATCCAAGGAGTGGATTGGAGTCTCCCAGGTCTAATGGGACTAGTGAAGGAGTTTTCTGGATATCCGAGTAGATTGTCAGTGAGAGAGTTCTTTGAGACATTAGAGGATGTGGCAATTCAGTTTTCTTGATGTCTCCTAAATTTCTGAGCAATGGTACTCATCACCCAACGCTCTGACGTTGGCTAGGAAGTCCCTTGGGTGTTGCTAAAATAATGTTAATGTCCTAACAATTAAAAAAAAATAATTACTGTATAATTGCCAATCCTCATGCTTACAAACACGAGTTCCAGCAATACGGCCTCATTGATTTGACAAATATATTACACATGTACCAAAAACACAGTGCTATAGTTATTCCTCGGGTGTGAAAAAAAAAGCAAAAAATTGTTCAGTATGCACAGAAACACTATCACAGGTGAAAACTCATGTGTACTATAACAAATATGACATCTCAAAGTTTCTTTTTATAAATTTTATTTTTTGGTTGTTTCAAAATGCATCTACCCATCTCCCAAAGTTCAATTTTAGTCTAAATTCAAATTTTTCCTTCAGGTTTACTTTTGGCTATCTACACTGACGGAAAAAAAAATCCCAACACAAAGAAGGGGTTGTGTTAGATAAACGACAGTTGGTAGGCGGTGAGATTACATCTGTAAGATGACGTCTATGCAAATTTCGCGCTCGGCGCATACGTGTGGCGCTAGTAGCGCCCCTCGGAACATGCAAAACAGGTTTGCTGTAAATACGCGCTGTGACGTTCGTGAGCATTAGTTATCGTTGCGATTCGACATAGTGTGTTGATGTTAGTCAAGAATGGCCTTAAGAAGACGAAGAAGCCATTATCAACAGCTCACGGAGTTTGAACGAGGTCGTGTAATAGGGCTACGAAAAGGTGGATTTTCTTTCCGCAATATTGCAGGACGACTTAGCAGGAATGTAGCCACTGTGCATGATTGTTGGCAGCGGTGGTCAAGGAAAGATACTGCTTCAAGAAGACCGGGTTCCGGCCGGCCACGTGGCACTACTGAGAGGGAAGACCGCCGTGTACGGCGTATGGCCGTGGCGCATCGTACCGCGTCTGTGGCAGCAATTCGAGCTGCAGTTGCCACCACAGTGACACAACGAACTGTTACAAATCGTTTACTTTAAGGACAGCTCCGAGCCAGACGCCCTGTAGCGTGCATTCCACTTACTCCAAACCACTGCCGTTTGCGACGTCAGTGGTGTCAAGCTAGAGCTCATTGGAGGACGGAGTGGAGATCTGTTGTGTTTTCTGATGAAAGCCGGTTCTGCCTGGGTGCCAGTGATGGCCGTGTGTTGGTTAGACGGAGGCCAGGTGAGCGCCTGCAACCAACCTGTCTGCGGCTGAGACACACTGGACCTACACCTGGAGTTATGGTCTGGGGAGTAATTTCCTATGACAGCAGGAGCACTCTCGTGATTATCCCACGCACCCTGACGGCACAGTTGTACGTCGGTCCCTTGATTCAACCTGTTGTGCTGCCATTCATGAACAGCATTCCAGGGGTGTTTTCCAACAGGATAACGCTCGCCCGAATACCGCTGTTGTAACCCAACATGCTCTACAGAGTGTCGAGATGTTGCCGTGGCCTGCTAGATCACCAGATCTTTCACCAATCGAGCACGTATGGGACATCATTGGACGACAACTCCAGCGTCACCCCCAACCAGCATTAACCGCCCCTGTATTGACCGACCAAGTGCAACAGGCATGGAACTCCATCCTACAAACTGACATCCAGCACCTGTACGACACAATGCATGAACGTTTGCGTGCTTGCATTCAACATTCTGGCTGTTACATCGGTTATTAACGTACCAGCATTTCACATTTAAAATGGCTCTTCTAGCGCTTATAATAAGTTGTGATCTTGAAACCTTAATCGATTAAATATGTTGCCTATACAAATGTATTGCCGCCATTTCATTCCTCTACAACTATTTTTTCGGGGTGTTGGGATTTTTTTCCATCAGTGTATTATAGTCACCTTATATAACGTGGCTGAGATTTCCGCCACAACACAGTGATAGGTATGCGCTTCCATTCAGTACACAATGCTGCCGCTAACTGTTGCTTAGTAGTAGGCTTTAGTTCCAAACTTCCTATGCGGCGCTCTAATTCATCCCATAGGTGCTCTATGGGATTAAGATCAGGGCTTTGTGCTGGCCAGTCCACACACGATACGGAATTATAGTCAAACCACGCCGTAACATTGGTAGGGCATAATTGTACAGAATATCGAGGTAGACGTGCTGGTTAACAGGTTTGTCCACGATAACCAATGGGCCGGGACCATACCACGAAAAACATCCCCACACGAGTACACTACCAGCTCCAAACTTGACCGTAGGAACAGTACACTGTGGTACATAGCGCTCCCCGGATGTCGTCATACCTACACACGGCCATCAGACTGATGGTTTGTGTATCTAAATTCATCAGTCTATAGCACATGTTTCCATTGGTCTACGGTCCACGATAAATGTTCTTTACACCATGCTAAACGACGAGTAACATTCCGAGTGGAGATGAAAGCCTTAGGAGCAGCCGCACGGCCACGGTAACCCTTGGAATGAACTCTGCGAATGGTACGTGTACATAACGAGGTTCCATCATTTTTACTCACCTGTGCACTGAGGTCTTGTGCAGTATTCCGTCGATTACCGGTAACGACTCTCCTGAGGCTTCGACGTTCTCTGTCACGGATTTTCTTTGGTCTGCCGGCACGCCATGTGTCTTCCACTTATTCAGTACATCGAAAACAGTTGACTTCGGTATGTTTAAACGCCTCTCGGTTTCTCTTATGGACAACCCACTTATATAACACCCAACAATCTTACCTTTCTCAAAGTAAGTTCTCTCTGGCCGCGACATTTTAACTGAACCTCACAGTGCGATATGATCGCGGTCAGCTGCAGGCTTGTTTTTATACCGTTTGCAGCGGGGTTCGGACTTTTGGGAACCAGACTTTTGGGCACCGGACATTTGGGCACCCGGACATTTGGGCACCCGGACATTTGGGCACATTCTTTTTCACTCATATCTCATAATCATTAAGAAATTGAGACATATTTACGATTTTCTGTCTGAAAGACGCGGCGGACATTTGGGCACCTGGGAATTTGTGCACCCGGACATTTGGCGATCATGATAAGAACAAAACAAGCAACAAATAGCTTATATACAATATATCCGACGTAAGATGTAATATTTCAAACTTTCGGGTATTCATATACCCTAAAATTGTCAAAAGTACGAAAAAAAATTTATGGACTTATTTTATTCCCCGTTTTTTCTACTTTCCGGATCTGCAAATATTTTTCACAGATTCGAAATAGTTTTCGAGTTATATTCATTTTTATGAACCTTTATCTACGGAGGAAATGAATTTAAATCACATTTAATTGTTATTTCATGTGCACCGTTTGGTACTTTGGTACATCATGCAGTTAGTCAAACCTATACAGGGTGTTCGTAAACTGTTTTGACAAAAGAAGAGTGGTGATAGTACCCATCAAGACGAACAATATTTACAATGGAACCTAGAGTCGCATTCCACTTTGAGTGTCAGAAAAGAGTAAAGTTAGATGTCCAAGTTGAACTTTCAACAGTGCAAAGAAAGAGAATTAACGACATCATAAGTTGCACAATCCCATTTATGGAGATCAGGGACGGACTCAAAGTAGATGCTCAAAGTGGCGGCCACGGGTGCCGTTGCACAATTCACACCGGCGAATGAAAGACTGGCGCACCCTCTCGAAGACTCCTGGTGTCGTGTTTATCCTGTCAGCTGCAAAAACGATTCTCGCGACGAGATCTTCCACGGAGTCCACAGGCGTCTCGTACACCAATGATTTCATGTGTCCCCAGAAGAAGAAGTGCAGTGGGTTTAAGTCCGGTGACCGTGGAGGCCACAGGTCCGCCACGTCCAATCCATCGTGCGGGATATGTGGCATTCAGGAAGTGTCTATACTGCACCTTGATAAGCCAATCAGCTGCAACTGTCGATGCTGCGTCTTTTCTCTGGCAATTTGCATACGGTTGATGCTTGACGGTGATGTTCCGGCGATGTGCTACTTCTCCAGCACGAAAGAAATGACGTCTGAGGTGACGACTTGTGCTTGTTGGACGTATTTCGAAGTTACTCTTTTCTGACACTCAGAGTGGAATGCGACCCTAGGTTCCATTGTAAATATTGTTCGTCTTGATGGGTATTATCACCCCTCTTCTTTTGTCAAAACAGTTTACGAACACCCTGTATATGAGAAACTAACCACCACGGAACTGATCAGCAAGTGTCTCCCTGCAGTGGTGTACCGCAAAAACTCGAGGCCCCCGCAAAAAAATGTTTTCGAGGCCCTTTTGCGAAAATCCATTAGCTTTCAATTACTCAAAATTCTAACGACCATATTATTTCTTAATTAGGCTTTACGGGTGTTATAATAAATCAAATTCTTTGGAACCTACCAGTATTTTTCGTAAAATAAAATGTTTTTCACTTTATTGCGTGAAACACCAATGTGTACGTTATTATTAAAACGATTGCCCTATATATATAGTTACCGATACGAATTACCACACAAAATATTTACGTCAAAGTTAATCATATCATGCAAAATTTATTATTTCAAAGAACTAAGGCCTGCATTTTGAAATATTTCACGATTGCACCCACAAAACATACAACTGCCGTCTGACAGTGTTTTTCCGCTTTATACGAAATGTCACAGCATAAGGAGGCAAATAACTAAGTAACGATTAAGAACTGTAGCACAAAAAAAGTAAAAATACTAAACAATTATTTACTCTGGAATATAAAAAAAATACACTTAATAAACGTAATGCCACCATTTTTTGCACGTAGTAAAAAAAATATTTTCTCTGCTATAAAAAAAATTACACAGGTCTCAGATTTTTCGCTCCCGAGAAGAACACCTTTTAGTTCATTACATTCGGAAGGATGCATAGTTATGTGCTATAACGAAGTGAATTTCTCCGTCATTTTTATCCGCGCCGGGGTTCGAACCCGGGTCCACTCATTCCGGAATAAGTTGCTCTACCAATTAAGCTACGCGGACGTTTTATTCTGATTCCTATCTGCCTTTATGTCGTGTGCGTCCTTCTGGCAGGTACGTCACATCTCCTGGTACGTTACATCATCTCCCCCTTATTTTTTTTTTTTTTTTCGAAGTGCTGGAGAAAGGTTTCTCTTATTTTTCCTATCTCGCGGTGTGGAAATAACATCACACCAATGCGAGATTTTGAACGGTCGGGTCATCCGGGTAGTTCGGGCGCCATTATAACGAAGTGAATTTCTCCGTCATTTTTGGTCTACGCCGGGGTTCGAACCCGGGTCCACTCATTCCGGAATAAGTTGCTCTACCAATTAAGCTACGCGGACGTTTTATTCTGATTCCTATCTGCCTTTATGTCGTGTGCGTCCTTCTGGCAGGTACGTCACATCTCCTGGTACGTTACAGTGCAAACAACTGTTGTAACACGAAACACCTTATTCTCATCGGTATAAAAATTCCGCTCATTGAACTGATATTTGTTTCACATTCTCTTGTTAACATACCTGCCTAGAAACTATTGCAAGGGCTGTGAACTTGAGGCCCCTTGTAACAGCAAGGACTATTACAAGGGGCCTCAAGTTCTTTAGAATAGCTGCTTTCCAGTTTTTATGAACTAAAGCAACGAAAATGATTTCTAAAGATTATACGTATTTACTGAGAAAAAAATGCTTTTCTTCTTAATACTTCATTCAAAGCTACCTTAACTATTTTTGCTAAGGCTAGAGGCCCTTTTAACCACGAGCCCGCCCCCTTCCTCCGCACTGTGGGGGTTGCAGGGGCTATCAGAACGCCCCTGTCTCCATGGTAAAACTCAGAACAGCAATGAGAGTTTCCATTCCCTAATTTGGAGACGTTGCCCGAAGGAGAAATTTGTGGGAATGGACACTTTCAAACTCTCTGTTTATGATTCTGTATGCCGCCACTTCAATGCTGAAGCAGAATTAGAATTAGAAATTATTAAAAGATTGGGACTAAATCCAGGAAAACATATGATGGAAGAGGTGACGAATAGAGAGGTACAACAGCGAGTCAACGACAAAGTACGAACTGTGTAAAGCAGAAGCGAAAGAGGCTCAGAGGGCTAAAGAAAAACAAAGACTACGCAAATGTGAATGAAGAAGGCCCCAGTACATAAAAGAGCTCTTATTTGCTACTAACATTTTTGTTTTCTGATGATTTGAAAACTAGATATATTGTTTCCAATAAGGTCATGAATTAACATGAAATGAATAAATAATTAATCAATTATGTGTTGAATTTTGTTTTTCACTTGATAAATTGAACACATGAATATGATATACGTGTTTAACATTCTCAAAAATTGCATTTAATTTTTTTATTCAGGAAATATGAATACCTTAAATGTTTTGCTTATTCCAGATCACACTCATATTATTTCATAAGCTATAGTTTTCAATAAGCAAGCATTATTTACCTTCGATTAATTGATGAATAGTTTATGATTGACTAGTTTTTACCCAGTCACGTAATTTAACTTACATGTTTAGTTTCTTTCCCTATGTAAGTTTTGAGTTTGTTCTGCTTATACTCCCAAACTTAATGTGACATCTTTTACCTCTAACGAGAATACGGTTGGGCGCCAATATAACGAAGTAAATTTCTCCGTCAACTTTGTCCACGCCGGGCATCGAACCCGGAGGTCCCCTTATTCCGGAATGAGGGGACCCGGGTTCGATGCCCGGCGTGGACAAAAAGGACGGAGAAATTTACTTCGTCATATTGGCGCCCGAGCTTCAAGAATGACCTGGCCGTTAAAGTTCTCGCAATGGTGTGATATTCTTTCCACACCGCGAGACAGGAAAAATAAGAGAATCCCTTCTTCAGCGCTTCGAAAAATAAATGTCTGTGATGTTACAATGTTACAATCGTTCCACACACCAAATTGACTGGGATTTCTCTAATGTACGTTCTTCAGCGGATGACTGCCTACAGCGATACATGGTCCCGGCTGACTCGTAGGCCATGCCCCCGGCCATCTTTCGGGGGAGGGGAGATGTGACGTGCCTGCCCCGCAGGACGCACATGAGATAAAGGCAGATAATAACGAGAGCATACGTCCGTGTAGCTCAGTTGGGAGAGCGACTTATTTCGGAATGAGGGGACCCGGTTTTGATGTCCGGCGTGGACAAAAACGACGGAGAAATTTACTTTGTTATAACCAACATCGTGTAATATGCCAAAAATAGCTCTTTTCTTATCTGTCCGGTTATAACGAAGTTCAGATATATGGAATGTTTTGACTCTCCCTTCAATTTCGTTGTATTCGGTATATTATCATCATTGTCAAGTATTATCAATCCAGAGCTGGATGAAGTTTTTCCACAGTTTCTTCCACAACGGTCGATCTTGAGCCAGTCTCCTCCATGTTACTCCGGCATTCTTTCGAATTTCATCCACCCATTTCCAACGTGGTTTTCATCTGGGTCTTTTTCTGTCTCTTGGTATCCAGTCTGATATATCAGTTATCCATCGGTGGTTAGTTCTCCTTCTAGCAATGTGTCCAGCTGATTGCCATGGCCGTCTTCAGGGGTGGACCAACGGGGCCGGTGCCCAGGGCCCCCAACGCCCCAAGAGTCTTATGGGTTTACAGAAAGTCAAACACTTTGACCACTCACCAGCAGGTCTTTTTTTTTTTTAATTTAAAAACAAGAAGAAACACCAATACAGAAAGTTGGAAATTCTTTTGCCTCTTTTTTTAAAAAAACCTTGTTCGTAGCTTCGATTTCTCGAAGAGGCAGGAGGAAAGTAGGTGTTAGGGTGGATCTTTTGTGACAACATAAGAAACAAAGAAAGCCGACAGACCTCCCGATTCCGAGTGTGGGTGAGGCTTGAGACTCGAGGGCCATAAGGGCAACACACAAATCGCATTTTTTTTTCCTTTTAAACAGTCATTTGTGTTGTCAACACGAAGAAGTGCACTTAATCACTGGGGTTTGCCCACTTGGGCTACTTATACATAAATTCTTTCAATCGTCGCTGTTTAAACAAATAACAATGACGGGTGCCCCATATCGGCATTTCTGTCCGGTGCATCACATTGTCTGGAAACGGCGCTGGTTGGTTTCTTTCTTTCTTCTGTTTTAATTTAATTTTCGTTGAATAATTTGTAGAATGGGGAAGAAACATTATATCTTTCAACACCCATTTTCTCGTAATTTGCTAAGCAACAAAATGTGAATGCATTTCCTACTGTAACGTACCAGGAGATGTGACGTACCTGCCAGAAGGACGCACACGACATAAAGGCAGATAGGAATCAGAATAAAACGTCCGCGTAGCTCAATTGGTAGAGCAACTTATTCCGGAATGAGGGGACCCGGGTTCGAATCCTGGGGCGGATAAAAATGACGGAGAAATTCACTTCGTTATACTACACCTAATGGAGTTCTACAATTTCTGTCATGCACCATTTTTCACTCAAGTGGTATTTAAAAAGTTACTGGATATTGAATGTTTCTTCTCATAGGGATAACATGGTGATGGTGGTGTATATAATAATTCTCATACGTTGTATATCATCATCATCATTGTCAACCATTATCAATCCACTGCTGGACGAAGGTCTCCCCAAGTTTCCTCCACAACGGTCTGTCTTGTGCCAGTCTCCTCCATGTCACCCCTGCATACTTTCGAATTTCATCCACCCATCTCCCATGTGGTCTTCTTCTGGGTCTTTTCCTGTCCCGTGGAATCCAATCTAAAATTTCGGCTGTCCATCGATGATCTGTCCTTCTGGCAGTATGTCCAGCCCATTGCCATTTCAGGGATTTAACTCTGATCATGATGTCTTCCACTCTTGTCATTTTTCGGATCCACGAGTTCCTCTTCTTATCTCTCCTGGTTACACCAAGCATGCACCTCTCCATGCTTCTTTGAGTTGTCTGCAGCCTTTGTATGTCTCTTTTAGTTAAGGTCCACGTCTCTGCACCATACGTAAGCACTGGAAGGATGCATTGATCAAACACTTTTCTTTTAAGACATAATGGCATATTGCTCTTGAAAATTATGCTGTTTCTTCCAAAAGCTCTCCAGGCAAGTTTTGTACGCCGATTAATTTCTTCATCAATGTGACCCTCACTTGATATCTGCTGTCCAAGATAAACGTACGTGTCTGTTATCTCCAGCTTTTCTCCATCAATCGATAAATCTTCATTTCTTGTGAAAGCATTGAACATCACTTTTGTCTTCTGAAAGTTCATTTTTAATCCCACTTCTTTACTCTTGTCAGCAAGTTCCTGGATCATACTCTGCAGCTCTGATGGGGTAGTTGCAAAAATGACTACGTCATCAGCAAAACGAAGGTGGGTTAGATAATCTCCATTAATCTTTATCCCCGTGTTTTCCCAGCTCAGCGACTGAAAAACACCCTCCAATGTGGCATTAAAGAGCTTCGGAGATATGGTGTCACCTTGTCTCACTCCCTTTCCAATTTTTACGTGTGTTGTATTTTCAAACAGCCTAATCTTTGCACTTGCATTTTCATATATATATACATATGTTGTATATAATGTAATAATGCCATATTTGAATTAAAAAAATAACCACATATTGTAATAATACCGTATGTAGTATATGTTCTGTATAAATAAGATCAGGGGCCCTAAAAAATATGACGGCCCAGGGCCCCCAAAGTGTTAACTTTGCCCATTGCCACTTCAGGGATTTTACTCTGATCACGATGCCTTCCACTTTTGTCATTTTCCTGCTCCACTAGCTTCTCTTCTTATCTTTCCTGGACCACACCAAGCATGCATTTCTCTATGCTTCTTTCAGTTATCTGCTGCCTTTTTCTCTCGATCACATCTTGCACTACGAATTTTAAATAATGTGTAGATTTTTCTCTGGGAAGATTAAATGCATTACCTTTTCTGCTGCATTTTATTTTTTCTTCCAAAAATATTTGAAATATTTTTTCTTGTCATTAAGAATTCAGTGTCTCCTTGTTTTTATAGCAATCAAATTTTTGAGCTCTTTTTTTTTATTCTTCCGACTCAGTTTTCTGTTATATAGATATTTAAATATGCATTCAGTGCATATCACAAGTATTTTGAGGGGCGCTGAAGCCCCCGAGCACCCATATTGTCAGCGTCTATGGAAAAATCTCATAAAAAGTATATAAACTGGCGGAAAGTGAAAAAAGAACACCAAGAAGGAATTGGCGGACGATCATGAAATTTACATATGTTAATGGGGTCAAGTTTACGTAGGTGTGATGTTAATTTCGGGACCAACCGGTGAGCGCTTACATCACAGCACGGCATAAGGTGCAAATTATCGTCGGCGGTATTTAAGGAGTACGGCGAAGTGAATGTAATCAGTCGTCGGCGTACGGACACGTGCGAAGACCCTGAAGAAGCTGCAATGCCTGGACATAAAAGACGTGTACGATTTCAGCAGTTATCGGACTTTGAGCGAGGTCGTCTAGTCGGACTCGGCGAGGCCGGGTGGTCGTATCGTCGCATTGCGGAGCGAATTGGACGGGAAGTATCGGTGGTCGTACGATGGTGGCGTAGATGGTCCGAGGAACATTCCCACACGAGAAGACGTGGAACCGGGAGTCACAGACGGACTGATGAGCGGACCGATCGATGTATAAGAAGAACGGCGTTGTCAAGCAGAACGTTCACTGCGACGCTAATCTGAGCTGCCGTTACACCTGAGGTGACTGTGCGAACAATCCGCAACCGTCTACTGGATGCAGGACTACGTGCACGTGTGCCTCTGGCATGTGTACCTCTGACTCCAGCCCACCGTCAGGAACGGCTGTAGTGGTATCGCCAACGTCTGCACTGGAGAACGCAATGGCGATCTGTCATGTTCAGCGATGAAAGGAGATTCTGCTTGGGAGCCTCCGATAGCCGTATGCGTGTTCGCAGACGCACAGGGGAGCGTCTCCACCCTTCTTGCATCCGCCAGCGACACACAGGGCCTACACCTGGTCTCCTGGTGTGGGGAGCGATCAGCTATCACTCCCGTACAAAACTAGTGTTTGTACTTGGTACGTTAAACAGCACCTCCTATATCAACAACATCATTCAGCCCGTTGTTGTGCCATTTGTAAGGTCGGTCCATCGTGGTGTTTTCCAGCGAGATAACGCACGCCCACACACGGCACGTGCAACGCAATATGCACTTCAGGGTATGAGACAACTTCCATGGCCTGCACGTTCACCGGTTTGTCCCCCATTGAGCACGAGTGGGATTTTATGGGACAACGACTTATCCAGTCTCCACGGCCAGCCACGACCATCTCCGATTTACGCGTCCAGGTTGAGGATGCTTGGAACTCAATACTCCAAACTTACATCCAACATCTCTACGACAGACTCCATGCCAGAATTGCACAGTGTGACGCAGTTCATGGCGGTTCAACCTCGTACTAACCATGTTACATGGAAATGTTATTTTACATTTTACCAGCAAATACAGCTGTATTTTGCCATAATGTTTTGATCACGTTATCCTCTGTATTCCGTTATTATGCTGTATAAATTTCGTTGGTATCAGACGTCTGCTTCTTGGTGTTCTTTTTTCACTTTCCGCCGGTGTATATTATGTGTGCTGCGTATATGCTTTTTGTTGCTATGAATTTTTCCTGACAGTAAATCCCCAAGTAAAAAAATTCGATGTAACAAAAATGAGTGACGGTGCGTCATTGTCAAAACCATTGCTGAAATCTGATCGCGCCGCATGCTGTCCCATGAAGTGATGCAGCAATAACTAATCTCATTATTACGCAATAATATATTTTACTAAACTATAGCCGAACATTGTTTCACCATGTTTTACATAAATGTAATACACTGCTGGACAATTGCTAAGGACGGTTCATAAACGGCTATATAGCGCATAAAAAAGTAAGTGTGGTTGGATGCCAAGTAAAATAAAATAATGTCAGAATGCCAGGACATTACAAGGAAGACAATTTATTGTGCTCAGAAATCCAGAAGGCTTTGGAACGTGTTCAAGGGACAAACAGGCCATTTTGTACAGAATACGTAAACGTGAAAAAAATGCAATTACCGTCCGCAGGCGTTCCGGCGTAAGATGTCAATACGGGATATGGTCACCATGGAGGGCGATGCAAGATTCCACTCGTCGTGTCAGGCTTTGCACAACATTATCAAGCAGCTGTTGGGGTAATTTATCCCATTCCTCTGTCAGTGCACGGATGAGGGTGCCCTTGTTTATTGGAGGGCATTGGCGACCAGCAAGACTCCTCCCCAAAGCATCCCACACATTTTCAATGGGATTCAGATCTGAAGAACGTGCTGGCCATACGAGGCGTTGAATATCCTTGCTCTCAAGACACTCCTGGACAGCGACTGTTCGATGACATGTTGCGTTGTCGTCCATGAAAATGAATCTATCACCGACAGCACCACGGAACATGCGAACATGAGGTAGTAGAACGTCATTAATGTATCGTTGGCCAGTCATAGTCCCAGTTGGAAGCACATAGAGGGACGTACGGCCATTGATCATGATGCCAGCCCATACCATGACACTACATGTCGGATATCGGTCCCTTTCCTGTATGTTTGCTGGAAAATATGCAGTACCACAATCACGCCAGATCAGTTGTCGTCGACAATCGGACGATAGACTGTATCTACTCTCATCTGAGAAGAGGACAGTAGACCAGTCGTTATCAGTCCAATTGCGATGTTGATGGCACCATTGCAAACGGGCGGTACGGTGACGTCTGGACAATGGGATGCACACAACAGGACGGCGGGCGTATAGTCCTCCTTATGCAAACGTCTGGCGACAGTTTTTCGGGAGATTCACTTGCCAGTAGTAGCCATAAACTGATTTGCTACCTCACTAGCTGTGCTGCGCCGGTGTCTTTTTGTTGATAGCACTATGTACCGATCTTCTGCAGGTGTCGTACTGCGAACACGACCTCCCCCGTGACGTTTGCTACACTCTCCATTTGTTTGAAATGATTTCCAAACCCTTGAAACAACACTGTGGCTGACGTCGAACTCCCTGGCAACATCTGTTATTTTTCGCCCTTCTTCAATCTTACCAATAATACGGCCACGCGTAAAATCATCTAGGTGATGTCGGGAAGACATACTGAAAATTGCAAGTTCGTCAATTGATTCTTTCCCTTTCAACTTTGCGTTTGAACAACAACGGTCAATACGCGTCAAACCCTTTATATTACTTATCAGCGCTATGACGTCACGAACAAGTTCGGCAATCCAAAATTTGCATACGCACAACACGTCTTACTGTATCCCGCACTTATGTTAATTTCCACATTTTCCTGCCTTCCATTTCATGGTTGCTATCGTTGCTTTTGTCATCCGTCCTTAGCAATTGTCCGGCAGTGTAATATCTCATTGCAATCTGCGTAAATTACGAGATTGTTTTCACATTCTCTTGTTGACATATACATACGTAGAAACTATTGCAACGGCTGTGAACTTGAGGCCCCTTGTAACAGCAAGGGATACTACAAGGGGCCTCAAGTTCTTTTGCTGCTTTTTTTTATAATTTTCGTTGCTTTAATTTTTATGAACTAAAAAGCAACGAAAATAAATTTCTAAAGATTTGTATTTACTGAAAAAAATGCCTTTCTTCTTAACACTCATTCAAAGCTGCTTTAATTATTGGCCATTTCTTTAACCAGTTTCATACGAAGTTTCCGCAAAAAAATTAATAAAATCTTTTTGCTCAGACTAGAGGCCCTTTTAACCATGAAGCCCCCCCCGGCACTGCGGGTGTTGCGGGGGGCTATCAGTACGCCCATGCTTGTAGGTGGATTAATAATTGTTATAGTCATAAAACCAATGGCGCCGTGGTCTAAGCGCCGGCTTGTGATCGTTCGTCAGAGAAGGTTTTGGGTTCGGATCCCGGTGAGGCATAGATGTTGTGTTTGTCTCACGGCACTGGTTCTCTCCCTTCCCTGGAACCAGTGGCCCTAAATTAGGGACGGGCGACTGCTTATAGCCCATTGAGTTGCTCACGGTGGTAGTTAAACCTTCAAAAAAAAAAAAAAAAAAATAAAGAACAATGAAAGAAGATACGTGAGTCAAAAAAGTAAATACTTACTAAACTATGGTGTTTAGTTTTTCAAGAGCAAGATCTATTTTCATTATTATTATAAATATTTTGTAAGTGGCATTATTATTATAAATATTATCAATGCCACTTACAAAAATATACTTTAAAATATTCAATGCTACTTAAAAATATCAGCTTTCGAATGCCACATTACACGTACAATAACAGTTCTTGTGATTACCTCTTGTTCAATGAGCGGAATTTTTATACAACTGAGGATAAGGTGTTATGTGTTGCAGTTGTTTGCACGTAACTATGCATCCTTCCGAATTTGATGAACTAAAAGGTGTTCTTCGCGGGAGCGAAAAATCAGAGACCTGTGTCATTTTTTTTTTATAACAGAGTCAAAAGATTTTTTTTTTTACTATGTGCAAAACTTTGTGGTTTTCTGTTAAGTGTGCTTTTTTATATTCCAGAGAAATAATTTAAGAAGTTTTACGTTTTTTGTGCTACAGTTCTTAATCGTTACTTAGTAATTTGCTTACTCGTGTTGTGACATTTCGTATAAACCGGAGAAGTCATTAGGCACTGTCGCACGGTAGTTGTATGTTTTTTGTGTGCGATGGTGAGCAGGACCAAACTTTACTTATCTGGGAGGGCGAGACTTGAAATTACGCCCCATTCGAGTTCAAATTACGCCCCTTCGAGTTCCACTCAATTAACACGTGGTTTTAACTTTCTCCCATCCGCACTAATAGGAAAGTGTTATGATCGTTCAAAAATCACACTGCAGGTTTTTGACATGATTTTATTAAAAATGTAAAAACTAGGTAAATACCTAAGAACCACAGGTTGTAAATACCAAGTAAAGCGTAAAAGTTATGTGAACGCCGACAACACAACACTCCACAGAAATGCAGAACGAAAAACAAACCAGCTCAGAACGAATGAGTATCGGATAAGTGAATGCAACAACAGGAAAAGCTTTACGAGTAGGGCTTGGAAAAATTGCGTTTAAGGTTAAACACTCAGAGAACTTTTCGCAAAGAGCAGAAAATTAGCTCTTCATCCCAACGACACGTTCGGAAAGTTCATAGAGGTTAGGCATATCAGCATATGGAGGCATATTTTTCTATGCTTCCATCTACGTTTCTGGAAAAATCCCTTCGTTGATATGAGATGTTCACACCTCTAGTGTTTGTTACCCTGTGCCCTGATTATCTGCATTACTGTATGTGACTAAGTCAAATCTTTAAAAAGAAAGTACTGAAGGGTGTAATTTTCTTTTTAGTTACAATTTCTATTTTTTGCATCCCCCAGAGCATGAATTTACGCCCCTAGAATTACCATTCTGTGAGGGCAACCGCCCTCCCTGCCCTTTCGGTAGCTATACAGCCCTGATCGTGAGACATTTCAAAAAACAGGCCTTAGTTCTCTGAAATAATAAATTTTTTATTTGGTAGTAATTTGTATCGGTAAAAAACCACTGCAATCACATTTTAATTATAACGTACACATTTGTGTGTCACGCGATAAAGAGAAATAATTTTGATTTAACGAAAAATACTACTAGTAGGTTCCAAAGAATTTGATTTGTTAAAACACCCGTAAAGCCTAGTAGGTAATATGGAAGTTAAAATTTATAGTAATTGAAACCTAATGGATTTTCCTAAAAGGGCCTCGAAAACGTTTCTTGCGGAGGGGGGGGGGGGGGGCTCGAGTTTTTCCAGTACCCCACTGCCTAGAAGTACCACTCAATGTCAGGAGTTAGTAAACCTGTAACGTATATTCCATTCTAACTTTCCTTTTGAGTTTCTTTTTCTCTGTAAATTTGAGTTTGTTTTCTTAGACATTTTCAAACCTTAACGTTATGTCTTTTCCTTCAAACGAGAATAATGTTGGCAACACCCTGAGGTCGGAACAGGAGTGACGTATATGTGTGGCCCGATAGGAACGATAGATAAAAAGGCAATGCAGCGGTTGTTTAAGGGGATCGGGTCGCGGGTGGCCTAGTAGTCAACGTTCGTGACTGCCACGGAGACGACCTCGGGTTCGATCCCAGGCAGGCTCGAACCACTAAATAACCGCCGTGCGTCGGATGGGCACGTTAAGCCTTCGGGCCCCGGGCACTGGCCCCCCGGTAATAAATAAGGGCGTCTTCCTCTCCCTTTCTACCTCGCCTCCGTGTCACTCTCTTATCGGGCACTGTAGCCCAAATCTCCTAGCTTCCTATTTTTAAGGGTTGTTTAAGGCCTGGTGTCAGACACTCCCTTCCTAAAATCCTCTACATATGATCTGATGTGTTTAAGGGGATTGATGTTAGTGATGACAGACGTCCTGGTGTTATTGAATGTTAAATCACTGATATTGTATCGAGTAAACCAGTAAATCATATGTTAGTGCGGAGTCCACCCATGCAAGCACAATAAAAGTATTTGTAAGTACTACTTGACCTCTTTCTTGTAATGTGTATGGGTATCTTCTAATATTGCATTAACTTAGCACACATAACGTAATTGCTGACGTAAGGACTAAGTTACAGCGGAGAGAAAATAACGTTATGAACCTTATTGTTCGTTGTTATGATTTAGTTCCACTTAGTATGTGGTCGTGAGGGACACAAATGTGTTGTAGGTAAATAAATGTATACTCCCGAACAGGACCGGATGGAGCTCTTGCGGGGCCCTGGGCGAAATTTCATTGTTTGGCCCAGATCAAAATTTCAT
This sequence comes from Macrothele yani, assembly GCA_039090855.1. NCBI lineage: Eukaryota > Metazoa > Arthropoda > Arachnida > Araneae > Macrothelidae > Macrothele > Macrothele yani. The sequence goes on along the minus strand of CM077018.1, from coordinate 104,410,339 downwards.
TGTGGGCACTAAAAAATAAATCTCATATATTAATAAAGTCGTTTCTGAAAATTATCGTTCGTGAGGAAGACACACGGACACTACCGTAAAGACAAAACGATTATCTCAAAGAAGTATTTGCTTTAAGCTTAAGAAAAAGACCATAATACGGACTGAAAGTTCAGACAGAGAGAGAGAGAGAAAAGAGAGAGAGAAAGAAATAGAGAGAGGAGGGAAGAGAGAAAAAGAGAGAGAGAAAAGAGAGAGGGAAAGAAATAGAGAAAGATAGAAAGAAAGAGAGAGAGAGAGAAAGAGAGAGAAAAAGAGAGAGAGAGAGAGAGAAAGAGAGAGAAAAAAGAGAGGAAGAGAGAGAAAAAGAGAGAAAAAGATAGGGATATAGATAGAGAAAGAGAGAGGGAGAGAGATATAGAGAGAGAAAAAAGAGAGGGAGATATATATATAGAGAGAGAGAAAAAAGAGAGGGAGAGATATATATAGAGAGAGAAAAAGAGAGGGAGAGAGATATAGAGAGAGAGAAAAAAGAGAGGGAGAGAGATAGAGAAAGAGAGAAAAGTAGAAGGAGATAGATAGAGAAAGAGAGAAAAGTAGAAGGAGATAGATAGAGAAAGAGAGAAAAAGAGAGGGAGATAGATAGAGAAAGAGAGAAAAAGAGAGGGAGATAGATAGAGAAAGAGAGAGAGAGAGAGAGAGAGAGAGAGAGAGAGAGAGAGAGAGAGAGAGAGAGAGAGGGAGGGAGAGAGAGAGGGAGAGAGAGGGAGAGAGGGAGGGAGAGAGAGAGGGAGGGAGAGAGAGAGAGAGAGAGAGAGAGAGAGAGAGAGAGAGAGAGAGAGAGAGAGAGAGAGAGAGAGAGAGAGAGAGAGAGAGGGAGAGAGAGAGAGAGAGAGAGAGAGGGAGAGAGAGAGAGAGAGAGAGAGAGAGAGAGAGGGAGAGAGAGAGAGAGAGGGAGGGAGAGAGAGAGAGAGAGAGAGGGAGGGAGAGAGAGAGAGAGAGAGAGAGAGAGAGAGAGAGAGAGAGAGAGAGAGAGAGAGAGAGAGAGAGAGAGAGAGAGAGAGAGAGAGAGAGAGAGAGGGAGAGAGAGAAAGATCGAGAGTGAGAGAGAGAAAGTAAAAAGTGTTAAAATCTACGATTTTCTTTCCCGGGAGAAGAGGTTTAGGTTGCGTTGTGACTCTTATAACAGCTTATTCACAAAATGATAAAAAGATACCTGCTTAGCGAATATTTTTGTATAGGAAATATAATGAGGAACCCTCTAAAATAAATTGGTATAAACAGTTTTTGTCCCTGATACATGTTTAGTGATTGATTTTTAATGCAGTGTGGAGTAACTGAAAAATTAGTGACATTCTGAACTTTTATACGCGTTCATATATGAAAGTTGCCTTTTCTTTTTTTCTTAATTTCTTGTAATGTTGGAAAAGTGGCCTCCATATGTAGTCCGAAAGTAACTTGGATATTGTTCTTTAAATTTCCTTAAATTTAAGTATCAGGTTTTCACACAAATTGTTGGATATATAAAAGTAGGGGACCACAAAATGATGAAATTTAATTTGCTATTTCATGAATGCGGAAAAGATTAAGGTGGTTACAAAAATAATTTCGAATCTGCAAATCTCAGTGTCTGTACGACGAACAGGGGGGGGGGATGATGTATTCAAAAATGGGGAGATTAGAAACAAACAAAAAACTTCAAAAATATATTTTTAAGGGCCTTGCGCCCCAAAACTTGCAAAAAAAATGTAGTTAAAATTTTTTTACCGAAAATTATTTTGTTTTTTAAACTGCGGGCCCCCCTAAAGGCCCGGAGCCCGTGGCGACAGCCCCGGTTGCCCCTATGGTCTAGCCGGCCCTGCTCCCGAATCACTCGCTTGATTTCACATCCACAAAGATCTCGGCATGCGAAAGATGCATAGCATAAATTATCTACAAAGAGTACTAGGTTACTGGCTTTTTTTTTTTTTTAAAGCAGGCTTGTGCTTATTTTACCAAACCGATAGTTCGACAAATTTGTCCAGCGGCATCTATGAGATAAAAGACAAATTTAATAATGAAGTGAAATTAACATGCCACCCATCTTGCATGTTTGGAACCCTGATTTCGCTTGGCAAATACGATGCTTTTCCACAATGCGAACCACACCCATTGGGGCCGCCTCCTTCGGCTTTGAGTAAATGTAAAACGCACATAGTATTTCCTTCCTTCTTTCCTTTATAGTGTCGTTTCATTCGCGTGGCTTCCGATCGACCAAATGGAGGTAGACATTTTTCTAAGCCCACCGGAGTTAGTGTGAAGAAAAAGGATCGCTGGTCTTGTGTGGGTATTGCTTACCGTACCCTAATGATACCACAAAAGAATAGTCTGTTCAAGAAACCACCATGCTAAGGATGCAGTTTATCTTCTCAGTAAATGCATGTCGAAATTCAACGCTTAATCCGTCTAATGTAGCCCGCCATTGTGAGGCTGGATGTTTACTGGCGTGGAAAACGATTTCAATAGCATCGTTTGACGGGGATGAACACAATAGAGGACCGCCGTGTAATTCTGCGTGGGGCTCCCTCAGTAGAAGAGGTCCCAGATGAAGTTGTCACCAGATGGGACCGTTCAACAGCCGCAGCAGGATGGTTCAACTCCACACAAAGACCAACCGCCCTTCTCTATGTACTTCATAGGAATACCACCACTGCAGGGGTTCGTGAGGGAAAAAATTGGTTTTAGACCATAATAAAGTCACCTCAGGTGCGCATCCCACAACGTAAACATCACTGTACAAAATACTTCAAATATTTTTTTGTGAAAATACTTTCCCTACATTCCGCCGAAAGTTGCACAACTAAGATGCAAGCCTGCTATTTGAACCTCAATGCGGATCTAAAACTAACTATGTGATTTTCATTATTTCACAGAAATTAATAGGACGTGATTACTATCTTTAGTATATTAAAAAAAAAAAAAACGAAGTTGTGAGCATTTCGTTTTCAGTAACTCACATTTCTTTTTCGAAGCCCAAACCATGCATTGAGGGTCCACGGGCTTGCATCATCACCACGAGGTTGCTTTGCGACATTCACGCAGTTGCAGTAGCGGTTACCTACACCGAGACTAGAACTCTGGACTCAACTCGGACTTATTACTGTCTAATTTTCGATTTTGGTTTGTCCTGTAATTATTTAACTACTGAATTAATCATGGTCACTTTACTTTCCACATGTCATCTGCACGTTCTACCTAATTTATCTTCCATTTCATTTTCTTACCGCTCACTCTTTACAGCTCGGAAGACATTTATCTCCTAATTTCTTCTCTCGTCTCCAAACAACTTCTATAATGAATAGAGTTCTCCGCCTGGACGTGTAGTGCAGGAAAGCTTTCATTAAGTTACGTTAGGGTTATTGAAAGGTTACCCCCCCAAGTGTACCTCGGATCCTCGGCAATTTATTTCTTCAAATTAAAGTACAATTCTCGCTTACATGGAACGTTTTCGCGAAATTCGTAAGGAGTTCCCAATTTAGTTCTCAATATAGGCCCAGAAACGGCAATCTTTATAGCCCTTTTTCCCTTTGAACTCAAATTGCTGAAAGTTGTGTGGCAGGGTTGCCGGTAAATTGCCACACCGGAACACTGCCACACATCAGTGTTCCTGTGTGGCAGTTTACAGTGAACCGTTTGTTGTGGGGGCATTTTTTCCGGGGGCATTTTTTCCGCTTTTCAGTTTTCGGGGGGGGGGGGTATTTTCTCAGGGGGTATTTTTACCGTTTACCATATAGCGGTAGCGCGCTCGAACGGAAATCGGGAGATGTTAGTTCGATTCCCACTCCACTACGATGTAATTTTCAGGTTGAGATGTTACATAGAGAACATTGAAATGAAAGTAATTAAGTACCGAACGTGATTGCTGAAAATAATACAATTGTGAATTTCCCATGTATTTGTGAGAAATATATTCCTAAATGTCTGTGCAGCCCCGGTGGCGCAGTGGTCTAAGCGATGACTTCTGATCATTCCATCCGAGATGGGTCCGGGTTCGAATCCCGCTGAGGCATGGATGTTGTGTTTGTCTTACGGCACTGGCTCTCTCCCTTCCCTGGAACCAGTGGCCCTAAATTAGGGACGGGCGACTGCTTATAGCCCATTGAGTTGCTCGCTGTAGTCGTTAAACCCACAACCAAAAAAAAAAAAATGTCTATGAATAGAAACACTTATAACGAAGTAAATTTCTCCGTCATTTTTATCCGCGCCAGGATTCGAACCCGGGTCCACTCATTCCGGAATAAGTTGCTCTACCAGTTGAGCTACGCGGACGCTTATTCTGATTCCTATCTGCCTTTATGTCGTGTGCGTCCTGCTGGCAGGCACGTCACATCATCTGGTACGTTACATCATCTCCCCCTTATTTTTTTTTTTTTTCGAAGTGCTGCTCTTATTTTTCCTATCTCGCGGTGTGGAAATAACATCACACCATTGCGAGATTGCGAACGGTCGGTTCATCCGGATAGTTCGGGCGCCATTATAACGAAGTAAATTTCTCCGTCATTTTTGATCCGCGCCAGGATTCGAACCCGGGTCCCCTCATTCCGGAATAAGTTGCTCTACCAATTGAGCTACGCGGACATTTTATTCTGATTCCTATCTGCCTTTATGTCGTGTGTGTCCTGCTGGCAGGCACGTCACATCATCTGGTACGTTACATCATCTCCCCCTTATTTTTTTTTTCGAAGTGCTGCTCTTATTTTTCCTCTCTCGCGGTGTGGAAATAACATCACACCATTGCGAACGGTCGGGTCATCCGGATAGTTCGGGCGCCATTATAATGAAGTAAATTTCTCCGTCATTTTTTATCCGCGCCAATATTCGAACCCGGGTCCCCCTCATTCCGGAATAAGTTGCTCTACCAATTGAGCTACGCGGACATTTTATTCTGATTCCTGTCTGCCTTCATGTCGTGTGCGTCCTGCTGGCAGGTACGTCACATCATCTGGTACGTTACACACTTTCACGAATAACATTTTTTGTGTACTGTTTCGTAAACGAAGAAAGCAAACCTTCATTTCGACAGAAATGCTAGGATTTAAACATGTTTTGATTCCTGCTGAAAGTTAATAATTACATTATGAATACAAAAATTAGTATTTTTGGCTTTAAAAACCCTAAGAAGGGCAGAAATTCCCCCACCCCCCACCCCCCAACCCCGCACTCATTAGAATATTCTGAGTACAGTGATGTAATTCTAAATATAAAATGTCTTAGCGGTGATAGGATTAGGTGAAAACAACCCGAAAAGACCTTCAAAAGCTTATTAAAGTTTGACTTTTTTTATCTTTTAGCATTTTTAATTACATTTTTATTATTAATTATTTTTATCAATTTTGATTAAAATTGCTTAATTTAGGCAATTTAAAACAAAAGAATGTTACGAGTGAGCAATGCCAAACGATTTTAAATATTCAGTGTGAATAATACGAATCAGGTACATCGCATACATGTGACTTACAGGACACTATTCCTGTGATTTTGGGGTGGAAATAATGAATACTTTTTATGATCTGCTTTTTTTTTTTTTTGTTTTATGTTTTGGGGTTTGACAAGTACCGTGAGCATACATACTGCCATAGGCAGTCACCCGCTCCCGATTTCGGGCTACTAGCTCCCGGGAGGGAAGAAGGCCAGACCCGGGCATGCATCTTTTTGTACTCGGGTTTGAGATCAGCTCCTGCGATTAGCCAGAATCCAGCGCCTCTAATTACTCGTCGACAGGACTCCCCGTAAAGAACCAAAGGATGGACTCAGGGGATTACTTTCATAGAAGCCAGTGGCGACTTAACAGAAATGTCCATTACACCCATGAACACTTGTCAGTCACCCTAATGCCTATTTAAATTTATTGTGATTTCCCTCATATCAGCGGTTTTAACATACGGAGAAGCCACCTTCTATAACATCATTTGTAAAACTGCGTTCTTGACAAAGTAGTTACCATTCTCTTCACACTAGAATTTTTGTGATTCATGAAACGTTATACTGCAGAAACAGACTGTTTATAGCCTCATCCTGTAATACGATTTTTGATTAATATATGAATATGCTTGCATATACACTGGCGTGCAAAAATTAAAGACGAGACGGTTTTTCGAATGTAACGTCGTGCAGAAGTGCTCCACATCGACTCAAATTCTACCATAAGATCCCCAAGATGTAAGAATATGGGACAAGTGAGCAAAACCGTCCAAACAAGGAATCCAAAGGATACAAAGGCACTTTATTGAAAAGGTAGCTTCGAGCACAACTGGACAGAAGACAGAAACGTCCATGTGACAGGCGGCTGCCAAGAAAAATCCAGTCTTTAGTAGGGAATATGATCACCCCTGACTGCATTGCAGGATTTACAACGTCTGTCCATGCTGAGGACGAGGTTGTCAAGGAACTGCTGAGGCATCGCGGCCCATTCCTCTTGTAGCGCCATTCGCAGCTGCGGAATCATTGCTGGCGGCTGGTGACGTGCTGCTAAGCGTCTCCCGAGAAGGTCCCACACGTGTTCGATTGGATTTAGGTCCGGGAACCTTGCGGGCCAATCCATGCGTTGAATCTCTTCACTCTCCAACAGCTCTACGACAGCCACTGTACGATGAGGTGTAGCGTTGTCGTCCATGAAGAGGAACTCAGGACCCACAGCACCTCTAAACAGAAGCACGTGACGCAGGAGAACCTCGGTACAATAGCGGACAGCAGTGACTGAACCTCCTTGGTTCAGTACGCGAACTGTATTGCATACCAAAACTAGAATGAATAAATCCGATACTGCAGTCTTTCTGTGTGAAAAGAAAGAACCCCCGTATGAGAGAAACGTCCAATATTTTGCTGAAAAGTTTCTCCCATGCTCTGAAAATATGTATACCGTTGTTGAGCTTCAGTTTCATTAAATGTTTTTTTAAAAATATGGTGGCAGGCGATAAATATGCGGACAGCAGGGCTTCTCAACTGTGTATCGCAATCGACGAACATGGGTAAACATGGTGATCTGAGAGACTTTGATCGTGGACGCATTGTCGGCTCAAGATAGATGGATTATTCTATCGCCCAAGTGGTAATAACCCTAGGGTTCCCGAGGGCAACCGTATCAAGGGTGTACCGCTAATATACCACCGACTGACCTGCCAGCGCCCAGAGAGTAAGCGGTGGCCGACCACACGCCATTGATGACCTGGGTCGACACGCCATTGATGACCGAGGCTCGTACGGACTGACCACTTTGCAACGCCTGTAAAAATCACATCCAGGTTAAATATCGGAGGCCAAAGCAGCGTCAGAAAGTGAACGGTACGGTGCAGGCTACATACCCTGGAATACGGGAGCCGACGCCCTACTCGTATGCCACTGTTGACTACTCGTTATTGGAAATTAAGCCTCGCCTGGTGCCGGGAACAGTAAAACTGAACCTCTGCAGAGTGGCGCTTGGTCGTGTGGTCAGATGAATCCCGCTTTCAGCTATACCGAGCTCATTGGAAGGTGCGGGTGCGGCGTCGACAGCATGACCCCGTCGTGCCAGGTTGGATCTGTTCATGGCGGTGGTGGCTCTTTGATGGTTTGGGGAACCTTCTCATGGGACACATTCAGTCCCTTAGTGTGTCTGAAGAGGTCCTTAACAGCTGCGCTCTACCAGTATGTTCTGGCTGATCGCCTATACGCTTTCATGGCCTTCGCGCGTCCTGCGGTCGCTGGTCTGTTCCAGCAGGACTGTGCGCTGCCCCTCCTGGCCGCAACCACCCAAAGATGGCTGGAGGAACACTCGTATGAGTTTGGAACCATCCAGTCGCCCCCAAAGTCCCGTGTTTGAAACCATGTGGAAATCGTGTGTGATGACGTGCAGCGGAATATCAGATCCATGGATCCTGGACCAAAGTCTCAGGCGGAGTTGTGGACAATGCTGCAACAGGCACGGCTGGGAACATGCGATCTATGGATCCTGGACCGACGTCTCGGGCGGAGTTGTGAACAATGCTGCAACAGGCACGGCTGGGAACATGAGATCCATGGATCCTGGACCGACGTCTCGTACGGAGTTGTGGACAATGCTTCAACAGGCACGGCTGGGAACATGAGATCCATGGATCCTGAACCGACGTCTCGGGCGGAGTTGTGAACAATGCTGCAACAGGCACGGCTGGGAACATGAGATCCATGGATTCTGGACCGACGTTTCGGACGGAGTTGTGGACAATGCTGCAACAGGCACGGCTGGGAACATGAGATCCATGGATCCTGGACCAACGTCTCAGACGGAGTTGTGGACAATGCTGCAACAGGCACGGCTGGGAACATGAGATCCATGTCGGTCCAGGTCCGGGATCACAACTCGGTCCAGGATCCATGGATCTCATGTATCAGGCTAAGGAGTGAAATCACTATGAAGCGGTACATGACTTATACAGTAACAGGGATGAGCACAAGATTACAAATATGTAAATGAGATGAGTAAAAGATATTAAATGGCAATCACTACAAACTATTTACAAAATTACCTAAATTATTTTGAGGGTTCCTCGTTTGGATATTTCAACATGAGATCTCTCCAGGCACTAGGAACATAAGCAGCTATACCCTCATTGCAGCACTTAGGTCCCAGTTTTATAATGTGAAGACTCTCAGTAAACAACATAGAACTTTTTGTCGAGGCTGTTGATAGCAAGTTTGCATTGTCCCAATCCGGTTTTAGGTCTCCCTCAATGACGGTTTTTGACAAAGTCGAAGTAACTGCTCCTTTATGGAATTGTATATTTATGTTCAGCCCATCTGATTCCCAGGCTTCTGTAGGTCGAACCCACATAGCAGAGATTCGCAGTTTCTCCATTAATGTCCAACAGTGGGATACTGTAAACATCAAAATGGGATAGAGTTGGTATTGTGTCTCTATCATGCCTAATCATAGAAAAAGGTTTTGGGTCTTGACACCAAAACCTAAACAATATTCTTTGCTGGTGTTTTTAGCAAAGTAACAACTGGTTTCAAATAGGTTATACTTCCTACGTAGGTAGTTGTGGGTACACTTCTGGTGAGGGTTATATAAGTCTTCCGTTTATATTGTTGTATAAGTGTTTTAACACAATCCGTGGGGTAGCCATGTACTTTTGCAATCTCGTTAATCTTCATCAATTCCTGATTACAATAATAGGGATTTGAAGAATGGTTAAAGGGCCTATTAACTAGGAATCTAAGTGCTGAATACTTATAGGGGTTTGGTGTACAAGAATTGAAGGGGATCAGAACCGGGATAGATGTAGGCTTACGATATACAGAGAACTAACTCAAAGTTTGTATGGTTAGGGGAGTGTGAAACCAGGAAGTCAAGGAAGGGCAGGTACCCTTCTTTTTCTATTTCTATAGTAAACTTTATGCCAGGAACTATGGATGATAAATCAGAGGCCAAAGCATGTAATTCAGCAGTTGAGTGAGGCCAGACAAGGAAAACATCATCAACATATCTGATGTATAAAGATGGTTGAACACTGCAGGATTTAAGATAGTGATTTTCTAGGTGCTGTAGTAAAATTTCAGCTAGAATAGGTGACAGTGGGGAGCCAATAGGTGCTCCTTCCTTCTGTTTGTGGACAGTATTTTGTAAGCGGAAGAAACTTCTGTCCCCTACAAGTCTTAAAGCTTGAAGGTTAGTATCAATTTCAACTTGACTATATTGATTCTGGGAAAGTAGAATTTTCTCAATGTGGGAGTAAACAACTGAACGAGGGATATTAGGAAAGAGGTTTTCAACATCAAGGGAGGCTAGGAAAAACTGAGTTTTCGGAAATTGGCAGGATTTTATTTTGTTAATGGCTTTTATTGTACTTTTAACAGAGTAAGATGAACCAGTGGTAAAAAGGCTTCAAGAAGGTTGCAAGAGATTTTTCCAAATTTTTGGTTGGGTTTGCATATCCTGAGATGAGTAGTCGGACAGAGTTATCCGGTTTATGAGTTTTGACCTTTCCGAAAGTTTCAGGGACTCTGGAACCCGGGAGAGGTAACATATTCCGGGAGATACAGGTCGTTAGTAAACCAGAGTTGCGTAATTTTGATAACTTAGTAATTGTATAGGCAGTTGGGTCCAGGAAATTTCTTGTATAGGCAGTTGGGTCCAGGAAATTTCTTGTATAGGCAGTTGGGTCCAGGAAATTTCTTGTATAGGCAGTTGGGTCCAGGAAATTTCTTGTATAGGCAGTTGGGTCCAGGAAATTTCTTGTATAGGCAGTTGGGTCCAGGAAATTTCTTGTATAGGCAGTTGGGTCTGAACTAAGGTAGAAGGAGGCAGTTGGGTCTGAACTAAGTGTAGAATGAGGAATGTGTTTAAAAACTTATACAACAATATAAACGGAAGACTTCTATAACCCTCACCAAAAGTGTACCCACAACTACCTACGTGGGAAGTATAACCTAAACCAGTCGTTTCTTTGCTAAAAAACACCTGCAAAAATATATTCTTTAGGTTTTGGTGTCAAGACCCAAAACCTTTTTTCTATGATTAGGCATGATAGAGACATAATACCAACTCTATCCCATTTTGATGTTTACAGTATCCCACTGTTGGACATTAATGGGCAAACTGCAAATCTCTGCTATGTGGGTTCGACCTACAGAAGCTTGGGGATCAGATGGGCTGAACATAAATATGCAATTCGTAAAGGAGCAGTTACTTCGACTTTGTCAAGAACTGTCATTGAGGAAGACCTAAAACCGGATTGGGATAATGCAAACTTGCTATCAACAGCCTCGACAAAAAGTTCTATGTTGTTTACTGAGAGTCTTCACATTATAAAACAGAGACCTAAGTGCTGCAATGAGGATATGCCTGCTTATGTTCCTAGTGCCTGGAGAGATCTCATGTTGGAATATCCAAGCGAGGAACCCTCAAAATAATTTAGGTAATTTTGTAAATAGTTTGTACTGATGGCCATTTAATATCTTTTACTCATCTGATTTACATATTTGTAATCTTGTGCTCATCTCTGTTACTGTATAAGTTATGTACCACTTCATAGTGATTTCACTCCTTAGCCTGATGATGCGACCATAGTGGTTCGCGAAAGTGCTCACTAGAGCTTTTAAACTCACCCTTTTAATTGTAAATAAAGACGTTTTTTTTAACCTATGTTTTTAGTGATTGGGAGGTGTGGTGTTTGTGCTCTATATTAAGACGAATCTGATCGTGCTTTGACAGCCTTAATTACCCTTTAACTTGTTACACGAAAGTACAACCTCTGGTTTTTAAATAGGAATTGAGGCCCAACAATATATGTAGTTCAAAACGGGAAGAACTGACTTACCCTCGTACAGTGTACGATCAAGAAATAACAGTATCTGGAATCGTCGTGTAAGTAATGCATTCTGAATTGTACCGATGCCACAGAATGATTACTTCAAAACACACTGCGTACCTCTCTTGGATATTATGCTGTCTATGCGTTTATTTCCGGTGAAAATAAGAATCTTAAAATTAGCTAAGTAACAACGAGGTAACGTGCACTCTCACTACTGTACGTAAAGTATTAGTTAGGAATTTTTTTACTGTAATTTTTTTGAACGCAAAAAGCAACATGACACGATAAAATAAACACGGAAGTGCACCGGTACACGTCTCTCCACCATTTCATTCTTTCCCACTTGAGATCTTATCAGCGTAATGTTCTGGGTTTACAAGAATGGAATCCTTCTTTGCTAGGAAGTGTTTGGGCGACATGCTTAAGCCCATAACACTGGTGCTGTGTGACTCGCAAAAAAAAAAAAAAAAAGAAAGAAAAGAAACTGCTGCTTTCATCCTTTTCAAATGATAATATCTAATCATGCAATGTTCCAGTCTCTCTCGCGTTCTTGACTTTTGAGAGCTGCGCTAACTTTTGTGCCCCTGCAAATACTGCGATTTTTTTTACAGGACATGTCTTCGTATGTGGAGGTATGTTGAGAAATATTTGAATAACAGAACTCACTTGCTAAAATATTTTCAATTATTCTCATTTTTATCGCAATGGATTTTTCATAAATAAATAAGGTATTTCTGTAAAGCATCTATCATCAGCTTACAGTTCCATCGATAGAACGCTTTGCTGCTTCGTATTTTCGATATTGCATACTTTGGGGAAGAAGGATGATTCCATCGATTCTGAAAAAAATATTAGAAGGATGAATCCATCGATTCAGAATTTTTTTTCTTTTGGTTATAAATTGTCTGATATATCGAACTTCAGTTTTGCACAAAGAAGCATAATTCATCTTTTCAGGTTCAGCGGAGCTATATCAGTCAAACAAAATTCAGTTCACGAAAATTCATGCTCGGACTTCTTAAGATGCTCGTTGTCCTCTGCAGAAAACTATGGCTACCCCGTACCCAAAGGCACCCATATGGGGGTTGTACTTGGGAGGTACTACAAATACCTTTGCTGTAACACTAATTCTTATTGCTAATTTTTCTGCTGAACTTCTGGTTGTGTATGCCTTCGTGTGCAGTACAAATAGTAAACGCAATGGAAATTTACAATAGAAAGCAATAATTCTGAAATTTCCGATTACATACAGACATAATCAAGCTGTTGTTTCCATGTAGAATAACCATAGAAATTTGAACATTTCATTGCCCTGGAACGGAAATAGAACCCGCATCTTCCGAATTGCGCTTGAGTATGATAGCCATAACACTGATAGCCCATAATACTGATAGCCCATAATAGAACCCGCATCTTCCGAATTGCGCTCGAGTATGATAGCCATAGTATGATAGCCCGTAACACTGGTGCTATCTGACTCGGAAAAAAAAAAGGGGGGGGGATTTGCAATGAGACACGTTTTTCAACTAGTTGAAAACAAACGTGTTGCTGCACTAGTTGAAACAAACGTGTTGCTGCACTAGTTGAAACAAACGTGGTAACGTTTGTTTCGACTAGTGCAGTGACATCAAAAAGTCTGACGTATCAGATCAGATCATATATAGAAGATTTTAGGAAGGGAGTGTCTGATCCCAGGTCTTAAACAACCCTTATAGAAGTAGGAAGCTAGGAGATTTGGGCTAGAGTGCCCGATAGGAAAGTCACACGGAAGCGAGGTAGAAGGGGAGAGGGAGACGCCCTTATTTATTACCGGAGGGGGTGGTGGCTTAACGTGCCCAACCAACGCACGGCGAATATTTAGTGGTTCGAGCGTTCGTACCTGCCTGAGATCGAACCCGAGGTCCTCTCCGTGGCAGTCACGAACGTTGACCACTAGGCCATGACGTTTCAGATTAATGCTTCTTCAGTTTTTTTGGATTTCATTGTTCTGGGTGGTGTATTGGTTAGCATACTCGAGCGCAAATCGGGAGATGCGGGTTCGGTTCCCGTTCCAGGATGATGAAATTTAAAAATTTCTGTGGTTATGTTACATGAAAAGAACAGCTGGATTTATGCCTGTATTAATTATTCCATGTGTTTCAACTTGATATTCCCATTGCATGTTTTAACACAGCTTACACTGAGAAAAAAAAAGTTTGTTTGAAACAGCAAAATAGTTTTGTTGAGCTGTTTTGTCGATTTATTTTGTTGCTTTAGCCAAACTCCATCGGAATTGTTTTGCTGGCAACACAAAATTATTGCGTTGGCTATTTTTTGTTAATTCAACTATATGGAGGTGGCATCGACCTTACGCCAAAGCCCACGTGATTACTAGCTACCCCATACGGGCACTTTCAGACTACCACTGACCAGAAGAATCTCGTTTTGCGCTTAAGATTTCGTTTTGAATTATGGCTGACTGCGAATTTTTATTTGCGATCAGGTGCACATGAGGTAATGATAAGAGCTGTAATTTATGTACAGAGTTTGATTTCATATATAGGCTATATATACAGGGTGTTTCAAAATTCGTGCGGCAACCAAAGATTGCATGATTGGTAATAGCACCCGGGAACATATAGAACGTTAAGAAAAATATTACGATTTTTTTTTTGTTCAACCAAAAATGTCAATAATTGGGTTCATCAAAAAACCGAGGAAAACATTTAAAAAGAAATCGGATTTAGAAACATGTTACACACGCATCAAAATAGTGTCAATACATCGTTATGTCAAGTATAAATCGTCCGTGAATATTCCAGAAGGTCATAAACCGACCTTGAGATGCTGAATTTGCAAATTTACTCGTGAGAACAAGTATACCCGAGTGGTTAGCACACCTAGTTCCAAAACTGAAGGACTCAGGTTCGAATCCGCTCGGTCAGAAATTTTTCGCTGGCTAAGAAAGAATTTCCTCATGACGTAACACCATCCAAATTCATTTAAATACTACTAGAAAAAAAAAAATACGGCGGGGAAAAAACTGACGGACAAACGGGGTCGAAGAGCACCGCTTAAAATTACTGCACCGGTAAAGTGTTGCCATCGGAAAAAAAGTTTATGGACAAATTGGCCCAGCTACATAACTCTAAATTTTGTTGCAGCAAGAAATTACTGCGTCACGATAACTACACTGGCGTGCAAAAATTAAAGACGAGACGGTTTTTCGAATGTAACGTTGTGCAGAAGTGCTCCACATCGACTCAAATCATACCATAAGATCCCCAAGATGTAAGAATATGGAACAAGTGAGCAAAACCGTCCAAACAAGGAATCCTAACGATACAAAGGCACTTTATTGAAAAGGTAGCTTCGAGCACAACTGGACAGAAGACAGAAACGTCCATGTGACAGGCGGCTGCCAAGAAAAATCCAGTCTTTAGTAGGGAATATGATCACCCCTGACTGCATTGCAGGATTTACAACGTCTGTCCATGCTGAGGACGAGGTTGTCAAGGAGCTGTTGAGGCATCGCGGCCCATTCATCTTGTAGCGCCAATCGCAGCTACGGAATCGTTGCTGGCGGCTGGTGACGTGCTGCCAAGCGTCTCCCGAGAAGGTCCCACACGTGTTCGATTGGATTTAGGTCCGGGGACCTTGCGGGCCAATACATGCGTTGAATATCTTCACTCTCCAACAGCTCTGCGATAGCCACTGTACGATGAGGTGTAGCGTTTTCGTCCATGAAGAGGAACTCAGGACCCACAGCACCTCTAAACAGACGCACGTGAGGCAGGAGAACCTCGGTACGATAGCGGACACCAGTGACTGAACCTCCTTGGAAGATGTGGAGGTCAGTACGGCTACCAAGCATGATACCGCCCCAAACGAGAACTCCGCCACTTCCAAACCGGTCCCTTTCGATGATGTTGAAGGTGTGATTGCGTGTTCTCTACTCTCTCCAGATGTGTATACGTCCAGAATCGCTCGTCAGACTAAATCGGCTCTCATCCGTAAAGAGAACGCGACCCCATTGCTGATGTCTCCAGTTCTTGTGTTCCTGGCACCACAGAAACCGTCGTCTCTAGATGAGCAGGCGTTAATGGCACACACCGTACTAGTCGTCGTGCAAATAGACCACCTTTGTGCAGCCTCCTGGCCACGGTAAAACGCTATAACGGACGTCCAGTTGTCTGTTGCATGTGCCTTGCGATTTCTCCCGCTGTCTGCCGTCTGTCTCTTCTCACCTGTAGGACAATATACCGGTCGTCTGCCGCCGTGGTTTCTCGTGGACGACTGCTGCTAACCTCTCGGACAGCTGTTCCTGTCGTTTGAAATGCTCTCCAAGCTCGTGAAACGATGCTGTGAGCGATCCCGAACTCCTCGGCCACACTAGTCACACTTCGACCTCCTTCCAACTTCCCAATGACGCGACCTCAGGTAAAGTCATCCAGATGTCGTCTACTGGATTGCCTGTTGGCCATATCACACGGTTTGAACGACTCGACGTCGTTCAAACCGATGTACACCGTGCAATAGCTTTCACCGAATTGCTGAGCGTACTCCGCCCGTGTGCTTTATACCCTTCCAACATACCCCCCCCCCTACGTCATGCTGCATATATGCGCATGCCCTACCGTACCGGACCTTAGTCTGTATCCTGAGTGGTCTTTCGGTCCGTTCTGCCTGCTCGTTCCGCTCTTATACTAATTTCTCCTCTTCGTTCTTAATTTTTGCACACCAGTGTATATGTTTGGTTGCAGCAACAAAGCGGTTTATCACGATAACAATACATATTGTTGGATCAAACAAATTCCCAAAAATCGACCTAGGCAAACGTTTTGCCAAGATAACAATAAATTTTGTAGAATCAGCAATAATTTTCAACAAAATATTTTTTGTAAATTTTTTTGACTACATATCGAAAATTTTTTTTGGTTGATTCAACAATTTTTTTGCTGAATTAGAAAAACGTTTTTCTCAGTGTACATCGTAAAAAATATTCTGAAATTCGCGAGCCATTTTCCCTGATTCCTTCGTAAATTAGCGAAGCATATTTCTGATACAACATATTTCTTAAAAAAAAAACACCTTCACGGATTTTTCGCGAAGGTGTGTTTTTTTCAGAAATATGAATTTTTCAAAAACACTTCACGGATCTTTCGTGTGCCAGGAAAATTCTGAATTTTCAGAAACCTTTCCGCAATTCCTTTCGTATATTAACAGAAGAATTCTGTTCTCGCATTTTCCGTACCCATATGACGGAAAATTTCCGGTAATAGGAGCGGTTCTCGGGAATACTTGCGGATTGATTCACTGTTAAATTTCAGTCGTCTGTCGGCGGATCTTATTTTAAAGTTCTGTAGCGAGATCGGATATTGTGGATAGCATATCGCATGAAATTTTGGTTATTGTGGCTGGCACTGGATATTCCTTCTCCTCTCTCCCATTTTGCGCGCCAGCTATTGTACAATATATTGCGACACCGTAAGAAATCGGGTATTTAAAATTATTGTACAGGTGATTGACTGTACGATGTCTATGTATCAGTCTGTGGAGTCCTTAAGACAAAAGCTATATAGCTAACAAGAGTAAATTTTAAATTTAGGAGTCTTGTGAAATACAACTGTAAAGCAGTACGTTTCAACTGTGGTGTAGCGGAAGCATATCCGGCGCGTAACTGGAAGACCCTGGGTTTGACTCCCGGTGGCTGCCAATGAGAATTTTTCCGTGACTCACTTATAAACGTGGAAAGAGCGAGGATCTTTGCTTGATGTTCCTGATTCACGTTAAAATGTCTGTATTAACTAAAAACCATTGTCATTTTATCAGTTTAATAAGTTCCCAAGTCCCAAAGCATTCTGTTGTTTCTAAAAACCATGTTGAAAAAGCATGCCTAATAAGTTTTCCTATAGAAAAAATAAAATTAATGCAAACCTATTCAGAAAAACAATAGTCTCCGACAGAAAATAAAATGGCTAATTCACCCACATTAATAACAAAAAACATTTCATCATCGCGCGATTGGAGTTCTACCTCGTATGTGACTGCGCGTTGCGTGTCTTTCTGGCGCAACGATAGCACAGCTCACGTAGTAAAGGCCCCTGGTTCAAAACCCATCAGGGGGAAAGGACTTCGTACGTCCGGAAAGAAGAACCTCTGGTAAAAGACCTGAAAAAGTTGAAATCAAAGATTTTGCGAAATTTCTGTATAAATACAAAAACACATGACACAAGCTAAGTTTTAGTCTCCTCCCCCATCGCGCTCATGTAGCTTCTCAGGAATTAAATCCCTTTTCACACCTATTTGTTTACAAAGTTTCGTCTCATTTCGTGTATTCATCGTAGTTTGGCATTTCCTAGATAGAGCAGTGTACACAGTGCGGCAAAGAATTTTTAAGACTGGGTCTGTAAAATGAAATAAAAACACGAAATTAGAATTTGTTTTGGTTTGTTATTCAAAATAAGTCCCCCCAGCTTCAATACACTTGTTACAGCGATTTAATAATGAACAACAGTCACCGCTACATCTCCGACATTTTGGAACCTGTAGTCCTCCTTTACCTGCAGGTCCTTCCAGCGGCCACGTTTCCACAGTACAATACGCTCCCGCACGTGGCACGCATCGTGCAACAATTCTTCACGGCCCACCAGGTGTCACTGCTGCCGTGGCCTGCCTGTTCTCCCGATATGTCGCCCATCGAACACGTCTGGTCGCTAATCGGCAACCGAGTGGCCCGGCAAGCACCACCCGCGGCTACGCCTGATGAACTGTGGCAACGTGTGGAAGCAGCCTGGACCGACATACCCCAAGCCCACATCCAAAGCCTCTTTCGTTCGATGCCGCGACGTGTAGCGGCAGTTATTGCCAGCCATGGGGGCCACACGAACTATTAATGTCTGCGTGTTCCGCAAGTCGCACAGGCCTGTAAGCTCAATCGTTTCATCTTTGTATCTGTTGTTATGTGTCCAGTAAATCTGGCTTTGCTATCTCGTGCCCTTCTTGGTGTTGCATTTTGGGTGGCCAGCAGTGTATATATATTTTTTTATTTTAGAAGGTTTAACGACCACCGTGAGGAATTCAATGAGTTATAAGCAGTCGTCCCTCCCTAATATAGCGTCACTTGTTCCAGGGAAAGGAAAGAGCCAGTGTGCCGTAAGATAAACACAACATTCATTCCTTTCGGGATTCGAACCCGGATCCATCTCGGACGAGTCGTCAGAAGCCTGCGTCACCACGGCGGCTTTTAGTTTTTCATACATGGTCGTATCAGAATAATATAACCACTCGAGGAATCGCAGGTGTGTACCCGCCCAGGCACGCCACAGAGTGCACGTGACAAGGTCGACCACACGGAGATATAAGCGGCCGGCTAGGACAGATGAGCCATAGTGCGCGGGTAGCGTGAACCCAATGGGCAGAGGTAGTGATTTGACGGGCGTTCAAAAAGGAATGATCATTGGCTACCGCGACAATAATAATAATAATAATAATAATAATAATAATATTTTTTTATTTTTGCTCTTACATTGCAGGCTTTGTGAATATACATAAATAATTTTTATTTCATAAGAACAGCAGGGAAAATAGAGGAAAGGGCCTCAAAGGGTCCTGACAAGCCCTGATTTCCCCCAAAAATAGGCCAGAAAGCTCAGGTTCAATAAAACACCAGTAATGTTAAATATTAGTTATATTGTAAACGAATTTTTGTTTTAAGTTATTATTATTTTTTGATTATCTTAGCAAATATTATTTAAGTTTGTTTTTGAATAAATTTAGGTTATTTATTGTGCTTAACTCAGATGGCAGTGTATTCCAATATTCAGGACCAATATAATTTAAGCTCTTCTTCGTCATGAGGGTTTTTGGATGTATGGGTCTTAGTAATGATTTGTGTCTCGTATTGTAGTGATAGGTATGTAAATTCAATTCAATGATATCTGTGTGTAAGTTCAGTTTGATTCTTTGAAACATTAGTGTACCTATTTTGAAATCAAATAATTGTTTAATGGATAAAATTCCATAATGGTGTTGGGGTTGACATGTGTATGGTGTAAAGTGTAAGGCTGGACGTTGATATGAGAAGAATTTATTTTTAAATCTAATAGACTAATGTGTTTATTCTGTAATTTTTGTAGTTTATTGATGTTGGTTTCAGTAGTTTCTCCCCATGAGGAAAAGCAACAATTAATGTGTGATTGAAAAACTGTATAGTACAAAATTTTAAGTGTTTTAGTAGTTAAACATGAAATAATTTTACTTACAATCCCAATATTTTTGGAGATTCGATTTACCATCGAGTCTATCTGGTTGTTCCATCTTAGGTCGGAAGTTAGAATAATTCCAAGATACTTAAAGTCCTGTTCAATATTAATAGGAGTATTATTTAAAAGTAAGTATGGAACTTGTGACATATATTCTAAATTAACTTTCCTTTTTAGTTTCTTTCCCTATGTAATTCTTGAGTTTATTCTCAGTTATATACTTCACTCTTAACGTAATATCTTTTCTCTCAAACGAATACTTTTCGCAACATAATTGAGGTTAAATGAACGTGACGTATGCCTGTTTTGATAAGAACGAGAGATATAAACTACGAGTAAACTGCTGCTTGAGTTGTTGTAGAGCGTTGTGTTAAGAGCTGTGTATAGCTGTGTGGTGTGTGTGGAGCGTTTAATGCAATATGCTATGCTATGTTACGATGTGTTGGCTACATCCTTGAATAAAGCATCTTTTCCGTAAGTTTGACTTCTGTTGTTTACATGTTTCGTCTGGCCGTTAAGGTTTAATTTAGGAACTATTTCATCTTATGGTTATGTTTTTAAAATAACGTAGAAGTAAGACAAGACTTCTGGGTCATAAACTGTATGGAATATTTTTTTCTCTAGTAAAGATAAGAGATTTTGTTCTATTAACATTAATTATAAGTTCATTGTATGTTAACCATTCCAAGTAAATCTGTAATTGATAATTTGCCAGAGCAACCATTTCGTTAAGATTTTTTGCCATGGAATAATATTGTTGTATCATCAGCATATAGAATTATAGGGTTGTTAGATGTTATGTCAAAAATATCATTTACACATTTTTGATATTAGGGTGGAAGCATGTCAAAAACAGCAGACTTCGTGAGCTGTTCGCAAGGTGCTGTAGTAAGGGTGTACCAAGAATGGACCGCTGGCACACCTCGTACCTCGTGACGTCATAACTGTGGACCCCCGAAGGTCATCGACCCCAGAGGAGAACGTCGCCTCCGTCGACTGGTAAAGTGCAATCGACGCGCAACAGTGCAGCAATTGAGAACGCAAACGAACGATGGGGCACCCAGGTACGTGTCCCCGATAACAGTAGAGCTACCCCTGTTACGCATGGCTCTCCGGAGTCGAAGCTCCGTCAAGGCGCCCATGTTTAATCCAGGTCCATCGGCAACGACGCCAGCAGTTCGCATGGGACTACCGTTATTGAACAGTGGAAGAGTGGGAAAAGTTTGCCTTCTCCGACGAATCGAGGTTTCTGCTCCACAGAAGTGACGGGCGGTGACGAATACGGCGTCATACACCCTAGAACCAACACCGGGACACGCTTGTCGGTCAAGAACAGGCCGGCGGTGGGAGTGTTCATGTCTGGGGGATGTTTTCCTGGTATGACCTGAGACCGCTGGTACCACTCGATGGGTCCCTGAACGCCAATGGCTACCTGTCCATCCTCGATGACCTGACCACATGCATCCCTTCATGTTGGACGTTTACCCTGGTGGTGATGGAGTCAACCAACAGGGCAGTGTTCCGTGCCACGTCGCTAAGAGGGTGCGTGACTGGTTCCAGG
The DNA here is from genome assembly GCA_039090855.1 of Macrothele yani. Classification (NCBI taxonomy): domain Eukaryota; kingdom Metazoa; phylum Arthropoda; class Arachnida; order Araneae; family Macrothelidae; genus Macrothele; species Macrothele yani. The sequence continues at coordinate 104,389,238 of CM077018.1, read as the reverse complement.
AACACGACAGCGATGTCTGCGTTCTCTCTTGGCTGGCGAAATAGCCCGATCTCAATCTCATAGAACACTTGCGGGACTATTTGGACACACAGGTTCGAGGTGCCGACCCACAACCACGTCATCTCCGGGACATCCGTGCTCTTCTGCAGTCCTAATGGCACGTGTGCCTCAGGCAATCTTCCAGGGCCTCATTGCGTCCATGCCACGCCGTCCCTCCGCTGGCCAAGGGTGGTAATTCCCGTTGTTAGATAGGTGGTCATATTATTCTGATACGACTGTGTACATCTTGCTCGTTACACGGAGTGAACTATCCTTTTTTTTTTTTTTTAAATGAGTATCTTGCTCTCCTATTTTTAATTGATTTTTACTACTTTCGGTTTCACTGTGAAATGTATTTCATTAAAAAATATCCTTCATTAAATATCAAAGTGTTTCTTCAAGTCCACTCACATTGTTCCTTTATTAAAGAAAGAAAAAAAAACAAGTTAGTAAAATCATGCAAAGCATTGATTATGATACGCTTTCCAACATACCAGAAATTATTACTCAAGTTATGTGGATAATGGCTGTGGAATAAATCTCGCTCCTGTGTCCTGACCTTTGACCCCATTTCGATTATATTCAACAGAAAGTTTTGTCGCAATCCAAGCATTTTAGGTACGTTATGATGCACAAGGGCAATGGAATGAATCCCACACCAGTGTCCTGACCTTTGACCCCATTTCGCCCATTTTCAATAGGTTTCGTCCCCAGTGGCTCCCTACCACATACTAAAATTTCATCGAAATCGAACCATTTTTATGCAAGTTATGACGCATAAAAGCAATGGAATATATCCCGCTCTTACCTTTGACCCCATTTCGCCCATTTTAAATAGGGTTCGTGCCCAGTGGTTCCCTACCACATACTAAAATTTCATCGAGATCGAACCATTTTTACGCAAGTTATGACGCATAAAGGCAATGGAATGGATCCAGCTCCTATGTCCTGACCTTTGACCCTATTTCACCCATTTTAATAGGGTTTGTCCCCAGGTGGTTCCCTATCACATACTAGAATTCATCGAAATCGAACCATTTTTACGCAAGTTATGACGCATAAAGGCAATGGAATAGATCCAGTTCCTATGTCCTGACCTTTGACCCAATTTCACCCATTTTCAAAACGGACCGTCCCCAGGTGGTTCCTTACCACATACTAAAATTCCATCGAAATCGAACAATTTTTAAGCAAGTTATGACGCATAAGAGCAATGGAATGGATCCCGCTCCTATGTCCTGACCTTTGACCCCGTTTCGCCCATTTTCAATAGGGTTCGTCCCCAGGTGGTCCCTACCACATACTAACATTTCGTCGAAATCGAACCATTTTCACGTGAGTTATCGTGCGGACGGACGGACAAAGTTGAAGCATATACGCTTCTTCAACGTACGTTTGGAAAGCGTAAAAAAGAGCGTTTTATTTCAGTAAATTCCGAGATTCTCCCACTCCTTTCACATGTTTGATAAGTTCCTTAATCTTCGATGGCGCTCTAGTTTTCCAAGCTTTTTTCCGATTTCGAAATGAAGTCACCCTCGATTATTATTATACAGAATTCAGTTCTGGAGTGTTTCCTCAAGGTTTTCGCACGTTCCTTCCCTTTCTTCATCTGGGATAGAATTTAAAACTGATACCTTTCGGTTTACTGCAATACCGACCGATTTCAGCAATTTTGTTTGAAGTTCAATCGAAGTATATGACGCTTTCCTCCATTTCTTTCTTTTTTTAAATCACGGATTCTACTCCTTCGTTCCTGTCGTTACTCCACTCACAATAATTCAAATGGGGTCCGCTGTGCAGTGAGATAAGATTTACTTCTTTTCTTTCAACTTCTTGCCGATTGGTTTCAGGGCTTCTTACTCACTTAATCTTCTCCATCTCCACTTCTGTAGAACAGCTGCACATTGATCCACAGGTATACAGCACATGCATGTACTGAGTGCTTACTGAATTACGACCACCCCTATACAAAGTGAATGTAGGAGACCTAAATCACCTAGGCCACCAGTGTAGGTTCTCATCACCTACGAAATTTTCTTATGTTGTTTACTACCAGCTGTGCACGAAGATAGGAAATAGCAATGCTATGCCATAAATGTATTTATATATATTATCATAGTTAATATAACAACCATTTTGTTCCGCAATAATCGCTTCCAATCATCATAGAGTGGCGTTTTTTTTCAAAGACAGGGAACTCGTTCCCTCTGTCAAGCTATTCCCCCTCTGCTTCCTGGTCGCCCTGAGAGCGTCCACAGATACCGACCAAGGGCGTCTAGATAACACAAGGCCATGCCACTAGAGATGAGTTCCCTCCATTTGTGACGTCACTAACATATTACACGGCCTGAGACGTCGGTGTCGTGTTTAACGTCATACACGACTGCGTTGGAAACCGATCGGATGCTTTGGTTTCCGCGTAAAGTCACTAAAAGAGGGAACTCATCTCTGAAATGTCATGGCCTTATGTTTTCTAGACGGCCATGTTCCGACTCACTAATCTGGTTTTCCGCATCCTTGAGGGAGCCGTCGTCCCCTTAGGCAAACATATAGCTATGACTCCTCGGTTTTTTCTCGGGTGTAGCTATTCGGCTTAAGTACTTCATAATACAAGATTTGTATCAAAAAAAGAAATCATGTTGCTGCAATAAAATCAGTGAGTCACACTCCTAGCATAACGATGAGAAGGATGGGATTGTACCTCAAGGAGTGTTCATAAGAGATTGATGGTTCAGTCGAGAGCGAAGTTACGGACGTGATGGATGAAACCAAGGATTTATTTGAGTTTAGGAAAGGCCAAATTGTGGGTGCAAGCAAAGGATAATTTAAAAATACTGTGGTATGGCTTGTAACAGATATAATAAGCAGAAATCACCTTAATAGGTTCCCAGTTTGCCTGGGCCTCTACGTGACCCTCTTTGCAGACTCGGCAGAGTTTATACCGGATGCTCAATTCTTGCCACGTGTTTTTTAACATCTGCGGAGGGATTTGTGCGAACTCTGCAGACATTTTCACTTTCAAGTCATCCAGGCTTTGAGGCCGTTGTACGTAGACGATGTTCTTCACAAACCTCCACACGAAAAAATAGGGGAGAGTGAGATCCGGAGAGTTTTCAGGTCAAGGGATTGGGCCATCGTGGTCACACCGGTTGTCACTGAATGTGTTGTTGCGGAAGTTCCTGAATTCCAATGACCAGTGGGGAGGAGCCCCATCTTTCTGTAAAACGATATCGTTTTCCATTTGTGGTACCAAGATCTGTAGCATGTCAAGGTATATATGGTCCTGATCGTACAGTGTCCTCTGACCTCCGTACTGCAGCTTTCGCACAAATCACTCCGCAGATGTTAGATAACACATGGCAAGAATTGAGCACCCGATATGAAATCTGGTCCGCAGAGGGAGGGGGGTCATGTGGAAGCCTAAACGAACTTCCATCCACAAAGGTAATTTCTGCGAAATATTGTCTTATTATATCTGTTACAAGCCATGCCACAGCATTTTTAAATTATCCCTACCAAAATGGATCACCCTGTATATTTAGGAGTTTTGTTAAATAATACTATACAACAGTGCATTGCACTTTTTCTTAAAGATAACTGAAAGTCATTGTCATTTAAAAATATCTCAATTTCCAAAGCACTATGTTGTTTCGAAAAATCACGATGAAAAAAATGCGTAATTTGTAATAAGTCCTCCTAGAGAAAAAAAATTAAATTCTTAGGATCCTATTCAGAAAAAGTTCAACTTAACATTTGACACCGCTTTACGTATCTTGTTGGTTCAATGGATAGCACGAGCGTCTTCAGTTGGAATATCTGTCAAAATACAGGAGTTAGAAGAAACTGGAACTTTTAAGAGCGGCAAATTTGCTGCACGTTATTTTCAGGAATTTTCCGTGAATTCACACCACTTATTATTTTTTTACAGCGTATTATGATCGTTCAAAAATCTCACTTCCGGTTTTTGACATAATTTTATTAAAAATGTAAAAGCTAGGTAAATACTCAGGAACCAATGTTAGTAAATATCAAGCAAAACATAAAAGCTATGTGAACACCTACAAAACAGCACTCCGCAGAAATGCAGAATGAAACACAAACCAACGCAAAACTAATTGAACGAAGCGAGGCCCAAGGCCGAGCGGAGCTCTCTTTACGAGACTCGAGGCAATTAGTTGTTCGGGCATAGGTTCGAGAGGACACATCTGATCACCGTGATTTTTTTGCATGCGATTGGACATCGTCCATGGTCAGGTTTTGACGCCTCCCGTTTCCCGAAATTCCGTGTCATTGAGGAATAATCTTCCAAAAACTTGTATTTTTAGGGTTTTTTCCCGGTTTTGAGAAGGAGTCGTTTGTTGCCTATCTCCTCCAAAGATCTTCGGCCGGTTGCGGTGACACTTGCCTCAGAGAAAGGGAAGGACATGGTGAGTGACATGGGGTTGGTATCATGGTGATTGGTCGTGTCGTATAAAAATAATGACCATTAAAAAACTGGCCAATTTTAATGATAATTGAAAAAATCCGCTCTCTATACAAAACTCGGGACAGTTAGTTGTTCGGGCATAGCTACGACATGACCCATCTGATGACCGTGATTTTTGGCATATGATTGGAAATCGTCCATGGTCAGGTTTTGACGCCTTCCGATTTTGCCAACTGTACCCGAGGGGTATCGTTCACTTTATCGAAAGGTCACTTGACCGAAAATCACTTCACCGAAAATCACTTGATCGAAAGGTACATTTCACCGAAGGGTCACTTGACCGAAAAGTTCATTTCACCAAAAGGTCACTTCACCTAAAAGTTCATTTCATCGAAAGGACATTTGATCGAAAAGTTCATTTCACCGAAGGATTACTTCACCTAAAAGTTCATTATATCGAAAGATCATTTCACCGAATGGTCAGTTTATCGAACACTTAGAATTTTGTTGTTAGAGATGTGTTGGACTGTGGTGCTGGGTTTTGAAAAACTGGCCACCTGAACATTATCGGATTGTATAAAAAATACACTTTTAATTTCTATGAAACATCTCCCCATGAATAGGTTTTTCGAAATATAACATTAATTATAAGGCCTAGATCTGTGCCTTTTTGTCAAATTTTAATCCTCTGAGCTCATATTCATAAAGGTTACATAGTAAATCAAGTAAATAATGTTCCACTTTTACTTAACCACAAAACATTAATTTTTTTGAACGTAGGCCTAGATACAGGCCATTTTAACAGATTTCAAACTACTCATATTCGTAAGCATTACATAAAATGTAAAGTATCTTTATGTAAGCCTTTTGTATGGTTAAAATTTGCTAAAAAAGCCTAAGCCGAGACCTAGAGCTCCAAAATTGATTCTTTTTGCCTGAAAAAATGTGCAACATTATTAACTTGACTTTTTATGTAAACCTTATGAACATGAGTTCGTACGATTAAAATTATGTAAAAGGGCAAGGCCTAGGGACCTAAAATTGATCCTTTTTGCCTGAAAAAATGTGCAACATTATTAATTTTACTTTTTATGTAAAGCTTATGAACATGAGCACTGAACATGACTTTTATGTAAACTTTATTAACATGATTAAAATTTGCTAAAAAGGCCTTAGCCGAGGCCTAGGGACTTAAAATTAATTACTTTAGTCTTAATCCTAAATCTTTGCGTTCTCTGTGACACGGATAAAAGTGAAATTTGAGTATGATCCCTTAACGTTTCGGTTATCTGTCTGCCGAACTTTCACCATGCTTCCACAGATCCTGTAATGAAATCCAAAGTTTTCGATAGGCTGACCCTTCGGTAAAATGACCTTTCGATGAAATGAACTTTTAGGTAAAGAGATCTTTCGGTGAAATGAACGTTTCGATCAAGTGATCTTTCGATGAAACAATCTTTTCGGTGAAGTGATTTTCGGTCAAGTGACCCTTCGGTGAAGTAAACGTCGGGCAAATGAACCAGACCCATACCCGAGTTATCGGTTAAAGTTGGCGGCTTGTTCTAGTAAGTATTAGATAGTCAATGTAACAATAGAAAGATGCTTTCTGGATAGGGCTTCGAAAAATTCCGTTCGAGATGAAACTGTCAGAGGAACTTTTTGCGACAGAGCACAAATGCCTAATTAGCTCTTCATTCCAACGGTGTTTACGGAAAGGTCATGGAATTTAGGCGTACCCGCACATTGCTTTCTATACTCCATCAGCGGTTTCGGACAATTTCTTTTCTTCATATTTCATATAAGGTGTTCATAAGAGTTTCGGACAACAGGCACCGGACAACGGGCCCCATTCTTTTTTTTTTTTTTTTTTTTTGATTGGAGGTTTAACGACTACCGTGAGCAACTCAATGGGATATAAGCAGTCGCCCGTCCCTAATTTAGAGCCCCTGGTTCCAGGGAAGGGAGAGAGCCAGTGCCGTAAGACAAACACAACATCCATGCCTCACCGGGTTTCGAACCCGGACCCCTTTCGGATGAATGGTCAGAGGCCATCGCTTAGACAACTGCGCCACCTGAGCGGCTGGGCCCCATTCAGTTCAGTTTCAGAGCCATGCAAGCGCGGACTGGGCCGCCGGCACACCGGAAGAATTCCCTGTGGGCCGCCATATTTTGAGCCGGTAGGCCTTATGCTAACTCAAGAAAAAAAAAAGTAAATATATACTTGTACTTCAAGAAGAAAAGCAAGTAATGCCAAAACGACCAAGTTTGTCTACCACTTGGACGGCGTCGAAACGCAAGAAACGTACGTAACAAATATCCTGATGAGCCAAACCCTATTTTGGTACACCCCTCCCCCTTTCTCGAATTTCTAATTTCTAATTCCCTTTAGACTGATATCCTCTACCCTAGTCCGCTTTTGACAATCACATTCGAATAATACAATCTGGAATAGAAACTAGAAATTCATTGTGTACGTTTTGCATTGAGATTCAAGTATGATAAAATTTGGGGGTTGCTGCTTTTTATTTGTACATGCACATGCTTTTCCTTTTTCTACGAGATCTGCATCTGATTTACTACCTTTTGGGCCTTCCAGTTACACGAATTCTTGAACTGCAGTTCTAGAAAAACTGTTTCAGCTACCGCAAAGAGACTTCTTCTATAAGCAGTCGCCCGTCCATAATTTAGGGCCACGAGTTCCAGCGAAGGGGAGAGCCAGTGCCGTAAGACAAACACAACATGAATTCCAGTAAACTCCCCCACCGGTAAATTCCCCCACATTAAGTCAATTCCCCCGCCTCGGAAAACTCCCCCATCGGAAAATTCCCCCGCCGGTAAATTCCCGCACATTTCTCAGTCAGGGACCGTGCACAAATGAATTTTACTCAAAATACGACTCAAAAAGGTGAGGTAATTTACCGGTCGGAAAACTCTCCCACCTTTTTGAGTCGTATTTTGAGTAAAATTCATTTGTGCATGGTCCCTGATTGAAAAAGGTGGCGAAATTTACCGGTGGGGGAATTTTCCGGTGGGGGAGTTTTCCGAGGTTGGGGAATTTTCCGGTGGGGAGTTTTCCGAGGTTGGGGAATTGACTGAACGTAAGGGGGGGGGGATTTACCGGTGGGGGAGTTTACCGTTTACCACACAAAATCCATGCCTCACCGGGATTCGAACCCGGACTCGTCGCGACCGAATGGTCAGAAACCAGCGCTTTGACGACTGCGGCCTTTTCCCAGTTGAAAGTAATTAAACAAAAATTAATGTTCGCATTCTTTACAATTTATAAATTTGCGCTGAAATTCCGGGTATTTCCAATTTTCTCAGGAGATTTTTTTTTTTTGTAATTAGTTTATTATTTACAGGTAAATCTTGAAGAAGAAATTAATTCCTGGCAAATTTAGATTTCCGCTCTCACTAAAACCGAAGTTTTACAAGTTCTATATTAGAGAATTCAGTTATCGCAATAAAATTTATAAGAATGGAGTAGTCTTCTACAGTCTCTCTCAGAGAACGCTTGTTGCTCCTCACCGACGGAAGTAATTATTTTTTACATTAAATTTTGCTAGGGAACTGCCGTGTGCCCAGGAAAATGGGTAAAATGTTGTAAAATGTTATTGCTTCAATCCAAAAAACCGTTAACAATGATTTGTTGACTTGCGTTGAAAAGATGCTTAAATGGTGATGCTGACATTACGCTTTTCTTTTTCTTTCTTTTTTTTTTTTTTTATTTGTTTTGGGATGAGCTACTTTGATAATTTTTTCCAAAAGTGGGCCGCTCAAAATCAACTCACTTTCCAGGGTCGTTTATGGGTCGCCAGTCCACTGACGCCATGAAATTGATCTGCCAAAAAAACATCAGTGTTCCTATATTTCTCGCTATTTGGGTAATTGGTGTGCACAATTTGTTTCTCTCATACCTCATTATCATTAAGAAATTATGAAATATTTACGATTTTCTGGTAGAACGTCAGGGCGGAGAACTGGCCACAAAAGTCCACACAAAAATGGCCGAGTCCATACAAAAATGGCCGTTTCTTGGCACTATAATGAGAATTGAATTGGGAATTCCAAACAAATTTCGAGAAAACGTTTTATGCAAGCGAATCGAGAATTATACTTTAATTTGGGGAAACAAAAAGTACATTCGTGATTCGTGAATACAAAATAAATTGCTTAGTACATTTTTTAAACCGATGGTGTTCGACGAAACAAAGGAATTGCAGTAACACTCATACTACGTTCGGAAAAGAACAATGAGGTGGAATTTTTTAATAACGGTGCGCTTTTACGTAGGCACTAAATATTTACATAAAATGAAATATTTCTCTTTTACGTAGGTGCTAAATATTAATTCATGGGCCTAGGCCTTTTTAACAGTTTTTATTTTACCTATGTCATACTCATAACGTTTACATATCAAGTCAAAATATTGCGCTTTTACGTAGGCACTAAATATTTACATAAAATGAAATATTTCTCTTTTACGTAGGTGCTAAATATTAATTCATAGGCCTAGGCCTTTTTAACAGTTTTTATTTTACCTATGTCATACTCATAACGTTTACATATCAAGTCAAAATATTGCGCTTTTACGTAGGCACTAAATATTTACATAAAAGGAAATATTTCTCTTTTACGTAGGTGCTAAATATTAATTCATAGGTCTAGGCCTTTTTAACAGTTTTTATTTTACCTATGTCATACTCATAACGTTTACATATCAAGTCAAAATATTGCGCTTTTACGTAGGCACTAAATATCAATTCATAGGCCCTAGACATTATTAACAATTTTTATTCTATCAATGTCATATTCATAACGTTTGCAAAAGCGCAATATTGTTACCTTGACTTGATATGTAAGTGTTATGAATATGACATCGGTAGAGCAAAAACTGTTAAAAAGGCCTCGGCCTAATTAATATTTCCTGCCTAAGTGAAAGCGCAATATTGTCAACTTCAGTTGATACGTACTTTGAATATGACATTGATAGAAAAAAAACTATTAAAAGAGCCAAGGAATGAGGCATAGTAATTAATATTTAGTGTCTAAGTAAAGAGAAATATTAATAACTTCGACATGTTATGTAAATATTTAGTGCTTAAGTGAAAAAACAATTTTATTAAAAAAAAAAATCCCTCCTTATCGTCCTTTTCCGAACATAGTATGATGAACCATGCTGTAATTCCTTTGTTTCGTTGAACACCCTAGTTTTAAAAAATGTACTAAGTCATTTATCTTGTGTTCACGAATGAACTTTTATTTCCCCAAATAAAAGAATAATTCTCGCTTGGCTTACTTACATAGAACGTTTATTCGATTCAATTCCTATTATAAGACCAAGAAAGGGCAATTTTTATATAGCCCCTAAACTTTTGTGGCCAGTCGTCCGTGTGGCCAATTGTCCTGTAACGGCTGTATCTCGTCCGAACCTCAGACAAAACACAGCGTTCGCTTTTCACAGCAATGTTTATTTTCCTTTGAATGTCAATGGTTTTGTGGTGAAGGGAACTGTCGATAAATAAATACTCGAGTGGTAATAAAAAGCATTTGCTGCTTTTATTTCCCCAAACCAAAGTATAATTCTCGCTTGGCTGACAGAGTTTATGGTTTATGCGTAACAGGGCGGCCTATTGACAGGCGCAACGCCACGGGTGAGCTTTAGCGCCCCCCCCAATATTTAAGCACTTAGAACACATGACGAGTGCAGCCATCTAAGATTTTAGAGGACTTGGATAAATGTATGTGAATTTTTGTTATGCAAAATGAATTTTTTGTTAAATTTTGTTTTGTACTATTCTGTGAAATGGAGGGAATCCTCTGAGCGAGGTCTAAGAGAGTACCAGAAAGACACCATTTCCGTAAAGAGAGAGAGAGAGAGAGAGAGAGATTCCTTGTCAGGTTACTAACCAAAATTCATAACCAGCCTTTTATGACAGCGAATATAAAAAAAAAAAAAAAGAAAGTAGAATATACACTGCTGGCCACCCAAAATGCAACACAAAGAAGGAAGCATCCGATTGGCCTGAAATTCGCAGCATGCGTCGCCCGCGAGAGGACATGCAAACGATTAGCATTGCAGGGCATATGCAAATCATGTGCGCCCGGCACGCCACCGAGAAACACTATAAGAAGGGTGCACAGAAGACGGGGTGTAAGTAGTGGAAGTGTGTTGTGCTGCCGGACCTGTGCGTGGGAAGCTTCCTGATGCCTCGTCGCAGAATACGACAGTCATTCCAGCACGTTTCGGAGTTCGACAGAGGACGAATAGTGGTTTATCGCGACAGCGGTTTATCGTACCGAGACATCGGCGCCCGTGTGGGATGACATCCAGCCACAGTGAGGCGGGTATGGATTCGGTGGGTGCAGGAGGGACGGACGAGAGCGGTTGCCGCAGACGTGGCACACCACCGAACGAGAGAACATGCATGTTGTGCGGCGGGCATTGGCGACTCGCACCGCCACATCACGAACGTTAGCGCAGGAATTAGGGTGTGTTGCGCAACAACCTGTGTCAGCACGTACCGTTCGACGTCGTCTGCAGAAGCGGGGACTTGTCGCACGGCGCAGATTGTTCCGATTACCATTGACGTTACACCACCGGCGAGTGCGGCGGCGGTGGGCCGTTGAATGCCGCACCTGGACGACGGAATGGCACGACATTGTCTTCTCCGACGAATCCCGCTTCTGCCTGCAACACCACGATGGTCGAATCCACGTGTGGCGGCACCGCGGCGAGAGACTGTATGACGCCTGCATTATGCATCGCCATACCGGTCCGTTGCCTGGCGTCATGGTTTGGGGCGCAATTGGATATGACACCCGCACCCGTTTGGTACGCATCGCCGGTACACTCAACAGCCACCGCTACATCTCCGACGTTTTGGAGCTTGTAGTCCTCCCTTACCTGCCAGCGGCCACGTTTCAACAGGACAATGCCCACCCGCGCGTGGAATGCATCGTGCAACAATTCTTCACGGCCCACCAGGTGTCACTGCTGCCGTGGCCCACCTGTTCTCCCGATATGTCGCCCATCGAACACGTCTGGTCGCTGATCGGCAACCGAGTGGCCCAGCTAGCACCATCCTTGGCTACGCCTGATGAACTGTGACAACGTGTGGAAGCAGCCTGGATCGACACACCCTAAGCCCACATCCTAAGCCTCTTTCGTTCGATGCCGCGGCGTGTAGCGGCCGTTATTGCCAGCCATGGGGGCCACACGAACTATTGATGTTTGAGTGTTCCGCAAGTCGCACCGGCCTGTAAGCTCAATCGTTTCATTTTTGTATCTATTGTTATGTGTCCAGTAAATCTGGCTTTGCTATCTCGTGTCCTTCTTGGTGTTTCATTTTAGGTGGTCAGCAGTGTAAATATCTCGAGAAATAAGACTCCCAGTAATAAATGGTTTTCACCATTGCACTCTAAATTAGTTTCCGCTTCCAACGACATTTTATTCGGTAATATGGGGCTGATTTTAGTTTTTGCACCTCAGAAAGGCCCCATTTTGGGGCCCCACCATTTTAGTGTTTTCTTACCAAGATGGTGAAGGGAATGCTAAAACGTGTAAATCGGGAAGTCTGATTTCGACTGATCACTATATTTACTTACACTAAGAAAGTAAAAAGGGAAGAGACGGAATGGGGGGGGGGGCGTGTAAGAAGGGAAAGGTACTGAAGAAGTAAGGGCACCGCGCGTTCCTGTATTTTTTCAATTAGCACTGCAGCACTGGTCTTAAGGTCCGGACAGCAGGAAAAATCCGAAAACAAAACAAAAAATCAAAATGACGGCTTTTGAACATGTTCTTCTTGAACTTTTCGCGAATTGTTAGACCACTTCTAAATGACCTAGAGATCTGAAATTGACATGCTTAGAGGTTTTGAGATCGGGATACCTAGAAAAGCCAGAAAACGAAAAAAAAATCAAAATGGCGGCTTTTGAACATGGTCTTCTTGAACTTTTCGCGAATTGTTAGACCACTTCTAAATGACCTAGAGATCTGAAATTGGCATGCTTACAGGTTTTGAGGTCGGGATACCTAGAAAAGCCAGAAAACGAAAAAAATCAAAATGGCGGCTTTTGAACATGGTCTTCTTGAACTTTTCGCGAATTGTTCGACCACTTCTAAATGACCTAGAGATCTGAAATTGGCATGCTTAGAGGTTTTGAGGTCGGGATACCTAGAAAAGCCGGAAAACGAAAAAATCAAAATGGCGGCTTGGGAATATTTTCTTCTCGAATTTTTTTACCACTTCTACACCTAGAAAAATCTGAAAACCAAAAAAGTTAAAAGGATGGCTTAGCTTTACTCTTCAAAATGCTGATACTTTTCAAGATAAGTATGCCTGAAAAGTTGAAATGCTATAAAAACTCCAATTAGCCATATTGCCTGGAGAGCTTTTGGAAGGAACAGCATAATTTTCAAGAGCAATATGCCATTATGTCTTAAAAGAAAAGTGTTTGATCAATGCATCCTTCCAGTGCTTACGTATGGTGCAGAGACGTGGACCTTAACTAAAAGAGACATACAAAGGCTGCAGACAACTCACAAAAAGCATGGAGAGGTGCATGCTTGGTGTAACCAGGAGAGATAAGAAGAGGAACTCGTGGATCCGAAAAATGACAAGAGTGCAAGACATCATGATCAGAGTTAAATCCCTGAAATGGCAATGGGCTGGACATACTGCCAGAAGGACAGACCATCGATGGACAGCCGAAATTTTAGATTGGATTCCAAGGGACAGGAAAAGACCCAAAGGAAGACCACATGGGAGATTCGTGGAGAAATTCGAAAGTATGCAGGGGTGACATGGGGGAGACTGACACAAGACAGACCGTTGTGGAGGAAACTTGGGGAGACTTTCGTCCAGCAGTGGATTGATAATGGTTGACAATGATGATGGTGATATAGAAAGCAAAGTGGAAAAACGCAAGTGTGCTTGTCCGCGAATTTTTTGACCTTTTCTAAATGACGAGGAGATCTAAAAATTGTCATGCTGATAGGTTTTAAGGTCCTGATACCGAGAAAAGTTCGAAAACCAAAAAACTCAAAAGGGCGGCTTTGGAACATTGTCTGCTTGAATTGTTCGCCCACTTCTAAATGAGCTCGAGATCTGAAAATTGGCATGCTGATAGGTCTTAAGGTCTGGATACCTAGGAAAGTCCGAAAAAAAAAAAAAAATCAAAATGACAGCTTTGGAATACTATCTGCTTGAATTTTTCTACCACTTCTACACCTAGAAAAGTCTGAAAACCAAAAAATTCAAAAGAGTGGCTTTAGAATATTGTCTGCTTGAATTTTCCTACCACTTCTACACCCAGAAAAGTCTGAAAACCGAAAAATTCAAAAAGGTGGCTTAGCTTTACTCTCCAAAATGCTGATAGGTTTAAAGGTATGCCAGAAAAGTTGAAATGCTATAAAAACTCCAGTTAGCCACCTATATATAGAAAGCAAAGTGGGAAAATGCAAGCGTGCCTGTCCGCGAATTGTTCGACCACTTCTAAATGACGTGGAGATCTAAAAATTGTCGTGCTGATAGGTTTTAAGGTCCTGATACCGAGAAAAGTTCGAAAACCAAAAAAATCAAAAGGGCGGCTTCATTTGGAACATTGTCTGCTTGAATTGTTCGACCACTTCTAAATGAGCTAGAGATCTGAAAATTGGCATGCTGATAGGTCTGAAGGCACCTAGAAAAGTCCGAAAAAAAATAATCAAAGTGGCAACTTTGGAATATTATCTTTTTGAATTTTTCTACCACTTCTACACCTAGAAAAGTCTGAAAACCAAAAAATTCAAAAGAATGGCTTTAGAATATTATCAGCTTGAATTTTCTACCACTTCTCATCATCATCATCATCACCATCATTGTCAACCATTATCAATCCACTGCTGGACGAAAGTCTCCCCAAGTTTCCTCCACAACGGTCTGTCTTGTGCCAGTCTCCTCCATGTCACTCCCGCATATTTTCGAATTTCATCCTCCCATCTCCCATGTGGTCTTCTTCTGGATCTTTTCCTGTCCCTTGGAATCCAATCTAAAATTTCGGCTGTCCATCGATGGTCTGTCCTTCTGGCAGTATGTCCAGCCCATTGCCATTTCAGGGATTTAACTCTGATCATGATGTCTTCCACTCTCGTCATTTTTCGGATCCACGAGTTCCTCTTCTTATCTCTCCTGGTTACACCAAGCATGAACCTCTCCATGCCGCTTTGAGTTGTCTGCAGCCTTTGTATCTCTCTTTTAGTTAAGGTCCACGTCTCTGCACCATACGTAAGCACTGGAAGGATGCATTGATCAAACACTTTCCTTTTAAGACATAATGGCATATTGCTCTTGAAAATTATGCTGTTTCTTCCAAAAGCTCTCCAGGCAAGTTTTGTACGCCGATTAATTTCTTCATCAATGTGACCGTCACTTGATATCTGCTGTCCAAGATAAACGCACGTGTCTGTTATCTCCAGCTTTTCTCCATCAATCGATAAATCTTCATTTCTTGTAAAAGCATTGACATCAATTTTGTCTTCTGAAAGTTCATTTTTAATCCCACTTCTTTACTCTTGTCAGCAAGTTCCTGGATCATACTCTGCAGCTCTGATGGGCTAGTTGCAAAAATGACTACGTCATCAGCAAAACGAAGGTGGGTTAGATAATCTCCATTAATCTTTATCCCTTTGTTTTCCCAGTTCAGTGATTGAAAGACATTTTCCAATGTGGCATTAAAGAGCTTTGGAGATATGGTGTCACCTTGTCTCACTCCCTTTCCAATTTTTATGTGTGTTGTATTTTCAAACAGCCGAATCTTTGCACTTGCATTTTCATAGATGTTATTAATAATGTTAAGGTATTCATCTTCAATACCGCAGGATTTCAGAGCCATTGTAACTGCTGATGGTTTCACCGAATCAAAGGCTTTTTCATAACCGATAAAAGCCATGCACAATGGAAGTTCATATTCCCTCGCTCTTTCAATTAGTTCTCTCAGTACGTGGATATGATCTATTGTGCTGTAGCCACTCCTGAATCCAGCTTGTTCTCTCGGTTGAACCATGTCCAGTGTTACCTTCAAGCGGTGTGAAAGAACTTTAGTGAAGATTTTATAAACCACTGAGAGGAGGCTGATAGGTCTGTAGTTCCTGAGATCCTCAATTTCACCTTTTTTATGTAGCAGGATCATTGTAGCGTTGTTCCAATCCTCGGGAATCTTCCATTCATTAAGGCATCGAGTGAAAATTTGTGCGAGTACTGTTTCGATTTCTCCACTTGCTTCTTGTATGATGTCTACAGTAATTCCTTCTTCTCTTGGAGCTTTCCGCCGCTTCATGTTCTTGATTGCATGTGCAACTTCGGCTGGGAGGAGTGGAAGAACTCTGGTACTGGTACCTTTCATGATGTCTGGAGTACATGTATCATCCCTTTCATATAATTTGGAGTAGAAATCTTTCACTCTTGTCAAAATTTCGCCTCTATTTCTTGTTACAGAACCATCTTCTTTTCTCAGTGCCATAATATGTTTTCTTCCCTTACTGAGATGTCCCTTTGCTATCTTTAGGCTTTGATTGTTTTCAATTGCTTTCCTCACTAGCTCACAGTTGAATTTTCTTACATCTTCAGTGATACTTTTTCGTACTGTCTTGCCTAGCTCTATATATTCCACTTTGGAAGTCACATCTTCTTTAGTTGTCCTCATCTCTCTTCTTTTTTGCATCAACATTTTGGTTTTTCCTGATAATTTGTTTACATGCAACTTGTTCTTAGACCCAGCTAATTTTGTTGCTGTTTCCATAAGAGCTTTGGTTACTTTTCTGTTAACTTCAGAAATATCCACTTCTTCCGATGTTAGGCCTTCTAAAGCAGAGAATCTGTTCTTCAGTTCCAACTTGAAAGTATTATGGTGTTTTTTAAGGTTGGTTATGTCAATACATTTTGTTTGTCTTATGAGCTTGCCACGTTCGAGTTTAGTGTTGAGGTGCATCTTACATCTCACCAATCTATGGTCACTACCTGTGTTGAACTTGTATAGCACACTGCAGTCTTCTATGACGAATTTTTTGTTACACATAATAAAATGAATTTCACTTGTTGTCCCATTTTCCCATTTGGATGTCTCCATGTCCATTTCCTGTGTGGCTTTTTTCTTGAAAAAGGAGTTCAAGATGAAAAACCCTTCTGCCTCTGCAAACTCAACGAGAGTATTTCCACGCTGGTTTCTGTTGCTGTGACCGAATTTACCTACTGAAGTTTCATTCTGTTGCCGTTGCCCTATTTTTGCATTGAAATCTCCCATAATTATCTTCAAGTGTTGCTTACATTTGTTATTTAGATGACGAATTTCCTCATAAAATTCTTCAATTTGTTCTTCAGGATGACTTGTGGTGGGTGTATAAGTTTGAATAATCTGAGCCTGGTATCTTCTCGAGAGTTGGATAACGAGTCGTGCAGCTCTGTCAGACGAACTTTCAACTTCTACAACTTTATCCTTCAGTTTCTTGTTTATTATAAATCCAACACCACTAGTTCTGCCAGTATCTGTCCCACGATAGTAGAAGAGATGTCTACTTTTCAGTTCAATGAGATCTTCTCCTTTTCTCCTTACCTCACTTAGCCCGACGATGTCCCACTTGATCCTTTGTAGTTCCTCTTCCAATTCAAGAAGCCTTGAATCAGAAGATAGGGAGTGTCCATTATACGTAGAAAAGGTCAGCATCAGATGGCAGCCTAGTCCGGTCCTCCGGGGATTCTTAGCACCCTCTGCCTTCATGTCGCACTGGCCGCTGCCTTGGCCAGGTACATTCCAGCTGCCGGAGACTGAGGGCCAAGATTTAAGTTGTAGAGTCATGGCCATAACTCACCACGCTGGCCAAGCGGGTTGGTGAGTGTGGGATAGCATTTCCTCTGATCCCGATGGTATAGTCATACCGCTATTGGCGGTCGTCAGAGCCCCTTTAGTGGGAACCGGATGCACCACGAGAAGGCGGGGTTGACATTTGTCAAGGAGAGGCTGTGATGTTACGCATCACCTGACCTTACATCCCCTACCATTTCTACACCTAGAAAAGTCTGAAAACCGAAAAATTCAAAGAGGTGGCTTAGCTTTACTCTTCAAAATGCTGATAGGTTTAAAAATAAATTATGCCAGAAACGTTGAAATGCTGTAAAAATTCCATGAAATTTTTATTTAAAATTAAGGGGTTGCCAAAGCCTGCTGCCGTTTTACGTCAAACCATATGCTTTGAGAGATGAAGCTGAATGGGTAGCGATTCGCCGGGTACCTATTTGCCGGGCACCAATCTCCCGGCATCCATCGTAAAGCAGTTACGGGCCTTATATTACTTTTCTTATCCTTAATTACTTTTCCCTTTCTTTAATTTTATGCTCAAAAATGATTTTATAGATTCACTGTTTGGAGTACGGGCATGACTGCTAGTAATAAATATAACTTTCGTGTCGTTTCTTTCTTTAATTATAAGAGGGGAAGAAATGTATGGTGGCCCATTAAAAATTTCGCAAAGGGAGGCCCACCATTTCTCCGTTACACTCATGCTTGTCATAATCACAACGTGAGGAAGTTGACATTAACAGGGTCCCCCGATTCATTTAATGCTTGTTTCTTTAGTTATGTGGGAGCAAAATTCTTGCAATAAGCTATAAAAGATGGGAACAACGCCAATGAACTTAAGGTTTTTTAGATGTATCTTTTTCCATTTTGAAACCTGAAGTCTCATTGATTCGTTCAGCTTGACCCCTCGGTGGCACTTGAAAAAAAGACTATTAGCTATTTGAGGAATTTATGAGGCTTACTCTCCCACGTCCCCTGAGCCCCGTTTAAAACACGTGGAAATGGTGAAAGGGGGAGAACATAAGGGGGGTGGACCGGCGGAGAGGGTTGCGCGTCGTTATTTTGTATGATAGAAAAGAGGCCGGGCGTTTCAACTGAGTGGTAGATATTAGCGACGTCGACACCCTTGCTGCCTTATCTCTGAAGTGGCACGGCTACAAATTACCCTCTTCACAACTGCTCAGTCGCGGAGGGTGGTCGTCGGAAATTCTGTCCTGGGGAAACGGAGACGGGTGGGAAAGAAGCTAGGGGGAAAGATCATTCCCATGATTCCCTATTGTGGACAGCACTCTAGGTGTGCGGTCCGTCGGAGACGATTAACTCTGTAGCACCTAATAAAGTGAACTATAAATTTCAAAGCCTTTTCATTCAGATGCCCAATTCTACAGTTCAGTGGGGTTTAAAATCTAAGGACTGACAATGCCTTTCGAGTGTTGGGTGTATTTTTGTATTTTGTGCATTAGTTCCAATTAACATCAATTAAAGAAAGCTTGAAATAGTCTGCAATATACAGGCTCTTTCAAATGCTCGACAAGTACGGATCCAGGTAAACTCCCACACCAGAAAATTGCCACACCGGAAAACTTTCCCACCAGTAAACTCCTACACCTTCTCAATTTTAAGGGGATGCATACAAATTGCGTTTCGTTCGAAAATCTTTCAAAGTATGGGAGTTTTCCTAGCTGACCAAAACGAAATGTGTGAGTTTTCCCAGGGACATAAATAAGATCATAATGACAGAAGGTTTATGTAGAAGCTTTGGTAGCGGAAAACTCCCACACCTGAAAACTGTAACTCTTTCTCGTGCTGCTGAGCAAAAGTGCAGAGGGCGGAAAACTCTCTCACCGAAAAATTCCTACAAATTCTCATGTAAGGGGATGTACACAAACTGCGTTTCGTTCCGAGACCTCGTCAATGTGTGTGGGAAAACTTGTCAAAGTGTGTGGCGGAAAACTCCCACACCTGAAAACTGTAACTCTTTCTCGTGCTGCTGAGCAAAGTGCAGAGGGCAGAAAATTCTCTCACCGGAAAATTCCTACACCTTCTCATGTACGGGGATGTACACAAACTGCGTTTCGTTCCGAGATCTTGTCAAAGTGTGTGGGAGTTTTCTAAGCTGACCAAAACGAAATATATAAGTTTTCCTAGGATTGTATGAAAGAATGCCCACGGAAAAAACGCCCACGGAAAAATCGCCCACGGAAAAAACGCCCACGGAAAAAACGCCCACGGAAAAAACGCCCATTTTTCGAAAGTAGGAAAAAACGCCCACGGAAAAATCGCCCACAGACAAAATGCTCACGGGAAAAATATGTGATCGACTGATAAGTTTTTTATGTCTGTTATAAACGGTGTTCGGACAACTAGTCACAGACTGCTGGCCAAAAAATCGTTAGGGGTCATATAAAAATTGCGGTTTCTTGGCCACCTCACCTACATAACGCGAATATGGGAATGACGGAATGAAAACTTTTAGAAGGGCCTAAACGTTAGTACTAATATTATTTTCTGCCTAAGTAATACCGCAATATTAATAATTTGATGTGTAAAATATTTTCTGCAAACCTTACAAATATGAGAGGAAAGTTCGGATTGCACTGATTGACTGTAGAGGTTGTATGGTGTTGGCCTGAAAGCCGTGGTAGTCTTATGCAACATTTATTTTTAAAACATACTAATGATTCACCGTTGTCTTCAAGCCAACTGCTATACGATATTTTTCTAGAAACTACAAATAAAAAATTCTCTGCGAGTATGTGCAAACCCAGGGAATTTGTCTGGGGAGGAGGGGGGGGTGCTTAAAATCTAAAATATGTAATATAAAGAATTTCTGGTCCGATCGGGAGATTTCCAGTGTTTACAAGCTACAACACGTCGAATTATCTGAGGGTATCTGCTGCCTCAGGAAAATAGTCGGGGGGGGGGGGGTAATACCAAAATCGTAAAATATCAAGAATATCTCTTCCGATCTGGAGATCTTCAGTATTTAGAAACTGCAACTCGACAAATTTTCTTAGCGCATGTCACTCTCTGGAAACCTGTCGGCGAAGAGGGAGGGGGGGGGGGTAATACCAAAAGTGTAAGATATGAACAATTTCTCGTCCGATCGGGAGATTCTCGGCAATTAGCAGCTACAACTCGACACATTATCTGAAGGCATGTGAATGATGAAAATCTCCGGGTCGGAAGGGAAATTCTTCATATTCTACACTTTTGGTATTACCCCCTACCCCCGACAGGTTTGCTCAGTAGGTTCATGCCCGGAGATAATGTCTCCAGTTGTAGTTTGTAAATGCTGAAAATCGCCCGATCGGACAAGAAATTCTATATAATTCACAATTATCATATAACCCCCCACCCCACCCCCAGGTTTGCTGAGTAGGCACGTACCCTCAAATAATCTGTCCAACTGTAGCTTGTAAATGCTGAAAATCTCCCGATGGGACGATACATTTTTTCAAATCTTAGAGTTTTGATATCCCCCCCCCCCGGACAGGTTTCCTGAGTCAGCACATGCGCTCAGATATTTTGCAGACTTGTAGTTTGAAAACCCTTAAATCTTTTGCTGAGATGTAGATCATAAACATTTCTTATAAAGAATTACATTAATTATCGCAATTAAGAAAAGACGAAATTACGGAAACTTTATATGACTCTGATTACCAACCTCTAGGGTTCGTGGGCACGAAGCGGTCGAAAACGTTATTTTTATGAGGCCCCTTAAAATTTTTGTGGCCAGTTCTCCTACACCCGTCATGTAGAAATTAACTGTTTTAGTTGTCCTTTGGAAAACTCCCAGGAAGCTATGAGTGCGTATTTTTCTTTACACTGGGAAGAAAAGAAGTATGCCTGTAACTTGAGATTATACTACTCACGGGGAAGACACACCCTGACCGGTGGCCAACCGATAAATTTAAATGAAATATATCCCTTGTTATTTGGGGTGCGGTCGCTAGCAAACGTTCCAGCTGCAGCTGCAAAGCACCACTTTGACGAAAGACAGATGCTCCCCCTCCCCCTTCGGCTCGCCGTACACAAAAGAGGATTTCCAAAAGAGACAAGAGTGCAAAGAAAGCACATTACACAAAGTTATATCTGTACATTGCGCCTTTTACGAAAATCGCTTTTACAATTAAATGCTATACTTTACAAGTTTTTATAAATAAAATAATCTGACTTTTAATGATTTCCCTTTTAATTGATATAGTTAAATAACAAACATGCATAGTTTTATAAAAATTAAGACCTTACTTTAAAAAATAAGAATAGTCACAAATTTTTTACAGTAAAGCCGAACTGGATTTTTTTAAGAAAGTAGCTACTCTACAGTCATCATCATCATCATCATCAACCATTATCAATCCACTGCTGGACGAAGGTCTCCCCAAGTTTCCTCCACAACGGTCTGTCTTGTGCCAGTCTCCTCCATGTCACCCCTGCATACTTTCGAATTTCATCCACCCATCTCCCATGTGGTCTTCTTCTGGGTCTTTTCCTGTCCCTTGGAATCCAATCTAAAATTTCGGCTGTCCATCTATGATCTGTCCTTCTGGCAGTATGTCCAGCCCATTGCCATTTCAGGGATTTAACTCTGATCATGATGTCTTCCACTCTTGTCATTTTTCGGATCCACGAGTTCCTCTTCTTATCTCTCCTGGTTACACCAAGTATGCACCTCTCCATGCGTCATTGAGTTGTCTGCAGCCTTTGTATGTCTCTTTTAGTTAAGGTCCACGTCTCTGCACCATACGTAAGCACTGGAAGGATGCATTGATCAAACACTTTTCTTTTAAGACATAATGGCATATTGCTCTTGAAAATTATGCTGTTTCTTCCAAAAGCTCTCCAGGCAAGTTTTGTACGCCGATTAATTTCTTCATCAATGTGACCCTCACTTGATATCTGCTGTCCAAGATAAACGTACGTGTCTGTTATCTCCAGCTTTTCTCCATCAATCGATAAATCTTCATTTCTTGTAAAAGCATTGAACATCACTTTTGTCTTCTGAAAGTTCATTTTTAATCCCACTTCTTTACTCTTGTCAGCAAGTTCCTGGATCATACTCTGCAGCTCTGATGGGCTAGTTGCAAAAATGACTACGTCATCAGCAAAACGAAGGTGGGTTAGATAATCTCCATTAATCTTTATCCCCTTGTTTTCCCAGCTCAGCGACTGAAAAACACCCTCCAATGTCGCATTAAAGAGCTTCGGAGATATGGTGTCACCTTGTCTCACTCCCTTTCCAATTTTTATGCGTGTTGTATTTTCAAACAGCCTAATCTTTGCACTTGCATTTTCATAGATGTTATTAATAATATTAATGTATGCATCTTCAATACCGCAGGTTTTCAGAGACATTGTAACTGCTGATGGTTTCACCGAATCAAAGGCTTTTTCATAATCGATAAAAGCCATGCACAATGGAAGTTCATATTCCCTCGCTCTTTCAATTAGTTCTCTCAGCACATGGATATGATCTATTGTGCTGTAGCCACTCCTGAATCCAGCTTGTTCTCTCGGTTGAGCCATGTCCAGTGTTATCTTCAAGCGGTGTGAAAGAACTTTAGTGAAGATTTTATAAACTACTGATAGGAGGCTGATAGGTCTGTAGTTTCCGAGATCCTCAATGTCACCTTTCTTATGTAGCAGGATCATTGTAGCGGTGTTCCAATCCTCAGGAATCTTTCCTTCATTTAGGCATCGAGTGAAAATTTGGGCGAGTACTGTTTCGATTTCTCCACTTGCTTCTTGTATGATGTCTACAGTAATTCCATCTTCTCCTGGAGCTTTTCCCCGCTTCATGTTCTTGATTGCATGTGCAACTTCTGCTGGAAGGACTGGAGGAACTCTGGTACTGGTATCTTTCATGATGTCTGGAGTGCATGTATCATCCCTTTCATATAATTTGGAGTAGAAATCTTTCACTCTTGTCAAAATTTTGCCTCTATTTCTTGTTACAGAACCATCTTCTTTTCTCAGTGCCATAATCTGTTTTCTTCCCTTACTGAGATGTCCCTCTGCTATCTTTAGGCTTTGGTTGTTTTCAATTGCTTTCCTCACTAGTTCACAGTTGAATTTTCTTACGTCTTCAGTGATACTTTTTTCGTACTGTCTTGCATAGCTCTATATATTCCACTTTGGAAGTCACATCTTCTTTAGTTGTCCTCATCTCTCTTCTTTTTTGCATCAACATTTTCGTTTTTTCCTGATAATTTATTTACATGCAACTTGTTCTTAGACCCAGCTAATTTTGTTGCTGTTTCCATAAGAGCTTTGGTTACTTTTCTGTTAACTTCAGAGATGTCCACTTCTTCCGATGTTAGGCCTTCTAAAGCAGAGAACCTGTTCTTCAGTTCCAACTTGAAGGTATTATGGTGTTTTATAAGGTTGGTTATGTCAATAGATTTTGTTTGTCTTATGAGCTTGCCACGTTCAAGTTTAGTGTTGAGGTGCATCTTACATCTCACCAATCTATGGTCACTACCTGTGTTGAACTTGTTTAGCACACTGCAGTCTTCTATGACGAATTTTTTTGTTACACATAATAAAATCAATTTCACTTGTCGTCCCATTTGGATGTCTCCATGTCCATTTCCTGTGTGGCTTTTTCTTGAAGAAGGAGTTCAAGATGAAAAACCCTTCTGCCTCTGCAAACTCAACGAGAGTATTTCCACGCTGGTTTCTGTTGCCGTGACCGAATTTACCTACTGAAGTTTCATTCTGTTGCCGTTTGCCCTATTTTTGCATTGAAATCTCATATAATGATCTTCAAGTGCTGCTTACCTTTATTATTTAGATCACGAATTTCCTCATAAAATTCTTCAATTTCTTCTTCAGCATGACTTGTGGTGGGTGCATAAGTTTGAATAATCTGAGCCTGGTATCTTCTCGAGAGTTGGATAACGAGTCGTTCAGCTCTGTCAGAGGAACTTTCAACTTCTACAACTTTATCCTTCAGTTTCTTGTTTATTATAAATCCAACACCACTAGTTCTGCCAGTATCTGTCCCACGATAGTAGAAGAGATGTCCACTTTTCAGTTCGATGAGATCTTCTCCTTTTCTCCTTACCTCACTTAGCCCCACGATGTCCCACTTGATCCTTTGTAGTTCCTCTTCCAATTCAAAAGCCTTGAATCAGAAGATAGGGAGCGTCCATTGTACGTTGCCAAGGTCAGCATCAGATGGCAGCCTAGTCCGGTCCTCCGGGGATTCTTAGCACCCTCTGCCTTCATGTCGCACTGGCCGCTGCCTTGGCCAGGTACATTCCAGCTGCCGGAGACTGAGGGCCAAGATTTAAGTTGTGGAGTCATTTTGGAGGGTTTGGCCATAACTCACCACGCTGGCCAAGCGGGTTGGTGAGTGTGGGATAGAATTTCCTCTAATCCCGATGGTATAGTTATACCGCTATTGGCGGTCGTCAGAGCCCTTTAGTAGGAACAGGATGCACCACGAGAAGGCGGGGTTGACATTTGTCAAGGAGAGGCTGTGATGTTACGCATCACCTGACCTTACATCCCACTCTACAGTAGGAAGTTGAAAGTTAACAATCTTATTTGGTTCTTCACTAGGCCACCCGCGGCCCTTAAGTCATAAGTCCTAGGCCTTGGCCTATTTAACAGTTTTTATTCTAACGATGTTATATTCATAACGTTTACGTAACACATCAAATTATTAATATTGCGGTGTTACTCAGGCAAAAAATAATATTAGGACTAACGTTTAGGCCCTTCTAAAAGTTTTCGTTCCGCCATTCCCATATTCGTAAATTTACATAACAAGTATTGTCAATAATCAAACAGAAGTCATCGCTCTTTCCACGTTTATAAGTGAGTCACGGAAAAATTCTCAGTGGCCGCCACCAGGAATCGAACTCAGGGTCTTCCAGTTACGCGCCGGATATGCTTCCACTGCACCACAGCTATTCCTATTCCACGTCAAATGTCTGAATTAATTGTCAATAATATTGCGCTTCTACTTATGCACCATACATTCAATCCATACATTAATTAATAGGCCGTAGGCTAAGCCTATTCAACACTTTTTTCTTCGCCTGTGAATTAATTAAGTAAAAGAAAAATATTGCAAACTTGACATGTTATGTAAATATTTAGTACCTACGTAAAAGTGCAGCGTTATTAAAAAATCCCACCTTAGGGTCCTTTTCCGAACATACATGAATTATGCTGTAATTCTCGCTTGGCTTACATAGAACGTTTTCTCGAAATTTGTTTGGAGTTCCTAATTCAATTCTCAATGTAGGCCAAAAATCAATAATACTTACACCCCCCCCCCCCCTTGAACTTTTGTGGCCAATTCTCCTACACCCATTTTCGTTATGTAGGTGAGGTGGCCAAGAAACCACAATTTTTATATGACCCCTAACGGTTTTTTGGCCAGCAATGTGTGACCAGTTGTCCGAACACCGTTTATAACAGACATATAAACTTATCAGTCGATCACATATTTTTTCCCGTGAGCATTTTGCCTGTGGGCGATTTTTCCGTGGGCGTTTTTTCCTACTTTCGCGAAGTGGGCGTTTTTTCCGTGGGCGTTTTTTCCGTGGGCGTTTTTTCCGTGGGCGATTTTTCCGTGGGCGTTTTTTCCGTGGGCATTCTTTCCTCATACCTTTCCTAGGGATATAAATACGTATGTAAAATCATAATGGCACAAGGTTTATGTAGAAGCTTCGGTGGTAGAAAATCCTCACACTTTCTCATGCTGCTGAGCAAAGTGCAGAGGGCAGAAAATTCCCACACCGGAAAACCCTTACACCTTCTCATGTAAGGGGATGTACACAAATTTCGTTTCGTTCCGAGATCTTGTCAAAGTGTGGGAGTTTTCCTAGTGATATAATTGCGTATGCAAAATCATAATCATAACGACATAGGGTATATGTAGAAGCTTTCCGACTCACTGAATCTAGAGTTATGGTTTTAAAATTTCGTAAACTCCTACACCTTCTCATATATGGGGTTGTACACAAATTGCGTTTCTTTCAGAGATCTTGTCAAAGTGTGGGGATTTTCCTAGTTGACTAAAACGAAATGTACAAGTTTCCCTAGTAATATAAATGCGTATGTAAGATCGTAATGACACATGGTTTTTAACTTAAGGTCGTATAAAAAGGCCCGCGGCCTAGGTGCCCTGTAAACAGCTGAGAATGGTCCATTGAGTGACTTTTACTAGCGTTAATAAAATGTTTATAAATAAAAAATGTTTTTAGGTTGTAACTTAAGATCTTCCAAAATGGCCCGCAGCCTAGGTGCCTTGTCAGCACTTGAAGACCGATTTGTTGAGTCTTTTTTTTTAGCTTTTATTGTATGTTATCACATGCCATATATTAAAAACAGAACTCAAAATTTAGTGAGTCGGAAAGCTTCTACATAAACTTTGGGTCATTATGATCTTACGTACGCATTTATATCACTAGGAAAACTTCTACATTTCTCTTTGTTCCACTAGGAAAACCATCCCTCTCTGCTCAGCACGAAACGCAATTTGTGAACATCCCCTTCTACGAGAAGGTGTAGGAGTCTACCAGTGTGGAAGTTTTCCGCCGTGTAGCAGTTTTCTTAGCAGCAGAAGAAAGTGTGGAAGTTTTCGGTGTGGGAGTTTACCGCCACACAATACACAGGCTCTGTCGTATGCTCGACAAGTACGCTGCCCTTTAATACCAGTACACGATTACACTTGCATGTGTACAAAAATCTTTATTTACACAAAATTCAATATTGTGTGCTGAAACCTTTGGCCCTTATGATAGCTTCCAGTGCTCGTGGAGCACTCTTCACCAGTATTTTGTAAATGTCCACTAATATATCCCGCCATTTGGCCTTCAAAGCAGTGACCAGTTCAGCTTTGTTCGTTGGGCAATCTCTTCTTCCAGGCACCCTACGATTCAAATCACCCCAGAAATTCTCTATGGGATTCAAGTCAGGACTTTGTGCTGGCCAGTCCAACTTTTCGAATCCCATGTTTTCAAACCAATCTGTAACAACGAGAGCAGTATGACAAGGTGCGTTCCTGCTGATAGATGTATAGGCCAGTCATAAAGTACTGCCACAACTTCGGTAGTACATAATGATCGAGGAGGTTTGGGTAGACCTCAGCATTCATGGTTTTGTCCAAAACGACTAATGATCCCAAGCCGAACCACAAAAACCAAATCCATACCATCACGCCGCCTCCACAAAACTTCACTGTCGGGATGATACAGTATGGAAGGTATCTTTCTCTCGCCATAGGTCACACCCAAGAACGACCATGAGACTTATAGACTATGTACTACTGTAATTCGTCAGTCCAAAGCACAGTTTTCTATCGGTCTACAGGGGTGGCGAAAACTCCTTCACCCGAAAACACCCAAACTGGTAAACTGCCACATCGGTAAACTCTCCCACTTTCTTCTGCTGCTAAGAAAATTGCTACGCGGCGGAAAACTTCCATACCGGTAGATTCCTGGCTGAACCACGGAAATCAGCTCCATACCATTACGACGCCTCCACTAAACTTAACCTTCTCATATAAGGGGATACATACACAAATTTTGTTTCGCTCGGGGCGCCGAGATGATAGGAATAGTTTTCCCAGTAGAACAAAGTGAAATAAAATGTACGAGTTTTCCTAGTGGAACAAAGCGAAATGTACCAGTTTTTCTATTGATATAAATGCGTAGGCTACGTAATGACACAAGGTTTATGTATAATAGAAGCTTACGGACTCATTATATTTTGAGTTGTGATTTTAATATTTGGCATGTGATAACATGCAATAAAATCAATCAAAAGAGACTCATCGAATCGGTCATCAGGTGCTGACAAGGCACCTAGGCTGCGGGCCTTTTTTGTAAGATCTTAAGTATAACGAAGTAAATACTTAAGATCTTACAAAAGCTATCTGCCTTAAGATCTTAAGTATAACGAAGTAATACTTAAGATCTTACATAAAGCTATCTGCCTTTATGTCGTGTGCGCCCTGCTGGGCAGGCACGTCACATAAGTTGCAACCAAATATATTTTTTATTTATAAACATTTTATTAAAGCTAATAAAAGGCACTCAAGAGATCATATCTCAGCTGTTTACAAGGCACCTAGGCAGCGGGCCTGTTTTAGCCGATCTCAAGTTAAAAAACATGAGTCATTAGGATGTTACATAGGCATTTATATCACTGGGAGAACGCGTACATTTCGTTTTGGTCAACTAGGAAAACACCCACACTTTGACAAGATTTCCGAACGGAACGCAATTTGTATGCATACCCTTATAGTATGAGAAGGTGCAGCGGCGTCGGAACCGCGGGGGCAGAGGGGGCAGTTGGCCCCGCACGCAAATGAGTGTAGAAGCAAAGCATCACATTTGCCCCCTCAGTTTTCTTCCTTTCCAAGTTACATATGTTTGTGATTGGAAATCTCAAACATTCGTTTTTTTTTCTTGAAGTTCATTTTGATAAAAATTGAGTATTGTTCCTAATTTTTTTCATGAACTATCTAGAAATCTGAATATTTTTTTAATGTCACTCCTGAGAGGCCAAGAAAGGCTAGAACTATTAACCCTTTAACGACCATAACGCGCTTACGTACAAACGGCATAGCCGCCTGAAACGCCTGTTTAGAGTGAGACAGATTTCTTATTCTTCCTTACTTGTTCTTCAAATTTTCTTGACCTATGAGGGATCAGCAGGAGTCACCCTCAGTCACTATTTTGGTTATTAAAGAAAGAAGTGAAACAGCAGACAGTTTCTGGCGTTATGGTATTTAGAGTGATACCAGATTTTCGGGTCATGGTCGTTAAAGGGTTAAAGAGTCCAGAGGACTGGTTCCCGTTTGAAAAACAGCAACGTTTTGTGTCTTATTAGGTGTAACGAATTAGTCTTCCTCTAAAAAAATGAGTAAAAATAAATGAAAGTAGGATGCGAAATGAGATATAAGTTCATTCAACGTTTAATTATAGCGTCAACGGCTACAATCCCTGCGGAATTGGTATCAATCCGGAAGTATCAAAATCTGTAGTTTAACGCCGTTTACGCTTACCGTTAGTTTACATTTAGAAACTATATGATATGAAAGTGTCTTTTTTAGATTAATGTTTAATCGAAAAAAAAAAAAAATTCAGCACGTCTTCTTTTACAAGTAGTACGATAAATATTATGCCATGATAAAACGTTTTGTTCTGCGCCATCTTGCCCCCGCTGTCAAAAAGAGTTCCGACGCCACTGTTAAGAAGTTTTGCTTCTTAAATCGTCTACAGCAGTACGATAAATATTATGCCATGATAAAACGTTTTGTTCTGCGCCATCTTGCCCCCGCTGTCAAAAAAGAGTTCCGACGCCACTGTTAAGAAGTTTTGCTTCTTAAATCGTCTACAGTAGTACGATAAATATTATGCCATGATAAAACGTTTTGTTCTGCGCCATCTTGCCCCCGCTGTCAAAAAAGAGTTCCGACGCCACTGTTAAGAAGTTTTGCTTCTTAAATCGTCTACAGTAGTACGATAAATATTATGCCATGATAAAACGTTTTGTTCTGCGCCATCTTGCCCCCGCTGTCAAAAAAAGTTCCGTCGCCACTGTTAAGAAGTTTTGCTTCTTAAATCGTCTACAGTAGTACGATAAATATTATGCCATGATAAAACGTTTTGTTCTGCGCCATCTTGCCCCTGCTGTCAAAAAAAGAGTTCCGACGCCACTGTTAAGAAGTTTTGCTTCTTAAATCGTCTACAGTAGTACGATCAATATTATGCCATGATAAAACGTTTTGTTCTGCGCCATCTTGCCCCCGCTGTCAAAAAGAGTTCCGACGCCACTGTTAAGAAGTTTTGCTTCTTAAATCGTCTACAGTAGTACGATAAATATTATGCCATGATAAAACGTTTTGTTCTGCGCCATCTTGCCCCCGCTGTCAAAAAAGAGTTCCGACGCCACTGTTAAGAAGTTTTGCTTCTTAAATCGTCTACAGTAGTACGATAAATATTATGCCATGATAAAACGTTTTGTTCTGCGCCATCTTGCCCCCGCTGTCAAAAAAGAGTTCCGACGCCACTGAGAAGGTGTGGGAGTTTTCCGGTGTAGCAGTTTACTGGTGTGGGAATTTACCTGAATCCGGTCTTATAGTGTTATCAATGGAAATTTAAAAAAGATGCTGTCAGTTTAAAAAGATCTCAAGTTCCAAAGCAGTATGTTGCTTCGAAAAATCGCGATGAAAAAAATACTTAATTTGTAATAAGTCCCCCTACAGAAAAAATAAAGTTATTACAAACCTACTCAAAGAAATAATGAACTCCAACTAAAAATAAAATGACTAATTCATCCGCACCAATGATAAAAAAAAAAAAAAAAAAAAAAAAAAAAAACGTTTCATCGTCGCATAAATAGAGTTTTATCTTGAACGTGACTGCGATTCCTGGGTCTTTTTTGGCTAGCGGTAAAGCACGCTGCTTCTGTTGAGCCACCCTAAAAGACCTCGGATCGAAGCCCACAAGAGAAAGGAATCCCTAATGCAAGGGTTGAAAAAGGCAGAGTCTGGGATTTTGCGAAAATTTTGTGTAAATACGGAAAAAAAACCCGATACGGACGTTTCTGAAATGAACGCAATTACTGACTTCGTTGAAAGAGGGACACCTACTGGCAACTCTGCTGTACGTTATTTTCAGGAATTTTACGTGAATTCGCTTATTTTTCACAGTGTAGGAACTTTATGCATCTAAGCAATTGCCTTTTGTTTCAGTCTTGGAAACAGATAGCACGAGGAAACAATTTATACCTCAAATTGCTTGTATCACTTTCTGACGCAACTACTATTGGATGTGTGCAAAAGTTCTACCTGTTTTTGTTATAGATGCAAAATGCGATCGGAGTAGTCACGTCACAGATGCGGCTGCGATGCCGAATTTTCGGCCAATAAAGCGTGGAGCAGTAGAGTATATAAAGGCACTAGGTTTGTCCGAGTAAGTCATTTGTAACGGAAATCACGGACGGTGTAACATGGCATGCGATGATGAGCACATTAGACATTGCTTACTGTACGAGTTCGAAGAAGGCAGTACTTCAGCAGTGGCTTGCCGCAACATCTGTCAAATGTATAGGGAGGATGCAGTTGATGATAGCACATGTCGCCGGTGGTTTCGGCAATTCCGGGACGGAGACAGAAGCTGTAAAGATCAACCCCGTCCTGGACATCCACATCCGTGATTTCTGACGAGGATGTGGACCAAGCCATAACAAATGACTCACATCCAACTGTTCAGGAATTAGCGGGAATGTTGTCGGTACACAGAACAACAGTCGAAAGACGGATGCATGCGCTTGGGTTCATCACCAAGTTCGATAACTGGGTTCCGCACCAGCTTTCTGCAAAGCAACGAGAGGAGAGAATCCGTACCTGTGTTTCTTTACTTTGTCGTCACAGAAATGAACCGTTCTGGGGACGAATTGTAACGGGTGATGAGAAATGGGTACTGTACCGCAATGCAAAGCGTCGGCGGACTGTGTGCCAAGGTGCGGAGCCTGCTCCATCGACCTCAAAAGGACGACTGTATCCCAAAAAGGTTTTATTGAGCGTTTGGTGGGATGTCCAGGGAATAATCGACTGGAAGGTGTTTGCATCTAACCGAACGATAAATGCTGACCTCAACTTGCAGACTACCACCTTTTTCGATCGTTACAAAACGCCTTTGCTCTCCAAACCTTCGATGATGTGGACGATGTGAAAATGGCATTACATGACTTTTTTGACTCCAAAACACAGGAGTTTTTCCGGCGTGGGATTCACCTACTCATAGAAAGATGGCAAGAGGTCATACAGAATGATGGCAAGAGGTCATACAGAATGATGGCAATTATGTGAAATCTTCGGTACGTTATTCGTTGTGTTCTCCTTCTTTCTTTGTAGCATATAAAAACGGGTATAGAACTTGTGCGCACACACCCAATACTGTATTTTTGGGGATGGGCCCGGTTCGGGCTCGGGCTGCGTAATACTTACTAGAGTTCGGGCTCGGGCGGGTTCGGGCTATGAGAGAGGGAGAGAATTTTCTTTTTTTTTCTTTTAATGTGATTTTACATGATTTATCACACGAGACTTTTTTACACTTTCGAGTTGTTAAAGAGAATTCTTCGGCAACTGGGTATAGATGGGGAGTAGGAATTCGCCAGGGCTATCCATTCCGGGCTTGCATAATAAAGTTCTATTGGCCATGAATTACAGGATTTCTGCGAAGGAAAAGTTTCTTTAAGAACTATAAGCTATATTGTTATGGGCAAGCAGCCACATGCACTGGACGGACGAGTGGATCACAACTATTTTCTCCGATGAGAAAAAGTTCAACCTGGACAGCCCTGACGGTTGGAACTACTATTGGCATGATTTACGACGCGAGCCACGCACCTTCTTCAGCAGACAGAAAGGAGGGGGATCTGTGATGTTTTGGGGAGCTTTTGCGTTCAATGGGACAACGGATATCGCTTTTCTGCAAGGCAGGCAAAACTACGAAACGTATCAGGACATACTCAGCAGTCACCTTCTACCGTTTGCCGAAACTCTAGCGGGTGTTGATTATCTGTTCCAGCAAGACAATGCCTCTATCCATCGGTCTGTATCAACGAAAAGCTGGTTTAACACTCATCGTGTGACCGTAATGGATTGGCCAGCACTCAGTCCAGGTCTGAACCCAATCGAGAACCTCTGGGGTATCCTAGTTCGTTATGTGTATGCGAATGGACGGCAGTTCTCAAGTGTGGTGGCATTGAAAGGGCAGATTGAACGAAGCTGATACGCACTCCGTATACCAGCTTCGTTCAATCTGCCCTTTCAGCATGCCCAATCGGGTTTTCAGTGTCATTCGGAACAACGGCTCCATTATTCGTACCGGAGGTGCTTATAACTAATAAGTCTTTATATTTTTGAGACAGCGTATTTCTGTTTTTTTCTTGTACTTGGCGTTGGAATTGCTATGTTTCCGTCAAACTATTGTGCAGCTGCGTGCCCTATGCTATTTTTGCTATAAATATGAGGTGTGCATTTCAGCTCGTTGTTGTTTCTTTTTTATTCGAGAATTTGTTCTGTCTCTATATTTATGCGACGCACTATAGTACAAAGACACCAGTACATGGAAAAATATAAATGGGGGATATTATATAAAAAATATCTCCCATATTATAAATGGGTGATATTATGTAAATATAATATCACCAGTAATGGTAATATTTTGACAAATATTGATAGTACAAAAGGGCATCCTGAAAGTAATGCCTTCTCCCTTCCCTGGAACCAGTGACCCTAAATTAGGGACGGGCGACTGCTTATAGCCCATTGAGTTGCTCACGGTGGTCGTTAAACCTCCAATCAAAAAAAAAAAAAAAAAAAAAAAAAAAGTAATGCCTCGTCCCTCATAAGATTTTTATTTGTAGCAGCAAAAATGTGAAACTTGGTGGCAAAATACTTGGACATATTGTTAATAATGATAGCCTATTCAAAGTATTGTCTATCACTTTCTATACATTTCCGCCATTTTTAGAAAAATTCCTGATGCTGTCATTTCACCCATGAGTTCACAGGCAGTTTAACGTCTGTCACATCGTCGAAACGTTCCCCACGAAGTGTTTTTCAGCAAACAGGAAAAAGTCTGATTGAGCCAAATCAGGACTGTAGGGGAGTTAGGGCATCACTGTCAACCCAACTTTGGCAGTATCCTGTGAAGTCTCCATTGAGGTGTAGGGACGTGCATTATCATGGTGTAAAACAACACAATGAAGTGGAATGTCATGTATTTTCCTTCTGAAAGCTTCCTTTAGCTTCTTCAATGTCTGCACATGATGAGCACTGTTCATTGTTGCACCCCGTTCAAGGAAATCAGTCAAAATGACACCACGTTTGTCCCAGAAAATGGTCACCATTACTTTTCCTGAGGAACGATTTGTTTTCACCTTTTTGTGTCGAGGGGAAGATGTACGGTGCCATTCCATTGACGTACGTTTTGTTTCTGGGTCATGAAGGAACACCCAGGTTTCATCTCCCGTCACAACATTAGAGAAAAACACCTCAACCTCCCTCTCATAACAGTCCAAGAGCTTCCGGCACATGTCCACACTTTGCTCACATTGTTCATGGGTAAAGTTTCTTGGGATCCACTTTGAAATTTTTTTTCTGTAGCCCAGATCCCTAGTTTCCTTAGCACCATGACAACAATGAATTGCATCACACAACTCCTGGATGGTGACGCGACGATCAGCTGTGATGAGATCTTTCACTCGTTACCTGTTGGCATCTGTCACTGTCTTCCACTCCGTTGTTTGCCCGATACTGAACTTTCTCCCTCTCGAAACCTTTTCATCCATCTTCGGACATTACTGATATCGATTGTGGCAGCGGTAGGAGTCTTCTGCGGATTTCTGGAGCCTCACATCCCTCGTTTCCCAGGAATTCAATTACGGCTCGCTGCTTTTCTCTGTCATTCAAAATCTTTATTTCCGATTCTGAAAACAATTAGTTTCCACATTGTTAACATATCATAGTACATGACAGTGTAGTTTCATTAAAATCCCTTCAAAATTTCAAAAGTTATTAAGGAGGAGGTATTACTTTCAGGATGCCCCTTGTATTAATATTACACACTATTAAAACAGCCATATATTACTAAGGGATGCAAGGTCAGGTGATGCGTAACATCACAGCCTCTCCTTGACAAATGTCAACCCCGCCTTCTCGTGGTGCATCCTGTTCCCACTAAAGGGGGCTCTGACGACCGCCAATAGCGGTATAACTATACCATCGGGATCAGAGGAAATTCTATCCCACACTCACCAACCCGCTTGGCCAGCGTGGTGAGTTATGGCCAAACCCCTCCAAAATGATTCCACAACTTAAATCTTGGCCCTCAGTCTCCGGCAGCTGGAATGTACCTGGCCAAGGCAGCGGCCAGTGCGACATGAAGGCAGAGGGTGCTAAGAATCCCCCGGAGGACCGGACTAGGCTGCCATCTGATGCTGACCTTGGCTACTTACAATGGACGCTCTATCTTCTGATTCAAGGCTTCTTGAATTGGAAGAGGAACTACAAAGGATCAAGTGGGACATCGTGGGGCTAAGTGAGGTAAGGAGAAAAGGAGAAGATCTCATCGAACTGAAAAGTGGACATCTCTTCTACTATCGTGGGACAGATACTGGCAGAACTAGTGGTGTTGGATTTATAATAAACAAGAAACTGAAGGATAAAGTTGTAGAAGTTGAAAGTTCCTCTGACAGAGCTGCACGACTCGTTATCCAACTCTCGAGAAGATACCAGGCTCAGATTATTCAAACTTATGCACCCACCACAAGTCATCCTGAAGAAGAAATTGAAGAATTTTATGAGGAAATTTGTCATCTAAATAATAAAGGTAAGCAGCACTTGAAAATAATTATGGGAGATTTCAATGCAAAAATAGGGCAACGGCAACAGAATGAAACTTCAGTAGGTAAATTCGGTCATGGCAACAGAAACCAGCGTGGAAATACTCTCGTTGAGTTTGCAGAGGCAGAAGGGTTTTTCATCTTGAACTCCTTCTTCAAGAAAAAGCCACACAGGAAATGGACATGGAGACATCCAAATGGGACAACAAGTGAAATTGATTTTATTATGTGTAACAAAAAATTCGTCATAGAAGACTGCAGTGTGCTAAACAAGTTCAACACAGGTAGTGACCATAGATTGGTGAGATGTAAGATGCACCTCAACACTAAACTTGAACGTGGCAAGCTCATAAGACAAACAAAATCTATTGACATAACCAACCTTAAAAAACACCATAATACCTTCAAGTTAGAACTGAAGAACAGGTTCTCTGCTTTAGAAGGCCTAACATCGGAAGAAGTGGACATCTCTGAAGTTAACAGAAAAGTAACCAAAGCTCTTATGGAAACAGCAACAAAATTAGCTGGGTCTAAGAACAAGTTGCATGTGAACAAATTATCAGGAAAAACCAAAATGTTGATGCAAAAAAGAAAGAGATGAGGACAACTAAAGAAGATGTGACTTCCAAAGTGGAATATATAGAGCTATGCAAGACAGTAAGAAAAAGTATCATTGAAGACGTAAGGAAATTCAACTGTGAACTAGTGAGGAAAGCAATTGAAAGCAACCAAAGCCTAAAGATAGCAAAGGGACATCTCAGTAAGGGAAGAAAACAGATTATGGCACTGAGAAAAGAAGATGGTTCTGTAACAAGAAATAGAGGCGAAATTTTGACAAGAGTGAAAGATTTCTACTCCAAATTATATGAAAGGGATGATATATGCACTCCAGACATCATGAAAGATACCAGTACCAGAGTTCCTCCAGTCCTTCCAGCAGAAGTTGCACATGCAATCAAGAACATGAAGCGAGGAAAAGCTCCAGGAGAAGATGGAATTACTGTAGACATCATACAAGAAGCAAGTGGAGAAATCGAAAACAGTACTCGCCCAAATTTTCACTCGATGCCTTAATGAAGGAAAGATTCCTGAGGATTGGAACACCGCTACAATGATCCTGCTACATAAGAAAGGTGACATTGAGGATCTCGGAAACTACAGACCTATCAGCCTCCTATCAGTAGTTTATAAAATCTTCACTAAAGTTCTTTCACACCGCTTGAAGGTAGCACTGGACATGGCTCAACCGAGAGAACAAGCTGGATTCAGGAGTGGCTACAGCACAATAGATCATATCCACGTGCTGAGAGAACTAATTGAAAGAGCGAGGGAATATGAACTTCCATTGTGCATGGCTTTTATCGATTATGAAAAAGCCTTTGATTCGGTGAAACCATCAGCAGTTACAATGGCTCTGAAAACCTGCGGTATTGAAGATGCATACATTAATATTATTAATAACATCTATGAAAATGCAAGTGCAAAGATTAGGCTGTTTGAAAATACAACACACGTAAAAATTGGAAAGGGAGTGAGACAAGGTGACACCATATCTCCGAAGCTCTTTAATGCCACATTGGAGGGTGTTTTTCAGTCGCTGAGCTGGGAAAACAAGGGGATAAAGATTAATGGAGATTATCTAACCCACCTTCGTTTTGCTGATGACGTAGTCATTTTTGCAACTACCTCATCAGAGCTGCAGAGTATGATCCAGGAACTTGCTGACAAGAGTAAAGAAGTGGGATTAAAAATGAACTTTCAGAAGACAAAAGTGATGTTCAATGCTTTTACAAGAAATGAAGATTTATCGATTGATGGAGAAAAGCTGGAGATAACAGACACGTACGTTTATCTTGGACAGCAGATATCAAGTGAGGGTCACATTGATGAAGAAATTAATCGGCGTACAAAACTTGCCTGGAGAGCTTTTGGAAGAAACAGCATAATTTTCAAGAGCAATATGCCATTATGTCTTAAAAGAAAAAGTGTTTGATCAATGCATCCTTCCAGTGCTTACGTATGGTGCAGAGACGTGGACCTTAACTAAAAGAGACATACAAAGGCTGCAGACAACTCAAAGAAGCATGGAGAGGTGCATGCTTGGTGTAACCAGGAGAGATAAGAAGAGGAACTCGTGGATCCGAAAAATGACAAGAGTGGAAGACATCATGATCAAAGTTAAATCCCTGAAATGGCAATGGGCTGGACATACTGCCAGAAGGACAGATCATCGATGGACAGCCGAAATTTTAGATTGGATTCCAAGGGACAGGAAAAGACCCAGAAGAAGACCACATAGGAGATGGGTGGATGAAATTCGAAAGTATGCAGGGGTGACATGGAGGAGACTGGCACAAGACAGACCGTTGTGGAGGAAACTTGGGGAGACCTTCGTCCAGCAGTGGATTGATAATGGTTGACAATGATGATGATGATGATATTACTAAATCAGTTTGATAGACCAATTTTCCTCAGAAAGCCTCTGACGTCATTGGAGAACACTAGATTGTTGTCCTTAAAGAAGAAGGGTAGCAAATCCTTTTCTCTGCTATGATAAAACGTAATGTTGGTTCCAGAATGAAGTAAATTCTTTTCATTCAACCTGGAGGCCAGCAATTCAGAAGACTCCTTTGCCAGATTCAGATCCTTGATGAGAGGTCACTCAGTTTAGTTTGGTTAAAGCGTTGAGCACTTGATGCAGTTTCTACAAAATCTCTTGTCACTTTCTACACTTTTGTTATCTTGTACGTCATCAGACATGAGTGATTCTTCATCCTCTGGGAGCTCTGGTAGGTGGTTGGAAGATAGAAAAGGTACCTCATTTGAGTGTGGATGAGGTCGTCTTGCTGAATCTATGCCAGGATATGTCCACTAGCTTCGATTTTGTCGAGTTATGCCCTTAATGTTGACATGACAAAAATAACAGTCATCATGGAGGTGGTTCCCTCCAAACTATTAGTACTCCACATTTCAGGCAACTCCTCTTTCCATTTGTCCATTACCGCAGATGCTCCGTGCAAGTCTTGCATACGATATGAGGAGCCCACGAATTATGTTGGTTTCCAAGCTAGATACCAAAATAACCAAGATATGCCCTCTTCACAAACTCAGAATTAGGTTTCCAACTTTCTTTTAGGGCGTACTCGCCACAAATGTAGCGAAAGTCAGCTGGATGGTTCAAGCACCTTTTTTCACGGCGTCTACTCAATCTGCAAACATAAATAGATTGCATTACATTCTCTAGTTGTATAGTTGTTCAAAGACTCACAATAAGACTAACAGACACTGGATTAACAATCGTAAATTAAAATATTACATTCATATCATCATCATCATTGTCAACTATTATCAATCCACTGCTGGACGAAGGTCTCCCCAAGTTTCCTCCACAACGGTCTGTCTTGTGCCAGTCTCCTCCATGTCACTCCCGCATACTTTCGAATTTCATCCACCCATCTCCCATGTGGTCTTCTGCTGGGTCTTTTCCTGTCCCTTGGAATCCAATCTAAAATTCCGGCTGTCCATCGATGGTCTGTCCTTCTGGCAGTATGTCCAGCCCATTGCCATTTCAGGGATTTAACTCTGATCATGATGTCTTCCACTCTTGTCATTTTCCGGATCCACGAGTTCCTCTTCTTATCTCTCCTGGTTGCACCAAGCATGCACCTCTCCATACTTCTTTGAGCTGTCTGCAGCCTTTGTATGTCTCTTTTAGTTAAGGTCCACATCTTTGCACCATACGTAAGCACTGGAAGGATGCATCGATCAAACACTTTTCTTTTAAGACATAATGGCATATTGCTCTTGAAAATTATGCTGTTTCTTCCAAAAGCTCTCCAGGCAAGTTTTATACGCCGATTAATTTCTTCATCAATGTGACCTTCACTTGATATCTGCTGTCCAAGATAAACGTACGTGTCTGTTATCTCCAGCTTTTCTCCATCAATCGATAAATCTTCATTCCTTGTAAAAGCATTGAACATCACTTTTGTCGTCTGAAAGTTCATTTTTAATCCCACTTCTTTACTCTTGTCAGCAAGTTCCTGGATCATACTCTGCAGCTCTGATGGGGTAGTTGCAAAAATGACTGCGTCATCAGCAAAACGAAGGTGGGTTAGATAATCTCCATTAATCTTTATCCCTTTGTTTTCCCAGATCAGCGACTGAAAAACACCCTCCAATGTGGCATTAAAGAGCTTCGGAGATATGGTGTCACCTTGTCTCACTCCCTTTCCAATTTTTATGTGTGTTGTATTTTCAAACAGCCGAATCTTTACACTTGCATTTTCATAGATGTTATTAATAATATTAATGTATGCATCTTCAGTACCGCAGGATTTCAGAGCCATTGTAACTGCTGATGGTTTCACTGAATCAAAGGCTTTTTCATAATCGATAAAAGCCATGCACAATGGAAGTTCATATTCCCTCGCTCTTTTAATTAGTTCTCTCAGTACGTGGATATGATCTATAGTGCTGTAGCCACTCCTGAATCCAGCTTGTTCTCTTGGTTGAGCCATGTCCAGTGTTACCTGCAAGCGGTGTGACAGAACTTTAGTGAAGATTTTATAAACCACTGATAGGAGGCTAATAGGTCTGTAGTTCCTGAGATTCTCAATGTCACCCTTTTTATGTAGCAGGATCATTGTAGCGTTGTTCCAATCCTCAGGAATCTTCCCTTCATTAAGGCATCGAGTGAAAATTTGGGCGAGTACTGTTTCGGTTTCTCCACTTGCTTCTTGTATGATGTCTACAGTAATTCCATCTTCTCCTGGAGCTTTTCCCCGCTTCATGTTCTTGATTGCATGTGCAACTTCTACTGGGAGGACTGGAAGAACTCTGGTACTGGTACCTTTCATGATGTCTGGAGTACATGTATCATCCCTTTCATATAATTTGGAGTAGAAATCTTTCACTCTTGTCAAAATTTCGCCTCTATTTCTTGTTACAGAACCATCTTCTTTTCTCAGTGCCATAATCTGTTTTCTTCCCTTACTGAGATGTCCCTTTGCTATCTTTAGGTTTTGGTTGTTTTCAATTGCTTTCCTTACTAGTTCACAATTGAATTTCCTTACGTCTTCAGTGATACTTTTTCGTACTGTCTTGCATAGCTCTATATATTCCACTTTGGAAGTCACATCTTCTTTAGTTGTCCTCATCTCTCTTCTTTTTTGCATCAACATTTTGGTTTTTCCTGACAATTTGTTCACATGCAATTTGTTCTTAGACCCAGCTAATTTTGTTGCTGTTTCCATAAGAGCTTTGGTTACTTTTCTGTTAACTTCAGAAATATCCACTTCTTCCGATGTTAGGCCTTCTAAAGCAGAGAATCTGTTCTTCAGTTCCAATTTGAAGGTATTATGGTGTTTTTTAAGGTTGGTTATGTCAATACATTTTGTTTGTCTTCTGAGCTTGCCACGTTCGAGTTTAGTGCTGAGGTGCATCTTACATCTCACCAATCTATGGTCACTGCCTGTGTTAAACTTGTTTAGCACACTGCAGTCTTCTAGGACGAATTTTTTGTTACACATAATAAAATCAATTTCACTTGTCGTCTCATTTGGATGTCTCCATGTCCATTTCCTGTGTGGCTTTTTCTTGAAAAAATAGTTCATGATGAAAAACCCTTCTGCCTCTGCAAACTCAACGAGAGTATTTCCATGCTGGTTTCTGTTGCCGTGACCGAATTTACCTACTGAAGTATCATACATTCATATATATTGAAATTATTGTAATTTCGGTTCACTTAATTTCCGGAGCAACCCAACACAGACTCCGTCCACATTAATCCGATTCCGCTGGCTATCTGCTTATTCCGTTTAGCTTTGCTTAACGGAATAGAATTTCCACTCGCTATCTGCCGCTGCCGTTTAGCTTCGCCTAACCGAAAGCTAAACTTTTTGGACTTAAGCTAAGTCCGCCCTACTCACCGGACTTAGCTCCTGTACCGCAAAGTGAAATTAGCGTTGAAAGGACAACGTTTCATGACTGCTCACGACACCAAGAAAACCATTACCGCGGAAATGAACAGTGTTCCGGTAAATGATTACAAAAAGTGTTCCGGTAAATGATTTCAAAAAGTGTTCCGGTAAATGATTTCAAAAAGTGTTCCGGTAAATGAATTCAAAAAGTGTTTCGCACATCTAGGGGAGCGATCAAAATGGTGCATCGATAAGAAGGAGAATTACTTTGAAGAACCATAGCCCCAGTTGGACTCAGTGCATTAAACTTTCCTCGTAACAGCAGCTGTTCTGGAACTTTACCGTCAGACGGTGTATGTGAAGAAAAGTTAATTTCCCTGGAACATTACATTCCCGAATAACTTTGACCGAAACGTTCCGTAGCGTTCACTTGATGCCCTGGATAGCTAAAGCACAAATATCTATTAATTAAGCACTGATTGACTTGAACCGCTAGTAAATAACAAATCTATTTACTGAAACTTCGTCTTTATTTTATCAAAAACTGGATACTTTAGTTATTAACAATGAGTCATATCACTCATAACATGAAACACTCTTCACGTTATAGTCAAATAGATGTTACTAATGGTAAACGGTAAAAATACCCCCGGAAAAAATACCCCCGGAAGAAATACCCCCAGGACAAACGGTTCACTGTAAACTGCCACACAGGAACACTGATGTGTGGCAGTGTTCCCGTGTGGCAATTTACCGGCAACCCTGCCACACATCTTTCAGCAACTTGGCCACAAAAGTTCAAAAGGGGGGGGGGGGGCTGTAAAGATTGCCGTTTCTGGGCCTACATTGATAACTGAATTGGGAAACGAATTTCGCGAAAACGTTCCATGTAAGCCAAGCGAGAATTGTACTTTAATTTGAAGAAATAAATTGCAGAGGATCCGAGGTACATGGGGGGGGGTCAACCCCCAACTTCCGTAATATTGGAGTCTGGGCCACTGGAGTCTGTCAGTGTATCTAGGCTGTTCCCCTTGAAGCGCCCGCGAGGTCCGTGAGCTTTGGGGGGGAGGGGGGTGTTCCCCAAAATGTTGAAATGGCCGTAGAGCTGTAAACTTAGAACCATGCTTTACATAATGATTCTCTACACGACCACGAATTTTCAGGAGGGTGGGCTGCAAGTTTCTAAGAGCGCAAACAAGTGTTCAAGGTAAGGGATTTGCTCGCAATTTCTGTGCTTCATGTTGTGTTTAATGGTAAACTATATATGCCCTTCCCCCTCCCCCAGAAATTTGGTGAAGCCTGTGAGAGGGATACGAGGTGCTTGGTTTGGAAGGCTCTTCCCCCAACTTCCGTAATTTTATATTCTGGACCTCTAGAGTCGGTCAGTGTATCCTCGATGTTACCCCTGAATAGCTCTTAGAAACGGGGGGGGGGGGTACCCCATCCTCCTGAAAATTCGTGGTCGTGTACAGAATCATTACATAAAACATGGTACTAATGTTTACAGCTCTACGTGCATTTTAACATTTTGGGGGATAGCCCCCTAACTCATGGACCTCGCGGACACTTCAAGGGAAACTTCCTGGATACACTGACAGACTCCAACGGCCCAGAATGTAATATTACGGAAGTTCGGGGTAGAGCCTCCCCCCTTTCACTCCCCACCAAGTGTACCTCGGATCCTCGGCAATTTATTTCTTCAAATTAAAGTACAATTCTCGTTTGGCTTACATGGAACTTTTCGCGAAATTCGTTTCCCAATTCAGTTATCAATGTAGGCCCAGAAACGGCAATCTTTTTAAGCCCCCACCCCTTTGAAGTTTTGTAGCCAAGTTGCTGAAAGATGTGTGGCAGGGTTGCCGGTAAATTGCCACACCGGAACACTGCCACACATCAGTGTTCCTGTGTGGCAGTTTACATTGAACCGTTTGTTCTGGGGGTATTTCTTCCGGGGACATTTTTTCCGCTTTTCAATTTTCAGGGGTATTTTCTCCGGGGGTATTTTTTCCTGGGGGTGTTTTTACCTACATCCCTTACTAATAGATGGATGTCAAATAAATCATGCAAGTAGACACGCCTCAGAAAACTTCGCAGGTAGCAATATTATGTTGGACCAACCGTGGGCTTTCAACGGTCGGCCCAGCGACGACGCGACTCGGCGGCCAACAATTGGATATGTGTTGGTCCAACGGTTGGACCCACATTGGAAAACTGTCGCAAACAGTTTTCCAATGTGATCATGTGTTGTTGGACAACCATGGTTGGGCATGTGTTGATAAATGGTTGGTCACGTGTTGTTGGACAACCATCGGACAACCGTTAAGTGGTCATTTGTTGATAAATGGTTGGTCATGTGTGGTTGGAAAAACTGTTGGCCAATCTTTGATAAACAACGCAACCTACGCCTAATGCTGCCGACGCAGAAATATCATTGGGCCAACCGTTGGCCAATGTCAGTGTGCTACTTGGGTTGAAAATTGCGTAGTTCTCGAACGGGAATCGAATCTGCAGCTCCCGATTTACGTTCGAGTGTGTTCATATTACACCACCCAGAACAAGGAACCTCC
This sequence comes from Macrothele yani, assembly GCA_039090855.1. Taxonomy (NCBI): domain Eukaryota; kingdom Metazoa; phylum Arthropoda; class Arachnida; order Araneae; family Macrothelidae; genus Macrothele; species Macrothele yani. The sequence continues at coordinate 104,345,067 of CM077018.1, read as the reverse complement.
ACGCAACTGAAGAGGTGTTTTGGGACGCAGATGAAACGGCTCCAGGTGAGTTCATTGAAAACAAAATCAACGAAAGCGAATTTGCCGAAAATCAAATTTTTTGGAAATCAGGGCTTCAGGTGGATTCATCAAAAACGAATTCATCGAAAGCGAAATCCCCGAACGATGCAATATTGTAGGATAAACGTTTCTCGAAAGCTTTTACTCTAAGTGGATTATGGCCACAAAAACGTCTGAGGAAAGTATAAAAATTGCATTTTTATTTCTTCTTGTACACTTTCATGTGGGACGACCACAAAACCGTTAGGGAGTCTTACAAGAATCAGACTTTTGATTTCACCGTGTTTACTTTCACCGCAGATCACCTCTAAAGATTACAGTTTTATTGCTGTCGCCTCATCGTGCTCTTCGGCATTCGTTGAATGGGAAAATAAATTATTTGTATATCGGAATAAGTTATCCTAATGTTGCATTTCTATCAAGGCACTGATGATACGGGCCTCAGGTTAGGCCATTTTAACAACTTTCAACCCTCAGTTCTCATGGTTGTAAGGTTATTATAAAAAATAAAACTAACAATAATACATTTCTACTAAGGCGCAAAACAAAAGTTTAGGGCCCTAGGCCTCGGCCTTTATATACATTTTTAAACTGCTCTGCTTATATTCATGAAGTTTGCATAACATGTCAAGTTAATAATGTTGCGCTTTCACTCAAGCAAAAAAAGGAAAAAGAAATTACTGCGGCCTAGACCAAGGCCTTTTTAACAGTTTTTATTCAGCCGTGCTCATATTTATAAGGTTCGGACACCAAGTTAAGTTCGTAAAATTGCGCCATTACTGAATCATCAAATATTTAGAAATAGGCACATGGTCACAGTTTTTATAACAATTTTTATTCCGTCGTGCTTTTGTTCATAAGGTTTGTACACCAAGACAAGTTAGCCGCTCCAGTGGCACAGTGGTCCGCCAAGGGTCCGGGTTCGAATCCCGGTGATGCATGGATGTTGTGTTTGTGTTACGGCACTGGCTCTCTCCCTTCCCTGGAACCAGTGACCCTAAATTTGGATGGGCGATTGCTAATAACCCATTGAGTTGCGTACGGTGGTCGTTAAACCTTCATCAAAAAAAGAAAAGATAATTTAGTAATTTTACGTTTTTCTTTTGTACTGAGCAACTTGTTATTGATTTCTGCAAACTGTTGGTCTAAAACAGCCACGTAAGTGTCTGCCCCGGCCTCAGTTGCAGTCTTAGGAGATCCATGGTCGCCTTAATCAAGGACAACAGGGTAGAGACTAGACACTAGAGATGATGTTGTGTTGGTTGATCATTTATCAGATAGGCGAAGTGATGCTTGTTAGTATGCTTGTTGAAATCCTTGTGCTGCTTGGTGCTGTAGTTAGTTAGGAATTTTTGAAGACAGATCTCCGTATCAACTAAGGATTTCTTCAGAGCAGCCAAAATGGTGGTGCCGAACTCCTTCACAATCTTCGGGAAAGATGCAGAAGCGGCAGAGGTTGATGTAGGTGATGTTAATACTGAAGCCATCCTGAGAGATAAGAGACGATATAGCGGGGATAGCAAAAGTAAAAAATAATAGAAATTTACAAGATTAATAAGTACGAGCAACGGTGAAAGCAGATGCAAGTGGGCTGAAAAAGAGAGTGAGCGTATTATATAGGAATGTATGAAAGAATGCCCACGGAAAGAATGCCCACGGGAAAAACGCCCACAGAAGAAAAAAAAGCCCACGGAAAAATGCCCACATTTCGAAAATAGGAAAGAATGCCCACAGAAAAAATGCCCATGAAAAAAATATGTCAACTGTCGACTGATAAGCTTTTATGTCTGTTATAAACGGAGTTCGGACAACTGGTCATAGACAACTGGCCACAAAAGTGTTAGGGGTCGTATAAATATTGCGGTTTCTTGGCACTTCACCTACATAACGAAAATGGGTGTAGGAGAAGTGGCCACCGGAGAACTGGCCACCCGGTGAAGTGGCTCGGGAGAACTGGCCACAAAAAGTTTAAGGGGCCATATAGAAATTGCGTTTTTGACAGCTTCGTGGCCACGTCCGCAGTAGTTGGTTATCTGAGTCACACAAAGTTTCCGTAAGTTCGTATTTTCTTAATTGTGATATTTAACGTAATTTTTATAAAAAAAATTATAATCTACAACTCAACAAAAAAAAATTCAGGGTTTATAGACTACAGGTCAGCAAATTCTTTGCGGGCATCTGCTATCGCAGAAAACCTTCTGTTTAAGAGGGGTGAGGGGTTAATGCTAGAAATATGAAAAAATTGTCTTCTAGAAAAAGCCAAGCACACACCGCACTAACACATATTCATTTGAACAAAGGACGCCTCCGCCATTTTGAAAACAAACTACGATGGCCTTATAATGCTAGATAACGTTATATGATTGAGCTGAGGAAGCATTCCGATTACTTTTCTCTATTGCTTAATTGAAATTAAAGTATTTTTTTCATGAAATTAAGAAAGGCCTCACTTTTTCTGTGGGCATTTTTTCCTATTTTCGAGAAGTGGGCATTTTTTCCGTGGACGTTTTTCCCGTGGTCATTCTTTCCTGATACCGTTATGAAGGAGTTGAAAAAAGGTACTACCGGAAACTCATTCGTGGAAGAGTTGGGATTGAGTTGAGGTGAAAGGTGTGAATTTGGATGTAGCCTCTAGGGATAACCTGCAAATAAATATAACGGCTTGAAGAGCAAAATATAAAACAGTGGAATAATTTATTTGAGTAAATCAGAGTCATAAATGGAAGAATAGTCGTAAAAAAAGGGAATTTTCAATAAAATAAGGAATTATAGTATCCAATTTGACTCTGGATAGGGAATAGCAAAGTTTGCATAGGTTGGTGGAGTCAGCACATTCATGGATGATCATTGGCTCCCAAACTGGGAAGTGGTAGCCGACTCCACACCGAGAAAGAGCGAGGAGCGTTTTTTTTAGGAATTGGTACCCAAGATAATGCATAGAACATAATAAAATAAATAACTACAGAATTAAGGTGGCTTTAAGTCATTTTTTGGTGACTTTGAGATTACCCTTCGGGTTTCTAAAGGTAGTCGTGGTAAGGTTTTCAGCATAAATCTAGGTTTTTTGTAGAGAATAACGATATCCGTGGAATATTCGTTTATAATATTTAAGGTTGGATTAGGATGTGCTGTAATCTGATTGTAGAAGTTTTCGGCGTGGGTACCAATATTCTGCTTCAGGATCGGTAATTTTAAATTATTACGGGTTTTTTTTTTCCCCTCTCTCTCTCTTTCTTTGGGGTCGACCGCTGTAAGCTGCCTTAGCATACGGTTCGGGAATGGTTAATTTAGTTCTAGAATGTTAAGTTTACTGTGATGAGATTCAGAACAGATACCCCAGATAGAGGATCCGTAAAGCAACGTAGGAATAAAACACATTTTCCAAATGGAATTTTTGTAGGTCGTCGACTGCCCTTAAGGATAGTTGGTTTTTTATAACTTATTGTACTTGAGGTTTCCAGAAGAGATGCTTATCGAACGTAACTCCAAGATCACACGCAAGACCAGAAAGCAACCAATAACAGTTCATAACCACTCAGCTGCGATCGCCTATAAAGTTTCGGCCTCTCGTTGGTTAATGTTTATGAGTTCTCGATCCGTTCTTTATTACAACCAGACGTGGTGCGTTTGTGTGGTACCATACAAGTCGCTGCGGAATTCCAAATAAACATGATATTGAGGATCTGTTTTTTGATTTGAAGTTTGCACGAATTTTCCTTTTATTCGGTATATAACTCAAGTTAGTACCACTTTTTCTACACGTTTTATTGCCGTTCAAAGATGTTGACAACCATGTCGAGGCACGTGTTGCACACCTCTGTATAATAATAAAAAGCTGAAGTAAGAAAGTTGGATTTCAGGGCACGAAAGAAAGTTTAGGATTACAAATGTTCTGAGATCGATCATATGAAGGTAGAGTAGACGAAATGTTTAGCCACCTCGAGACCAGAGCCCACTTAAGAAGGGGCTAGGGGTGCAGCCCCGGGCACCGCATTTTATAGGGCCGCAGAATTATGCAAGATGCTTGAAGAATTGACAGAGTTCTACAGGATTTTTTTTTGTTTTTTATTGCATATAGCACAGAAAAAACTATAAGAAACTGCCTTGCAAAAAAAAAAAAATTCTGTTTCTTCCCGCTTTTTTATGAATCTACAAAACACATAGTCGCCCCTAGTCCATTTTTTTAGATTGAAGGTTTAACGAACACGGTGAGCAACTCAGTGGGAGATAGGAAGTCGCCGGTCCCTAATTTTTTAGGGCCACTGGTTCCACGGAAGGGAGAAAGCCAGTGCCATACAGTAAGACAAACACAACATCCATGCCCCACCGGGACTCGAACTCGGACTCCTTCTCTACAAATGGTCATAAGGCAGCGCTTAGACCACTGCGCCACCGGGGTCCCCCCCCCCCCTCCATTCCATCCTCAATTCTTTCGAAAGCATTACAGAATTTTTTTATACATATCTGTAATTGGGGGAAATTTTCATGCGTTAAGAATTCCTTTGAATCATTATATTTTGCCCACTATTTCGATATAATTTGAGCAAGCTGAACCCAACCCGGGGGGGGGGGGGTAAATGGACGATGTCATCGCTCTGTCCACGTTATTTTATACACAACTTGAACTGGTATCCATTTTTCAACGATGTATTTTTAAATTTTCTTGCTACCACTGATTCGTTCGCACACAATGTATGAAAGAATGCACACGAAAAAAAAACGTCCGCGGAAAGAATGCCCACGGAAAAAGAACGTCCGCGGAAAGAATGTCCACGGAAATAACGCCCACAGAAAAAACGCCCACGGAAAAAATGCCAACTTTTCGAAAATAGGAAAATATGCTCACGATAAAAATATGTCAACTGTCGACTGCTAAGCTTTTATGTTTATTATAAACGGAGTTCGGACAACTGGTCATAGACAACTGGCCACAAAAGCGTTAGGGGCCGTATAAATATTGCGGTTTCTTGGCCACTTCACCTACATAACGAAAATGGGTGTAGGAGAAGTGGCCACTGGAGAAGTGGCTCGGGAGAACTGGCCACAAAAAGTTTAAGGGGCCGTATAGAAATTGCGCTTTTGACCGCTTCGTGGCCACGTCTACAGTGGTTGGTTATATGAGTCACATAAAGTTGCCGTAATTTCGCATTTTCTTAATTGTGATATTTTACGTAATTTTTTATAAAAAATGTTTATAATCTACAACTCAACAAAAAAAATTTCGGGGTTTATAAATTACAGGTCAACAAATTCTTTGCGGGCATCTGCTACCACAGAAAACCTTCTGTTTAAGAGGGGGGAATGCTAGAAATATTAAATATGAAAAATTTGTAGCCCAACCAGGAACAGATTTTCAGTGCTTTCGAGGTACACCTCAACAAATTCTGTGAGGGCACGTCCAAACGCAGGAAACCTGTAGGGGAGGGAGGCTTAATACCGAAAATATGAAATACAGAGGATTTGTAGAATTGTAGTTTGTAAACGGTAAATATCTCCAGATCGGGCCAGAAATTATTTATATTTTATATTTTTGGTATTAAGCTCCCCCCCTCCCCTTCCGACAGGTTTCCTCAGTTAACACATGCCTGCAGATAATTGATAATTTGTTGAGCTGTATTTATAAACCCTAAAATTATTTTGTAGAGTTGCAGAATATGAACATTTTTTATAAAGAATTACATTAAATATCGCAACTAAAGAATTACGAAATTACGGATTCTTCACGTGACTCAGATAACCGATCTCTGACAACGTCGCTACGAAGCGGCCAAAAACGCAATTTTTATACGGCCTCTTAAAATTTTTGTGGCCAGTTCTTCTACACCAATCTGGTGCACCCTGACACAATTACTTAGCCTATGCGATGCCTCGTTTGTGAGCTTATTTTATTTTATCGTGTGTTTGAGCCTCATACAGTCCAAGGACTTCGTTAAAGTTGCTTTCCCTGTTATGCGCCACTCCCTAATCCCGCGGGAAAAAAATGCTCTAGATTCTTTGCCTAATGCGTAGTTACTCTTCTTGAAAAAGCCAAGCACACACCACACTCACAAATATTCATTTGAACAAAGGACGCCTTCCGCCATTTTGAAAACAAACTACGATGGCCTTGTAATGTTAGATAACGTTATATAGTTGAGCGGAGGAAGCATTCCGATTACTTTTCTCTATTGCTTAATTGAAATTAAGAAAGGCCTCACTTTTTGTGTGGGCATTTCCCCCTATTTCCGAGTAGTGGGCAATTTCTCCGTGGGAGTTTTTTCCGTGGGCATTCTTTCCTCATACCATCATGGGATACACACTTCAATACGGCGGGGATATTTTTGTGGCTTCCACATCATATTTTGAGAATGTTTTCCACCTGGGTGTTTTTATTCATCCACCCATAGTGAAATCCTAGATGTGCCACTAATACTGGGGCCCCCAAATACTGTCCAGCACCGGGCCCTCTGTCTCCTTAAATGTGCTCTGCGTGGCACCCAGTGGTCAGAGTCTCCAGCTTTCTGACCAGATGTCCGAGCTGGGCCGGATGAGCATGGGTGGTGAGTTTGCCAAAGCCTCCCCCCCCACCCCCTCCTCCTCCGACACCAATGGTCCGAAATTAGGGACGGGCGACTTCCCATAGCCCTCAGAGCCTCTCATGGTGGTCATGATTTCTTTCTTTTTTTTTACTCTAATAAAATGCACATTGAATTAGCTCTTTCTCAAGGTAAATGCCGCTGCAAACCATCGGTAATTCTACCGCTGCTTGATGCGACGCTGCACTTTTTCATCGCTTGGCAATAATGATACAATAAAATAAAAACAGGAGAATAGAAAGAGCTCAAAAACAACATTTTGTTTCCCATGTAGTTGCTGACGTTTCTAGTCTCCTTTACAGTATAATTTACTGGGCAATAATGCTGGAACAAAACTAATAACAAAAGAAGGATTTCATTAAGTCATCACACCACGCGAAAACAGATAAAAAGATAAGTTGTTTTGTCCAAGATACTGTGGAAGCGTGGAAGAGAAAATAGAAATCCGTTCCGTGGTTGTTCTGCCCAGAATCCTGGCTGCTATAATCTGCTCTTGTCAGATAAGCGCAAACAGTGTAAATCTATCAGACCTACAAGGCTCCAGGTCAACTGCCGCTAACTTGGAGCAATATTAGTTTATGATCAGGTGGCAACACACTGAACACACACAGAAGTGCAGTCTGAATAGGCGCAAATGTGATAATGACCCTGGTGTCGTATTGAAATGCGCCCCACGGGAGCCCGAGGTCAACACTAGACGCAGGTTTATTTTCCTTCCTTTAGTTCAGAAAAGGGAAAGGGGCAACCACACTGGATTTAAAAGGGAAGGACGGGGCTCTTCAGCAAGGGTTCATGCAGCTGAAGGGGCAGCAAGCGCTGTTATGCATACTGACGCCGTGAAATAAGTATGAAGGCTGACGCATATCTTAAGCATGAGCTACCTCAAAACATGTGGGGCTTTGTTCGCAAGTACGGTATACTTTGAAATGTTTGTGCGCGGTGTAAGTTGCTCTGTAAAACTGTACCAAACCTGCTAAACTAACATTAGCCTTTTTTTGTGCTGCTATATTGGCGAGGTAAGTGAAAACGACACCAATGTTACAATGGGGTGGGGGGGGGGGGTTGTAAGGGTTCACATTTAATATAAGAAAGGCTTAAAATATACAGGTATATCATTTACAAGCATAGCCGGAGCAAGATTTTCTAATCTGGGTGGGAGACTTCAGATTACGCCCCATCAAGTTAAAAAGTTACCCACCACTCAAACTGTACGCAGTTTTGACTTTCTGATACCTCCGTTACCGTTATAGAAAGCAATTTGGATTGTTCCAAAATTGCACTTCTGGTTTTTGACATATTTTTACTGAAAATGTGAAAACTGAGTAAATACCTAAGCACGGGCGGAGGCATTCAATAATTACAGGGGTCAAACTTATTTTAATTTTTCTTCGGTTAGAGGTTTAAGGACCACCGTGGATAACTCAGTGGCCTATAAGTAGTTGGCTGTCCCTAATTTAGGAAAGGGAAAGAGCCGGTGCCGTAAAACAAAAAAACAACAACAACAAAAAAACACCCATACCTCACCGGGATTCGAACCCGGACCCATCTCGGACGAATGGGCAAAAACCAGCGCTTAAAACACAGAACTAACAGGTCTGCTGGGTCCAACGTCTCCGAGAGTTAAAACAATAAATAAAGTCCCATAGTATATACACTATATTGACAAAAGTCACCGGACATCCATTCAAAAGCAAATGAACGGATCCGCTGCGTTGTTAAGATTCGCGGTACAGCTTCAAACGGTATAAAAACAAGTCTGCAGCTGACCGCGATCATATCGTACTCTGAGGTTGAGTGAAAATGTCGCGGCGGGAGAGAACTGACTTTGAGAGAGAAAATATTGTTTGGTGTTATATTAGTGGGGTGTCCATAAGAGAAACCGAGAGACGTTTAAACATACCCAAGTCAACTATTTTGAATGTACTGAATAAGTGGAAGACACCTGGCGTGCCTGAAGCAACAAAACGTACCGGCAGACCAAAGAAAATCACTGATAGAGGACGTCGAAGATTCAGGAGAGTCGTTACAGCTAATCGACGGAGTACTGCAAAAGACCTCAGTGTAAATGTGAGTAACAATGCTGGAGCCTCGGTATGTACACGTACCATTCGCATAGAAGTTCATTCCATGGGTACCGTGGTCGTGCGGCTGCTCATAAGCCTTCCATCTCGACTCGCAATGCTACTCGTCGTTTAGCATGACGTAAAGAACATTTATCGTGGACCATAGATCAATGAAAACGGGTCCTACGGACTGATCAATCGAGATACACGATCCATCAGTCTATTGGCCGTGTGTGGGTATGGCGGCAGCCGGGGGAACTGTATTTACCACAGTGTACTCTTTCTACGGTCAAGTTTGGAGCTGACAGCGTACGCGTGTGGGGGTGTTTTTCGTGGTATGGTCCCGTCCCATTGGTTATCGTGGACAAACCTATTAACCAACACGTCTACCTCGATATTCTGGACAATTATGCCTTACCAACTCTGTGACAATACTATGGAACCGAGCCTTTTTGGTAGCAGCAGGATAATGTACCGAGCCATAAAGCAAGGATAGTTACGACGTGGTTTGACGATTATTTCGTATCATGTGTCGCCTGGCCAGCACAGAGCCCTGATCTTAATCCCATAGACCACCTATGGGGTGAATTAAAGCGCCGCATAAGAAGTTTGGAACCAAGGCCTACTATTAAACAACAGTTAGCGGCAGCATTATGTACTGAATGGAAGCGCATACCTATCACTGTGTTCCAAAACCTTGTCGAACGCATGTCTCGAAGGGTCAGTGCATGCATTAAGGTCAAAGGTGAACCGACACCGTACTAATAATGTATGTCAATAAATGCTATGTTGTGTTTCTCTTCTAGGTGTCCGGTGAATTTTGTCAATATAGTGTATCTGTATTTACTCATTCGCCATCATTAACCGTTGTCAGCCCACGGCTGGATGGAGGCCTCCCCAAGTCTCTTTCAAAACTTCATGTCTTGAGCATATCTCTTCCAAGTCACTCCAACATGCTTTCGAATCAGGTGGTCTCCTGGGTTTTTTTCCTCTCCATTCTAATATTTCAGTTGCCAATCGGTGATCAGTTTTAGCAATATAATCCAGCCCATTGCCACTTGAGAATTTTTAACGATCTTTTTTTTTTTAAGTGAGGAGCACAACGTTAAGTTAACTTTTCAACTGGTTTGTGCAAAATCAGTTTTCAAAACTGTACCTGAAGCGTTTTCCAGAAAGCTGCGAAGCGTGGTGACGGACTCCACGAAATCTTCATTAAAAAAAGCAAACGTTAAAGCATTTGTGAACCACAATTTTTTAAATCGTTTCGTAGGAAGGCTCCCCCAGTGAAGAAGGGACCATGCAATTCCAGGAGGGTCCGGATCCCCGTGTCCCCTACCTTCCCCGCCCGTGTACCCAAGGGCCAGTGGTTGTAAATATCAAGTAAAACGCAAAAGTTATGTGAACGCTGACAACACAGCACTCCACAGAAATGCAGAATGACAAACAAACCAGCACTGAAATGAATGAGCATCAGATAGCGAACGCCAAAATAGGAAGACGCTTTCGTGGTAGGGCTTGGAAAAATTGCGTTCAAGGTTAAGCGCTTAGAGGGGCTTCCCGCGACAGAGCACAGATGACTAATTATCTCTTCCTCCATACGGTGTATTCAGAAAGGTCATGGAGGCTTGACATTTGTTCAACACAGTGCGTCAAAGAATTTTTAAGACTGAGTCTGTAAAATAAAATAGAAACAAGAAATTATAATTTGTTTTGGTTTGTTATTCAAAATAAGTCCCTCCGGCTTCAATACACTTTTTACAGTGATTTAATAATGATTCGAATACATGTTCCAGTTCACTTTGAGGAATTGCCTCCAAAGCATGCGTCGAAGCTGTTTGTATGGTCGAAATATCATCAAAATAACACCCTTTTAACGTCATTTTAAGTTTTGGGAACAAAGAAAAGTCGCAGGGTACTAAATCAGGCGAATGCGGTAGATGATTCAACACACAGACGTTATTTTTTCGCCAAAAACCTACGAACAAGAAGTGAGGTGTGACTGGGTGCATTATCGTTCAACCAGTCACACCTCACTTCATGAATGCGACGAATTCTGCCCATCAAACGCCTCAAAACATTTAAATAAAACTCACCAGTAATTGTTTGTCCACTTGGAACGAATTCTTTAAGGATAATACACTTACTATCGAAGAATGTAATGAGCATTGTTTTGATTTTCGATGGAACTTTTCTTGTTTTTTTGGCTTGTGGCGAGTTTTTTGACTTCCATTCCGCACTTTGTCGCTTTGTTTTAGGATCATATTGAAAACACCATGTTTCATCACCAGTAACAATCGATTTTAAGAAGTTTGGATCATTTTCAGCGGCTGAAATGATGTCTCTGCAATGTGCACTTCTCCTTGATTTTTGTTCATTGGTTAAAGTGTGTGGAACAAATTTAGCACAGACTTTTGTTTTGCCCAAATCTTCATGCAGGATGGTTCGAATCGTTTCTTTGTTGATGTTTAAAGACTCTTCCATCATTCTTAGTGTCGAATGTTTGCCACGAAATCACGCACTTTTTCTATAATCTCAGGTGTCCTAGATAAACTTGGTCTTCCGGTATGCTTATCATCTTCTAGCGTATCTCTTCCGTCCAAAAAACCTTTGTGCCACAGGAAAACATTTGATCTACTTAAACAAAACTCCCCGTAAACTTGTTCCATCATTTGGTACGTTTCCGAGGCACTTTTACCAAGTTTTGCGTTAAATTTAATAACAGCCTTTGTTCCATCTTAATAATTCAACATGAAAATAATTTTACTTCTCTAATGAACGGCCGTTTCGTCTGAGTTACTTTAACAACTGCGCAGTACTTTTGGCAGAAAGCAAGCAGATGATCACGGTTTATAACACATTCGCGATTACACTGGTGGCGCCACCGTAGGCTGAAATCTAGCGCCAGTCTTAAAAATTCTTTGACGCACTGTATATATGCGTCTCCCGCGGTTTCAGACCCTTTCGTGCATATGAGAGGACCACACCCGACAGAATAAATTACTCTGTATCCTGGTTAGCTGCTCGCAATACTGCATGAGGCCAACTCAAGTTTTTAAATAAGAAAATACTGAAGTGTATAACTTTCTTCTGACATAGGACTACGTCTTACTCCGCGGATAGTACGGGGCGACTTACGGCCGACCGCTGGTGACAAAAATAGGTCCCAATTGAAATCATTACAGCGTTAAAAATACGTGCCACACACTGATCGTGTTAGCATACTGGTAAACAGCATGGAGTCCAATTCGCGTACTGCGCAATACATCGTGCGCGCGACGCACCCTGTGCGCGGGGGAGATGATGCAATATTTCTGGGTGTGCACCCGCGTTTGACTCAGCCTATCGCGGCAACCGTAAGCGCAGCACGACCGTGCGTGGTACCGTTTTAAAGCTCTCGACGAGATCTATTCAAATATACGAAGAACATTTCGCAGTGGTTTGAACTCAACATTTAAAAAATTATTTTCTTGTGAACCGGTGAACACTTTTGACAATATCGCGGTTTATCTGGACAACCGTGAGTGCAAAACGACTGTGTGTGGTATCGTTTTAAAGCTCTCGACGAGATCTATTCAAATATGTAAAGAACACGTCCCAGTGGTTTAAACTAAAATTTTTAAAATTGTTTTCGCGTGAATGGGTTAATATTTTCGACAGCGCCGCGGAACTAGCAGAATGAACGCAAGTGGAGAAAATCAAAACGAAAGGCAAGAGCAAGTGATGAGGAGTAAGAAGATTAAGAAGACAGTAGCCCAACGAACTAGAGAGTGTCGAGAAAGCCTAGAAGTAGCCGCCGTCGCCGCCGCCGGAAAAAATGCATCGCATGAAACCATACTCGACTAGCTCATTTCAATTCTCCGATCTGCAAGTCGTAGTTCTACGTTCCTAACTGACTGCTCAATCAGAACTGAGCCTACCTGTTTTGTTTCTCTTTTACTCATAATTGTTAGCTAATTTATTCGCGTTTTGCATCTAGTTTTACGCTTCTCAGAGCACGAACTTGCGCCCCAAGTATGACCATTCAGGGAGGTCAACCTCCCCCACTGCCCTACCAATAGTTACAGCCACGCAGTAAGCAAGTCCTAAAAGAAGCTTCATTCCTTCGATCCAACAACGGTTTAGTATAAATTTGTGCTTTCGTGAAGACATCACAGTATCTGTTGTAGATCAGTCATAAGATTTCCACATTTCATAAAATTACAACGCACTCATATAGCAAAGCAATTAACTTGTAACATAACTGTACAGTGGCATCGGAACCCCGTACTCATTTGCATGTAGCGGCGAAACATCACATTTGCCCCCCCTCACTTTTCTTCCTTTCTCATTCGGTCCATAATTGGAAATCGCATAAATATTTGGATCTTTTTTTTATTTTCCGCAATCTAGCATTCTAGAATTCCTTCTGATGAAACTAAATATTATTTCCAATTTTAATTATTAACTATCTGGAACTTTGAATTTTTTTATCGCCATTCCTAGAAAGCGGGTCAAATTCTCCTCGCTTGTCCAGTATGAGAAGAAAAAACGTTTCACGAAGTGCCAGCCTTATACTTATCAGCTTAGAAAGAAAAATGAAAAAAAAAAAAGTCTCGCGAAATGCCAGCCTTAATAAAAAAAACAGTTATGCTGATATTCATGGAAGGTATTGTGCTCTTACAAGAGTAGGAATGTTTATTATTTCATTTAAGTATAATAAAATAAGCCTTTCTTTAAAGAAACAAAATAAAGCGGAGAAGGAAGAAAGGAATGAGAGATATACACTATATTGACAAAAGTCACCGCACACCTAGAAGAGAAACACTACACAGCATTTATTGACATACGTTAGTACGGTGTCGGTCCACCCTTGGCGTAAATGCATGCACTGACCCTTCGAGACTTGCTTTCAACAAGGTTTTGGAACACAGCGATAGGTATGCGCTTCCATTCAGTACACAATGCTGCCGCTAACTGTTGCTTAGTAGTAGGCCTTGGTTACAAACTTCTTATGCGGCGCTTTAATTCACCCCATAGGTGCTCAATGAGATTAAGATCAGGGCTCTGTGCTGGCCATTGGACACACGATACGAAATAATCGTCAAACCACGCCGTAACTATCCTTGCTTTATGGCTCGGTGCATTATCCTGCTGGTACCAAAACGGCTCGGTTCCATAATATTGCCACAGAGTTCGTAGGGCATAATTGTCCAGGATATCGAGGTAGACGTGTTGGTTAACAGGTTTGTCCACGATAACAAATGGGCCGGGACCATACCACGAAAAACTCCCCCACACGAGTACACTGTCAGCTTAAAACTTGACGGTAGGAACAGTACAATGTGGTAAATAGCGTTCTCCCGACTGCCGCCATACCCACACACGGCCAATAGACTGATGGATCGTGTATCTGGATTGATCAGTCCGTAGGACCCGTTTCCATTGATCTACGGTCCACGATAAATGTTCTTTACACCATGCTAAACGACGAGTAGCATTCCGAGTGGAGATGGAAGGCTTACGAGCAGCCGCACGACCACGGTAACCCAAAGAATGAAGTTTTCTGCGAATAGTACATGTATACATACCGAGATTGCAGCATTTTTTACTCACCTGTATACACTGAGGTCTTGTGCAATACTCCGTCGATTAGCTGTAACGACTCTCCTGAGGCTTCGACGTCCTCTATCCCTGATTTGCTTTGGTCTGCCGGTACGTTTTGTTGCTTCAGGCACGCCAGGTGTCTTCCACTTATTCAGTACATCCAAAACATTTGACTTGGGCATGTTTAAACGCCTCTCGGTTTCTCTTATGGACAACCCACTAATATAAAACCCAAAGATCTGTCCTTTCTCAAAGTCAGTTCTGCTACATTTTCACTCAACCTCACAGTGCGATATGATCGCGGTCAGCTGCAGGTTTGTTTTTATACCATTTGCAGCTATACCGCGCATCTTAACAACGCAGCGGATGCGTTCATTTGCTTTTGAAAAGGTGTCCGGTGACTTTTGTCAATGTAATGTATCTTCAGACCTTTTTGTATGATTAATTAATGAAGCGGAACTGTACATTAACTATGCATTAAATAGTAAAACTATATTAGTAATCTGATTTATAGGGTTTAAAAAATTCAACATGAACCTGATGGCTTTTTCCAAAAAAAGTAGACAGGAAACTGCAATCTGAATAATAGAACACTGCAACAATTTGAACGCGGTGACTTGACTAGAGAAGAAGTGGATAGATGCAAATATTATTTTATGCAAAGATACGAGTCGTTGGTGTCACGTGGTATTATGTAAGGGGTAAAAATAGGCGTTATTTGAAGAACTAGTCCAAATTCGTGGCAACTCTAAAGACATTCTGGAAACTAGAAATCATTAACAACAGGAGATTTGCCATTATAACGTCTCACTAAAGTTGCAACGAATTTGGAACAAATTCTTCACAAACAGAGCTTTTTTTCCTTTGAAGGTACCACATGCCACCAATGTGGCGTTACCTATCTTTGAATGAAATTACATTCGCCTCTATCCATTTATTTTCTAGTCAAGTCACCGCGTTCAAATTATTGAAGCGTTCTATTGTTCAGTTTGCAGTTAGCTGTCTACCTTCCTTGAAAAAGCCATCTGGTTGATGTGCGAAAGCTAAGAAACGATTGAAGCTAAGAAACGATTGTTTCTATTTTTACACCAATAAATAGGATTACTAATATACAAAGGCAGTTCCATAAAAACTGGGAGTATTTTTTTCTTGAGTTGGCAACAGTGCGAAAGGGAAAAATAACCACGCAGACGAATACTGAATTAAATAAGTATCTATGGCAACAGTTATTAGCCGTGGCAGACGATTCTGTTTTTGTTATTGTGCAGTTGTTCAAGGTACGGCTGCATTTCACCATGCAGCTGTGGAGGTGAATGATTAAGAGTTAAGAAGTGAAATGCGTTGTCCGATAAAATTTTGCTATCGTTTGGGTAAAACGGCTCCAGAAACAATTGATTTAATGAAAAAAGCTTACAAAGATAAATGTTTGGGTGAGTCAACGATTTTTAGATGACACCATGATTTCAAATAATGGCGTTTATTGGCAGAACTCGATCCTAGGCCTGGTCGACCTGAAAGGGTTGGATCGGAGCGTATTGCTAACACTGTTTGGACAATCCTGCAAGAAGATCGACGAATGACGTGTGAAGACATAGCGGCGTCAACTAATAGTTCAAAAACGTCAGTATTCCGCATTCTATGCGACAAATTACTACTGCATGGTGTGTTCCCGATGGGTACCTCATCACCTGACGAGAGAACAATTGTTAGCCAGAGTTCAGGTGTGTCATGAGTGGAAACAAATGATTGCAAAGGATCCAAACTTTCTAAACACAGTAATAACTGCCGATGAAACATGGGTCCATTATTTCGATCCCCTCACGAAGTGCGCAACGAGTGTTTGGAAACACACAGGCTCGCCTCCTCCGAAAAAAATTCTGCAGACCAAATCAGCTGGGAAGGTGATGATGATAGTTTTCTTTGATCATCAAGGTGTATTCTACCAACATGCCGTTCCTCTACAAATTACTGTCAGTGTCTTTCCCCCGTTTTCAAGATGTCTTTCCCCCGTTTTCAAGATGTCTTTCCCCCGTTTTCAAGATGTCTTTCCCCCGTTTTCAAGATGTCTTTCCCCCGTTTTCAAGATGTCTTTCTCCCGTTTTCAAGATATCTTTCCCCTGTTTTCAAGATGTCTTTCCCCTGTTTTCAAGATGTCTTTCCCCTGTTTTCAAGATGTCTTTCCCCCGTTGTCAAGATGTCTTTCTCCCGTTTTCAAGATGTCTTTCTCCTGTTTTCAAGATATCTTTCCCCTGTTTTCAAGATGTCTTTCCCCGTTTTCATTATGTCTTTCTCCCGTTTTCAAGATGTCTTTCTCCCGTTTTCAAGATATCTTTCCACTGTTTTCAAGATGTCTTTTCCCCGTTTTCAAGATGTCTTTCTCCCGTTTTCAAGATGTCTTTCCCCCGTTTTCAAGATGTCTTTCTCCCGTTTTCAAGATGTCTTTCTCCCGTTTTCATGATATCTTTCCCCTGTTTTCAAGATGTCTTCCCCCGTTTTCAAGATGTCTTTCTCCCGTTTTCAAGATGTCTTTCTCCCGTTTTCAAGATATCTTTCCCCTGTTTTCAAGATGTCTTTCCCCCGTTTTCAAGATGTCTTTCCCCCGTTTTCAAGATGTCTTTCTCCCGTTTTCAAAATGTCTTTCCCCCGTTTTCAAGATGTCTTTCCCCCGTTTTCAAGATGTCTTTCTACCGTTTTAAAGATGTCTTTCTCCCGTTTTCAAGATATATTTCCCCCGTTTTCAAGATGTCTTTCCCCCGTTTTCAAGATGTCTTTCTCTCGTTTTCAAGATATCTTTCCCCCGTTTTCAAGATGTCTTTCCCCCGTTTTCAAGATGTCTTTCCCCCGTTTTCAAGATGTCTTTCCCCCGTTTTCAAGATGTCTTTCCCCGTTTTCAAGTAATGATTTCGACGCCCCCTGTAACTGTAGAATTGTTGCAGTGTATTGTAGCTGTTATACGTATTAACTTAAGCTTCATTTAAATGCTTCACGGAAGGCTTAATTTGTTACTTTAACTAAACCACTCTGAACATCCCACACTTTCTTTGATGTAAGACCCCGTACTTTTTTAATAACAACCTAACCAAACACTTTCCCTGGCACACTTAGTAGTCTAATACCACGACAGTTCTTGCGTTCAGTCTGATCACCTTTTTCCTTATATAAGGGAACATTAATAGCATCCTTCCAATCCCGAGGGACCATTCCTAACTCCCAGTACAACTGGCAAATTGCTCTCTCCGTTATTTTGGATAATTTCATTCATGCATAATGAGTTGTTCACACCTCACAGAGTAGGTTGCTCTGTACTCTGGTCAGCTGCGCAAAATACTGCATGCGGCTAACTAAAATTTAAAAAAAATAAATACTGACGCGTTGTGACGCACTACAGAGGTGAAGTACATGTCAAGACGTCTGTTACAGTCATAAATTTCGTCTGTGTAGCTAAATTGGGAAAGCATTCGGCTCCGGAGCGGAAAGATTCGGTCTCCGTCACCAGCAAATTTAGGTTCTCACATTGGTTCCCGCTTGTGGAAATGCATCTACTGGCCTCTGGGTTCGTCGAAAAATGTGTAATGTGTTCGCTGCGCCCATCGTCTGGAATTAACATTTTTTTTTTTTTTTAGTGAAGGTTTAACGACCACCGTGAGCAACTCAGTGGGCTATAAGCAGTCACCTGTCCCTAATTTAGGGTCACTGGTTCCAGGGAAGGGAGAGAGCCAGTGCCGTAAGACAAACACAACATCCATGCCTCATCAGGATTCGAACCCGGATCCCTTCATGGACTAAAGGTCATATAAGCCAGCGCTTAGACCACTGCGCCACCGGGACGGCATTAATGAAAAATTACTTCTTCGCTTCGAAAAAAAAAAAAAAAAAAAAAGAAAAAAAAAGTGTGATGTTTGTTCCACACACGTCTTCTGGAATTAAGTGAGAATTCCTTCTTCTTCAGCGAGCTACTTCAGGCATGGTTTGTCGGCTGACCCAGAAACTAATGATTCCGTCCCAGCCCTTTCTCAAGAGGGGTGTGGGATATATGTGACGTACTACAAAGATGAAGCAAATGTCAAAACGGCAAAGTTACAGCCATAAATTCCGTCTGTGTAGCTTAATTGGGAAAGCATTCGGCTCCGGAGCTGAACGATGCGGGTTCGAAGCGTCATTGACAACTTTGGATTTTCGCAGGGTATAACTTTCATTTTGAGCTACAATTTTCAGCAAATTCATGCTCACATTGTGCATTTCTATTTCTTGCGCCCCTCAGAGCATGATTTTACGCTCCTGGTATGACCATTCTGGGAAGGAAACCGCCCCCTGCCCCTCCCGGTATAGCTGCAGCCCTGTGCGTATCGGGTTCAATCTGTATAAAACAATTTACCGTGAAATTCCTATTGAACCGTGCAAGGTAGTTTCCCCCTCGACTTTGAACGTTGGGACAACATTGTTCAGTCCAACACAACTTTGCGTATGTCTTACTATATAAATATTATAAAATGTTACTTAAAATTTGTTCACCAACGTAGTGAGTGGTTTTATTCCATTTTATTCGATGCTTGACATGAAATGGAACCACACTTATCTAAACCCAGCGCTCTGATACATATGCAACGCCTTTCCTAAATGAGGCACCATAAATCGCAATATTTGCTGTGTTCTAGCGCTGCTGCTGCTCTCTCCTCTTTCTCCTTTTATTTTTTTCCCCCCTTTTTTTTTTTCTTAAGCTAATCCCCCTACCCTCCTTTTTTCTGACTGACAGCGATCCAGGATGTTGGTATTTGCAAACATCATTTGGCACTTTGCTCAAAGTGATAAAGAAAAAAAAAATGCATCCGAGATGTAGCAATTTGCAATAAACGCATGGGAAAAACCACCCCTGTTGCCAATCCAACATCACAAAAACTACGACAAATAATACTGATGAGGAGTTGGAACTGCTCTGATACTTCTTATATCGTCTGCAGCCTTTGGTCAATACAAGCAGACACACGAACAGTTAGGCAAGACAGCTTGACTATCGCTTGAGGCTATAGGGGTGAAAAAACGCGGGAGGGGTGACTTTCTTCTTTTACCTAACACAGTAAATCCTAGGAAGTGAAGGTGGCAATAAGTCCAATATAGGGAAGATGGCTCAGGATGAGCGCGAAGCTCCACACGCCGAGTTTTGCAGACGCCACACAATAAACCAAATATTGGTGGAGATAGCCCAACACATTCTATAGCTGTGGCTGTACACAACCTGAGGCTTAGGCACAATATTGGTCCGTCTCCGTGTGAAGCGCTCGCTCACCGTCGGTGAGGGGGTGACTGCGAAAGGCGCAGTGTAAAGCAAATATAGTACGGAGGGCTGAACTTCCCCACCAAGGGAAAAAAAAAATGTCTTGGTCTTTTTTTTTTTTTTTTTTTTTTGACGGTTTTTAACTGGATGAGGCTTTTGCTTCCCCTGAGGCGTTATACCGTAAAGTGTCGACTGCAAGCTATTTCGTGTTTCATCTCTGCAGAGTTTTTTATTCACTTCAGCGTCATAAGGAGTCAAACTTTCGGTTTTCATTCTCTAAATGGGTATTTCTGTTTTTAAACGTACTGTATTAGCGCAGGTGTAGGGGTGCTAGTGTGTTTTAAGACGCGTCTTTCCATTTATGTTTCAAGGAAATATATATATTTTGGGGGGGGATTTGCGCTTTCTGTAGTGAGAAATTGAATAGCGTTGTTTTTCCTCTCTAAAACATAAGAAACACAAAACTTAGTTTGTCAACCCAACCTAACGCACGCGCGCACAGACATATATGCACAAAGCAAAAGAAGGAAGAGTTCTTCTGCGAGATTGTAATCTAGTTCGAGTTAATTTTCCTTTCTTTCCATTTTTTTTTTTTTTTTTACTGGAAGAGAGGAACGATTTTCGGAGATAAATGCTTTCGGCTGGGGAAAATCATCACAACTGAACATGCGCGTTACCGTATCGAGATACTTACTTTTCTAAATGTAATACATTTGTAATGCTAATTTACAGGAGTGAGTTGCCTTTAGTATATCAGGATTATTAGAATATCTAATAATATTTAAAGGGATACTAAGGAACATAAAAAAACAAAAGTATTTCGCCATCCGGAGCGGATTCTGATTATTTTTCATGAACTTGTCCAATTTTGCTCTTTAAAACGTTTGGGACTACGTCTCCTTTGGAAGGCTTCTTCCCACGAATTAGATTCTGGGTCCCAAAAAGGGGGGGGGCGTTGCTCCCCTAGCATAGGCGCCGAATATGGGAGGCAAAGTGAAAACGTGCCTGCGCTGCAAGCCGCACTTGAGATAAAGGCAGATAGTAGTGAGAGCGCATGTCCGCGTAGCTCAGTTGGGAGAGCCACTTACTCCGGAGTGAGGGGACCCGGAGTCGATTCCCGTCGCGGACAAACTTGTACGTTATATTAGCGCCCGAACTTCCCGGACTGTTAAGTTTCTCGCAATGATGTGATGTTCTTTCCACACGGCGAGACAGGAAAAATGAGAATCCCTTCTTCAGTGCTTCGAAAAAATAAATCAGTGAGATGTTGCGTTCCACACACCAAATTGTCTGGGATTTTTCAAATGCACGTTCTTCATGGGATGACTACCTACAGCGACACATGGTCCCGGCTGACCCATGGGCCATGTCCCCGGCCCTCTCGGGGGGGGGGGATGTGACGTGCCCGCACCGCAGGAGTTTAGCCTCGTAAGGATTGTATTGGGTTGTCGGAAAAGTCATGACGTATTTTGGCACCCGATGGCGGTTGGGCGGTTTTAGAAATACTAGAGGCATGCGCAGCTCTGTTATCGCTATGGCATTCGACAGGTGCCATTTCTAGCTGCAGTCTAAAAGGAATAGTGAGCGATTTGGTTGATTTGACATCAAGTTGAAGATGGAAGACCAAATGCATTTTCGCCATATTTTACTGCTGTACTTCCGAAAAGGGAAGAACGCGCGTCAAGGTTGTTAAACGTTGCGTAAAGTGTACGGTGATAATGCTCTACAAGAACGTCAGTGCCAGCGGTGGTTCGCAAACTTCCGTGCTGGTAATTTTGGCCTCAGCGATGCTCCTCGGTCCGGGAGGCCAACAGAGGTTGATGACGGCCAAATGAAGGCATTGATTGAGTCAAACCCACGTTACACGACAAGAAAGATTGCAGACAGATTGCACATCCATCATTCAAGCGTTCACGACCTGAAGAAGCTGGGATACGTAAGCAAGCTCGACGTGTGGGTTCCTCATGAACTCAAAGAAGCTCAATTGACGGCGCGTATAAACATCTACGATATGCTCATTAAACGTGAGGAAAACGATCCTTTTTTGAAGCGACTGATAACTCATGACGAAAAGTGGATTGTGTACAACAATGTGCTGCGCAAACGGTCTTGGTCCCGACGTGCTGCTTCGCCTCAAACGACATCCAAAGCAGACATTCATCAGCGGAAGGTTCGGTCTCAGTGTGGTGGGATTTTAAAGGTGTCGTGTTTTTCGAGCTCCTGCCACGGAACCAAACAATCAATTCGAATGTGTACTGTCGGCAATTGGACAGTTTGAACGAATCCATCATCCAAAAATGTCCAGAGCTCGTTGATCATAAAGGCGTTGTGTTCCATCACGACAACGCGAGACCACACACAAGTTTGATCACCCGCCAAAAATTATTGGAGCTTGGTTGGGATGTGTTGCGACACCCAGCATACTCGCCTGACCTTGCGCCGTCAGACTTCCATTTGTTTCGCTCTCTTCAACAGTCCTTGCGTGGTATAACGTTCAATTCGAATGAGGCTGTAAATCAGCACCTTGTACAGTTTTTCGCCACGAAAGACAGGTCCTTCTATGAACGAGGCATTCTGCAGCTCACTGAAAGATTTTTTTTTTTTTTTGATTGGAGGTTTAACGACCACCGTGAGCAACTCAGTGGGCTATAAGCAGTCGCCCGTCCCTAATTTAGGGTCACTGGTTCCAGGGAAGGGAGAGAGCCAGTGCCGTAAGACAAACACAACATCCATGCCTCACCGGGATTCGAACCCGGACCCCTTACGGACGAATGATCAGAGGCCAGCGCCTTAGACCACTGCGCCACCGGGGCGGCCACTGAAAGATGGCAAAAGGTTATAAACAAAACGGGCATCATATCATTGATTGACCTTTGTTCTTTCTATCAATAAATGACCTCTGCAAAACATGACTAAAATACGTCATGACTTTTCCGACAACCCAATAGATAATAGATTTAGCCTCATAAGGGGAGACCAAAACTATTTAGTTCCAAAAAATTAATAAATAATGAAATAAGTAAAAACTTTATTCCCATATTCAACAATGCTCAATTGAAAAGAAACTGGATTGCCAGCCCCGTATTGCGTTTGATATTTTCTCGTGATTAATTTTTTAAACATTTACCACATGTAAATGTTTAAAAAAATAATCAAAAGTAAAATAAATAAAAATACAGAAACATATAATCTCTGGCGCCTTTACTTACCATTTTTTTTTATTTTGCGCTTTTTGTTCTTTGTTTAAGCAACCTAGCTAATTTCTCATTTTTTTTATAAACGTTTGGAAATAAAATCTCTCTAGATGTTTTTATAAAATCACAGGCTGAACTTTATTTTTAAAAACATTAATATTCTGCAAAAAATATTTCTCTTTCCTTATTCATTTGCTGATGAGCAATTACAGTAGCGTTTTAAAATATGCGTCGAATCTCGTAGTTTATACCCTCCTCTTCTTTTTAAAACTTTTTCTCTTGACAAAGAAAAGACGTGCAACCCCCCCCCCCCCCACGTATGATCTCTTCACGCCTACAACCCCCCAATAATTTGGTGAAATCGGCGCCCCTGCCCCCTAGAATTTTGTAAAGCTGCATTTTTACCATTTTGATTATGCGTATTCATCACTGAACTATAAGAATGCTTCGTTCGGTAATGAATGCACATGAGGATTTTTTTTCATGTAATTTTTAGAAAGGTTTAATTTCTTCCATTGGTTTGATTTATTTGAGTTCTAGACTGTTTTTTACGCTTTCCAACCGTAGGTTGAAGAAGCGTATATGCTCCAGCTTTGTCCGTCTGTCTGTCCGTCCGCACAATAACTCGCGTGAAGATGGTTCGATTTCGATGAAATTTTAATATGTGGTAGGGGAACACCTGGGGACGAACCCTATTGAAAATGGACGAAATTGGGTCAAAAGTCAGTACATAAGAACGGGTTCCATTTCATTGCTCTTATGCATCATAACTAGAGTAAAAATGTTTCTATTGCGACAACACTTTATCATGTTGTTCCGGAAGTATACTGAACCGGTTCTGTTGAATATCATCGAAATGGGGTCAAAGGTCAGGGCACAGGAGAGAGATTTATTCCGCAGCTATTATCCTCATAACTTGACTAAAAATGCTTCTATTGCGACAAAACTTTAGTATATTGTTCCGGAGATATACGGAACCGGTTCTGTTGAATATTATCGAATTGGGGTCAAAGGTCAGGCCACAGGACCGAGATTTATTCCACAGCCATTATCCTCATAACTTAAGTAATGATTTCTGTTATGTTGGAAAGCGTATCATAATCAATGCATTGCATGATTTTACAAACTTGTTTAAAGATGTGTCCATTATTCCATTAGAAACCTGTATTTCATCATGATTTCCGCTCTGCATATCTAACTGACATGATTTATTAGTTATGTACCACACTTTGAGGCTTTTAATTCGTGCGTCGTTTCCAAGGTTTCTCTGAGATTACACTGTAAAAAATAAGTGTTGTGAATTCAGGGAAAATTTCTGAAAATAACGCGCAGCAAAGTTGCTAATACAGGTCCGTCTTTTAACGGAATTTCCGTTTCTAAAAGTGCCCGTTTTTTTTTTTTAACTTCCGTATTTTCACAGATTTTCCGTAGTCAATAATTTCATTTATTTCAAAAAAGTCTGTTTCAAGTTTTTTCCGTATTTAGACAGAGATTTTGCAAAATACAACACGCGGAGTATTTCAGCCCTTACGCGAGAGAATCCTTATGCGCCCGTGCCATTTGGGTTGAAGCCGCGCGGCTTAACCACTGAGCCAGAAAGTCACAGGTATCATATTCACGTTCAAGGTAGAACTAATTGGACGATGAGGATTTTTTTTTCATTAATGCGAGTGATTTAGTCATTTTATTTTCTATCGGAGCTTATTATTTTTTGAATACGGTTGTAATAATTTTATTTTTTTCATCGTTATTTTTCGAAGCAACAGAATGATTTGTATATATTAAGATAATACAACATTGTCTGTCACAAATATAATTTCTTTTTTTTTTTTTCGAGTCGACCATGGTTTTGCTGGGTATTGATTTAGCTTCATCAGGACGAATGTCGCGTAAATATTGTATATGACATCGTAAATGCTGTTTACAGTCACGTGTTTTGGTTAGATGCTTCCAAGCGCTTGATAGAAATGGGGTGGATGCCATGTCATTAACAAGTTGCGAAGACTTCTGATATATATGGAAAGCTTCCAAAATATCAAGTTTGGTGGTTGAATCTGGCTTGGCCGCCCCGGTAGCGCAGTGGTCTAAGGCGCTGGTCTCTGATCATTCGTCCGTAAGGGGTCCGGGTTCGAATCCCGGTGAGGCATGGATGTTGTGTTTGTCTTACGGCACTGGCTCTCTCCCTTCCCTGGAACCAGTGACCCTAAATTAGGGACGGGCGACTGCTTATAGCCCATTCAGTTGCTCACGGTGGTCGTTAAACCTCCAATCAAAAAAAAAAAAAAAAAAAGAATCTGGCTTGTTAATTACTTTTGCTTCTTCAAAGAGAAATTTATGGTCCTTTTCGTAACAGTATTTAGCCATCGGTGGCTTCTTTAGATCACAGTTCCGAATGTAGCAAAAATAAATAAATAAATAAATATTTCTGACAAACAACGTTGTATTAGCTTAATATATATAATCGTCACAAGACTGTAGTATTTGAGATCAAGAATGATTTGTAGTTTCAGATCGTTTTTTTCCACTGCCAATAACTTTCAATTATCTTTAAGAGAAGGTGCAATGTACTGTTTTATAATATAGGGTGTGCCATATAAAAGAGGCCCGAGTATAATGAACGACAACAGTCAGGGAATGTTACTATGCATGGTAAAGAATAGTTGAAATGACAGAAAACAAGAGTAATTTACCTGCCTTTATAACAATTGCTGAACATAGCTCTCCGAGTTGATGGTGTCAGTGAAAAAGAACGGGCCGACTATCCTCTTCGCAGACACAGCACACCAAACGCCTATCTTTTGGTCGTACAGAGGAGTCTTCATTGTCCTTCTGGGATTCGTGTCGGTCCAAATCCTGCTGTTTTGCGCATTGGCATACCCGGACAGATGAAACCATGTTTCATCTGAAACCATGTTTCATCTGTCATGTAATAAGGTGTTGGGTCCATTTCACCACTGACCGTGGTCTCTTGAAACCACTTACAATATTGCATTTATTTTGCATAATCAGGAGTTTTTAAGTTCTTGGAGCGCCATAACTTTGTACGGCCAAAAATGCAAATCCACCTTAAGTATGCGTCGGCATGCCGTGGCAGATATTCCCGTTGCAGACGATAATCGGCGAATCGACTTCCGAGGGCTTTGTAACATCATTGTGATACTGTCTTCAGTACGAATTGTCTTAGGTTTGTTTCTTTTCCTGTTGCACACCGTGCAACAGGAAACAACCTTAGTCGCGTATAATGTAGAACTCTAATCGCTCGATGATGATTTTTTTTTTTTTTTTGTTATTAATGCAGGTGAATTAGCCATTTTATCTTCTGTTGGAGCTAATTATTTTTCTGAATTTCTATAGGACTGATTGTAAATTACGTATTTTTTTTTCATCATGATTTTTCGAAACAGCAGAACGCTTTAGAATTTGAAATCTTATTAAACTGACAATGACTTTCAATTATCTTTAAGTAAAGGTGAAATGTACTGTTTTATGGTATTATTTCACCAAACTCCTAAATATTAAATCTACGCTTGATAGCTACAATAGCATTTGTCTTAAGGGTCCACAGACTGATACATAGATATCGTACAATCACCTGTACAATAATTTAAGTACACGGTTTCTTACGATTACACAATATACAATAGGTGGTGCACAAAATGGAAAAGAGGAGAAGAAATATCCTGTGCCACAATAACAAAAATTTCAGGACATATGCAATTCACAGTATTCTTTCTTGCTACAAAACTTAAAAATCAAATTCTCCGACAGACGATCCAAATTTAATAGCTATTCAAACATCAAGTATTCTCAGGAATTGCTCCTATTACTGGAAATTTTCCCTCATATGGATACGGATAAAGTGCGTACAGAATTTTTTCCGTTAATGTACCAAAGGAATTGCGGAAAGGTTTCTGAAAATTCAGAATTTTCTGTTAACACTTCTTAATAAAGGTAATTTACCGTCAATATAAGAAAGAAATTGCCGGAATGTTTCTGAAAATTCAGAATGTTTCTGGCGTGCGAAAAAAAATCAGTGAAATTCAGGGGGGGAAGGGGGTCGTCGTTTCACGGAAAAGGTTGTATCAGGAATGTGCTTCGTTAACTCCCGAAAGGAATTATGGAAAATGGCCCCAGAATTACAGAATTTTTTTTATTTACAGTGCATACCCGATCGTGCAGTTTTTTAAATCAAGGAGAATCACAGTTCCTTCGCTATAACCGTTATTTCGCTGTTTACGGGTTCCTTACAAACGGGTGCGACTGTAATACTTTCCCCACTGTTTTTAGACTGAACATTAATTGTTGGAATGTCTATGAAAGTTGATAATTTTTGTTTTCGATTTTCAGGTATGTACACGAAATTCATAGCTATTTTAAAACATTTCAGCTGGGGCCCTGGAAGTTGAATACTTATAACGAAGTAAATTTCTCCGTCATTTCTGTCCACGCCAGGATTCGAACCCGGATCCCCTCATTCCGGAATAAGTCACTCTACCAATTGAGCTACGCGGACGTTTTATTCTGATTCCTATCTGCCTTTATGTCGTGTGCGTCCTTCTGGCAGGTACGTCACATCTCCTGGTACGTTACATACTAAAAGAAATAAAAGATTGAATTCGTCCCATGAACACGTTATTCTAGTTAGAATAAAAAAAATTATCGAATCGTATGGTATCATCATAAAGATTACTGCAAGTTGCGAGAAACAAGACATCTACTTTCTGGATTTAAAAAAAAAAAATGTTTATATGATTTTTATATATAATCTGTATCATTTTGCAAATGTGTCATAAATTTCGTTATTTAAAAAAACGGAATTACTGACAAAAAAAATAAAATCAACCAAAATACTGAATGTTTCTGTTTTTGAAATGGAAATCTCGTTAAATATCAGAGACCAATACCGTCAAATTTTCTGCACGTTATTTTCACGATGTTTCCGTGAATTCCCACTGCTTATTTTTTACAGTATGGAATATGTTTTCGTGGAAACTTGTGACATGTTATCAGTTGGCCTTATCTTTTTTGACAAGCTGAAAACGAAATTTTTTAGCGATTTTTTCACCAGTGGGAAGTTTAATGCCGCTGTCCAGAAAATGATTCGTTAGCAGCGAGGGATATTTTTGTGTTTGTTGATGAAGAACATCAACAAACACAAAAATATCCCTCGAGTTATTCCAAGGTTTAGGAAAGATAGTTCTGAGAATGCGTATTTCCAGTTTCTTCCATAAAGCCTGGTTTCCGTTTTATAAATCCGATGTTAAACCAGCCATTTCGGGTCTCATCTTCTCAATCTCCCAAATTCTTTTTTCCAACAAACCTTTGGTCATTCTCGATTAGAGTCGTAAAATACAATCTGCTTCCATGACTTTGGTAAACTATACATAACATTACAACTTGCACTGATTTGCACAGTTGTGCTCATCGAATTTCCTCAAGGTGGTGGTGGTGGTGGGTCCTACAAGAAATACACGGGACCACATATTGCATATGCACATAAATATACACTATATTGACAAAAGTCACCGGACACCTAGAAGAGAAACACAGCATAGCATTTATTAACATACATTAGTACTGTGTCGGTCCACCTTTGGCCTTAATGCATGCACTGGCCCTTCGAGACATGCTTTCGATAAGGTTTTGGAACACAGCGATGGGTATGTGCTTCCATTCAGTACATAATGCTGCCGCTAACTGCTGCTTAGTAGTAGGCCTTGGTTCCAAACTTCTTATGCGGCGCTCTAATTCATCCCATAGGTGCTCTATGGGATTAAGATCAGGGCACTGTGCTGGCCAGTCCACACACGATAAGGAATTATCGTCAAACCACGCCGTAACAGTCCTTGCTTTATGGCTCGATGCATTATCTTGCTGGTACCAACAACACTCGCTTTCATAGTATTGCCACAGAGTTGGTAGGGCATAATTGTCCAGAATATCGAGGTAGACATGCTGGTTAACAGTTTTGCCCACGATAACCAATGGGCTGGGACCATACCACAAAAAACACCATCACACGAGTACACTGCCAGCTCCAAACTTCACCGTAGGAACAGTACACTGTGGTAAATAGCGTTCCCCAGGCTGCCTCCATACCCAACTACGGCCATTAGACTGATAGATGGTGTATCTGGATTCATCAGTCCATAGGACCCGTTTCCGTTGATCTACGGTCCACGGTAAATGTTCTTTACACCATGTTAAATGACGAGCAGTATTCCGAGTGGAGATGAAAAGCTTGTGAGCAGCCGCACGACCACGGTAACCAATGGAATGAAGTTCTCTGCGAATGGTACGTGTACATACCGAGATTTCAGCATTTTTACTCACTTGTACACTGAGGTCTTTTGCAGTACTCCGTCGATTAGCTGTAACTACTCTCCTGAGGCTTCGACGTCTTCTGTCACTGATTTTCTTTGGTCTGCCGGTACGTTTTGCTGCTTCAGCTACGCCAAGTGTCTTGCACTTATTCAGTATATTCAAAACAGTTGACTTGGGTATGTTCAAACGCCTCTCGGTTTCTCTTATGGACAACCCACTAATATAACACCCAACAATCTTTCCTTTCTCAAAGTCAGTTCTATCCCGCTGCGACATTTTTACTCAACCTCACAGTGCGATATGATCGCGGTCAGCTACAGGCTTGTTTTTAAACCGTTTGCAGCTGTACCGCGAAAATTAACAACACAGCGGATCGGTTCATTTGCTTTTGAACGGGTGTGCGGTGACTTTTGTCAATATGATGTGCATAAGGCATAGTAAGGTTACACATACATTTTCAAAACAGCTTTTGAAATTCCAAAGCGCCTGAGGCTGCGTATAAGAAAAATCAAAAAACAAATACAAAAAATCATCACAAGTATGAAAGCTGGAGCAACTGATTCGGAAAAATCGAAAGAAATCTAAAAACCAACCGGGAGGGAAAAGAGCGTTATAGAACTATGACATGATGGTATCTATGGCTTCATCAAGGGCTAAGCACACTTCCCGTAGTCCCCTGAGAGGTGTTATCTGTGCCTAGCCCTTGATGAAGACATAGATAGCAGCTTGCCATAGTTCTGTAATCCTCTTTTTTCTCCCGGTTGGTTTTTAGATTTCTTGCGCGTTTTCGATTTTCAGGTTATTTTGCACCCTTCGTTTTAAATTCTAAAATATATATATATATATATATATATATATATATATATATATATATATATATATATATATACACTATCTACCAACAAGTAATTGGACACCTGTGATAGCAAAGGAAAACGAAGTTTATTCACTTTCAATAGTTGGTGGAGCCTCCACGAGCGGCGATTACAGCTGCGACCCTCCAGGGCATACTCTCAACCAGGCGTTGTACGACGGCTAGCGGTATTTTCTTCCACTCGGCTTGGAGAAGACAGGTCAGTTCCTTCACCGATTTCGGACGGTGGAGGCACTCCTTAAGTCGACGCTCCAACTCGTCCCAGAGGTGCTCGATAGGGTTAAGGTCCGGGCTCTGCGCAGGCCAGTCCATTCGACTAACCCCATTGTCACCATGCCAAGCCATGGTGGACCTCGCAACATGAGAGATGGCATTGTCCTCCTGAAAGTAACATGGGTCCACCCCATAAAACTGCCACAACGTAGGAAGCGCATGGTCATCCAAAATGGTGCAGTAGGTCTCGGCGTTGATTCTACCAGGAATTGCGACCAAGGGTCCCGTGCCATACCAGGAGAAACACCCCCATAGCATAATTCCACCGCCGCCGAACTTCACAGTTGGCACAATACATTCCGGCAGGGGGCGTTCTCCAGTCAGACGCCAAACCCAGACCCTGCCATCCGAACGGTAGAGGGTGAACCTTAATTCGCCGCTCCAGAGAACCTGTTTCCACTGTTCAACGGTCCACTGTCGACGCTCTTTGCACCACGTTAGCCGAGCAGCGCTATTGGACTTGGTGATCAAATGCTAGTGGGCGGCAGCACGTTCATGATAACCGAGCAGATGGGCTTCCTTACGGATGGTATTCATCGAAAGAACACTCCCGGGTGCCTCTTGAAACTCCTGGCGGATGTGGCCCATTGACTTGGTGCGGTTCTTCCGAATTTCTCTGGCCAGCACCCGTCGGTCTCTAACTCCCAGTTTTGTGGGTCTGCCGTGTCAAGGCACATTCCGACAGTCACCTCTCATCTTCCATTTGCCAATCATGTAGGCCACTGTCAATTTTGGGTACTTCAACTAGCTGGAGATGTCGCGTATGGAACGGCCATTTCTGTGATACCCGACGAATACACTTTTCTCGAAATCAGAGAGCTCTGAACTCCGTGGCATCTTGCATGCGACTGGTTGCGTTGTTGTTTCCCACACGATATTTAACGGCGGCGGCCGTGACGTGTATCAGGACTGCAGATATCGTCGATTGCTGGGGTGTCCATACTTGTTGGTAGATAGTGTATATATATATATATATATATACGCACATACACAGTCGAATCACATTATTGTGACCACCTCCTACTTTACTTTTGACGTCAACAGCGCGTAGCCAATGAAAGAAGGCACGTGTCGTGAGCTGGCTTGGAGGGTATATAACGTGTGCTGTAAGCATTCTGAAAACATATCACTTGCAGCTGTCATGGATAGAAGGAGCTATTTATCTGATTTGCAAAAAGGGATGATTATCGACTTTCGGGCCAAGGGTGGTAGTATTTCTGAAACAGTGCAGTTTGTGAACTGTTCCCGTGCTGCTGTGGTTAAAGTGTATCATGATTGGATAAATGGCACCGTTGCGAATAAGCGATGTGGAAACTGAGGAGCACCACGTGCCATTGATGTGACAGATGAACGTCGGCTGCGAAGTTGCATGAGAGCCGATCGACACGCTACAGTGGAGCACCTCACTGGCCGAATGAACCAGGGGGCTACCGGAAGTGTGTCTAAAATGACAGTTTAGCTAACGCTGCTGCGTATGGGGCTCCGATACAGAGGGATGCTCACTGCACCAATGCTAACGAAGGTGCATCGGCAGAAAATGCTTGCATTTGAATGGCAGTATCAGGATTGGACATCCGTTGATTGGTAAAGGATTGCCTTCTCCGATGAGTCACGTTTTCTGCTTCATCGAATGGATGGACGTTGGCGTATAAGGCGAGAAACATCGGAGAACAAACACTCTTCAACCATTGCTGGAAGAACACAAGCTGGTGGGGGTAGTGTTATGGTCTGGGGAATGTTTTCGTGGCATTCTCTGGGACCACTCATACCTGTGGAAGGCATTATGGACCGAATTCCTTATGAATCCATCCTTGCAGACCACGTGCGCCCATACATGCTGATTGCCTTCCCTGGGGCTGGTGGGATCTTCCAGCACGACAATGCGACGTGTCACACCGCTAGAAATGTCCGAGAGTGGTTGAAAGAGCACGATGAAGACTTGAAAGTACTTTTCTGTCCACCTAATTCCCCAGACTTAAACCCAATTGAGCATCTGT
The DNA here is from genome assembly GCA_039090855.1 of Macrothele yani. Lineage (NCBI taxonomy): Eukaryota > Metazoa > Arthropoda > Arachnida > Araneae > Macrothelidae > Macrothele > Macrothele yani. The sequence goes on along the minus strand of CM077018.1, from coordinate 104,312,852 downwards.
GGAAACACCTCGATCGTGTTGTTCGCTCTATGGATCCTACGCCACGTACCTTCCAGCAGCTGTCAGATGCACTGCAGTCAGCATGGCTTCACATACCTGTGAACACCTTCCAGCACCTTATTGAGTCACTCCCAGCCTGTCTAGCTGCTGTCTGCGCTGAATACGGCGGTTACTCTGGAGATTAGCTGGTGATCACAATAATGTAACTTGACCGCGTATATTAAATGTAAATATCGGCAAAAATCCACAATGATGTTCACACAGGTTAAAGAAAAAAACTTGCTCTTTTGAACAAATGAGGTAAATTTAATATTCATGATCAGTACGTAAGGTGCACAGAAAAAAAAAAACGATCATTGAGAAAACGAGAATTAAGATGCACAAAAAAATAATTGATCACAACGAAAATATTGAAATTATAAAGCCATGCGCTAGCGGTTTTTTATTTTTTTATTTAATCGTAGCCGTAGTAGTGTATTTTAAAAGAACGTCATTTATTTCCTTCATCTTATGAATGAAGGCGTTCTTTCTTCTGGTCCAGACGGACCTTCCCCATGTACGCGCCACTGGATTCACACGACCCCAGAATAACATCTTCAGCGTGATCGTATGAAATTTTGGCATTAATTCTCACCTCATCCATCACTGTAATGCAAATATTGTCAAACTTGGTGCAAGTTTTAGTGTATTCTGCCAGCAGTGTACATTATTTAAAGCTCTCGTGAATAGCAGGTAATCTGGGTCGAGAGAAAACCAAATGTCGCTGCGACGCATAGGTTTCCATAGTCATCAAAAATGAATTGTTGTAATTGCTTTTATCAGATTTAGTATCAAGTTCTCGTAATTTACGCAGATTGCAATGAGATATTGTTATGTTTATGCAAAACGTGATGACAGAAGCGTAACTGAGGCCGGGCAGCTACCCCAGGCACAGCTCAAGAGAGGGCGCAAACAGTGTTTCTTTCAGGATTTTTTGGCTGGGGGGCGGGCAAATGGAGCCTTAGAGGGGGCAAGTTTTCCATTTGCTACATATATATATATATATATATATATATATATAATTTCAACAACTATATTTATATATATATACATATATATATACTTAAGAGCAAAACTGAAGACTAAGGAAAAAATTTTAGAATTTAAAACGAAGGGTGCATATATATATATATATATATATATATATATATATATATATAATTTCAACAACTATATTTATATATATAGAAGCAATAAATGTCCGAGAGTGGTTGAAAGCCTTGCCCACCTTGAAAATGTTTCTTTTTTTTTTTTTTTTTTTTTGTTAAAACGCAACTTACATTAGAAAAAAATGTCTTAGTTTTATAAAAATGTATCAACTTACATTAGAAAAAAATGCTTTAATTTTTCTTCCATTTTTCATTAACTTTAATCTTGTTCCAGATGGTGGATTTCAAACCTGATATAGTAATTACTTCTTCAAACATTTCAGGAATAACAAACTTTTTTCAGCTAAAGGAGGCGGGACTCCGCAGCCTTGAAATTTTTATCTATTAAAATGCATTCAACGTCAAGAGATCCTGAATCACGATTCCTAGACAATTAAGTACGATTATTTTGAAGAATGTCATGTGTCGTAATACACTTTTTACTAAAATAAACTATAACTAGTACCATTTGAACAAATATTTAAAAAAATATAATTGGAGAAATATTTGTAGCATAAAAAGAAACGAAACTTCCTTTTTCATCTTAGCCTGAATTTATTAAAATTTGGTTCGGTAACCTAAAATGTCTACTGGGGGGGGGCTCATTTCCGGGAGGGCTTCGCCCCCTGGATGTATGCCTGAAAGAAACACTGGGCGCAAATATCACTGCTTGCAGCTTTTGCACCAATTTCTTTACAGAATTTGCCAATAATATACTTCCTAAGTTTCGGTAATCTTGCCAAATTAAAATACGCATTTCTTCCTCAAAAAGTTCAGGGGATCACTGTTGCTAATATTCAACAAGTTAGTAAAATCATGCAATGCATTAATTATGATACGCTTTCCAACATACCAGAAATCATTACTCAAGTTATGAGCATAATGGCTATGGAATAAATTTCGCTCCTGTGTCCTGTCCTATGACTCCATTTCGATGATATTAAACAGAACCGGTTCAGTATACCTTCGGAACAACATACTAAAGTTTTGTCGCAATAGAAGCATTTTTACTCAAGTTATGAGGATAATGGCCGTGGAATAAATCTCGCTCCTGTGTCCTGACCTTTGACCCTATTCCGATGATTTTCAACAGAACCGGTTCAGTATACCTCTGGAACTACATGTTAAAGTTTTGTCGCAATCGAAGCATTTTTACGTAAGTTATGACGCATAAAGGCAATGGAATGGATCCGCTCCTATGTCCTGACCTTTGACCCCATTTCGTCCATTTTCAATAGGGTTTGTCCCCAGGTGGTCCCCTACCACATACTGAAATTTCACCGAAATCGAACCACTTTTACGCGAGTGTTCGTGCGGACGGACAGACAGACGGACAAAGTTGGAGCATATACGCTTCTTCAACCTACGGTTGGAAAGCGTAAAAAAAGGAGTCGCAATCTAACGAAAAGGTGAATAAATAGCTGGGGAAAAGAAAATGCTAAAGCCCTATGAAGTGGAGTTGACGAACCAGTAAACCACTCGTACCTGGGTACTTAGAAAACAAAAAAATAAGAAAATAGGAAAAAAAAATTCATTTTCCTTATGAACAAGTCTCTTGCCATGACTAGAATGCACTGGTCTACAAAAAAAAAAAAAAAAAAAAAAAAAAAAAATCTGTCTCAAAGATGTCATTGGCCAATCTTTATAGTATTTGTCGCGCTGAATTCAATCATGAAAACCATTTTTCTCTATCGCGTAAGTTTTTTGTGTGACAGTTACGTAAATATTTTACATTAATAACAAAAAAATAATTATATTTTACATTAATAACAAATTAATTAATGTTCAACGTACCTAAAAGGTCTTAGTTGAAGATTTCCTGGAATACTTTGCCTCAGGAAGGCCCCTTTTGAGAGTCCAGCAGTAATCTGCTAACATACTTGAACTCCACTTTCCTTTATACATATCTTTTCTCGATGCTTGAAATGTCCTGACGAAAGCGTTCACGGTGTTCATCACTTGCGGCGCCCAGGTTTCGGGAAAGAAATTTAAGTGAGAGTGAAGGAAGTGGACCTTCAGAGACATATTGCAACCTAAGTCTTCATATGCTTTCAGCATCTTATGTACTACATCCGTATAGCTGTCAAACTTTTTGTTGCCTAAAACGTGTTTCACTAAATTCTTGAAAGAAACGCATGCGCTTTTCTCTAAGTCATGTAACGTACCAGGAGATGTGACGTACCTGCCCGAAGGACGCACACGACATAAAGGCAGATAGGAATCAGGATAAAACGTCCGCGTAGCTCAATTGGTAGAGCAACTTATTCCGGAATGAGGGGACCCGGGTTCGAATCCTGGCGCGGATAAAAATGACGGAGAAATTTACTTCGTTATAATGGCGCCCGAACTATCCGGATGACCCGACCGTTCAAAATCGCGCATTGGTGTGATGTTATTTCCACACCGCGAGATAGGAAAAACAAGAGAATCCCTTCTCCAGCACTTCGAAAAAAAAAAAAAAAAAGGGGGAGATGATGTAACGTACCAGGAGATGTGACGTACCTGCCAGAAGGACGCACACGACATAAAGGCAGATATTAATCAGAATAAAACGTCCGCGTAGCTCAATTGGTGGAGTGACTTATTTCGGAATGAAGGAATCCGGGTTCGAATCCTGGCGTGGACAGAAATGAAGGAGAAATTTACTTCGTTATAGTCACTCAAACGTCCTTCAAAAGTTTCATCTTTTATTAGTTCTCTAATTTGTGGTCCTCGGAAAATTACTTCTTTAATTTTTGCATCGGTAATTTTGGGGAACTCTTCTTCAAGTACAAAAATCCATTTCTGTTCATGGCTTTCACAAAATTTTTCATTAAAGCTAATTTGATATGAAGAGGTTGGAGATAGATGTTTTTGGGATCAACTAAAGGAGCATTCATTACATATTTTTTTCACCAGGTGTAAGAGATTTACGTGAAGGCCATGTCTTCCTTTAGAAATGACTTTTACTATCCCGGCTGTCCCACTCGCACAAAACACAGCAACATTTTGTGACTCCAGACTGTAACCCGAGCAGCATAGCGATCACCTTGAGGTCTCATATGTTCCAAATGAATTTTTCATACTGTATCTCGTTTAGAATAATCTTCATATTTTCATAGGTTTCTTTCATATTAATAGCATGTGCTAGCAGGGGCTGAGGAAAGTGAGGTTCGTTAACCGGGCCCGAAATTTCGAATCGTAGTGCACCCCCATCCCTTCCCGTTTCCCGGAACAAACAGAAGAAAAACAGCGCCTAAGGAGCTTTGTTAGGGATTAAGACCACCTGACCACTCAGGGACCGTCCATAAAGTATGCCCGTGATTTTTTACTATTTTTAGACTCCCCCATGTCACATTTTGTCCGATTGTTGACACCACCCCCTAGAAAGTACGTCCTAATTTTTACTACCCCTTTTATTTTTGACAACTACTTTTAGAAGTCTGTTGAGAAACAGAAAAAAACATGTAATTATTGAAAGGGATCTTTCATATATTTACACTTTTTCTCCAGAACATATTTTTTATTTACGCATTAATTTAGTCCCAAATGCCACACCCGAACTTTATCATTCTGAAATAAAGATCTACAAATGAGCACACGCATTCAAGTTTGCAACAACCCCGATTATACCATCTACAAAACACGATAGATTTGGTAGGACAAATACGAGAACTTAATATTAATTTTCTGATTTAGGTAAATATCATCAGAAATCTGAAATATTTCATACCTTTTTTAACTATTAAAAGAAGAAAAGAAGAGAAAACAAAACGAAGACATACCATCCACTACATTTTTGCCAATGGTCGCCCAAATTACTACAACCCTCCTCCCCCATGTCACATTTGGTCCGGTTGTCAGGAATCCCCCTCCCAATGTAATCTCGGTAGTACTTTATGGACGGCCCCTTACCTAGCGAAACTTTTTAAGGCACATCACAACAAAAAATCCACATTTGCCAAATTAAAAAAAAAAAAAAAAAAAAAATCTTGACTAAAATTATTGACCAGGCCCGGGCGGTTCCGCCGCCACTGTGTGCTAGTGGAACTGATGGGAATTTATTTCCATTGTGCAAATGGACAGCTTTTAGGCTAACTTTTGACGAATCTATAAACAAACGCCATTCCCGTGCGTTATGAGCATGTCCTATAGTGTTCATCACTGATGAAGTATCATTACAGTACACTATATCTCCTTTTTGCGAGAAAAACTCCTTGAAATCTTCTTAGCGATTTCGAAAGTAGCATACCCTAGTTCCGCGATGAAGAAGGTTCCACCCTTTTAGTCGTGATCCCAAAAGTTCTGCCTGTTTTTTTAGATAAATTTAAATCACGCACTAAAACATTTAGGTCTCCTTGTGTCAATAAATGAGGCTTATTAGAAATGTCGAAACATGCATCATGTCGATCAGCGTGATCTTCATTCTGATCCTCTTCAGAGCTTGAATTTTCATTTACTGTATATCGGTTGATACCGGGTGAGGTGGTATTGGCATATAATCACTGTGAGGAATAGGTCGCATCGCTGATGGTAAGTTGGGATATTTTAAACTGTGTTTCGACTTACTTATGATTCCCTTTGTATTTTTTATACAAAAATAACAGTCCGAAGAATGATCTTTCGGCTCTCTCCACACCATGGGAACTGCAAATGGCATATGGCGAGAACCGTTTGCTCACCCTGTAACGTACCAGGAGATGTGACGTACCTGCCAGAAGGACGCACACGACATAAAGGCAGATAGGAATCAGAATAAAATGTCCGCGTAGCTCAATTGGTAGAGTGACTTATTCCGGAATGAGGGGACCCGGGCTCGAATCCTGGCGCGGATAAAAATGACGGAGGAATTCACTTCGTTATAATGGCGCCCGAACTATCCGGATGACCCGACCGTTCAAAATCTCGCAATGGTGTGATGTTATTTCCCCACCGCGAGATAGGAAAAATAAGAGAATCCCTTCTCCAGCACTTCGAAAAAAAAAAAAAAATAAGGGGGAGATGATGTAACGTACCAGGAGATGTGACGTACCTGCCAGAAGGACGCACACGACATAAAGGCAGATAGGAATCAGAATAAAACGTCCGCGTAGCTCAATTGGTAGAGTGACTTATTCCGGAATGAGGGGACCCGGGTTCGAGCCCTGGCGTGGACAAAAATGACGGAGAAATTTACTTCGTTATGATGGCGCCCGAACTTTCCGGATGACCCGACCGTTCAAAATCTCGCAATGGTGTGATGTTATTTCCCCACCGCGAGATAGGAAAAATAAGAGAATCCCTTCTCCAGCACTTCGAAAAAAAAAAAAAAAAAATAAGGGGGAGATGATGTAACGTACCAGGAGATGTGACGTACCTGCCAGAAGGACGCACACGACATAAAGGCAGATAGGAATCAGAATAAAACGTCCGCGTAGCTCAATTGGTAGAGTGACTTATTCCGGAATGAGAGGATCCGGGTTCGAATCCTGGCGTGAACAGAAATGACGGAGAAATTTACTTCGTTATAACCCGGTTAAAAGTCTTGAACATGTAACACAACAAATATGTGGGGCCTAACTCTTGTCCTCATCTCTTACTTTGCAACCAAAGTAAAACTGATAACACTTTCGTATTAACGGGGTGAAGTTCCGCCTTTGAGGTTTGAATGTCCATTCACCGCACACATAACAAAACGTATCCGGATGGTTGAGGCACTTGCGTGGCATTTTTCAGTTTTCACACACAAACAAAAGCTACTAATAAAGAGCAATAGCACAGCGTTCACTTCGGCTGTCTTCAGAGAATTGAGACAAGACGCAGTCGAGCAGTCGAGTGAGCAGTCGAGAAGGGTGCAGGTGGCGCCATGTCTATGACTCATTTGCACGTGCGGACAGGAACCCCCTCCCCTTTGATAAAACACGAATGCAACAGAGTCTGTATGTCACTTGCAGCTTTTTTTCTTTTATTTTCTCATATGAATAAATGATGCTATGTGCTTCTGAAGTCAATTCTGGAATTATTTCTAGCAAAAAAAAAAAAAAACGTTTTTAACGTAAAAAATTGCAAAAACCATATTCTTATATCTCTAAAACTATACGTGATAGCAAAATGTGGATAGCAAATCTGGATTCCTCGTATGAAAACACTAAAGAATGAAGAAAAAATTATGTCTGGGGCAAAACGTGTTTACCAGTGTGATACACTGCCGGACAATTGCTAAGGACGGATGACAATAGCAACGATAGCAATCATAAAATGGAAGGCAGGAAAATGTGGAAATTAGCATAAGTGCGGGATATAGTAAGACGTGTTGTGCGTATCCAAATTTTGGATTGCCGAACTTGTTCGTGACGTCATAGCGCTGATAAGAGATATAAAGGAATTGACCGTTGTTGTTCAAACGCAAAGTTGAAAGGGAAAGAATCAATTGACGAACTTGCAATTTTCAGTATGTCTTCCCGACATCACCTAGATGATTTTACGGTGGCCGTATTATTAGCAAGATTGAAGAAGGGCGAAAAATAACAGATGTTGCCAGCGAGTTCTACGTCAGCCACAGTGTTGTTTCAAGGCTTTGGAAATCATTTCAAACAAATGGAGAGTGTTGCAAACGTCACGGGGGAGGTCGTGTTCGCAGTACGACACCTGCAGAAGATCGGTACATAGTGCTATCAACAAAAAGACACCGGCGCAGCACAGCTAGTGAGGTAGCAAATCAGTTTATGGCTGCTACTGGCAAGCGGATCTCCCGAAAAACTGTCGCCAGACGTTTGCATGAAGGAGGACTATACGCCCGCCGTCCTTTTGTGTGCATCCCATTGTCCAGACGTCACCGTACCGCCCGTTTCCAATGGTGCCATCAACATCGCAATTGGACTGATAACGACTGGTCTGCTGTCCTCTTCTCAGATGAGAGTAGATACAGTCTATCGTCTGATTGTCGACGACAACTGATCTGGCGTGATAGTGGTACTGCATATTGTCCAGCAAACATACAGGAAAGGGACCGATATCCGACATGTAGTGGCATGGTATGGGCTGGCATCATGATCAACGGCCGTACGTCCCTCTATGTGCTTCCAACTGGGACTATGACTGGCCAACGATAAATTAATGATGTTCTGCTACCTCATGTTCGCATGTTCCGTGGTGCTGTCGGTGATAGATTCATTTTCATGGACGACAACGCAACATGTCATCGAACAGTCGCTGTCCAGGAGTGTCTTGAGAGCGAGGATATTCAACGCCACGTATGGCCAGCACGTTCTCCAGATCTGAATCCCATTGAAAATGTGTGGGATGCTTTGGGGAGGAGTCTTACTGGTCGCCAATGCCCTCCAATAAACAAGGACACCCTCATCCGTGCACTGACAGAGGAATGGGATAAATTACCCCAACAGCTGCTTGATAATGTTGTGCAAAGCATGACACGACGTGTGGAATCTTGCATCGCCCTCCATGGTGGCCATATCCCGTATTGACATCTTACGCCGGAACGCCTGCGGACGGTAATTGCATTTTTTTTTCACGTTTACGTATTCTGCACAAAATGGCCTGTTTGTCCCTTGAACACGTTCCAAAGCCTTCTGAATTTCAGAGCACAATAAATTGTCTTTCTTGTAATGTCCTGGCATTCTGACATTATTTTATTTCACTTGGCATCCAACCACACTTACTTTTTTATGCGCTATATAGCCGTTTATGATCCGTCCTTAGCAATTGTCCAGCAGTGTATATCTTGATTTCTAGTTGAAATCTCCATTGGAAAAAATTAGGCACACGAAATATGTTGGGGCTACTGAGGATATCTCTCGTCAAGCAAAAGAAAAGTACTTCTGGAATTAGATAAGGTTTCTAACATATTGCGCCTAAGATATAGGATTAATATTGTACACAAGAAAGTCTCTGCAACTTCCGGCATTGGAGGAAGGGGAGTGTCTCGCAGTAAGAGGACCTCTTGTCTCAGAAAAAGATATTTGACAAAGTTTTAGCGTAAATTGCATATGAAGCTGGTTAAGTTTATATAGCTAGGAATTTTGACGGCAGCTTCGAAAGAAATATTGAAAAGAAAAGCATTGTTTTTCAATAAATAAGAAAAATATTTAGAAATCATTTTCGTGGTTTTAGTTCATTAAAACTTAGTGACGAAACAGCAGCTACTCGAAAGGAATTGAGGCCCCTTTTCATAGCCAGGGGCCGAAAAATATGATTCTTGTCCACCAGTCAGCAGAAAATCTCACTCATCAGAGATCTCTAAAATGTCACTAGTCAGAGGTAACCATTAACCAGTGAGTCAATGCTTGCCTTGTAGCGTCATTCGTCAGCTATAGTTTTGGACTCGTCGTGGACGAGTACACGAGTGTAATGTTGGACCCCTGGCCATAGCAATAGTTCCAATACATGTGTATTAACAAGATAATGAAAAAAAAAAAAGACAGCAGTTCAATAAATGAAATCTTTGTACCAATGACGATAAGGAGTTATGTACTACAGTCGTTTGTACGCAACTACGCACCATTCAGAATACAGCGTGTCCATAAATGAAGTATACAACTTCAGCATGTTATTGAAAAAAAAAAAATACAATAAATAACAACTTAATTTCTTTGTCAAAACACATAGTAACTGTGAAAGTTTATTATTTTTTTTAATGATAGTAGGCTTCCACGTTTGCTTCTCGCAGGATATTTTTTTTTTTTTTTTTGATTGAAGGTTTAACGACCACCGTGAGCAACTCAATGGGATATAAGCAGTCGCCCGTCCCTAATTTAGGGTTACTGGTCCCAGGGAAGGGAGAGAGCCAGTGCCGTAAGACAAACACAACATCCATGCCTGACCGGGATTCGAACCCGGACCCCTTACGGACGAATGATCAGAGGCCAACGCCTTAGACCACTGCGCCACCGGGGCAGCCGCAGGATATCTAAACAATAGTCCAGTTCAACCCACGTACGCTGCAGAATGTCAGGTATAACAAGGAAGAAGGCTGCAGTAATACGTTTTTTGAGCTCAGTGATAGATGTAACCCTTTTCTTGTACACAATGTTCTTAATAAAGCCCTAGAGAAAGAAAAATCACAGCAGGGGATAACATCAGGAGAACGGGGTGGCCATGCCGCCGGACCCCCCCCCCCATTTCAACGCCCTAGAAAATGGTGGTCGAAAGATCTGCGTACATCCAACGACCAGTGCGGATGCGCTCCTCTTGCTGGTAATGACGTCTGGAGTTGTGGAATTGCGAATTGTTCTAACATGAGTATACATTTCGAATTCTACTTTTAGTTTTATACAATTTATTTGAATATGTACCAATAGAAGATATTTTTTGGTTAGAATAGTTCCATAGCCACCCGTCATGTTCAATGCTATATATCATCATCATTGTCAACCATTATCAATCCACTGCTGGACGAAGGTCTCCCCAAGTTTCCTCCACAACGGTCTGTCTTGTGCCAGTCTCCTCCATGTCACCCCTGCATACTTTCGAATTTCATCCACCCATCTCCCATGTGGTCTTCTTCTGGGTCTTTTCCTGTCCCTTGGAATCCAATCTAAAATTTCGGCTGTCCATCGATGATCTGTCCTTCTGGCAGTATGTCCAGCCCATTGCCATTTCAGGGATTTAACTCTGATCATGATGTCTTCCACTCTTGTCATTTTTCGGATCCACGAGTTCCTCTTCTTATCTCTCCTGGTTACACCAAGCATGCACCTCTCCATGCTGCTTTGAGTTGTCTGCAGCCTTTGTATGTCTCTTTTAGCTAAGGTCCACGTCTCTGCACCATATGTAAGCACTGGAAGGATGCATTGATCAAACACTTTTTTTTTTAAGACATAATGGCATATTGCTCTTGAAAATTATGCTGTTTCTTCCAAAAGCTCTCCAGGCAAGTTTTGTACGCCGATTAATTTCTTCATCAATGTGACCCTCACTTGATATCTGCTGTCCAAGATAAACGTACGTGTCTGTTATCTCCAGCTTTTCTCCATCAATCGATAAATCTTCATTTCTTGTAAAAGCATTGAACATCACTTTTGTCTTCTGAAAGTTCATTTTTAATCCCACTTCTTTACTCTTGTCAGCAAGTTCCTGGATCATACTCTGCAGCTCTGATGGGCTAGTTGCAAAAATGACTACGTCATCAGCAAAACGAAGGTGGGTTAGATAATCTCCATTAATCTTTATCCCCTTGTTTTCCCAGCTCAGTGACTGAAAAACACCCTCCAATGTGGCATTAAAGAGCTTCGGAGATATGGTGTCACCTTGTCTCACTCCCTTTCCAATTTTTATGTGCGTTGTATTTTCAAACAGCCTAATCTTTGCACTTGAATTTTCATAGATGTTATTAATAATATTAATGTATGCATCTTCAATACCGCAGGTTTTCAGAGCCATTGTAACTGCTGATGGTTTCACCGAATCAAAGGCTTTTTCATAATCGATAAAAGCCATGCACTATGGAAGTTCATATTCCCTCGCTCTTTCAATTAGTTCTCTCAGCACATGGATATGATCTATTGTGCTGTAGCCACTCCTGAATCCAGCTTGTTCTCTCGGTTGAGCCATGTCCAGTGTTACCTTCAAGCGGTGTGAAAGAACTTTAGTGAAGATTTTATAAACTACTGATAGGAGGCTGATAGGTCTGTAGTTTCCGAGATCCTCAATGTCACCTTTCTTATGTAGCAGGATCATTGTAGCGGTGTTCCAATCCTCAGGAATCTTTCCTTCATTAAGGCATCGAGTGAAAATTTGGGCGAGTACTGTTTCGATTTCTCCACTTGCTTCTTGTATGATGTCTACAGTAATTCCATCTTCTCCTGGAGCTTTTCCCCGCTTCATGTTCTTGATTGCATGTGCAACTTCTGCTGGAAGGACTGGAGGAACTCTGGTACTGGTATCTTTCATGATGTCTGGAGTGCATGTATCCATATATATATATTTATATGTGTGTGTGTGTGTGTGTGTGTGTGTGAGTGGAAGACATCATGATCAGAGTAAAATACCTGAACAGGCAATCGGCTGGACATGTTGCCAGAAGAACGGACCTCCGACGGACAACGAAAATTCCAGACTGGATCCCAAGGGACAGGAAAAGACCCAGAAGAAGACCACATTTGAGATGGGTGGATGAAATTCGAAAGCATGCGGGAGTGACATGGTGGAGACTGGGGCAAGACAGACCGTAGTGGAAGAAACTTGGTGAGATCTTCATTCATCCAGCAGTAGATTGATAATGGTTGATGATGATGATCAAACATACATATATTTTCCTGAATTTGAAGATAAAAAATTACATACAACGATTTTTTTCCTGAATTTGACGATAGATCCGATTTTTTTCCTGAACTTGACGGTAAATCCGTTGTTTTCCCCCTGAATTTTCGCGATAAAAGAAACGTTTTATTTCGCCCAACGAACATCAGGACAAACATATATTACGGAAAACATGAATTGGGGAAAACGCGAATAAAGGCAAAGGAGAATTAGAGCAAACTTGATACAGTAAACGTTTTTAGGGGAAACTTTGATACGGACAAACGTGTTTAGGGCAAACGTGAATTAAGGGAAACAAGATTTAGGGGACCTGAGATTAGGGGAAACAAGATTTAGGGAACCTGAGATTAGGGGAAACAAGATTTAGGGGAACCGAGATTAGGGGAAACGAAATTAGGGGAAATGGGAATTCGGGTAAAAGCGATTTCGGGGAAACGCCATTGCGGAAATGAGATTTAGGGGAAACGAAATTAGGGGAAATGGGAATTCGGGTAAAAGCGATTTCGGGGAAACGCCATTGGGGTAAACGTGTTTAGGGCAAACGTGAATGAGGGGAAACGAGATTTAGGGGAAACGAGATTAGAGGAAACGAAATTAGGGGAAATGAGAATTCGGGTAAAAGCGATTTAGGGGAAACGCCATTAAGGTAAACGCGTTTAGGGCAAACGTGAATTAGGGGGAACGAGATTTAGGGGAAACGCCATTGGGATAAACGTGTTTAGGGCAAACGTGAATTAGGGGAAACCAGATTAGGGCAAACGAAATGAGGGGAAATGGGAATTCGGGTAAAAACGATTTCGGGGAAACAAAATGAGGGGAAATGGGAATTCGGGTAAAAGCGATTTCGGGGAAACGAAATGAGGGGAAATGGGAATTCGGGTAAAAGCGATTTCGGGGAAACGAAATGAGGGGAAATGGGATTTCGGGTAAAAGCGATTTCGGGGAAACGCCATTGGAGTAAACGTGTTTAGGGCAAACGTGAATGAGGGGAAACGAGATTTATGGGAAACGAGATTAGGGGAAACGAAATTAGGGGAAATGAGAATTCGAGTAAAAGCGATTTCGGGGAAACGCCATTGGGGTAAACGCGTTTAGGGCAAACGTGAATTAGGGGAAACGCCATTGGGATAAACGTGTTTAGGGCAAACGTGAATTAGGGGAAACGAGATTAGGGCAAACGAAATTAGGGGAAATGGGAATTCGGGTAAAAGCGATGTCGGGGAAACGCCATTGGGGTAAACGGGATTAAGGCAAACGGGAATTAGGGGAATGGATTAGGGAAGTGAGGCTACGCGAACTATCCAATATCTATAGTTCTTGAAAAAACATTTTCTTCTCTGCATAAACACAATAATGCGCTGCCTATGGCATTTTCTACGCAAGTCTGGAATAAATAGCCGTCTCGAATGCTCGCTCCCCAACCAAAACCAGCTGCCGAAGAATTCCCTTTACCAATTATAAAGTATCTCATTTTTTAAATCATATAAAATCACATTTATATGCGTAACATCACAGCCTCTCCTTGACAAATGTCAACCCCGCCTTCTCGTGGTGCATCCTGTTCCCACTAAAGGGGCTCTGACGACCGCCCATAGCGGTATAACTATACCATCGGGATTAGAGGAAATTCTATCCCACACTCACCAACCCGCTTGGCCAGCGTGGTGAGTTATGGCCAAACCCCTCCAAAATGATTCCACAACTTAAATCTTGGCCCTCAGTCTCCGGCAGCTGGAATGTACCTGGCCAAGGCAGCGGCCAGTGCGACATGAAGGCAGAGGGTGCTAAGAATCCCCGGAGGACCGGACTAGGCTGCCATCTGATGCTGACCTTGGCTACTTACAATGGACGCTCCCTATCTTCTGATTCAAGGCTTCTTGAATTGGAAGAGGAATTACAAAGGATCAAGTGGGACATCGTGGGGCTAAGTGAGGTAAGGAGAAAAGGAGAAGATCTCATCGAACTGAAAAGTGGACATCTCTTCTACTATCGTGGGACAGATACTGGCAGAACTAGTGGTGTTGGATTTATAATAAACAAGAAACTGAAGGATAAAGTTGTAGAAGTTGAAAGTTCCTCTGACAGAGCTGCACGACTTGTTATCCAACTCTCGAAAAGATACCAGGCTCAGATTATTCAAACTTATGCACCCACCACAAGTCATCCTGAAGAAGAAATTGAAGAATTTTATGAGGAAATTTGTCATCTAAATAATAAAGGTAAGCAGCACTTGAAAATAATTATGGGAGATTTCAATGCAAAAATAGGGCAACGGCAACAGAATGAAACTTCAGTAGGTAAATTCGGTCACGGCAACAGAAACCAGCGTGGAAATACTCTCGTTGAGTTTGCACAGGCAGAAGGGTTTTTCATCTTGAACTCCTTCTTCAAGAAAAAGCCACACAGGAAATGGACATGGAGACATCCAAATGGGACGACAAATGAAATTGATTTTATTATGTGTAACAAAAAATTCGTCATAGAAGACTGCAGTGTGCTAAACAAGTTCAACACAGGTAGTGACCATAGATTGGTGAGATGTAAGATGCACCTCAACGCTAAACTTGAACGTGGCAAGCTCATAAGACAAACAAAATCTATTGACATAACCAACCTCAAAAAACACCATAATACCTTCAAGTTAGAACTGAAGAACAGGTTCTCTGCTTTAGAAGGCCTAACATCGGAAGAAGTGGACATCTCTGAAGTTAACAGAAAAGTAACCAAAGCTCTTATGGAAACAGCAACAAAATTAGCTGGGTCTAAGAACAAGTTGCATGTGAACAAATTATCAGGAAAAACCAAAATGTTGATGCAAAAAAGAAGAGAGATGAGGACAACTAAAGAAGATGTGACTTCCAAAGTGGAATATATAGAGCTATGCAAGACAGTAAGAAAAAGTATCACTGAAGACGTAAGGAAATTCAACTGTGAACTAGTGAGGAAAGCAATTGAAAACAACCAAAGCCTAAAGATAGCAAAGGGACATCTCAGTAAGGGAAGAAAACAGATTATGGCACTGAGAAAAGAAGATGGTTCTGTAACAAGAAATAGAGGCGAAATTTTGACAAGAGTGAAAGATTTCTACTCCAAATTATATGAAAGGGATGATATATGCACTCCAGACATCATGAAAGATACCAGTACCAGAGTTCCTCCAGTCCTTCCAGCAGAAGTTGCACATGCAATCAAGAACATGAAGCGAGGAAAAGCTCCAGGAGAAGATGGAATTACTGTAGACATCATACAAGAAGCAAGTGGAGAAATCGAAACAGTACTCGCCCAAATTTTTACTCGATGCCTTAATGAAGGAAAGATTCCTGAGGATTGGAACACCGCTACAATGATCCTGCTACATAAGAAAGGTGACATTGAGGATCTCGGAAACTACAGACCTATCAGCCTCCTATCAGTAGTTTATAAAATCTTCACTAAAGTTTTTTCACACCGCTTGAAGGTAACACTGGACATGGCTCAACCGAGAGAACAAGCTGGATTCAGGAGTGGCTACAGCACAATAGATCATATCCACGTGCTGAGAGAACTAATTGAAAGAGCGAGGGAATATGAACTTCCATTGTGCATGACTTTTATCGATTATGAAAAAGCCTTTGATTCGGTGAAACCATCAGCAGTTACAATGGCTCTGAAAACCTGCGGTATTGAAGATGCATACATTAATATTATTAATAACATCTATGAAAATGCAAGTGCAAAGATTCGGCTGTTTGAAAATACAACACACGTAAAAATTGGAAAGGGAGTGAGACAAGGTGACACCATATCTCCGAAGCTCTTTAATGCCGCATTGGAGGGTGTTTTTCAGTCGCTGAGCTGGGAAAACAAGGGGATAAAGATTAATGGAGATTATCTAACCCACCTTGGTTTTGCTGATGACGTAGTCATTTTTGCAACTACCCCATCAGAGCTGCAGAGTATGATCCAGGAACTTGCTGACAAGAGTAAAGAAGTGGGATTAAAAATGAACTTTCAGAAGACAAAAGTGATGTTCAATGCTTTTACAAGAAATGAAGATTTATCGATTGATGGAGAAAAGCTGGAGATAACAGACACGTACGTTTATCTTGGACAGCAGATATCAAGTGAGGGTCACATTGATGAAGAAATTAATCGGCGTACAAAACTTGCCTGGAGAGCTTTTGGAAGAAACAGCATAATTTTCAAGAGCAATATGCCATTATGTCTTAAAAGAAAAGTGTTTGATCAATGCATCCTTCCAGTGCTTACGTATGGTGCAGAGACGTGGACCTTAACTAAAAGAGACATACAAAGGCTGCAGACAACTCAAAGTAGCATGGAGAGGTGCATGCTTGGTGTAACCAGGAGAGATAAGAAGAGGAACTCGTGGATCCGAAAAATGACTAGAGTGGAAGACATCATGATCAGAGTTAAATCCCTGAAATGGCAATGGGCTGGACATACTGCCAGAAGGACAGATCATCGATGGACAGACGAAATTTTAGATTGGATTCCACGGGACAGGAAAAGACCCAGAAGAAGACCACATGGGAGATGGGTGGATGAAATTCGAAAGTATGCAGGGGTGACATGGAGGAGACTGGCACAAGACAGACCGTTGTGGAGGAAACTTGGGGAGACCTTCGTCCAGCAGTGGATTGATAATGGTTGACAATGATGATGATGATGATATAAAAAAATTCTCTCCCTCTTCCTTTCTCGAAGAGCCCGACCGATTCGAGCCCGGACTCTGCTTCGGGCTTTCGGGTTCCGGCTCGGCCTGTCTCAGCTCTGTCGCACTGAGGTCAGTAATTCAATCATTTTTTCTTACAAATACTTCCCATGCATTTGTAATAGTATTTTCTTTTTCTTTGATCTCTGTTGGTTTTATTATGAAGGAATACTTGAATATCAGAAACACTAAAAGTATTACGTATGTTGTTAGCTAAATAAAACAAATACTTCTCAGAAATGAAATTCTTAAATCGTCATTGCCCGTATCAACACGATTTTGCACTGAATACAAGCACTGGCATAGAAAAAAATGTTGAGGCTCCGTGGCCTCGTTCTTAGGTCAAAAAGGTCTCTACGGTGTCAAAAGTTTGAGAACCGCTGTCCCAAAGGAACGGGGGCGTGAATTTGAAAGTCGAGAAAGGAATGTATCAAAAACAGTGTTTGGCTCGACAGAACATTAGCAGCATAGCTTTTATTTTATTTTATTTTTATTTTATCATTATTTGTCTGAAGCAGTCAAAGTGGTTAGTATAAATTGATTTTCTTCTACAAGAATATTGTAAGTACAAGCATATATACAAGGGTTGGACATATTATAATGTGGACACCTTGGGAAAGAAGGTTTTACCTACCTAGTTGGGTGTGAGACCACCTATGGCATTCAAAACCTCCTGAATCCTCCTTGGAAAGAACGCATACAAATCCTGTATGGTATTTGGTGGAATATTACAACATTCTTCATGCAGAGCTCTAGGTTCTTCAGAGATGCCGGAGGAGGATAACGGATCTTACTCTGTTTTCCAACACAGACCACAGTGGCTCGATGATGTTAAAGTCTGGTGATTGGGGAGGCCAAGGAAGGTGTAAAAGTTCGTTCTCATGCTCCTCAAACCATGATTGGACATTCCGAGCTCTGTGAATTCGGGCGTTATCATCTTGATAGATGGCATCCCCTGCAGGAAATAATATCTGAGCTATTGAATGGACTTGGACGGCCAAAACGGTTTCATACGCCCTGCCAGTCATCCGTCCTTTCAAGGTGATCAGGGGACATGCTGAAAACCACGATAGGACGGCCCAGAACATGACAGAACCACCACCATGCTGCTCTGCTGGGAGCAGGCAGTCTGGGCTGTACGCTTCTGACGGTGTTCTCCACACGTAAACACGTCCTGCAGTAGGGAATAGTGTGAATGTGGATTCATCCGATCATATTACATGCTTCTATGCTTCGTCATTCCAGGTTGTATACTCTTGGCACCACTGCCGTTGCCGTTGTGCATTCACCCGGGGCACCAGAGGTTTTGCAATAGCAGCTCTGCCATGAATTACACGCTTCTATGCTTCGTCATTCCAGGTTGTATGCTCCTGGCACCACTGCCGTCGCCGTTGTGCATTCACCCGGGGCACCAGAGGTTTTGCAATAGCAGCTCTGCCATGAATTACACGCTTCTATGCTTCGTCATTCCAGGTTGTATGCTCCTGGCACCATTGCCGTCGCCGTTGTGCATTCACCCGGGGCACCAGAGGTTTTGCAATAGCAGCTCTGCCATGAATTACACGCTTCTATGCTTCGTCATTCCAGGTTGTATGCTCCTGGCACCATTGCCGTCGCCGTTGTGCATTCACCCGGGGCACCAGAGGTTTTGCAATAGCAGCTCTGCCATGAATTACACGCTTCTATGCTTCGTCATTCCAGGTTGTATGCTCCTGGCACCATTGCCGTCGCCGTTGTGCATTCACCCGGGGCACCAGAGGTTTTGCAATAGCAGCTCTGCCATGAATTACACGCTTCTATGCTTCGTCATTCCAGGTTGTATGCTCCTGGCACCATTGCCGTCGCCGTTGTGCCTTCACCCGGGGCACCAGAGGTTTTGCAATAGCAGCTCTGCCATGAATTACATGCTTCTATGCTTCGTCATTCCAGGTTGTATACTCTTAGCACCACTGCCGTTGCCGTTGTGCCTTCACCCGGGGCACCAGAGGTTTTGCAATAGCAGCTCTGCCATGAATTACACGCTTCTATGCTTCGTCATTCCAGGTTGTATGCTCCTGGCACCACTGCCGTCGCCGTTGTGCCTTCACCCGGGGCACCACCCAGCAAAAACAGTCTTGCTGGGCCAGCAGTGGGCCATTGCTAGCAGCCAGCACTGCCAGCAATGGCCCAGCACTATGTTGCCGCTGCCGAACCGTCAATAAAATGTCCGAGCGGCCAACAGAAGGGCCAGCAGTTCAGGCCAACAGCTGGCCAACAGTTGGCACTCCAACAGTTGTCATATGCCACAACAGGGCCATCAGTGGTCCATCACAGGTAGTAGCTGCCACGAGTGGCCCTTCAGTGGCCATGCAAGCACGTGCCAGAAATGATCGCTAGCCTAATGTGGTCCGCTAGTGGGCCGTTAGTGGCAGCCAGCAACCACGTGACGTAACTGGTGGCTTGCCAAATGTTGTCTGCCAATTTCCCAGTAGTAGCTATAATAATAAAAAAACAGCAAGGATAACCGCAGTTTCCTAAAACCTCAATTTTTCTTTTTACCCTTACGAAGCTTGTGATTCAACGCACTGCGCTGAGGAAATTTTTCTCGATAGACGGGAAAAACGCCCGTTTGCATCTGACTAGATTCGATCCGGGCCGTTTGCGTGGAAGCCTCGCTCGCTACCGACCGGACTAATTCACTACGCTCGGATATGTGCTGGAAGCTATCTGTTTGGTATGCAATTTGTAATCGAATGCTTCCCTCTTTCATTTTACAATATTGCGAGGTATTTTTCATAAAAGTCAGTTTCATATAATTGATAAATTAATTTTTTCAATGTAACGATAGTTTTTTTTTTTTTTTCCCTTAAGGGAACTTCACTCATTTTCAAGGCGTGTACATACTTAGAGTCGCTTTCCAAAGTTTTGTACTGTCCTTGCCGTCTTGAAAAGAGATTGTTGAATAAATATATATTTACCCGGGTTCATGTCACATTCTGTTACATTTTTAACGTTGTGTCTTTCCTTTCCGTTGTCCGAAGCTGCATTTGTTTTAAAGAGTAAAAGATATTTTATTTTACTTCTCGTTATTTTTAGAAGCGAATTCCTCCCAGTCTTGTGTATTCAACCCATGTATGAGTACACCACATAGCGTTGCTTTTTTTTTCTTTCAAATAATTAATAAATTTTGTACGCGTATAATTCTTTTTTTCCCAACAAACGCTATTTTAATGGTTTTCCAGGATATATGTTTCAAGCGGTTTCGAATTTTTTCTTGTTATTCATCCACTCCATTCCATGAATTGTTATTCATGGGAATGGAGTGGGTGTATTTCATGGCTGTAATCTAGTATTTCACGGCTTAATCTGATATCTTCGTCGACGTAAAATTTCATTAGGAAATTAATTCGCCTCTCCACATATGGATTTTTTCTTAACATCCACTAAAATAACACGATGGCGATAGCATCGTCTTCAACTAACTGGTACCATGAGACACACAGCAAGTGTTGCTTCTGCGCATGCGCAGTCCCGATGCTTCCACCTGCTGTTGGGGGTTGCATTGGTTGCCAGCAACGGGCCACTAGTGGCACTTGCTTGGAGGCCCACAATTCACGGCGATGCTGCAGGGCCATCAATGGCTCGCCAACTGATAGCGCTGCCATCAACGGACCACTACCGGGCCGTGAGCGGCAGATTTCAGCCAGCAGTGACCCATCACTGCCAGCTGGTGGCCAGCAGTTTCCCAGCACTTGTGTTTTTGCTGGGCAGAGGTTTTGCAATAGCAGTTCTGCCTTGAATTGCACGCTTCTATGCTTCGTCATTCCAGGTTGTATGCTCCTGGCACCATTGCCGTCGCCGTTGTGCATTCACCCGGGGCACCAGAGGTTTTGCAATAGCAGTTCTGTCTTGAATTGCACGCTTCTATGCTTCGTCATTCCAGGTTGTATGCTCCTGGCACCACTGCCGTCGCCGTTGTGCATTCACCCGGGGCACCAGAGGTTTTGCAATAGCAGTTCTGCCTTGAATTGCACGCTTCTATGCTTCGTCATTCCAGGTTGTATGCTCCTGGCACCATTGCCGTCGCCGTTGTGCATTCACCCAGGGGCACCAGAGGTTTTGCAATAGCAGTTCTGTCTTGAATTGCACGCTTCTATGCTTCGTCATTCCAGGTTGTATGCTCCTGGCACCACTGCCGTCGCCGTTGTGCATTCACCCGGGGCACCAGAGGTTTTGCAATAGCAGTTCTGCCTTGAATTGCACGCTTCTATGCTTCGTCATTCCAGGTTGTATGCTCCTGGCACCACTGCCGTCGCCGTTGTGCATTCACTCGGGGCACCAGAGGTTTTACAATAGCAGTTCTGCCTTGAATTGCACGCTTCTATGCTTCGTCATTCCAGGTTGCATGCTCCTGGCACCACTGCCGTCGCCGTTGTGCATTCACCCGGGGCACCAGAGGTTTTGCAATAGCAGTTCTATTTTGAATTGCACGCTTCTATGCTTCGTCATTCCAGGTTGTATGCTCCTGGCACCACTGCCGTCGCCGTTGTGCATTCACCCGGGGCACTAGAGGTTTTGTAATAGCAGTTCTGTCTTGAATTGCACGCTTCTATGCTTCGTCATTCCAGGTTGTATGCTCCTGGCACCACTGCCGTCGCCGTTGTGCATTCACCCGGGGCACCAGAGGTTTTGCAATAGCAGTTCTGCCTTGAATTGCACGCTTCTATGCTTCGTCATTCCAGGTTGCATGCTCCTGGCACCACTGCCGTCGCCGTTGTGCATTCACCCGGGGCACCAGAGGTTTTGCAATAGCAGTTCTATTTTGAATTGCACGCTTCTATGCTTCGTCATTCCAGGTTGTATGCTCCTGGCACCACTGCCGTCGCCGTTGTGCATTCACCCGGGGCACCAGAGGTTTTACAATAGCAGTTCTGCCTCGAATTGCACGCTTCTATGCTTCGTCATTCCAGGTTGTATGCCCCTGGCACCACTGCCGTCGCCGTTGTGCTTTCACCCGGGGCACCAGAGGTTTTGCAATAGCAGCTCTGCCATAAATATCTTGTTTATGCAGTTCCCTGCGCACTGTTTTCGTTGATACTGGGGTCTGGAGATGCAGATTGAGCTCCGCACTAATTTTTGACGCCGTGGTCTTCTTATTACGGGGCAACAATCCTCTTCAACCTTCTGTCTCTATCAGGCAGGGTCGTTTTTCTGTCGCTCTTGTGTTTCATAAACGAGGTTTTGCGACGAACACGGTATGCTGTCATGACGCTAGACACAGTAGCTCTCGATACTCCCACTACCCTGGCGACTGTTGTCAGAGAGGCACCGACTAGTCGGCCACCAACAATTAGTCCTCTTTCGAAGTCCGTTAGGCCGCTCATTTCGTCGTCACCCTGAAAGAAATTTTTCAACAAGACACTTTAAATGCACTTGAACAGGACCTTGAGGTTCTAAATAAATGCTATTACAACCAAAAAGTGGTGGATACCTTTGCGTATTGCGACGTACGCAGCTGCAGTAAAAATCACTCCTCTGAGCGTGGTGTTCACATAATTCTGTCCAACCCCATTACATACTTTTTTCCCTTAAGTTATCATAAAGGGTTGGAGGAAGACCGCCACACAGGAAGACTGCCACACAGGAAGACTGCCACACAGGAAGACTGCCACACAGGAAAACTGCCACACATTTTTCAGCAACTTAGAAAACTGCCACACATCGGAAAACCGCCACACACGAAAACTGCCCCACGATTTTCATTAAGGGGCCGTGCACAAATTGCTATTCCTCCGAGGAACACTTTGAATGTGTGGCAGTTTTCCAAGTTTCCGAATTATGTGTGGCAGTTTCCCAAGGTGCCTGACGATGGGAAGGAGCTCTTTTGTTTGTCTGAATTTTCATGTCGGTTCATACTTAGGGCAACTGGCCACAGAAGTTCGAGGGTGGTGGTGGGGGGGGGGTATAAAGATTGCCGTTTCTTGGCCTGTATTGAGAATTGAATTGGGAACACCAAACAAATTTCGAGAAAACGTTCTATGTAAGCCAAGCAAACATTGTTTTGTTCAGGAAAGACCAATAAACACATCAAATCAAGTTAATAATATTGCGCTTTTATTTCGGCACGAAATATTTATTCACAGGCTCCAGGCCTAGGTTTAGGCCCTTTTACCAGTTTTTATTCTACCAATGCCATATTCACAACGTTTAGCAGAAAATCAAGTTAATAATATTGGGCATTTACTTAGGCACGAAATCTTAATTCATAGGCACAAGGCCTAGGACTTTTTAATAGTTTTTACTTTATCACTGCGATATTCACAACATTTACACAACAAATAAATGTAACAATATTGCGCTTTTACTTAGGCAGGAAATATTAATTCATAGGGCCTAGGCCTTTTTGACAGTTTTTATTCTACCAATGCCATATTCACAACGTTTACACATCAAATTAAGTTAATAATATTACGCTTTTATTTAGGCACGAAATATTTATTCACAGGCCCTAGGCCTAGGCCCTTTTACCAGTTTTCATTTTACCAATGTCATATTCACAAGGTTTACACGGCGAATCATGTTAATAATATTGGGCGTTTACTGAGGCACGAAATATAAATCCACAGGGCGTAGGCTTTTTTAATAGTCTTGACTCTATCAATACCATATTCACTAAGTTTACACAACAAATTAATTTAATAATATTACGCTTTTACTTGGGCACGAAATATTAATTCATAGGCCCAGACCTATGGCCTAAGAACCACTATTTCGTTCCTAAGTAAAAGAGCAATATTATTACATTTTGTGTGTGCGTGTGTGTGTGTGTGTAAACGGTGTGAATATGTCATTGATAGAGTAAAAACTATTAACAAGGCCTAGGCCTAGGGCCAATGAATTAATATTTCGTGCCTAAGTAAAAGCGTAATATTATTACATTTATTTGTTGTGTAAACGTTGTGAATATGGCATTGATAAAGTAAAAACTATTAAAAAGGCCTAGGCCTAGGGCATATGAATTAATATTTCGTGCCTAAGAAAACGCCCAATATTATTAACATGATTTTCTGTGTAAACGTTGTGAATATGGCATTGGTAGAATAAAAACTGGTAAAAGGGCCTAAGATTAAGCCTAGGGCCTGTGAATAAATATTTCGTGCCTAAATAAAAGCGCAATATTATTAACTTGATTTGATGTGTTAACGTTGTGAATATGACACTGGTAAAATAAAACCTGTTAAAAAGGCCTATGCCTGTGGTGCCTAAGTAAAAGAGCAATGCTATTGACTTGCTTTGATACCTAAGCGTTATGAATATAAAGTCGGCGAATTAAAAGCTGTTAAAAAGGCCAAGGTGTAGAGCCTGTGAATTAATAAAGTAAAAGAGAAATACTACAAATTTGACATGTTATGCAAATATTTAGTGCCTAAGTAAAAGTGCAGCGTTATTAAAAAATCCCACCTTATTGTTCTTTCCTGAACGCTTGGCGCTTAAATAGAACGTTTTCTCGAAATTTGTTTGGTGTTCCCAATTCAATTCTCAATATAGGCCAAGAAACGGCATTCCTTATACCCCCCCCCCCCTCGAACTTCTGTGGCCAGTTGCGTAAGTATGAACCGACATGAAAATTCAGACAAACAAAAGAGAGCTCCTTCCCATCCTTAGGCACCTTGGGAAACTGCCACACATAATTCGAAAACTTGGAAAACTGCCACACCAGAAAACTGCCACACATTCAAAGTGTTCCTCGAAGGAATAGCAATTTGTGCCCGGCCCCTTAATGAAAAGCGTGTGGCAGTTTTCCTGTGCGGCAATCTTCCGGTGTGGCAGTTTTCTTTTGTGGCAATCTTCCGGTGTGGCAGTTTTCCTGTGTGGCGGTTTACAGTGAACCATCATAAAGTCCACCGGCCCAGAGTACGGTGGCCCACCGGCGGTCCAGTCGGCGCCTGCGTCACACGGCAGTTAGGTGTTTCATGTGTGTGATCGTGAGGCATTTCAAAAAGCATGGCCTTAGTTTCCTAAAAGAATGAAAGTTGCCTATGATTAACTTTGACGAAAGAGTTTTGCAGTACTTTGTATAAAACTAGCGCAATCATTTTAATTATCTAAAACGAGCCCATTTGTGTTACACGAAATGAAATGTAATAATTTTGATTTTAAGGGAAAAAAAAAACTGTAGATTCCAAAGAATTTGATTTGTTAAGCGCCCATAAAACAATATAAATAATGTTAATAATATGGAATAAAAAAATTCAGTAATAGGTTTCCGCAAAAGAGCTCCGAGGATATTTCTTGATGGGGAGGGCGAATTTTCCCGGTACGCCACTGGTTGTACACTTTCGATTTTAAGAACAGCTCGGAATACAATTTTTTCATTCATTCTCTTCTTTTCCTTTCAACTGCACTCCATTAGCAAAATCCACCAGGGAAACATTTCTCCTGCGAATACGCAGCTCAGTCCTTAAGTACTTTCCAGAGTCATTAAAGCGCAAGAGGGAACTTGATTAGAAAGAAACACTTCACTCAATGGCGGGATCAAGATTTCATTGGGGTTTTATTTAGTATTATAGACCTATTTTGTTGAAATGGATGGAGATCACTGTAATGAAAAGCGATTCCGTAGCTGAATTGCCAGATTTAGTGTCTACCGGGCTTTTAAGTTAAGGAAATGGGAGATCAAAGTACCGATGCATGCCCAAGAGGAGAATAAAAAGGAAGGAGATTCTGAAGCTGTCGTGGAATCAAAGGTAGTTTTTCTCGTAGTTCAAAATCAGCCTTGGATGGTTGCTTTTCAACCACAGCTCTTGTGACCGAAATCGGGTTTTTCATGAGCAGAGGGGGACCTCACTTTAATCTGGGTTTGGCCTGTATGTATACCTTCCCCAGACAAGCAGGTTGGGTGGTGGATAATGGGGGGTAGCAAGGCTGTTGTGCTAAAGCTGTAGAAAGCAGTGCGGCACTTTAGGATACCGTCATTAAAGACATGTCTTGTTTGCAAACACAGCCCTGGTTCTATTGTACGATTCAGCTTAGTGATATGGGTAGCACTCGCAGGAAATCCAGGGAGATCTCCGGAGGAGGGGATAACACTGCGACCGGGGGGTCTCGAGGAGCTGCAGCAGCACAGAGACTCAGGGGTGCTGTTTAATCAGGTCTTAACAAAGGCTGTTTCCAAACAGAGCGTGTGGCTACTGGCTAAACGGTCCCACGTGCGCCGAGCTGGATTTTCACATCGGTTTGGACCTCCTCTGTTGCGCAAAGGATTGAGCACTCGGTCTCCCGTAAAATGGGATCCTTTCACGGGTACCGACTCTCGAGGCCCAAGAACTTCGTCCTAGCGCAGATGGCCCGGCCATTGGAAAGACCCGATAGGCGGTCTGCAACCTCAAGAGGTCTTCTCTGACGATTGGTTTCCATTCCCCATCTCTCTCTCTCTCGCTTTCTCATACATACACACACACACACACATATATATAAAGTAGTACTATATACCATTTTCAAGTGTCACTTTGCATTCAAAGTGGATTTCTCTCATGAAATATTAGCTTTTATGATCAAGGCGAGCCTATTGACATGAAAAGGGAGCAATATAAAGCTGTTTTTTTTCTTTCCTGCTCTTAACAGGTGGGTAGTACTAGCTTTATTGACGTGATTCACTGAAGTTCAAAATATTTGATCTGTGGGTTCATTTGTGTTCTGTTACCGATCAGCATTGTTGCCATACTAGGCAGCAGGGGGAAATTTGTTAAAAAAAATTTGTATAGCAAAATATCTGCTATACAATTTTTTTTTTTTTTTTTAGAATAGCAGTTTCTTGATTTTGTGTAGCAATCTTTTTTAGAAATTCCACATTTACTGCATACATAAAAATGTATGCCTTAACAAGAAATGAAGATTTAATGATTGATGGGAGAAATCTAGAGGTAACCGTTACGTACATTTATTTACCTTCGAAAACATATCAAGCGAGGGCCACACATTGATGAAGAAATTAATCGCTCGTATAAAACTTGGTTGGAGATCAATTGGAAGAAACAGTTCAATTTTCAAGAGCCAATATAGCATTATGTCATAAAAGAAGTGTTGAGTTCCTTCCAGTTCTTACGTACGGAGCAGAGACGTGGACCTTAATTAAGAAGACAGAGGGGTTGCAGACAACTGAAAGAAGCATGGAGATATGCATGCTTGATGTAACCAGGAGAGATAAGAAGAGGAACTCGTGGATTGGGAAAATGACAAGAATAGATGATCAAAGCAAATCCTTAAAATCGCAATGGACTGAGCATATTTCTAGAATGAACCACCGATGGGCTGATACCAAGGGAAAAAAAAAATAAGACACAGAAGAAGACCACGTGTGAGATGGGTGGATGAAATTCGAAAGCATGCCAGAGGGACATGGAGGAGACTGGCTCAAGACAAATAGTTGCGGAAAAAACTTGGTGAGGACTTCATCCAGCAGTGGATTGATAATGGTTGACAACGATGATGATGATTAAAATGATAAGAATATAACAGTACCAACAGATGTTATTAACCCATGGTCTCCTGAGTATATTTTTGATCTTAATTCCCAATCTTCCACACTGAGATTTTCTTCAATGTTCCCCCTCTTCCCCATGAATCACATTTAAAAAAATTACATGTTTAAAAATGTTTAAAAAACAACAACAATTAGTTTGAAATCGAAATGGCGTTTATCCAATACTCGTGGGAAAGGGCATTTATTAGGGAAAAACAAAAAGCTGTACAAAGGGTATTATTGACAGCGGGGGTGGGGGTGGGGTGCAAATACGGCGGGTGTTCACATGGTTTGAGCCCCCCCCTCCAGAAGCACTAGTTTGCGCCCCTCTTCGTTCATAAACTTATCAAATTTAACGCCGAATGGAGCAGCTTAAAATTTACCTAATATATATTTTAAAAAAAATAAAATCAGTACGTATTTATACCTAGTTTAGGTTTGTACTCTTTCAAACAGCCCCCCCCCCCCTCGAGCGTTGGTGCCTTTACGCAGAGCAGATGTTTTACGTAGTCAAGGTAAGAGTGAAAAAATAAAAAGAAAGCTGTAAAATCTATTCCATAAAACAGAAGTAAATGCCTCTCCATTCGTAGGTTGATAAGCTCTCGCAGGATACATTTAGGGCTAAACACATTGGTTGTCGCTTGTGAGTGTTTCATTTACATCAGGGTTCGGCATTTTATTGTTTTACAATCAACATATGTACACCAACAAGTCAAAAGCTTATGGCAACTTCGAAAGTTTTGGCTATTTCGCTCAGATATCCTGCTCACTGGGAACACACGTTGGAGCAGTATAAGGCTGGTGGGAATTCTTCTTTTTGCTTCTCGTACTGCTTTCGAAAAGGAACAATTTGATTTTCACCTCCATATTTTTTCATTTGCATTACGTACTCCTGAGCAATGAAAAGGAAAACCTCAAATATTTTGCTATACGCGTCCTCCACACGAAAAATATTTTGCTGTACGCGTCTCTGTGATTTTTCAGATACAAATGTATGATCAACTGAAAAACCAGGGATTAAAATTACTTTAATATTATCATCATCATTATCAACCATTATCAATCTACTGCTGGATGAAGGTCTCCCAAGTTTCTTCCACAACGGTCTATCTTGCGTCATTCTCTTCCACGTCACTCCCGCATGCTTTCGAATTTCATCCACTCATCAGCCATGTGGTCTTCTTCTGGGTCTTTTCCTGTTCCTTGGAATCCAGTCTAAAATTTCGGTTATCCTTCGGTGGTCCGTTCTTCTGGCAACATGTCCAGCCCATTGCCGTTTCAGGGATTTTATTCTGATCATGATGCCTTCCACTCATGACATTTTCCTTATCCACGAGTTTCTCTTCTTATCTTTCCTGGTTGCACCAAGCATGTATCTCTCCATGCTTTTTTCAGTTGTCTGTATGTCATTTTTAGTTAAGGTCCACGTCTCTGCTCCGTACGTAAGCACTGGAAGGATGCATTGATTAAACACTTTTCTTTTAAGACATAATGGCAAATTTCCCTTAATTATTGTACCGTTTCTTCCAAAAGCTCTCCAACCCAGTTTTATACATCGATTAATTTCTTCATAAATGTGAAGTTTCCTTGATATCTGCTGTGCAAGGTAAAGGTAGGTTTCGGTTATCTCCAGTTTGGTTTGATGAATTCTTTAACTGGAATACGCATGTTCAGTTTGTTTTAAAAAAGTCTCCTTACAGGTTGGCCTGCTTGGTAAAATTAAGCATCTCTTCCCTATCAATGTCCTAACAACATTTTATTATGCTTTTGTTTATACCCATCGCTCATATTGTCTGGAATCATGGTATTCAAATATAAGTGCAAACAATAAGTTATGCTTGCTCAAATTACAGAAGAAATCTGTTCGCTATATGCTGAACACAGATTACATGTCTCATTCAAAACCATTATTTCTAAAACTAAATATTCTAAAAATTCATGAAATTTTTACCTTGAAACTAGGTATCATGTTTTTTAAAATAATGCATTTTAAACTGCCTATTTTTTCAATCTGACATCAAATATCTGGATTATTCCATCTTCACCAGATCTGTTGATAACAACAAATTATGTCAGTCATGTGTTAGACTTAATTATGGTTTAAATAGCATACTGTATAAAGCCATTATATTATGGAATAATCTCCCAGAGAGCATCAGATCAATGGAAAATATCAAAAAGTTTTCCTTGTCTCTGCGAAATTCCATTGTAAATCACCCTGATCTCCATAACGAATCTCAACCCTATCATTAAATTGTAGTTCCAAGCATGCTGCTAACAGTGGGGCTTCTGTTATAACCATCTTACTTGCTTTCATATATGCATTATGTTTTATTCCCTTTTTTACATCTGATAGGAGAAATCGCCTTACAACCAATGTGTTCAGATTCTTCCTGGTGTATTGCATTTTCATATAACTGTAAGTTTTAAATGTGGGCAATAAATAATTGTATTGTATTGTATTTCCCCCCATCAATCGATAAAAATTAATTTCTTGTAAAAGCATTGTACATCAGTTTTGTCTTCTGAAAGTTCATTTTTAATTCCACTTCTTTATGTGGTTTAGGTATATCTAACACGAAATACAAATATTTCAAGATCTTTAAGATTTAAAATTTGCTTCCGGTTTTATTCATAAATTTTCTCTTAATAATAATAATAATAATGTGCTATTGCTTGGTTCTCTGTTTCGATTGTTATCAAGCGTCCGATTTAACACATTAGCCATCCGACCACAGAGCACTCCGGCTGCTTCCCTGGGTAAAAGATGAGATCATTTAGTACCACTCTCTGTTTCACGTGGAAGTAGGGCCGGGTGGAACTTTTGCTGTGTCCGGGGCGAAATTTCATAGCGGGGCCCGTGCAAAATTTCATTAAATTCTCTAGAAAGTAAATCTCATATTTTTCTGAAGTCGTTGCGAGAAAAATTTTGTCCGCAGACAGTAGACACAAAAACTGTCATAAGGAAAATATTATTGTCTCAAAAAACATTTTTTTTCAGGAGAGAGGGGGCTGGGGTCACATTGTGATTTTTATTTAAAAAAATCACAAAATGATAAAGAGAAAACTGCAACTAATCTGTGTAGCGAATGTTTTTGCGTAGCGAATAATAAGGATCCCTCTAAAATAAATTCGCTTAAATAGCTTTTTTCCGTGGTACATGTTTTAGTGATTGATTTTTGACGCAAGATGGAATGACTGACAAATTAGTGATTTTTTAAACTTCTATAAGCTCTGAAAAACGAAAATTGCTTTTTATTTTTAAATTTCCAGTACTGTTTGTAAAGTAAATGAACAATTGGCCGTTATATATTGCCCCAAAACAACTTTGATAATGATCTTTTTATTTTTTTTAAATTTAAGTGTCTGGTATACGCACAAATTGTTGAACATGAGAAAGTAGGGAGCTGCAAAATGATGAAATTTAATTTGCTATTTCATGAATGCGGAAAATATTGAAGGGGTTATATAATAACCATTTGAAAATCTGCTGCGAACCTCAGTTTCTGTACGACGAAAGGCGGTAATCTATTTGAAATGGGGGGGGCTGAAAACAAAAAAAAAAACGTTATATAAATGATCCTCTTAAGGGCCTCGCGCCCCATAACTAAAAAAATAACAGTAACAAAAACCAAAAATTCTACCGAGTATTGTTGTTTTTATTTCCTGAACTGCGGCGCCCGGGGGCGACCGCCAAGTTTGGCCCGATGGTCATGCGTGGAGGTTTATTATCATACGACTTTACATTAGAATGCCTATGTTCCTTGCTTAAAAATAAAACACATACTGACTGTGGGCTAAATTCTTTGTGAGCCCTCCATAGTAGTTCGAAGAAGTCTAAATCACCATTTTGTAATCTCTCAGTGATTAAGAGCACTCCATAGTAGTTCGTTTTGTAATCTCTCACTTCTTTAAGAGTCCTCCATAGTAGTTCGAATATTTCTAAATCGCCATTTTGTAATCTCTCAGTGACTGCAACTCAATGTTTTCTTCGTGTGAATACATGCAGTAGTACTCATTGTGAAGGGACAGGTTCTTGATACTTTCAGTTCTCTCGTAAAGGGGGAGGAAAAGAGGAATTTCGATCATCTTAAATAGCCTTTTGTAATCTGCCAATGATTACAGCTCAGTTGCTTTTTTATGTGCTTTTAAGCACTTTTTACTGTGGAAGGATATGGGCCAGTACTTACAGTTCTCCCTCTAATATGCGAAAAGTAGGAATTTCGATCTTTTTAAATCGTTCTTTTGCAATCTGCCAATGATTGCGGCTCAGTTGCTTGTTCATGTGCTTATAGGCAGTTTTTATTGGGTACAGATATGACCCCAGTATTTACAGTTCTCTACTAAGAGAAAGAGAGGGGTTTTGATCTTTTAATCACCCTTATGTAATCTTCCAACGATTACAGCTCAGTTGCTTGTTCCTGTGCTTATAGGCACTTTTTTCGTGCAAGGATATCGTCCCAGTATTTGCAGTTCTGTAATAAGGGAAGGGGAGGTATCTCGGTCTTTTTAAATCTGCGCCTTGCATCAATAGGCCAATAATTACAGGACAGTTGCTTGTTCACTTGCTTATAGGCAGTTTTTGTTGTGAAAAGATGTGGTCCCAGTATTTTCATTTCTTTCTCTCTCTCTCTATCTCGATCTTTTTAAATCACCGCTCTGCAATCGGCCAGTGATTGCAGCTCAATTGCTTGTTCATGTGTTTACAGGCAGTTTTTATTGTGAAATAATACAGTCCCAGTATTTTCATTTCTTTCCAGTAAGGGATGGGGATGTATCTCAATCTTTTTAAATCGCCGCTTTGCAATCGGCCAATGATCGCAGCTCAGTTGTTTGCCCATGTGCTTATAGGCAGTTTTTATTGTGAAAAGATATCGCCCCAGTATTTACACTCAAGGGCGGACTGGGTCAACGAAACCAGGCTGGGAATTTTAGACTTGTGGTCCACTACAGAAACGCACGTACCCACAGGCGAACACCTCATAAATTCTCCCATGAAAAAAATTCCATTAGATCCTGGATGAAAGAGAACTGTTTAAATATGCATTGTAAAACAAACCCAGTCATGAACAAATTATCGCAGCAATTTAAGGGTGAAAGAATTTTAAAAATCCACTCATGATTGAATGTAACATATCCAACTGTACTCAAAACGGGGTGTTGTACCAGATAATTGTATTGATTTGGTCACTGATCGTCTACTGCGCAGTAGTATTCCCACCACCTTCTCGAATAGACGCCTTTTTAAAGTCTACCCAGTATTTTGACTCATGAACCAGTACCGGCAAATCGTTGTTTCTTTTAAGATAAATGTGGGTGGAGCATGGATTTCGGATCATCTCTGCCGAAAGATCGCTTATAACGAAGTAAATTTCTCCGTCATTTTTATCCGCGTCAGGATTCGAACCCGGATCCCCTCATTCCGGAATAAGTTGCTCTACCAATTGAGCTACGCGGACATTTTATTCTGATTCCTATCTGCCTTTATGTCGTGTGCGTCCTTCTGGCAGGTACGTCACATCTCCTGGTACGTTACACGCTTTGTGATCTATGTCTGTGTGGGGATGATGGCCAATTAAAATTATTACTTGTGCCTCCTTCAAGATTACAAATGGATGGTAGGGCTTACCAATGTCGATGTGGCTCCAAGACCTACGCTTAACCATAATTAGTTTAATTTGTTTATAACAGGGTGTTTGGTTCCGAGGCAAATTTTTCACTAAAGTAGAGAGAATTTAGCTTTGTCATTCTAGAGCAAAAGCCCAACGTATATAAAGATAGAATAAAACGTATTTTTTTAAATACAATTACGCTTTAGATATATAATATAAAGCTCAAATGCAGTTAATGATTCTAGTTCATTAGTACTAAAAATATTATTCGTTCTTTCTAAACAGTTCAAATAAAGAGGATGTCAGAAACAGTAGGCTATTTCTTGAGTGGTCCACCGGGAAATGTCCCATTGTCCCGGTGGGCCTGTCCGTTCCTGCTTACAGTGCTCTTGTAAGAGAAGGGATGGGTTTTGATCTTTTTAAATCACCCTTTTGCAATCTTCCAACGTTTACAGCTCAATTGCTTGTTCAAGTGCGCATAGGCAGTTTTTATTGTGAAAGGATATGCTTACAGTTCTCCCTCTAGTAAGGGGTGGAGGGATTTCGATCTTTTTAAATCGCCAGTTGGTAATCAAATAATGATTACAGGACAATCGCTTGTTCATGTGCTTATAGTCAATTTTTATTGTGAAAGGATATCTTCCCTGCATTTTCAGTTCTCTGATAAAGTGGGAGGGGGAGGATTTCATTGTTTTTAAATCGCCATTTTGTGATCTCCCGGCGACTACAACCAAATCCTTCATCGTCCGCGTTTAGGCAGTGTTTATTGTGAAATATTCCGGGTCTTTTCAGTTGCCTGATAACAGGAAGAGGAAAGATTTCAGCGTTTTTAAGTTGCGCTTTTGTAATCTCCTTGTAATTGCAACGCAATTTCTTTTTGGTGTGCATGTAGCCAGTGCTTGTTCTGAAAAAAATTTGTTCTTTGTACTTTCAGTTAACTGATAAGAAAAGAGGAAGGATTTAAATGTTTTTAAACAGCTCTTTTGTAATCATCCAGTGACTGTAACCCAGTTTCTTCGTCGTGTGTATATAAGCAGTGTTTATGGGCAGAGATATGTTCCCCATTTCTCGATAAGAGGTGGGGGAGAGATGGGAGTATTTTTAAATCGTGTTGTCCTCCACTACGTTTCCACCATTTTTTTTTTTAATGTAAGATAGATTTCTAAACGAAACTCTGAGTGAACCCTAGCACCTAATGAGAACTAGAACAATTCATTCGACAGCATGTAGATGCCGGGCGAAATGGAAATTATTTATTCAACGGAAGCAAAGAGGCAATTCGAAAGAATTGAAGAACGATCTGGCAATGAAAGGGAAAGAGTATCGCAGGTAGTAGAGCCTAACTTCAGTTTTTGTTGTTGGGACATAAGATTAAAAAAAATGCACACACACACACACACACACACACATCTATAGAGATAGATAGATAGGAAGAAAAATAGTAATTAAATCAAACCAATGAAAACCATAAACACTTAAACGAGACATATAACACGTACACTTAAGGGAACATGTAACTTTCATGTACATGTAATGCCAATAGGTAAAAACATATGCACTGAGCCAGAAATACATAGGCCGCTAAACCTGTAACGTAGCCAATACACCAAACTGAACCTAAAATTTAAGCAAAATACAAGCCCCAGGGCCAGCCATTCAACTAATCGGGCCTTTTTTATGCTTGGTTTTTGAAGTTCTTTAATTTTCATATCAGTGTACTTATACAGTATAGAACATATTCTTCCCATCAGTTAACGTCAGCCATAGATTACGGAAACTCAAAACTGATATATTCAAAACACACAAAATGAAGGACTCTTTAGTAGCTTGAAAATATAACAGAAGTTCCAATATTATTACTGTATGCAATAATATCGGAGCTTCAGTATATTGTACATTTTACTGCCAGCAATATGTACAATATACACAGGGCCGGATGGACCATAGGGGCAACCGGGGCTGTCGCCCCGGGCCCCGCGCCTTTAGGGGGCCCCGCAGTTTAGAAAACAAAATAATTTTCAGTAAAAATATTTAACTACAATTTTTTTTTTGTAACTTTTGGGGCGCAAGGCCCTTAAAATATATTTTTTGAAGTTTTTTGTTTGTTTCCAATCTCCCCATTTTTGAATACATTATCCCGGGACCCTGTTCGTCGTACGGACACTGAGATTCGTAGATTCGAAATGATTTTTGTAACCACCTTATTCTTTTCCGCATTCATGAAATAGCAAATTAAATTTCATCATTTTGTGGTAGCCTAATTTTATATATCCAACAATTTGTGTGAAAACCTGATACTTAAATTTAAGGAAATAAAATGAACAATATCCAAGTTACTTTCGGACTACATATGGAGGCCACTTTTCCAACATTACAAGAAATTGAAAAAAAAAGAAAAAAAAAGGCAACTTTCATATATGAACGCGTATAAAAGTTTAGAATGTCACTAATTTGTCAGTTACTCCACTGTGCATTAAAAATCAATCGCTAAACATGTATCAGGGGAAAAAACTGTTTATACCAATTTATTTTAGAGGGATCCTTATTATATTTCCTATACAAAAATATTCGCAATGAGAAAATATTCGCTAAGCAGGTATCTTTTTATCATTTTGTGAATAAGCTGTTATAAGAGTCACAATGCAACCTAAACCTCTTCTCCCGGGAAAGAAAATCCTAGATTTTAACACTTTTTACCTTCTCTTTCTCTCTCTCTCTCTCTCTCTCTCTCTCTCTCTCTCTCTCTCTTTCTCGGTCTCTCTCCCTTTTTCCCTCTTTCTTTATCTCCCTCTCTTTTCTCCCTCTCTCTCTCTTTGAACTTTCAGTCCGCCGCCCCGGTGGCGCAGTGGTCTAAGGCGCTGGCCTCTGATCATTCGTCCGTAAGGGGTCCGGGTTTGAATCCCGGTGAGGCATGGATGTTGTGTTTGTCTTACGGCACTGACTCTCTCCCTTCCCTGGAACCAGTGACCCTAAATTAGGGACGGGCGACTGCTTATAGCCCATTGAGTTGCTCACGGTGGTCGTTAAACCACAAAAAAAAAAAAAAAAAAACTTTCAGTCCGTATTATGGTCTTTGTTCTTAAGTTTAAAGCAAATACTTCTTTGAGATGATCATTTTGTCTTTACGGTAGTGTTCGTGTGTCTTCGTCACGAACGATAATTTTCAGAAACGACTTTATTAAAATATGAGATTTATTTTTTAGTGCCCACAATGAAATTTTGCTCTGGGTTCCGCAATGAAATTTCGTCCAGGACCCCGCAAGAGCTCCATCCGGCCCTGAATATACATATGAACACTGTAATGATTAAAAATTATAAATCTATTTCGGAAAATTTTTAATTGTACCTTTTTCCCGCTTATGTTTTTTTTTTGAAAATTTTATTTATTTCTTATAAAAATTCAATGATTGTTGTGGGTGAGCCCCTTTGTCTAGTGAAAACCAATATTTTTAGACCCACTCCGCCACTGGTCTTCGGTGTGTTTTTGATATCTTACCAAGGATCACACATCCCGTATCTCATTTAATAACAAAAACTTTTCAAAAATTCCTATTTACTGGGTTAAAATAATTTTGGCATGATGCCAGTCTTTTCGAAACAGCATAAATTCGCTACTGATCTGTAGCCTGCAAGCCGATGTTTCTCAGGCGGAGGTTGCAGGTTAAAAAAAAAAAAAGAAGAAGAAGAAGAAGAAAAATCAAATGTGTCACAAATCGGAGGCTCTTTATATATTTGTAGTGTCTGGGATTTAACAGAAATATTTATTTAGAGAAAACGTCGCCTAACGATATAATTCTAGAAATTACCAAATCCGCTTTGAAGGAAGTCTTTGTGGTAATTAAAAGCGAGACAGCGTACGTAATTGTTTAAATGATTTATGCGATTCACAAGCTTCACGGCTCTCAATAGTGTCGTACATCTGCCGGGGAGTAATTTTGGTGCTGAAGGCGGGAAAGCAGACCTCTCGCCACTGTGCATACTTTTCTGGAAATAGGGGACTGATTAGTGCTGCCCGAGGCACACGAATTAAGTTTATCTGATTAGACAATGTGTAATCACGTAGATTTCTAGAACAAAGTGAGGACTTCGACTAAGAGCCAGTCATAAACATTCAGTGCAAATTGCCTTACACTTTTTCGATCGCTTGATGACGTAATTAATTTGGAGAAATGGAGCATCTTCTCAATCAGGCCACACACACACACGCACGCACACAAACGAAATACACTAATGACGCAATGCACGTATACTCTATCTGTTCTGCAATGAAATTTACAGTTATTGTTCTACACAAAAAATTAAACTTCATTACTTGATAATTCTTTTACCTGATCGTTCTGGCGGATGGAATTTAGCATTACTTTCGGTGGCTTAATTACTAATAAGCGATGCCTAAGTACCCCCCCCCCCGACGTTAGAGGTCCAGATAGTATTAAGAAAGCAAAATTTTTAACTCATATCCTCCAACAAAAAAATAAAGGCGAAGATACGAGACTCTCCCATCCCTCCGTGTTTCAAGGGTTTCAGATTTTACAATTAATCCATTTTCAGGAATAGTAAGGAATATTCAGTAGTTGTGGAGTCATTTTGGAGGGGTTTGGCCATAACTTACCACGCTGGCCAAGAGGGTTGGTTCTGTGTGGGATAGCATTTCCTCTAATCCCGATGGTATAGTTATACAGCTATTGGTGGTCGTCAGAGTCCCTTTAGTGGGAACAGGATGCACCAGGAGAAGGCGGGGTTGACATTTGTCAAGGAGAGGCTGTGATGTAGCGCATCACCTGACCTTACATCCGAAAGTATGCGGGAGTAACATGGAGAAGACTGGCATAAGACAGACCGTTGTGGAAGAGGCTTGGAGAGACCTTCGTCCAGCAGTGGATTGATAATGGTTGACAATGATGATGATTCAGTAGTAGAGCTTTTTCAGGCAGCATGGGAAACTGCGTCCATAAGATGTTATCAGCTAGGAAGGCAGTGATCATTAGTAGGAGTTAGTACGTTGGTTAAGTGTTTCATTGTGTTATGATTTTATTGGCCTACTCAGCGATTAGTACATTGCGATCGGAAGGCGTATCGATAGGGATAAATGATTTTATTGCTCTTGCAACCGAGGAAGCTCTTCCCTTCTGTGACGTATCTACCTCAGTGGTGAAGCACATATCAAGACGGCCAAGTCGCAGCGATAAGCTTCTTCGGTGAATTTAGTTGGGAGAACAGCTGGCTCCTGAGCAAAGATGCGTGGGTTCGAATACCACAACTGACAGAAATGAAGGTGTATTTCCACACTGGGCCTCGAACGTAAAGGTAATCTCCAAACAGAAATCATCGCTCTTTCCGCGTTAATATGTGAGTAACGAAAAATTCTCATCGGTCGCCACCGGTAATCGAACCCAGGGTCTTCCAGTTACGCGCCGGACATGCTACCACTGCACCACAGCAGCCTCGAATTCTTCAGACTCACATGTGATTAACTGCCAAACTATAACATATTAATTATCCATTCGCCTCCTATAGTTATTTGCTCAGTTGCTGCTTTCCATCTTCCCACACAGCACGGAACGTTTCAGATATGCATCAATAATGTTACAATCTCTCGTTTTCGTTACACGTTCAGAGATATCTTACAATTACGTTTCAGCAACATCTACTTTGGAACATAACTCTTTGTACATTACGGTTACGTTAAAAATAGCATTCACCGATACTACTGTTTTATAGTTTCCACTGTACATAATTGCTACCTTGATGTTACATTCCGGCGATATTTAAGATTTTTGGTTTGGCAACGGCGTGGATGCACATGCGCATTTAT
Source organism: Macrothele yani (assembly GCA_039090855.1). Lineage (NCBI taxonomy): Eukaryota > Metazoa > Arthropoda > Arachnida > Araneae > Macrothelidae > Macrothele > Macrothele yani. The sequence goes on along the minus strand of CM077018.1, from coordinate 104,273,791 downwards.
GCCATTTCACCAAAGCACTCTCGTAGTCGTATTTCCATGTGCTACTGGGATATTCTTTGTTTGGGGAATCCTCAGCATTGTGCAGGGCTCCATGAACGAAACCTGCCATGTAGTTTGGCAGTTAATCACATGTGAGCCTGGAGAATTCGAGGCCGCTGTGGTGCAGTGGTAGCATGCCCGGCGCGTAACTGGAAGACCCTGGGTTCGATTCCAGGTGGTGGCCGATGAGAATTTTTCCGTGACTCACTTATTAACGTGGAAAGAGCGATGCTTTCTGTTTGGTGTTCCTGATCCACATCAAGTGTTTGAAGTAAAGTTAAACTCCTGGCAAAAAAATGTGTGATGTTTCTTCCACTGGTCTTCTGGAATTAATGAGAATTTCTGCTTCTACAGTTAGCTCCTTCAAGCATGGTTTGCCGGCTGACCCGGAAACCTACGATTCCGTCATAGCTCTTTCTCATGGGGAATATACAGGATGTTTCATTAGGTAGTCTCCCCAAACAACCAACTATTTTTTTCTTCCCACTCTACATATAAACACGATGTTTGGTTTACAAGTGACCTTGATCGTTGAGAAATGTGCGGGAGTGATTTTCATGATAAGGTGAGTTCTCATTGTGACGTCACCCCACCAGATGTCTGGGCACGCTAATTCTGTCCGGAGGCAATCTGCGTTTTTTACTGTGTCGTTGAGCGTCGTTCAGGATGGCTGTGTATACCGTTGCGGAGAGGAGTGTTTATTGTGAAAAGTTATTGGATAACAAAGTCTATAAAAGTAACACAGCGTGAATTCTTGGAAAAGTTTGGGGAAGCAAAGCACCAGGCAAATTTTACATTGCTAAGTTTGCGAAGAATTACTAACCACTGGCAGGGTTTTGAACCAATACAGCGGCGGACGTCCTCTTTTAGCGAAAGAAAAAATCGAAGAAGTCAAGCATATGCTCCTGGCTTCACCAAAGAAGTCACTACGACGTTTGTCACAAAAAAACTGTGTACTCTGTTTGTTTCCACCTGCCAAAGAGCCTCGAAGAAAGCGTTGCTTCGTCCGTACCATGTGACAGCTGTGCAAGAGTTGCAAGAACCGGATCTTGAAAAGCGTGTGTCTTAGTGTCACTGCTTCCTGACATTTTTACTCGCGATTCCGAACATTTTGGATTTCACGTGATTCACTGACAAAGCATGGTTCACATTTGGACGGGGGGGGGGGGTCAATTCCCCAAAACTCCCGCATCTGGGCTACAGATAACCCATTACATCTTGAAAAAGTCGGTGTTTGGTATGCTGTGTCCCGAACCAGAATAAATGGACCCATTTTCTTCAAAAAGCGTAGTAAACTCCGTGTCATATGTGAACATTTTCAGACAATGTGGACCAATTAACCAACATCGATTTGACAAAAGGGTACTTTCAACAGGATTTAGAGACATGCCTCCCGTCCCGTGTGAGCATGAGTGAAATTTACTCTTTCGTCGGTGACCCAGTGAACTCCAAAAGGACCCACCTCGTTCGCCCGATTTGACTCCTCCCGATTTTTTTCTTATGGGGATACAGCAACAAGCCTCGCACCCTAGAAAATTTAGAAAGCAACATCAGTGCAGCAATCCTGACTTTTCATGAGGACATGCTGCGGAGGACCTTCGAAAACATGCAGAGAGTCGCGTTCGAGTGTGTTAGGATGTTGGTGGAGGACGTATAACGAAGTAAATTCCCCCGTCATTTTTGTCCACGCCGGGGCTCGAACCCGGTCCCCTCATTCCGGAATAAGTCACTCTACCAATTGAGCTACGCGGACGTTCGTTCTGACTGCTATCTGCCTTTATGCCGTGCGCGTCCTGCTGGCAGGTGCGTCACATCTCCCCTTCCGAAAGAGGGCCGGGGGCATGGTCCACGGGTCAGCCGTGACCATGAATCGTCGCAGGCAGCCATCCGCTCTAGAACGTGCACTTGAGAACTCCCAGTCAATCTGGTGTGTGGAATGCAACGTCACACATATTTATTTTTTGAAGCGCTGGAGAAGGCATTCTCTTATTTTTCCTCTCTCGCGGTGTGGAAAGAACATCACACCATTGCGAGATTTTGAACGGCCGGGTCATCCGGAAAGTTCGGGCGCCATCATAACGAAGTAAATTTCTCCGTCATTTTTGTCCACGCCAGGGCTCGAACCCGGGTCCCCTCATTCCGGAATAAGTCACTCCACCAATTGAGCTACGCGGACGTTCGTTCTGACTGCTATCTGCCTTTATGTCGTGTGCGTCCTGCTGGCAGGTACGTCACAGACATTTCCAGCATTTATTGTGAATGGTGCTACATTCCCATGAGCTAAGGTACGTTGTAAACCACATGTCCTGTTTCTAAGTAGAGTGTGTTGCAAAATATGACTCATTCTTTGGGATGGGAACTACCTAGTGAAACACCTTGTATCTGACGTAACTACCTCAGAAGTGACGCACATGTCAAGACGGCAAAGTTGCAGCCATAAGCTTCGTCGGGGTAGTTCTATCAGTAGAAAAATTGACGCAGGAGCGATCAGGCATGTGTTCGAATCTCACCACTTGCAGAAATGAGGCTTTATTTTCACACTTCAAGCTAGGGGTATACAGAGAGAGAGAGAGAAAGAGAGAGAGGTTCGGAGGACAGGAAGGTCACACCAGAGAAGCAGAAGTTGAGGAGACCGTCCGCGAGAGAATGATCTGAGAAGTGAAAGAATGAAAAGTTGCGTAGAATTAGAGTAAGTAGGAAAGAGCGAATAACTAGGAAACAAATTAAGTAGCGAGAGAACTGAGACTTCAATATTAAGGAACTAAGACAAATTCCAGGACAAACCAGCAACGAGAAATAGATAATAATAAAAAATTGCTGTAATGCCATAACTGTTTTTAATACTTTCTTTATAACGTTCACACCGTCCTACAATTGGGCTTAAATATCGAACCGGAGCGGGTCTTGTAACAACCAAACGACAACAGCTCTATAACACCCAAGCCGCCCCCGGTGGCGCAATGGTCTAAGCGCTGGCTTCTGATCATTCACCCGAAAGGGGTCTGGGTTCGAATCCCGGTGAGGCATGAATGTTGTGTTTGTCTTACGGCCCTGGCTCTCTCTCTTCCCTGGAACCAGAGGCCCTAAATTAGGGACGGGCGACTGCTTATAGCCCATTGAGTTGCTCACGGTGGTCGTTAAACCTTCAATCAAATAAATAAATAACACCCCGTATCAGTTCACTCATCTGCTACTTTACACCATCGGTGTGGAGGGAACGCCGTTAGGCCGCCCCGGTGGCGCAGTGGTCTAAGCGATGGCCTCTGATCATTCGTCCGAACGGGGTCCGGGTTCGAATCCCGGTGAGGCATGGATGTTGTGTTTGTCTTACGGCACTGGCTCTCTCCCTTCCCTGGAACCAGTGACCCTAAATTAGGGACGGGCGACTACTTATAGCCCATTGAGTTGCTCACGGTGGTCGTTAAACCTCCAATAAAAAAAAAAAAAAAAAAAAAAAAAAAAAAGAACGCCGTTAGCATGATGACAAACATTGTATTACATATTTAAAAGTACTGAAGTTGCATTTAGGGAAAATGTATTTCACAGCATTCTACAGCATTTGTTTTATATTTTAAACACTACCTGTAACAGTACACTCTAAATTTTCTGACATTTACGAACAACTTTCCCTGATTTCTTTCGTGAATTAACAAAACATATTTCTGATGTAACTTTTCCCGTGAAATGACGGAAAAAGCTCTGAATTTCACAGATTTTTCGTGTCCCGGAAAAATTCTGAATTTTCAGAAACCTTTCCGCAATTTCTTTCTTATTTTGACGGTAAATTATCGTTTTCAAACCATCAGCAGTTACAATGGCTCTGAAATTCTGCGGTATTGAAGATGCATATACATTAACATTATTAATAACATCTATGAAAATGCAAGTGCAAAGATTCGGCTGTTTGAAAATACAACACACATAAAAACTGGAAAGGGAGTGAGGCAAGGTGACACCATATCTCCGAAGCTCTTTAATGCCACATTGGAAAATGTCTTTCAATCACTGAACTGGTAAAACAAAGGGATAAAGATTAATGGAGACTATCTAACCCACCTTCGTTTTGCTGATGACGTAGTCATTTTTGCAACTACCCCATCAGAGCTGCAGAGTATGATCCAGGAACTTGCCGACAAGAGCAAAGAAGTGGGATTAAAAATGAACTTTCAGAAGACAAAAGTGATGTTAAATGCTTTTACAAGAAATGAAGATTTATCGATTAATGGAGAAACGCTGGAGATAACAGACACGTACGTTTATCTCGGACACCAGTTATCAAGTAAGGGTCACATTGATGAAGAAATTAATCGGCGTATAAAACTTGCCTGGAGAGCTTTTGGAAGAAACAGCATAATTTTCAAGAGCAATATGCCATTATGTCTTAAAAGAAAAGTGTTTGATTAATGCATCTTTCCAGTGCTTACGTATGGTGCAGAGACGTGGACCTTAACTAAAAGAGACATACAAAGGCTGCAGACAACTCAAAGATGAATGGAGAGGTGCATGCTTGGTGTAACCAGGAGAGATAAGAAGAGGAACTCGTGGATCCGAAAAATGACAAGAGTGGAAGACATCATGATCAGAGTTAAATCCCTGAAATGGCAATAGGCTGGACATACTGCCAGAAGGACAGACCATCGATGGACAGCCGAAATTTTAGATTGGATTCTAAGAGACAGGAAAAGACCCAGAAGAAGACCACATGGAAGATGGGTGGATGAAATTCGAAAGTATGCGGGAGTGACATGGAGGAGACTGGCACAAGACAGACCGTTGTGGAGGAAACTTGGGAAGACCTTCATGCAGCAGTGGATTGATAATGGTTGACAATGATGATGATATCGCATGCATTTTTGTTACTGTGTCACAGGATATTTCTTCTCCTTTCTCCCATTTTGTGCACCGGGGGATTCAAAAGTCCCCGAACTCTATATTTTAAAACGTATTTGCTGTTAAACCATAAAAGATATCCGAGTATTGCTGATTGTGGCTGTTGTGTGTGACCTTGGGGAACGAGCTGCCCCACGTGATAGCACCACGTGACACTACGCTTACGCGGGCGCTGGCAAGCAGTAACATTCAGTCAGCCACGAGTCTCACGCAAGAACAGAGAGTCACTTTGTTAGAAGTTTATTTCGCGGAAAAATCTAATCAACGTTGCACCCAGCTCTTTCAAAGGAAGTTTCCTGATGCTGCTACACCAAGGAAAACAACTGTGTATGGCCATGTAAACCGGTTTCGCGAGACAGGCAGTGTTCAGGATAAGCCTAAAAGCGACCGTCCATCAGTGGTGACGACCACGTTTCTGGATTCACGTTTCCCTGCAGCGCTCTCCCTGGAAGTCACTTCGGCGGCTGTCTCAAGAGTTAGGGGCATTCAATGGCAATTAGTTAAAGATATTACAGTCGATCCTGACGTTTTGTGCACCATTTATTAATTTTTATAATACCCTAGGTATACTCGTACTTTTCAGCCGCTAATGATAGTATGTAGCTGTTTCTATTTCTGAATGCTTTACCATTTTGTCGAAATCCGGTTGACTTTTTTTCTAACCGGTACCATTGACTATATGAATAGCTTTGAAAAATTTGATTCGCGTTGGTAAGGATCCAAAAGACGTGGTCATTACAACCAAAAATTCGGTATCATATTTCTTGTTTAATGTTGCAATTCATTTGTTTTCTCTTTTCATCTCCGTAACATCTCTGCTGTTTTTCATAGTACTTTGGTTTTTAACTACATCTTTTTGTTCGTTTGTTCGACAGAATGCTGCCTTTGGGCAACTCAGTGGTAAAGTAAAAATTTACAATTGCTACTTTCTCATTTGAACAGCTCAATTTGCATTGTGTTTTATTTTCCGCTTCGTGGCATCGTACTGAACGAGGTGCATACCAGCATTCCACCAGTGAGTTATATACCTGAGTGATAAGGTGACAGATCTCGATATAGAAATTCCTGCAGGTTATTTCTTTCTTGCTTCCTTCTACGTTTGTTTATTCCGGAGGAGTTCCTCTCAGCGGAAATTCTTTTCTACGGATTCTGTACAGCCAAAAGATTTTTATTTTAACTCTTCTCTTGACAGAACTGGGAGCGGCGCTCCCATGAGGAGGAGGAGTTCGACAGAAGCATTCCCTCGCGTTTGGTAGAGCGTTTAGTGAAATTTAAAAGCAATGTAATTTGTGTCTTGGATTCCTGAAGGTTCGCACTTTCCCCCCCTCTTTAACGATACTTCTAAGCGTTTGATTTTTCTTCGTTAAAATCTGAAATACATGTTGAAGAATCTCGCGATTTGTTTGTTTTACCCATATCACAGAATGAAGATTGTAAAAAAATATCGATTTGCTACTCCGTATATATATTTTTTGAATTTAACTTTTCTAACCGGACGTAAACAGGTATTTGTTGTATTCTTTCTGATATTAGAGCAATTAACCTCGAACCAAATGCAATACTGCAGTAATTAAAGAAAGGGATGTAAAGGTACAGTAGATCGATGCTTAATACACTGACGGAAAAAAAAAATCCCAACACCACGAAAAAATAGTTGTAGAGGAATGAAATGGCGGCAATACATTTGTATAGGTAACATATTTAATCGATTAAGGTTTCAAGATCACAGCTTAATGTAAGCGCGAGAAGAGCCATTTTAAATGTGAAATGCTGTTACATTAATAACCGGTGTAACCGCCGGAATGTTGAATGCAAGCACGCAAACGTTCATGCATTGTGTCGTACAGGTGCTGGATGTCAGTTTGTGGGATGGAGTTCCATGCCTGTTGCACTTGGTCGGTCAATACAGGGACGGTTAATGCTGGTTGGGTGTAACGCTGGAGTTGTCGTCCAATGCTGTCCCATACGTGCTCGATTGGAGAAAGATCTGGTGATCTAGCAGGCCACGGTAACATATCGACACTCTGTAGAGCATGTTGGGTTACAACAGCGGTATGCGGGCGAGCGTTATCCTCTTGGAAAACACCCCCTGGAATGCTGTTCATGAATGGCAGCACAACAGGTTGAATCACCAGACCGACGTACAACTGTGCCGTCAGGGTGCGTGGGATAACCACGAGAGTGCTCCTGCTGTCATAGGAAATTGCTCCTCAGACCATAACTCCAGGTGTCGGTCCAGTGTGTCTCGGCCGCAGACAGGTTGGTTGCAGGCGCTCACCTGGCTTCCTTCTAACCAACACACGGCCATCACTGGCACCCGGGCAGAACTGGCTTTCATCAGAAAACACAACAGATCTCCACTCCGTCCTCCAATGAGCTCTAGCTTGACACCACTGACGTCGCAAACGGCAGTGGTTTGGAGTAAGTGGAATGCACGCTACAGGGCGTCTGGCTCGGAGCTGTCCTTCAAGTAACCGATTTGTAACAGTTCGTTGTGTCACTGTGGTGGCAACTACAGCTCGAATTGCTGCCGCAGACGCAGTACGATGTGCCACGGCCATACGCCGTACACGGCGGTCTTCCCTCTCAGTAGTGCCATGTGGCCGGCCGGAACCCGGTCTTCTTGAGGCAGTACCTTCCCTTGACCACCGCTGCCAACAATCATGCACAGTGGCTACATTCCTGCCAAGTCGTTCTGCAATATTGCGGAACGAAAATCCACCTTCTCGTAGCCCTATTACACGACCTCGTTCAAACTCCGTGAGCTGTTGATAATGGCTTCTTCGTCTTCTTAAAGGCATTCTTGACTAACATCAACACACTACGTCGAATCTCGACGATAACTAACTCTCACGAACGTTACAGCGCGTATTTACAGCAAACCTGCTTTGCATGTTCCGAGGGGCGCTACTAGCGCCACACGTATGCGCTGAGCGCGAAATTTGCATAGACGTCATCTTACAGATGTACTCTCACCGCCTACCAACTGTCGTTTATCTAACACAAACCCTTCTTGGTGTTGGGATTTTTTTCCGTCAGTGTATATGGCCTGTCCTAGGCAAATTTCAATCCCGCCTTCTTGTGAGGCATCCTGTTCTCACTAAACGGTGTCGCACGATTGGTCGACACCCGATTGGTCGATAGTAACGATTGGTCGGCAGCATGATTGGTCGACATAACGATCATTCGACCGTAACGACTAGTCGACAGTAACGATTGGTCGACATAACGATCAGTCTACCGTAACGACTAGTCGACAGTAACGACTGGTCGAGATAACTATTGGTTCAGAGGATTATGGTTTACATTCGCAGCGGTACCTCTCAGAACGTACTGACGTCTCAAAACGTAACGTTCCTTTTTGGAAATAATATCTTTTAGAATATAGTCCTCAGAACGTACAGCATTATATCATATTATTTCCAAATAGGCCACCGTGTCATCTTTGGAACTCTAAGTGTTATTTCCGAAAGGGCCCCGGGGCACTTTAAGCACCTTGGGGAAACTGCCACACATAATTCGGAAACTCGGAAAGTTGCCACACATTCAAAGCGTTTCTCGGACGAACGGCGATTTGGGCTCGTTCCCTTAATGAAAACCATGTGGCAATTTTCCGGTGGTGCAATTATTCTGTGTGAGGCAATTTTCCGGGTTGCTGAAAGATGTGTGGCAATCTTCCGGTGGGGCAATTTACTACCAAACTGTTTGCACTTATTCAATTTCCCCCCCCCCCAAGTTCCGTTGACCATTGTATGTCGACCAAGGTCGACTAATCGTTATATTGACTAGTCGTTACTGTCGACCAATCGTTATGTCGACTAATCATTTCTGTCGACCAATCGTTATGCCGATCAATTATTATGTCGACCAATCGTTATGCCGATCAATTATTATGTCGACCAATCGTTATGTCGACTAATCATTTCTGTCGACCAATCGTTATGCCGATCAATTGTTATGTCGACCAATCGTTACTGTCGGTCAATCGTGTGTCGGCCAATCGTTATGTCGACCAGCCGTTTGTCGACTAATCCTTACATACCCCTCACTAAAGGATCTCAAGCGACCGACTAATAGCATTATAACTATACCATTGGCATTAGAGCAAATGCAATCCCACTCTCACCAACTCTCATAACCAGAGTTGGAAACGGGTCAAAAATTTTGGACCCGGACCCGACCCGGATCTAGCCGTCACACAATTTTACCTGACCCAAACAAATCTGCTTTGAACCAGAAATTCGAATATATCATCATTGTCAGTCATTATGAATCCACTGCTGGATGAAGGTCTCCCCAAGTTTCTTCAACAACGGACTGTCTTGGGCCAGTGTCCTCCATCCACACATGTCCCACGTGGTCTTCTTCTGGGTCTTTTCCTGCCCCTTGGAATCCAGTCTAAAATTTCGATTGTTTATTCGGTGGTCCGTTCTCCTGGCAATATGTCCAGCCCATTGACATTTCAGGGATTTTACTGTGATCATGATGCCTTCCACTCTTGTCATTTTCCTTATCCACGAGTTCCTCTTTTTATCTTTCTTGGTTACACCAAGCATGCATCTCTCTATGCCTCTTTCAGTTGTCTGCAATCTTCTTATGTCCTTTTTAGCACGTCTTTTGTAAAAAAAGATTGTGCCTACGTTATCGGTTTGTCCGTCAGTCTGTCTTTAGACACAATAACTCTGCAACTATTAGTCCGATTTGAAAAAAAAATCTTTTTGCATTGAGAAGCTTGAAATATGCGAATCATAATCATTTACTTCGTTTTTTTTTGTTTTTTTACGATGTACAATTTCGCCGCTATAGGGCGTAAATGCAGATGATGTCGAATTCAAAAATACGTTTTATTCCACATATTTGTTTCTAAACATCCAATTGAAAAATTATTTTATCTTTCGATTCCGTTTATGTCGAACAGTATTTTAGATAAAGTTACTTTTTTCAAATTACGTATAGATTTTCCGCTAGGGGGCGTAAAAGTAAATTACATTTTCCCCGATAGCTCTTCTTCTAAAGCTCCGATTTGAAAAATATTTTCTTCAGCGAATACAGCTCCTGATGGAAAAACTTTTGCATATAATTTCTAATTTTTGGTAAATAATACTATGGCCACCAGGAGGCGTAAATGTTAATTTTGCTTTTGATGTATTTGCCATAAAATCTGAGCTTCTAAAATCTTGATTGAAAAAATTCTTTCGTCGACTGATGCCACTCACGTCGATAAACGTTTTCGGAATATTTTCTTCTTAAAATATTCCATGGTTTCTCCGCCAGGGGCGTAGATGTATATCATTTTTTTGTCACTATCTCTACTTCTAGGCGTCCGATTTGAAAAATTCCTTCTTTATTGGATAGCGTTTCCAGAGTGACATGTTTTTCATATAATTTCAAAAATTTTAAGTAATTCATAGACTTTCCGCTAGGGGGCGTAGCGGTAAATTGCGTTTCCCCCTATATCTCTACTTCTAAATCTCCGATTTGAAAAATTCTTTCTGCACCGGATACAGCTCCTGATGGGAAATACTTTGCACATAATTTCTAATTTTTGTAAAAAATGGTTTGGCCACCAGGTGGCGTAAGACTTATTTTCCGCTTCTAATGTATTTGCAGCAAAATATGAGCTTCTAAATTCTCGACTGAAAAAAAGTGGTTTGTTGACTGATACTACTCATGTCGACAAACCTTTTAGGAACTATTTCTTCTTAAAATAATGCATGGTTCCTACGCCAGGGGGCGTAGATGTATATCTTATTTTTGTCAATATCTCTACTTCTAGGAGTCCGATTTGAAAAATCCTTTCTTTGTTGGATAGTGTTTCACGTGTGACATGCTTTTCATATAATTTTAAAAGTTTCAACTAATTAATAGACTTTTCCGCTGGTGGGAGTAAAGGTAAATTGCTTTCGCCCCTATATCTCTGCTTATAAATTTCCGATTTGAAAATATTTTTCTGCACCGGATACAGCTCCTGATGGGAAATCGTTTGCACATCATTTCTAATTTTTGTAAGAAAATGGTTTGGCCACCAGGTGGCGTAAGTCTTAATTTCCGCTTCTGATGTATTTGCAGCAAAATATGAGCTTCTAAAATCTCGATTGAAAAAAGTGGTTTGTTGACCGATACTACTCATGTCGACAAACCTTTTAGGAATATTTTCTTCTTAAAATAATGCATGGTTTCTACGCCAGGAGGCGTAGATGTATATCATATTTTTGTCAATATCACTACTTCTAGGAGTATGATTTGAAGAATTTTTTCTTTGTTGGATTGTGTTTCCGATGCGAAATGTTTTTCCTATTAATTCAAAATTTTCAAGTAAATCATAGACTTTCCGCTAGGGGGCACAAAGGTAAATTGCATTTTCTGCGTTATTTCTGCTTCTAAAACTCCGATTTGAAAAATTCCTCCTGTAGCGCATACACCTGATGGAAAATATTTTTCATACAATTTCTAACGTTGTAAAGAATGGTTTGACCACCAGGGGGCATAAGTGTTAATTTCTGGTTCTGATGTATTTGCAGCAAAATCTGGGCTCCTGAAAACTCGAATAAAAATGTATTTTTCTTGGACCGATACCGCTCATATTGAAAAACCTTTTGAGAATATTTTGTTCCTAAAAAAATGCATGGTTTTCCCACCAGGGGACGTAAAGTCACGTCTTATTTGGTCGATATCTCTGTTTCTAAGAGTCCGATTTGAAAAATTCTTTCTTTGTTGGAGAGCGTTTCCTGTGTGAAATGTTTATCATATAAATTCATATCATTCTTAACGCACAAGTCTGCAACCAGAGGGCGTAAGCTCACGATTCCGTTTACAGCAATATCTGAGGGATTAAAAACCCGATTGAAAAACTTCTTTCTCCCGTCAAATACTACTGTTTTCTATACCGGTTTCATTGACTTTGATTAGCTTTGATAAATTTCATTTGCATCAGAACGGATTCAAAAGACGTGCTTATCACACCCGAAAATTCGGTGTCATCTTTCTTGTTAGTTAATGTCCACGTCTCTGCTCCGTACGTAAGCACTGGAAGGATGCATTGATTAAACAATTTTCTTTTAAGACATAATGACACATTGCTCTTAAAAATTGTACTGTTTCTTCTAAAAGCTCTCTAACCAAGTTTTTTTTTTATGTCAATTAATTTCTTCATCAATGCGACCCTCGCTTGATATCTGACGCCCCAGGTAAATGTAGGAATTGGTTTTCTCCAGCTTCTCCTCATCAATTGATAAATCTTCATTTCTTGTAAAAGTATTGTGCTTCAGTTTTGTCTTCTGAAAGTTCATTTTTAATCCCATTTCTTTGCGCTTCTCAGCAAGTTCCTGAATTATACTCTGCAGCTCTGAAGTATTATTTCAAAGACTTCTAAAGGGCTCTTTGAATTTTTTTTTCTTTTCGAGAATAAAACGGAAATAAAATCGGGTCAGGAACACCTTGACCCGACCCGTTTGACCCGCAAGAAGTTGTTGACCCGTGACCCGTTTCCATCTCTGCTCATAACCAGTGTGGAGTCATGGGAACACTCCCCACCCCACGGGGGCGGAAGGTAGAGGACACGGGGGTTCGGACCCCTCTTGGAATTTCATGGTCCCCCTTACTAGGGTATTTCTACGAAAGATTTCTGGTTCACATATGATTTTTTTTTAGGGATATTTCCTGGAGACCGCCACCACGTTTTGCAGTTTCCTGGAAAACGCTTAAAGTACAATTGAAAAAATTGATTTTGCACAAATGAGTTGAATAGTTAACTCAGCGTTGCGGTTTTCTTTTTAAAAAAAGATCATTAAAGAATTCCTTAAATCACTTAAAAGCAGTAACCTGGGAGGTTCTTTTTCTCCATATCTCTGATCAAGAAGTAACTCGAACTCAAATTAAGCGATAAATATACTCATAAGCGTAACTAGGGTGGGGCAGGCGGGCAGGCTACCCCGGGCGCAGCTCAAGAAAGGGCACAAAAGTCACTGTTTCAATCTGATTTAAATTGGAATTGAAACTTTTGCACTAGTTTCTGGTACTGTTTCTTTCACACCATACTTTGGAATTTTCTTTCGATTGGAGGTTTTAACGACCACCGTGAGCAACTCAACGGAGTATAGGTAGTCATCCGTCCGTAATTTATGATCACCTGTTCCAGGGAAGGGAGAGAGCCAGTGCCGTCAGACAAACACAACATCCTTGCCTCACCGGGACTCGGACCCGGACCCAACTCGGACGAATGATCAGAAACCAGCGCTTAGACCACTGCGCTACGGCGGAGGGGGGGGGGGGGGCTGCCATTTACAGAATTTGTTTATGATATCTTTCGCCAGTTTCGACAGCTTTGGCATCCAAAAATTCACATTTCTTCTTCGAAAGGTTTTGCGGATGTCACTTGCTCACATTCAGAAATGAAAGCGCGGTTGTACGTGTGTTGTAAGATAAGGATAGTGTCTATACTGTTGAAGATTCTCTGGGGCGTATTCGATCATTACTGCTACCGAGAGCCACGACTACTAGCTTCATTCGGTGTGTTGGATATGGTAACGAAGTCCCGAACTCCGAAGAAGTTGGGAAAAGCCGTACAAATAGTCAGTTTGATTGTGCTTCCCAAACATAAATGTGATGATAATTCTGTTTTGTTAAGCAGTGTATATTTATGTGGATACTTGTGTGCATGTGACAGGAAGACAGAAGGGAGGTGCAATATCTTGTGGTTTGCACGGGCGCAGAAATACCAAGTTACGTCTCTGAGTATACTACTGCTTGTTGTACACAGGCCTTTCCTGGAGTTTTGTCCCATAGAAGATACACGAGCCTTGACGAATTTGGGTGTGTTTTTGTTGCGAGAACAACTATTGTCGAAATAGTTGTTATTATTATTGTGGATCAGGACAATGACAAGAGTTGATTACTTCATGATCAAAATTAATACCCTCAAGTGGCAACGCGCTGGACATATTGCTAGGAGAACTGACCATTGTTGAGCAACTGATTTTTAGATTGGAAAACAAGAGGCAAGAAAGAACGCAGAAGAATACCACGTGGGAGATGGGTGGATGAAATTCTAAAGAATGCTGGAGTAACACACTCCAGACAGAAAGTTGTAGAAGGCACTTGAGGATGTGACGTACCTGCCAGCAGGACGCACACGACATAAAGGCACATAGCAATCAGAATAAAACGTCCGCGTAGCTCAATTGGTAGAGTGACTTGTTCCGGAATGAGGGGATCCGGGTTCGAACCCCCGCGCGGATAAAAAGTGACGGAGAAATTTACTTCGTTATGAGGAGACCATCCAGTAGTGGATTGATCTCTCTCTCTCAGGGCCACTTTTTTAAATTGTTTTAGCTCTCGAAGAAGTTGGACTCCCTCTGAAATTATTAGGTTCCGCCGCCCGTGCCCCACTTCCAAACCCGATGACTTCATAACTCATCTTCAGAGCCACATTGACGAATGTTTTGTGACGTATATGTCTCTAAATTAACCTTCCTTTTTGTGCTTCACTTTTTATGTAAATTTAAAGAATCAGGAAATCTCCAACATAATTAAAGAAAGGAGTTTTAGCAGGTTTTCAGGAATGCGACATATTCCAAAAAGGGAAAAGCCTGTTAAAGGACAATAATTCCAGGCAGCATTTCGTATATTCTCCAATTCTCATTCAATGTTAAGAATTTTCTGAGGAAGCATGGCATTGAAGTAGCGTTGAAGCCACCAAAAACTGTTGATGAGATTTTAATAGCAAATAACAAGAAAACAGACGTAGACTATACAAGGGGCATATGCGATTCCATTGAAATTCCCGGATTCCCTATAAAGTCCTACATCGGAATGACGAAAAGACCTTTATGTGTGCTCATAAGAAGCATATGAGAGACATAAAGGAAGGAAGAGGAGAGGCTGCTTTATCAAAGGAGGTAATTTAGAGCGCAGCAATTCCCCTATGGAACGAAAGGAAACTGGTGGCCCCGTTCACTGCTTATAAGGGAACTATGATGAGAGTCAGTTGAGATTATCGCAAGAAGTGATGTATGCAGTGATGGGGTATCCTTTGAACTGCCATCACCGTGGACCTATTTTCCGCAGGCTCTGAGATTGAGATTAGCATAAAATATGACTTGATAAGGTGCGTCTCATAAATATAGACAGTCGACTTTGCGCCGTGAACGCAATGCGAATATAGGTAGGAAGCTGAAATGGTACCTAATTAGACATAACCCTACAACAAATGTTTCGATCCGTCGAGATGACCGGATTGTGTGAAAAGAACACCACAAAGTGAAATAGTGTAATTTTAGGTGTCTCATAAATATAAAGACAACTATGTAAAGTAGCCATGAGATGTACAAATGAGCATGTTGTACGCACGCGCATGGGCCGTAATTTGGTCCAGCCTACAAAACACAGCGGACCTGCCGTCAGACATTCATTTGCCGAAATGCCACGCAACAGTCAACTTTCTGGTGAGGAGGTGCAGAAGATTTGGAGACTGAGAGCAAATGGATTGCCTGTAGCGAAAATTTGTAAAGCCATGGTGGGGAGGAGTAGAGCAGTCATTTATAAGACTTTATCGAAACGCGGTGCGTTAACTGCCAGAAAACGGCCTGGAAGGCCTCGAATAACAACCAAACGAGATGATCGTGCTATCAAGCGTTTAGTTTCATCCCAAAGTTATCACTACGTCAAGTTTCTCGGACTGTTGGTGTCACCATCTCAAAGGACACAGTTCATCGACGAATCAAGGAAAGTCGCAACATTGTGCTCCGTAAAATGCGCCGTCTGCCACACCTCACGCGGCGCCACAAGGAAGCTAGATTGTTATGGGCAAGCTGCCACATGCACTGGACGGACGAGTGGACCACAACTATTTTCTCCAATGACAAAAAGTTCAACCTGGTCGGCCCTGACGGTTGAAACTGTTATTGGCATGATTTACGACGCGAGCCGCGCACCTTCTTCAGCAGACAGAAAAGAAGGGGATCTGTGATGGTTTGGGGAGCTTTTTGCGTTTAATGGGACAACGGAGATCGCTTTTCTGCAAGGCAGGCAAAACTCCGAAACGTTTCAGGACATACTCAGCAGCCACCTTCTACCGTTTGCCGAAACTCTAGCGGGTGTTGATTATCTGTTCCAGCAAGACAATGCCTCTATATCCATCGGTCAGCATCAACGAAAAGCTGGCTTAACACTCATCATGTGACCGTAATGGATTGGCCATCACTCAGTCGAGATCTGAACCCTATCGAAGACTTCTGGGGTATCTTAGCTCGTGATGTGTATGCGAATGGACGGCAGTTCTCAAGTGTGGTCGAATGGACGGCAGTTCTCAAGTGTGGTCGAATGGACGGCAGTTCTCAAGTGTGGTGGCATTGAAAGAGCAGATTGAACGAAGCTGGTACGCACTCCGTCCAGAACACTTACATCACTTGGTGGACAGCATGCCCAATCGGGTTTTCAGTGTTATTCGGAACAACGGCTCCACTATTCGTACCGGAGGTGCTCATAACTAGACTTTATAATTTTGAGACAGCGTATTTCTGGTTTTTTTTTCTTGTACTTGGCGTTGGAATTGTTATGTTTCCGCCAAGATATTGTGCAGCTGCGTGTACTATGCTATTTTTGCTATAAATATGAGATGTGCATTTCAAGCTCATTGTTGTTTCTTTTTTATTCGAGAATTTGTTCTGTCTCTATATTTATGCGACGCGCTGAATTTTTCAGCCCTTACGCCACATAATCCGCGCGCGCCGGTACTGGGTTCGAACTAGGATCTACTGGGCAAGGTCTATACAAACCGCGCGTCTTAAGATGGTTCCACCTAAAATCTCTGCCTCGTCTTTCCAATAGTAAAACTGTTTTACATATTTTCTTCGCAATTAATGTATTCCCAAGGATTAAAATTTGCACAACGATAAAACTAACTCTGAGTTATAGCATGGGATACTTAATACTTGCTAAAACATAACCATAAGTAAGCAATCCAACATTTGTTTGTTTACTGACGTCATGAGTGTACAGGTCGCGCCATCTATTAACAGGTCTGAACATTACTCAAAGAAAAATGATTGATTTTTAATATAATTATAGTTATGTTTTAGCAACTATTAAGTATCCCATGCTATAACTCAGGGTTAGTTTTATCGATGTGCAAATTTTCGTTCTTGGGAATGCATTAATTGCGAAGAAAATATGTAAACAAGTTTTGCCATCGGAAACATAAGGCAGATATTTTAGGTGGGACCACATTAATGTATTCCCAAGGATGAAAACTTGCGTATCGATAAAACTAACTTTAAGTTATAGCATGGGATACTTAACACTTGTTAAAACCTAACCATAATTATATTAAAAATCAATCATTTTTCTTTGAGTATTGTTCAGACCTCTTAATAGATGGCGCGACCTGTACATTCATGACGGTAGTAGACAAACAAATGCTGAATTGCTGAATTATGGTTATATTTTAGCAAGTATTAAGTATCCCATGTTATAACAGAAAGTTAGTTTTACCGATGTGCAAATTTTCATCCTTGGGAATACATTAATGGCGAAGAAAATATGTGAAGAAGTTTTACCATTGGAAACATAAGGCAGAGATTTTAAGTGGAACCACTTTAACCACTGAGCCCCGAAAGTCGTGGGAGTTGCACTTACGTTCCAGGTAAAACTGATCTCGCGATGATATACAGGGTGTTCCAAAATTATTACCCTGATTTCAACTGCTTTTAACTTTATGTGAATATATTTACAAACACCAGATTCTGCACATAAACTCACATGATAAACAAGTTTTATTTGGTGCTCTCGATATGGGCACCGCGAGTGACACGCAAAATGCCACATTTGTACTCTATCTCCCGCCACACATTTTGCAGCATTTGGGGAGTTACACTGTCTAGGGCTAGTCTGATTCGTTCACACAAAATGTGCACATTTGGGACTGGTGTCGCATACACCATGTCTTTAACATATTCCCAAAGGAAGAAGTCCAATGGAGTAATATCCTGTGATCTCGGGGGCCATGGTATTGGGCCATCTCTACCAATCCATCGATTGGGAAAGTGATGGTGCAGCAAGTCTCGCACATATGTTGCCCAGTGAGGAGGTGCTCCGTATTGTTGGAAAAACACACGGGGCTGCATGTCCTGCAAATGGGGTATTGCATACATCTCAAGCATATCCGCATACACGTTACCGGTGAGAGTTCTTTCATGAAAAAAGAAAGGCCCAATAACGCTGTCATGCCGTAATGCACACCAAACATTAACCTTGGGACTGTCCCGCATGTGCTCCCTGACGGTGTGTGGGTTTTCGGAACCCCAAATTCGCACGTTATGTCTGTTTACAGCACCGCTAATGTGAAAAGTCGCTTCGTCCAAAAATGCTATCTGCTGTAAGAAATGTTCATCGTCCTCCAATTTCTGGAACATGGTGTTAGCAAACTGCTCGCGTGCATCAAAGTCCTGCGGTTTGAGTTCCTGACCAATCTGCACTTTGTACGCATAAAATTTCAACCGATTTCGTAGCACCCTGTGCTCTTGAGTTTTGTTTTGTTAGTCGCTCTACCAACTGAGCTACGCAGACGTTTGTTGTGACTACTATCTGCCTTTATGTCATGTGCGTCCTGCTGGCAGGTACGTCACATCTCCCTCCCCGAAAGAGGGCCGGGGGCATGGCCCACGGGTCAGCCGTGACCATGAATCGTTGCAGGCAGCCATCCACTGTAGAACGTGCACTTGAGAACTCCCAGTCAATCTGGTGTGTGGAATGCAACGTCACACACATTTATTTTTCGAAGCGCTGGAGAAGGGATTCTCTGATTTTTCCTATCTCGCGGTGAGGAAATAACATCACACCAATGCGAGATTTTGAACGGCCGGGTCATCCGGATAGTTTGGGCGCCATTATAACGAAGTAAATTTCTCCGTCATTTTTGGTCTACGCCGGGATTCGAACCCGAGTCCGCTTATTCCGGAACAAGTCGCGCTCTACCAACTGAGCTACACAGACGTTTGTTGTGACTACTATCTGCCTTTATGTCATGTGCGTCCTGCTGGCAGGTACGTCACAGTAACAGTAATATGATGATGTCACAAATATCTTTCAAATACGTAACAGTAATATGATGATGTCACAAATATCTTTCAAATACGTAACAGTAATGTAACGAAGTTACAATATCTTTCAAATGCGTAAGAGTAACATGAAGTTGGTATGTTGAAGTTACAAATATCTTTCAAATGCGTAAGAGTAGCATGAAGTTGGTATGTTGAAGTTACAAATATCTTTCAAATGCGTAAGAGTAACATGAAGTCGGTATGTTGAAGTTACAAATATCTTTCAAATGCGCAAGAGTAACATGAAGTTGGTATGTTGAAGTTACAAATATCTTTCAAATGCGTAAGAGTAACATGAAGTTGGTATGTTGAAGTTACAAATATCTTTCAAATGCGTAAGAGTAACATGAAGTTGGTATGTTGAAGTTACAAATATCTTTCAAATGCGTAAGAGTAGCATGAAGTTGGTATGTTGAAGTTACAAATATCTTTCAAATGCGTAAGAGTAACATGAAGTTGGTATGTTGAAGTTACAAATACCTTTCAAATGCGTAAGAATAAGGTGAAGTCGGTATGTTGAAGTTACAAAGACCTTTCACTGCAACGTATCGGTAATGTTTCAAAGTTATGTAACGTTTGAGAACATTTTGACGTAACCGTAAGGTTTCTGAAACATTACTGTTACATTGTGCAACGTATCTGAAAAGTCTCAATGTTTCAGTGCTACGTACTTGTAACATATACGAAATATGCTGTGCTGTGTGGGCGTGGTCGTGTGACGTATATTCTAAATTAACTTTCCTTTTTAGTTTCTTTCCCTATGTAAATCTTGAGTTTATTCTCAGTTATACTTCACTCTTAACGTGATATCTTTTCTCTCAAACGAATATTGTTGGCAACATAATTGAGGTTGAATGAACGTGACGTATGCCTGATATAAGATAGGAACGAGAGATGAAAAGGACGACTAAACTGTTATAAGCGAGCGTTGTTTAAAGGGAGCGTTGCTTGGAGAAGTGTTGCAAGTTGAGCGTTGTGTTGTGGAGCGTTGTGTTAAGAGCTGTGTAGTGTGTGGAGAGTTTAAGGCGAAGTACTATGTGATGTTATGATTTGTTATGGAAGTGCTACATCCTGAATAAAGCATCTTTTCCGTAAAAAAAAAAAGAGAGAGAGATGTGACGTGCTTGCCCAGCAGGACGCACGCGACATAAAGGCAGATAGCAGCGATAAAGAACGTCCGCGTAGCTCAATCGGTAGAGCGACTTATTCCGGAATGAGGGGACCCGGGTTCGATCCCCGGCGTGGACAGAAATGACTGAGAAATTTATTTCGTTATAATGGCGCCCGAACTATCCGGATGACCCGACCGTTCAAGATCTCGCAATGGTGTGATGTTCTTTCCACACCGCGAGATAGAAAAAATAAGAGAATCCCTTCTTCAGCGCTTCGAAAAATAAATGTGTGTGACGTTGCATTCCACACACCAGATTGACTGGGAGTTCCAATTGCATGTTCTACAGCGGATGGCTACCTGCAACGATTCATGGTCACGGCATGACCAGTGGGCCATGCCCCCGGCCTTCTTTCGGGGGGGGAGATGTGACGTGCCTGCCCAGCAGGACGCACACGACCTAAAGGCAGATAGCAGCGATAACGAATATCCGCGTAGCTCAATTGGTAGAGCGACTTATTCCGGAATGAGAAGACCTGCGTTCGATCCCCGGCGTGAACAAAATGACGGAGAAATTTACTTCGTTATAGTCGTTAAATTCAGAAACGACGAAAACGGGCTGGTATGGAGGTGAAACTGGGAGGAAGGGGTAAGTTCATAGAGGTATAGTATCCGGAGGGAAGTGCACATATAAATTTTTTGGAAATAATATGCTGTATATGTCAATTATGAGTGTCGATGCGCTGGTAGTAAAGCATTGCAAGACGAATGAAATCTGATGCCACGTTACTTAAGGGACTATTTACCCATGGTTGGTAATGATGATGATAATGATATGTTAATTAAGGCCAATTCGAGTTCCTTCTGTAGGTGACACACTGCACACGCAAATTTTCTCATTTTGCTACTTCCAGACCCCATTAAGCCGCCCCGGTGGCGCAGTGGTCTAAGGCGCTGGCCTCTGATCATTCGTCCGTAAGGGGTCCGGGTTCGAATCCCGGTCAGGCATGGATGTTGTGTTTGTCTTACGGCACTGGCTCTCTCCCTTCCCTGGAACCAGTGACCCTAAATTAGGGACGGGCGACTGCTTATAGCCCATTGAGTTGCTCACGGTGGTCGTTAAACCTCCAAACCAAAAAAAAAAAAAAAAAAAAAAAAAAAAAGACCCCATTACTACGTAGGTTTGTCAAAAATAAAGAAACCGCGTGAAATCCCGAACGGACATACATTAAAAAAAGAACAATTTAAAAATGATAAATATCTAATTCTCAGAATTATCTAAAACTGAAGAGTAACTGAAATAACGGTGGTTCGACGTGGAGCACGGGTCTTGGACGCGCGGGCATGCGGAATCGCACGAAACTTTAACATATTGACTGCCACACTAGAAAAACACATTTTTCCCTTGGGGCCGCCGTGTTTTATTACGAAAATAGAGTAAAAGCTTCGAAAACAAAACGATCTTGTCTAATTTAATTGTAACAATAAGAATATCAACAAGTAAGATCTTCACGAACCAACTGTAGGGTTTTGCCCAGAGGGCCACCCATCACGTTACATGTATGTTACAGCATGGCAGTGTGAGTTGTCTACGTACCACGCGGCTTCCAAGGTAAGGAGACGTGTGAGTTATATATGCTTCACGAGGCCACGGGCTCAAAACTAGCGTGAGTTAAATACAACCCACGTGGCAGTTACTGTGTTAAACATTTTGCATGTCTGCCCTCCCCGTAGCAATTCGCCGAGTTTCGCGTTAATCGCACGGTTCTTGGTGCGCGGATTTTTATGACAATGAGTGTAAAACGGAAATAAAACCGGGTCAGGAACATCTTGACCCGCGAGAAATTGTCGACCCGTTGACCGTGACCCGTTTCCATCTCTGGGTCGTACGAAACCTGCTGGAGGCACTTACAGACCCAACAAACACAGTCTTGCTGGCTCAGCACTATGTTACAGCTGCAGAACCGTCAATAAAATGCCCGAGCGGCCAACAGAAGGGCCAGCAGTTCAGGCCAACAGTTGGCACCCCCATGAGTTGTCATATGCCACAACTGGGCCATCAGCTATCCATCACAGGCAGTAGCTGCCACAAGTGGTCCTTCAGCGGCCCTGCAAGCACGTGCCAGAAATGTCGGCCAGCCTAATGTGGTCCCCTAGTTTGCCGGTAGTGGCAGCCGGCAACTACGTGACGTAACTGATGGTTTGCCGAAACTTGTCCGCCAATTTCCCAGTAGTAGCCATGTGAATTATAGCACGGCGCTGGGAAAAATTTTTCAACTGACCGGAAAAACGCCCGTTTGGATTTGGGTGGATACAAGCGAGGGCTATCGGCGTGGGAGGTGAGCTCTCTACCGACCAGACTAATTTGCCACGCACGAGCGTGTGCTTGAAGCTGTCTGTTTCGTGCGGAATTGTGTAATTGAATGGTTCTCTCTTTCATTTTACAATATTGCGAGGTATTTTTCATAAAAGTCAGTTTCATATAATTCATACATTTATTTTTTCAACGGAACGATGGGTTTTTTTTTTTTTTTTTTACCTTAAAGGGAATTTCACTCGTTTTTAAGGCGTGGACCAACATAAAGTCGCTTTCCAAGGTTTTGTACTGTCCTTGTCTTTTTGAAGGGCGATTGTTGAATTAATATATATTTACCCGGGTTCGTGTCACATTTTGTTACCTTTTTAACATTGTATCTTTCCTTTCCGTTGTCCGAAGCTACATTTGTTTTAAAGAGGAAAGATGTTTTATTTTACTTCTCGTTATTTTTAGAAGCGAATTCCTCCCAGTCTTGTGTATTCAACCCATGGATGAGTACATGAGTACATTATATCCACATAGCGTTGCTTTTTTTTTCTTTCAAATAATTAATAAATTTTGTACGCGTATAATCCTTTTTTTTTTTTTTCCCCAACAAACGTTTTTTTAATGTTTCTCCAGGACATTTGTTTCAAGCGGTTTCAATTTTTTTTTGTTATTCACCCACACCATTCCATGAATTGTTATTCATGGGAATGGAGTGAGTGTATTTCATGGCTGTAATCTAGTATTTCATGACTGTAATCTAGTATTTCATGGCTTAATCTGATATCTTCATCCACGTGGAATTTCATTAGGAAATTAATTCGCCTCTCTACATATGGATTTTTTTCTTAACATCCACTAAAATAACACGATGGCGATAGCGTCGTCTTCAACTAACTGGTACCATGAGAGACAGAGCAAGTGTTGCTTCTGCGGATGCGCAGTCCCGTTGCTTCCACCTGTGGTTGGGGTTGCATTGGTTGCCAGCAACGGGCCACTAGTGGCACTTGTTTGGAGGCCCACAATTCACGGCGATGCTGCAGGGCCATCAATGGCTCGCCAACTGATAGAGCTGCCATCCAACGGACCGTTACCGGGCCGTGAGCGGCAGATTTCAGCCAGCAGTGACCCATCACTGCCAGCTGGTGGCCAGCAGTTTCCCCAGAACTTGTAATTTTGCTGGGGATCAATGCTACAGTAGGGCGTGTCGATTTGGGAGGCAAAAAGTAAAAATTCGTGATTTTTGTGAATGAGGGAGTCCAAAACTGTGCCTTTGGATGTGTATTGTCCTAATTTAAAAAGTTTTTCCTGATTCATAAACATTTAGCTTGGTAAGTTTGCGCTTGATTATAATTTATATTGAAATTTCCGAAAAAAGGGGATAATTTAATATAAACTCCAACAAAATTTGCTCAAAAGTGGTTTAAATGAACTCAAACAATTTTATTTATATTTGGTCTCTATTATGAAACACTGAAAACACATTGTAAAAAATGTAAAAGCTTCAACCAACAATATTCATCAAATCTTGCTTCGATTCATTCCTAGACATCATTATTCTGCTTGCTTCCTGGCCTCTAATGAATCCTTCTCGTTTCTCATGAGTATACACTTTGCCAGAAGCCTCTGTTACTTGTTTCACACACCTCTCAATGGACTGTCCATGACATGGCCACTTTGGAACTTGCATTGGCTCTTCAACAAACTTTCTTATTTCTGATATTTTGAGTTTACAAGTAAGTGGAGGTTCATATACTTTTGCAGACCAGTCTATCAGTTTCAAAAGGTAAGTTGCATTTGGATTTACTGCAGGTGTTATCCTAGGCCGAACAGATAGTTCTCCTGGTGTATCATCATCTTCATTCCTTAATTCAATTATCTTCTGGACCCCTGCTTTCCTTTCTTCTTGGTCTTCCGAGCATAAAAGTGTCTGAAGCACCATTTCACTAAATGCGAACCACGATGAACGTTGGATTGTGGGCAAAACAATATCTGCTACTGCCTTCTTCTGAGATTTTAAGAGCTTCAATTGATAAAGAATGTGGCGAGGTCCTTCCACCCAAGAGAATTTTGATTTGATTGTAAACCAGCAGGGATAGTAAACGCCAACAATGTATTCCACAAGCAGTTGTAACGTCTTCAAGTTGTTGCCTTTAAGGCCATGTTTAGAAACCCATATGCGACAAATCCTATTTGCAGTTGTTAACCACCGAGAGTGGCTTACAGGATCAATTTCTAATAAATGCCAGATCAGTTGGAAGTACACCTGTCCTTATGGCCTGAGTTATCCTGTAACCATAAGCCTGATCTGTAGAGAGATCTTTGACAACAGTGTCACCCAATGGAACCAAAGGCTCTGGAAATGATATTCTGACAAATGAGGGATTGATTTCAAGTTCTGTTGCAGTATCAAGCATGTTGCCAATCTTACCACTCCACTTGTTGTTAGACAACGTTTTTGCATCCAACTCTGTGATCAAGTGCCGCAAAGGTAGCTCATTAGTATGAAGAGCGCAAACCAACCAGATTAGTTTACTATTCAGCTTTGCCTCAACCCAATGCATGACTCCTCCTTCCCAACCAGTGTTAACATTCGTTGAGTCACCACCAATAGCCTGCAAACTTTTATCAATGCTGTTTTTCTGTAAGAAATGCACAAGATGGTTAGCAATAACTTCAGCAGGTTTCCTTTTCGTTAAGTCTTTCTCTGGAGTAAAATGGCAAAGATACCTGCCACCTGGCTCACTGCAAACAGTCTAATGCTCTTCTTTCACAATACTTGGAAACTGATGACTTGAGTTATCTGCTTGTAACAGAACTTTAGTGGAATCTTTGTGTCCATCAAAGTAGATACATTCAATATTGCCTATCCGGCATCGAGCATGAAATTCTTCATCAAGTGATTGCATGACTTTTACTTGTGCCCTTTTTACTTTATTGTGATCAACCACCAGTCTCCTGTCTCCTTCAGTAATTAATCCAGCATCCAAAAATGCAGCTGTTGTAATGGCAGCTGTAGCACGTAGACCGACACCATACCTCATACTTTGCAATGCAACATTGCGCAATTGTAATGTATTATAATGACTTGTACTTGAAGTAGAAGGTACATCAGAATCATGAAATGGAATCTGCAAAGGATCTTCAGATTCTTTAAATCTAACATCAGTTGGCTCTTCATCTTCGTCGGAGCAAAGAACTTCATTTGGTTGTAATGTTAACTCTTCCTTCCTTTTCTGCTTATATTCAGAAGTTCTTCTTAATTCATCTTCTTGCCTCTTCTGCTTTTTAATTTGTTTTCTGTGCTCAGGTAGATCTGGTAATCCAATTTGAAGCTGTCCAACAGATCCAAGCTTCTCTCTTTGACTATTAATAAACACTAGTTCTTTGACAGGGATTCTCATATCCTTAGAACAAGAGCAGGAGATGTGCACTTCATGTTTACAGTCAACACCACCTGGACATGGACCCTCAAATTCTGAACATAGCTTAATCTCACACTTGCAATTGAGGATGTCAAAGAGCTTGTCTAACGTAGCTATGAAAGCCTCTTTCACTTCCAGTTTTCCTCTGCCAAGTGATATGTTTTTTGCTTTTTACCAGTTTTCTTCCATCTTCTTCAGGACTGTGACTCTCGAATTTAAAATTGGCACCACAAAACAACTGTTTGCTAGCTCCCACTTTTCACGCAGTTTTGGAAAAATATCCTTTGCAAGAGTGGCTGCTGGGTAATTTCTGACATTCTCTCCACTCTGCTCTCTTAGTAGTAGCCCATATCTTAGAACATAAAAGTTCACAGTTGGGAGTTCCGAAGGCAGCATTTCTCTACCACTTCCAATGAAGTTACTCATGTGAGTGGAAGTTGCCAGTCTTGTCTTACTTTTACTAGCCATGGTTCCGAATTTTCAGATTTTGCAAGTGGAAGAAACTATTCGTGCCTGAAAAAAGATAAACAAGAAAATGTCAGTATTTGTATGATAGTGACATTTTTTATGCCACTCGTAAAAAATTTTACGAGTGGAATAAAATTTTTTTACAGATGTTATAGTATAATATCAGTATATTCTTAACCTTCGAGCAGAAGTACAGACAGAAATAATGATAAGAAGGAACTTCTTGTGAGAAGACAGTTTGCTGCGAATTTTATATGAAACGT
Organism: Macrothele yani; assembly: GCA_039090855.1. Lineage (NCBI taxonomy): Eukaryota > Metazoa > Arthropoda > Arachnida > Araneae > Macrothelidae > Macrothele > Macrothele yani. Next base: position 104,247,197 of record CM077018.1, on the reverse strand, counting down.
GAAAATATCACGAATTTGAAGTAGCTATTTACCAAGCAAAACAATGTAATTGCCAGTTACTGTAAATACCATTGTTAATTGCTAACCAAAACACAACTTTTTGACCCCCCTCATTTTTGGAAAAAGAAAGTAAAAAAATTGACACGCCCTAATGCAACAGCTCAAAGTTTTTCCTCCCCAAACCATGACACTACCATCATCAGAAGTGTCCGTTCACATGTATGTGGGACATGATGACGTGTCCTTGTATCTCTCTATATCAGCTAACACATCGATTAAGTGTGGAGGTCGAATTCCGATTCATAACGAAGATCACGAACTTACATTTCTCTTGGGTCAAATCTGACATGGCTCCTTAACCAATTTAAAAGACCCGTTTTGTGCTGGGTCAGGGCAAGCACGCCATTGTCTGTCTAGCGCAGGGGTTCTTAACTTATGGGTCGCGATCCAAACTTAGGTCGCCGGGGCTTCTGAGATGAGTCGCTGTAGCTTCTCACGAAAAAAAAATATTTTTAAAAATTTAAAAATTTAAAATTTAAACCTTCTGCGTGTTTAGCACGTGTAACAGCCCCAGAATTTCTGGAGATGACATCATGGGGACCATCAGCGTTGCTCCTTCCGGTCACTGGGGTCGTGGGAATTTTTAGGACGTCATATCATTGCAAAATTTCCCCCTAAATTTAACCGGAAAACTCCTAACTTGGCAACACTGGTCTGCTCCCTGAATCCTATGACAAACGTAGTAATTATTCATTATTACACTGTATGTAATAATGAGTAATTACTACACTTATTTACACTATCTACCAACAAGTAATTGGACACCCCTGCAATCGACGATATCTGCGGTCCTGATACACGTCACGGCCGCCGCCGTTAAATATCGTGTGGGAAACAACAACGCAATCAGTCGCATGCAAGATGCCACACAGTTCGGAACTCTCTGATTTCGAGAAAGGTGTAATCGTCGGGTATCACAGAAATGGCCGATCCATACGTGACATATCCAGCGAGTTGAAGTACCCAAAATCGACAGTGGCCTACGTGATTGGCAAGTGAAAGATGAGAGGTGACTGTCGGAATGTGCCCCGACCCGGCAGACCCACAAAACTGAGAGTTAGAGACCGACGGGTGTTGGCCAGAGAAATTCGTAAGAACCGCACCAAATCGATGGGCCACATCCGGCATCCGAGTGTTCTTTCGATGAATACAATCCGTAAGGAAGCCCATCTGCTCGGTTATCATGGACGTGCTGTCGCCCACAAGCCTTTGATCACCAAGTCCAATAACGCTGCTCGGCTAACGTGGTGCAAAGAACGTCGGCAGTGGACCGTTGAACAGTGGAAACAGGTTATCTGGAGCGGTGAATCAAGGTTCACCCTCTACCGTTCAGATGGCAGGGTCTGGGTTTGGCGTCTTCCTGGAGAACGCCTCCTGCCGGAATGTATTGTGCCAACTGTGAAGTTCGGCGGCGATGGAATTATGCTATGGGGGTGTTTCTCCTGATATGGCACGGGACTCTTGGTCGCAATTCCTGGTAGACTCAACGCCGAGACCTACTGCACCATTTTGGATGACCATGCGCTTCCTACGTTGTGGCAGTTTTACGGGGTGGACCCATGTTACTTTCAGGATGACAATGCCACCTGTCATGTTGCGAGGTCCACCATGGCTTGGTATGGTGACAATGGGGTTAATCAAACAGACTGAGCCCGGACCTTAACCCTATCGAGCACCTCTGTGACGAGTTGGAGCGTCGACTTAAAGGGGTGCCCCCACCGTCCGAAATCGATGAAGGAACTGACCTGTCTTCTCCAAGCCGAGTGGAAGAAAATACCGCTAGCCGTCGTACAACGCCTGTTTGAGAGTATGCCCCGGAGGGTCGCAGCTGTAATCGCCGCTCGTGGAGGCTCCACCAACTATTGAAGGTGAATAAACTTCGTTTTCCTTTGCTATCACAGGTGTCCAATTACTTGTTGGTAGATAGTGTATATTATTACATTAGCATCTTTAATTACAAAACAGACCCATGGGTCGCGAAGTTGATCGTCTTGTTGATTTTGGGTCTTAGCCGAAAAAAGGTTAAGAATCCCTGGTCTGGCTTATAGAAGACACAGTTCATGAAGTTTTAAACGACGGTGGTAATGATATCTTTCCTGTTCCAAGGTTCGATCGCAGTTGACTTTGTACGGACTTCCTGTTCGTTCGGACACCTAACAGCGGTCCTCGTTTTGGGATTATTTATCATGGCCGACGGTTACCGAAGCGACTGGATGACCTGCATTCCTGTTGGCTTGTGCCAAAGCGTAAGCAGCACGGAAAGACCTACACTCAACTCTGTATTAGAAAATATTTTTAGAACTTTATAGTAAAAGGGATTAAAAATAAATAGAAGGTACCTAAATCACTTAAGATTTGCTAATGACATAGTCATCTTTGTAGCAATAGAGAAATGCAGAATATGATAAAGGACTTATGGACGGAAAGTCTTTGAAAATGTCTGACAATGAACACAGCAAAAACTAAGTATATGAACAATACAGAAAATGATACAGAAAAGATTTTGGAAAAGAAATTGAAAAAGTAGACGAATACATCTATTTAGGTCAAGTAATCAGCTCTAAAGACAGACAAGAAAGAGAAATCAATAGAAGATCAAACAGAGGTCATCGCTCTTTCCACGTTTATAAGTGAGTCACGGGAAAATTCTCATTGGCCGCCACCGGGAATCAAACCCAGGACCTTCCAGTTACGCGCCGGATATGCTTCCACTGCCCCACAGCTGCCTCGAATTGGCTTGGCAGTTAGAGTGTGAGTCTAGAGGAATTCGAGGCCGCTGTGGTGCAGTGGAAGCATATCTGGCGCGTAACTGGAAGGTTCTGGGTTCGATTCCCGGTGGCGGCCAACGAGAATTTTTCCGTGACTCACTTATAAACGTGAAAAGAGCGATGACCTCTGTTTGATGTTCCTGGTCCACGTCAAACGTCTGTATTAATCAATAGAAGAATTATCCAAGTTAATAGAGCCTTTTGGATACTTAAAAATGACTGTTTCATTTCATTTTTTTTGTTTTGCTGAGCATTGCCATACAGTACATGAAATATAGTTTATAAAACAGAGCCTTGAGCTCCCTATACAGCAGTGTTAAAGAAAAAAGAAAAAAAAAGTACATTAAAAGAATACAGACAAGCCAGAGCTTCAAGCATGATCAGTGTTGTGTATGGAAATGCAAGCAAAACAGGATTAGTGGGTTAAAGTGTAATTTATTTTGAAAGTAGTAATTTCCCCCTTTTTTTATTAATAAGTTAGTAACTGTGATTCATTATGTAACTTTTTGAAATTCTTTTTAAGAAGGTTAAAGTTATTTGGTATTGTTAGTTCCGTTGGTAGTGAATTCCAGTAATGAGGGCCAGTGTAGTTTAGACTTTGTTTCATAGTTTCCGTTTTCGAATGAATCGGTCGAATATGTATGTGTTTAGTTCGTGTGACGTGTGTTAAAAAAATCTTCAATGCATTGTGACGTGCCTGCACCGCAGGACGCACATGAGATAAAGCAGCGAGAGCATACGTCCGCGTAGCTCAGTTGGGAGAGCGACTTATTCTGGAGTGAGGGGACCCGGATTCGATGACCGGCGTGGACAAAAATGACGGAGAAATTTACTTCGTTATAGCATTTATTATCCCAGTGCTTACTTATGGAAGTGAAACGTGGAATATCACAGAGCAACAACGCAAGAAAGTAAGAGTATCGGGAAGAAAGTTACAGAGAAAAATGTTAGGAACAACAAGAACAGGTAGAATTAGAAATGAAATAATACGAGAAAGAACAGGAATAACATACATCACATACATATCACTAAGCTGTTCTCTGAGATTCAGAGGTTAGCTCCAAAAAGAAATACAAACTACCAGATATTTTTACTTATTGTTGTCGTATCAAACTTCTCCATTTACAGCGATCTTGACATACAACTCGTGCTTCACTAATCTCATACGCCGTTTAGAAAGTCCAGGTCGATTCCGTGGTGGACAGTCCTTCTCAAGTGTGGTAGGTCCACCATATCCCACACTTGAGTCATTCTTAATATTTCCTTTTGTCTTTTTAATCAGGTAAGTACATCAGTGTGGGGGATTAGCCCACAGCTGAGGGTTCCAGTTGGTCATTCAACATAATGATTCTGGAACAAAACCCAGTGAGTAACAGATATTATAAAACTAATAAAAGAATCAAAGTGGAGATGGGGTGGACATGTTGGAAGACTGAAAGATGAAAAATGGACGAGATTAATAACAGAATGGCAAATGAGAGATGGGAGGAGACGAAGAGGGCGCCAGAGAATAAGATGGAGAGATGACCTTCAGAAATTTAGAGGTGCTAAATGGTGGACTGAGGCTAAGGATCGAAGAAGTTGGAAAAGACTGAGGAAGACCTATATCCTGCAGTGGGTATCAACTGGCTAAGAAGAAGAAGACTTGTTGTCGCCTCTTAAACTGAACTGAATGACGAAAAGAAATTTTACGGGAAAAATGGAAAGTCATATTAAATATACAGAATTAAACAGCAAACTGTACATTACATTCTAAGCGGATCTTGCAGAAATTACAAACCCAATCTCTGAGATCAGTTGCAGTGCAGCATTAGGTAACATCACTCTTAAAATCATTTTTAATTCGGCCTGTATTTATGCTGGTACGTTAGCATTTCCATATTCCATACTTTGAGTTAGGGTGGAATCAGGCTTCCGAAAACCCAGAACAGGGAATTTATCCCTATGACTTTATTTAATTATTTATTTGAAAAGCAAAATAGAAAAGAAAAGAAACAAACCATTATTTTGGGGGTCCTCCGACATCGCTGGTCCACGTGCTTGGACTTCGTGAGCTTCCCTGTTAATTCGTCTCTGCATTTAGTCATATGTGACGTCTACCTCTAATTCAACCTTTCTTTTGAGTTTCTGTGTTCTCATGAAAAATGTGTTTTCTCATCTGTAAATATTTTCTCACCTAACGGCACATTATTTTTTTCGAACAGCGTTTCATGATGACAACCTGACAGTGGATCAAAGGGAAATCAGAGATAAATAAAAGAAAAGATAGAGAGCTATGTAAGCGAAAGGCCGCGGGTGGCCTAGTGGTCAACGTTCGTGACTGCCACGGAACGGACCACAGGTTCGATTCCAGGCAGGTACGAACACTCGAACCACTAAATATCCGCCGTGCGTCGGATGCGCACGTTAAGCCGTCGGACCCAGGGTACTGCCCCCCCGGTAATAAATAAGGGCGTCTTCCTCCCCCTTTCTACTTCGCCTCCGTGTCACTTTCCTATCGGGCACTCTAGCCCAAATCTCCTAGCTTCCTATTTCTAAGGGTTGTTTAAGACTTGGGGTCAGACACTTCCTTCCTAAAATCCTCTACATATGATCATTTGATCATTTATGTAAGCTAAAGATATGAGATCAGCGGGGTACGATATGTAATGTTTAGGAGTACGATATGCTATATGTTTAAGATAAGAGTGATAAGTAGTGCAAGATTTCATCTATGTGCATTATATTTGGCGAGCGATAATTGTCAAATGTATATTACGAAACACACTGAAGTTTCAAAACTCATGGGATACGTACCTACACTGTAAAAAATAAGTGGTGTGAATTCACGGAAAATTTCTGAAAATAACGTGCAGCAAAGTTGACGGTAGGGTATCCGTATTTTTCAGAAATTTCCGTTTTTAAAAGTGCCCGTTCATTTTAACTTCCGTATATTTTCACAGATATTTCCGTAGTCAGAAATTCCGTTTATTTCAGAAAAATCCATTTCTGGTTTTTCGGTACTTAAATTGAAATTCCTCAAAATCAACCCTGCACAGCAAGCACAGCACTTACCCTCAGCGGTCAAGATCGAGCACCCGAAGCTATGTAGCTCGCCAAACAGGCAGCTTGTGCCATTTACCAACTGAACCGCAAACGCTCGTCAACCAAACTCACGTATGTCATAAAACTAATCGCCCGACAAAGAATTTTTTTTTTTTTTTTGTCATTAATGTGAGTGATTTAGTAATTTCATTTTCTGTTGGAGCTTATTATTTTTCTGAATAGGTTTGTAATTTTTTTTTTTCCTATAGGAGGACTTTTCAAATATTAAGCATTTTTTGTCGTGGTTTTTCGAAGCGACAAATTGCTTTGCAACATGATTTTTTAAACTGACAATGACTCATTTATCTTTAAAAAAGGTGAAATGTACTTTTTATAGTATTATTTCACACACACACACACACACACACACAAAATAGATATGAAATTTACTCTCGATAGCTATAATAGCTTTTGTTTTAAGTTGTTCAAAGACTGATATACACAGACATCGTATAATCATCTGTACAATAAGAAGAACCCGGTTTCTTACAGTAACACAATATATAACAAGTAGCTGGTGCACCAAATAGGGGAAAGGAGAAATATCCTGGGCCACACACAAAAAAAAAAAAAAAATCTATGATATGCTGTCCACAATATCCGATCTCGCTACGGAACTTCAAAATTCGACAGACGATTGAAATTTGAAAGTTAATCAAACCTCAAGTATTACCACGAATGGCTACTGTTAGAGGAAATTTCTCGTCATACGGATACGGAAAAAGTGAGAACGGAGATTTTCCGTTAATATACGAAAGGAATTGCGGAAAGGTTTCTGAAAATTCAGAATTTTCCGTTAACAGATCTCTAAAACGGTAATTTCCCGTTAATATACACTGACGAAAAAAAAAATCCCAACACCACGAAAAAATTGTTGTAGAGGAACGAAATGGCGGCAATACAATTGTATAGGTAACATATTTAATCGATTAAGGTTTCAAGATCACAGCTTAATGTAAGCGCGAGAAGAGCCATTCTAAATGTGAAATGCTGGTACATTAATAACCGGTGTAACCGCCAGAATGTTGAATGCAAGCACGCAAACGTTCATGCATTGTGTCGTACAGTTGTTGGATGTCAGTTTGTGGGATGGAGTTCCATGCCTGTTGCACTTGGTCGGTCAATACAAGGATGGTAATGCTGGTTGGGGGTGACGCTGGAGTTGTCGTCCAATGATGTCCCATACGTGCTCGATTGGTGAAAGATCTGGTGATCTAGCAGGCCACGGCAACATGTCGACACTCTGTAGAGCATGTTGGGTTACAACAGCGGTATGCGGGCGAGCGTTATCCTGCTGGAAAACACCCGCCTGGAATGTTGTTCATGAATGGCAGCACAACAGGTTTAATCACCAGACCGACGTACAACTGTGCCGTCAGGGTGCGTGGGATAACCACGAGAGTGCTCCTGCTGTCATAGGAAACTGCTCCCCAGATCATAACTCCAGGTGTAGGTCCAGTGTGTCTCGGCCGCAGACAGGTTGGTTGCAGGCAATCACCTGGCCTCCTTCTAACCAACACACGGCCATTACTGGCACCCAGGTAGAACCGGCTTTCATCAGAAAACACATCAGATCTCCACTCCGTCCTCCAATGAGCTCTAGCTTAACACCACTGACGTCGCAAATGGCAGTGGTTTGGAGTAAGTGGAATGCACGCTACAGGGCGTCTGGCTCGGAGCTGTCCTTCAAGTAACCGATTTGTAACAGTTCGTTGTGTCACTGTGGTGGCAACTGCAGCTCGAATTGCTGCCGCAGACGCAGTACGATGCGCCACGGCCATACGCCGTACACGGCGGTCTTCCCTCTCAGTAGTGCCACGTGGCCGGCCGGAACCCGGTCTTCTTGAGGCAGTACCTTCCCTTGATCACCGCTGCCAACAATCATGCACAGTGGCTACATTCCTGCCAAGTCGTTCTGCAATATTGCGGAACGAAAATCCACCTTCTCGTAGCCATATTACACGACCTCGTTCAAACTCCGTGAGCTGCTGATAATGGCTTCTTCGTCTTCTTAAAGGCATTCTTGACTAACATCAACACACTACGTCGAATCTCAACGATAACTAACGCTCACGAACGTTACAGCGCGTATTTACAGCAAACCTGCTTTGCATGTTCCGAGGGGCGCTACTAGCGCCACACGTATGCTCCGAGCGCGAAATTTGCATAGACGTCATCTTATAGATGTACTCTCCCCGCCTACAAACTGTCGTTTATCTAACACAACCCCTTCTTGTTGTTGGGATTTTTTTTTTCCGTCAGTGTGTAAGGAAGAAACTACGAAAAGGTTTCTGAAAATTCAGAATTTTCTCGTGGCACGAAAAGCCCATTAAATTCAGGTTTTTTCCGTCATTTCACAGAAAGGTAGTATCAGAAACATGCTTCGTTAATTCACGAAAGAAATGACGGAGAGTTGTCCGTGAATTTCAGATTTTTTTTTCAGTGTAGTATCGTGCAGGCCTCCTCTAGTCAGGCAAAGTGCAGCAACTCGATGTGATGCTCCTCGAACCAATTTTGGACGACTTGGGCCGGATGACATTGTGCATTGTCCTCCTGGAAAATCCCATCGTTGGTGGGGTACATGAAGTCCATGAAGGGCTGCAAATGGTCACCCAGTAGAGCAACAAAGCGATTACCGGTTAATGACGTGTTTACGAGGACCAAAGGACCCAAACCGTGCCATGTAAAGACACCCCACGCATGTATGGAACCACCACTAGCTTGCGCAGTGCCTTGTTGACAGCTTGGGTACATGACCTCATGGGGTCTGCGCCATGCCCTAACCGTACCATCAGCTCGTAACAACTGGTGGCGGGACTCATCGGACCACACCACATGTTGCCAGTCTTCCAGGGTCCAATTACCGTGCTCACAAGCCCACGTGAGGCGCTGTGTCCAATGTCGTGGTGTTAACAAAGGCACTCTGATGGCTCTTCTGCTGTCATACCCCATGGACGCTAAATTACGCTGCACTGACCTGATAGATATGTCTCCTGGTACCTCCTACATTGAATGTGGATGTTATTCGAGCCAGTGTCGCTTGTCTCTTAGCATGGACCATGCTGGTCAGACGCCGCTGGTCATAGTCATTCAGCACCCGTGTTCGGCCACTGCTCTGTCCACGGTTGGTGAGGCCTTCCATGAGGTATTCTCGATACGCACGTGACACCGTGGATCGGGGAAAACTGAATGTTTGCACGACTTCGGAAATTGAATATCTCATCCGTTTGGCTCCCACTACCATGCCTCGTTCAAACTCCGATAATTCACGTCGGCTTTCCATAATCCTACTGGCGATTGTTCAACCTGACTCACGAGATTACAGCTCGCAACTGGTAAGAATCGTGGCGTGCGTCGATGCCTTTATACGCTGGTAGCGCCAGTTAAAAATTTGCATACCGCTCTCCCATGACTTTTCTCATTTCAGTGTAATAGTTTGAAGTGTTTTCATCTTACTGTTACAAGCCTCCCCGTGTTCTCACTGTGGTGCATACTTAACGTAGTTGGAAATTGAATAAAACGAATTCATTGTGTTTGCAAAAACAGAATACTGGACCGTATTGACTTCAAAGTGTTGTTCACATTGTATAATTAAATTTATATCTTCAACTTCTACACCAGCGGTGCAAATTAGAATATAAGTTGTAATGTATTAGGTGACATGGCGTATACTAGTGATGCTACGTATGAGTCAAATGAACAACGGAGCAGTGATAAGCCAACCGGCGTAGTTCACTTGGGGGAACAGCCACCTCTGGAGTAGGAAGACTTGTTTTCGAAGTTCACCACCGGCTGAAAAGTTATAAATGGCTGTTCAAACAATCTGATTCATCTAACAAAACTCAAACATTACAGTCGTATTGTTCTATATACATTCTTTGCATAAAAAAAAAAAAAAAAACGAAGCACGCAGAAGAAATCATTCAATCAAATTGGAAATTGATATGTGCAATGTACATGCATAGGAAAGGAAATTATTGCAATTTCAGAGCTTTTGGGCCATTTATTCGGATAAAACAGCTACACGAGTGGAACAAGTCAGTTGGTTGTAGGGCCATCTCTGGCTCGGATACAAGCGGCAACACGGCGTGGCATAGATGCATACAGTTCACGGATACTCTCTTGAAGTATAGCATGCCAATTGGTGTCCAAATTGCTGGTCAATTCGCCAAAATTCCGGAATGGGCGTAGGTAGCGTCTCATCATGTCCCAAACATGTTCGATCGGTGAGAGCTCGAGTGATCGGGATGGACTTGGAAGGGTGTCGACATTAAGGAGGCAGGCACCCGGGCATTATCCTATTGAAAAACACCCGGTGATACTTCGACAGGAATGGCAACACGACAGGTCGTAAAATGTCGTCGACGTGCCGTTGAGACGTGTGATTGGCACGTAGGACTATCAAGCTGTCCAGCTACCGTAGGAAATGGTTCCCCAGACAGTCACTCCCGGCGTCAGCCATAACACCTCTGAAAAATCTTGAAATCTTGAAAATCGCTGTAGACACTTCAAAATTTAGCGAACTGTTTTTTTACTGTTGTCGGAGAAGCAATGGCGTGTTTGAAGTCGAAATTCCTAACGAGAAGCGTATGTAAGAGGCGAAAATGTTTCCCTCCTATTGAGCCGGGAAGTTTGAGCGAGACAGCTGAAGTTGCGTGTGTGACCTTGAACGTACTTGCGGCCTTGCCATTGGTGTCCGTGCTATAAAGTGTCCCTGTCACGTGGGCTTCACTAAAAATATTGTCATTGTAGCGGTAGTCTCAGTCCAGTGGTGACAAATTTACGTCACTTTCGAGATGCATGCAGTACTTCGCTACAGATCTAGAGTTGGGAAAAGTTATTTTATCTATGATTTATAAATGATTATAGAGGGTGTGTTTTTCAAGTTCATTTTCATTACATTGTTTCTGAAAGAGGAAATTTATGGCTACAACAAAAGATATAGAAACAAAAGAATTTATGGCTACAACAAGAGCTGAAGAAATAAAAGAATTCGTGGCAACAACAAAAGCTGCAGAAAAAAGAATTGATATCTACAATAAGAGCTGCAGAAACAGAAAAATTCATGATACAACAAGAGCTGTAGAAACAAAAGAATTCACGCTACAACAAGAGCTATGGGAATAGACGAATTCATGGCCACAATAAGAGTTGTAGAAACAGGAGAAGTAAAAAGACAGAGATAAGAAACGCTTTAGCATTTAATGGAGAAACGATAAATGTAGCTTAAAAACGTGTATTATTATTATTAATATGTTAACTGAGAGTTTAACGACCACCGTGAGCAACTGAATGGGCTATAAGCAGCTGCCCGTCCCTAATTTAGGGTCAACTGGTTCCAGGGAAGAGACAGAGCCAGTGTCATTAGACAAACACAACATCCATGCCTCTACGAGATTCGAAACCTAAGCCATCGCTTAGACCACTGTGCCACCAGGGCGGCAAAGTGTATTATGAACTTACAATTGAGATTTTTTTTTTTTTTGTGTTCCTGTATTCCGAAGATACTGCTACGGGACTGTATAACGAAGTAAATTTCTCCGTCATTTCTTTCCACGCCAGGATTCGAACCCGAGTCCGCTTATTCCGGAACAAGTCGCTCTACCAACTGAGCTACGCAGACGTTCATTCTGACTCCTATCTGCCTTTATGTCGTGTGCGTCCTGCTGGCAGGTACGTCACATCTCCCCCCCCCCCCAAAGAGGGCCGGGGCATGACCCACGGGTCAGACGTGACCCTGAATCGTTGCAGGCAGCCATCCACTGTAGAACGTGCACTTGACAACTCCCAGTCAATGTGGTGTGTGGAATGCAACGTCACACATTTTTATTTTTCGAAGTGCTGGAGAAGGGATTCTCTGATTTTTTCCTATCTCGCGGTGTGGAAAGAACATCACACCATCGCGAGATTTTGAACGGCCGGATCATCCGGATAGTTCGGGCGCCATTATAACGAAGTAAATTTCTCCGTCATTTCTGTCCACGCCAGGATTCGAACCCGAGTCCGCTTATTCCGGAACAAGTCGCTCTACCAACTGAGCTACGCAGACGTTCATTCTGACTCCTATCTGCCTTTATGTCGTGTGCGTCCTGCTGGCAGGTACGTCACAACTGCTAACAAGCCTTGCACACATATGGTGCATAAAACATAAAACATTTTTCGTAATTAGGGATTTTGAAAGGTGGTAGAAACAACACAAAATCATTCACTGCAGTGAAAACCATATTATATTGATTTCGTCTCAGCTATTACATTCGGATGCAGTTTAGCAAGAAACCAAATAATTCGCTTTCTCGACAACTTCTGGACTTCGCTCATCTGAAAAACCGCTTCAAAACGCCTGCAAATTTAGCGCTTGATGCGTCAGCATATATCTTCGCTCTTTATTTGCATACCGTACCTCAGTTTTACGTACTGCACATGACTTTCAAATATTTCTATTGTCGAAAGTTTCGTGATATCTCATGTTTATTTTCCTTGATTTATGGGAACCAGTGTAAGAGGTCTCTTGTATCGCTATTTTAGAATCGGTTGTCGTGCACCACTCAAATAATCCAAAAAATAATCGACACGGCCATTGCACGATTAAAAATAAAACAAGATCACATTAAAGGTTTATTGCATTAAAATATATTATTTACAAGTAAAAGCTACGAGATCTTTCGGGCCGTCAAACATGCCTATCTTCAGATAAAATGTAAAGTTGGATACAGACAGCAGGGACTTACATGCTGTTGGTTGGAGACGTAAAATAGCCATCACGGCGCATGCTCAAAGAGTTATGAGTCTTAAATGACTGAGGTGGGCAACTCCACTTTCTATGGCAATGTTGGGATATCCTCGTCGTCAAGTATGGTGTCTTCTAATGTTCCCTCAATGAGGGATTTCCACGGCTGTGGCACTAAATAAGGCGAATCCTCATTACAACATTTATTATAGGTGAATCCTCATTTACAACATTTATTCCTCATTACAGCTAATTACCCGTTTAAACCTGCCATGTATGTGAGACACATTGACGATATTTTAATGTTTTGGACTCACTCTAAAGAACATCTAACACAATTCATAGATATCATGTCATCAAGATACCCATCCATCCGATTTTCTGTGGAAATCGAACAGGACTGCAAACTGTCATTCTTGGATATACTGTTTCAACGAAACCCCTCAACACAAGAAATTAGCTTCTCTGTATACCGAAAACCAACGTATTCCCCCACTATTATTCCAATGCGATCCGCACAACCCACAACCACAGCCTTTCAGCACATGATTCGTTGGGCATATTCACACTCCTCCACGGTACGATTACGACAGTTGGAGTTCAAAACAATATTAGACATCGCAACGATGCATGGGTACGCAGCAGAGTGCGTATATAAAATCATTAATAATGTAAGACGCTCGGAATTCACAACACTGGAATGTGAGAGACGAACCATCAAATATGTCGGCACTATGAACTATCTACCCACTGTCACACCAGTTATAAGGAATGCTTGCAGAAAATATGACTTGGATTTCGGCGAAACCACTTCAAATCTATTTTCGATGATTAAAAAGGATCTGGACTCGATTGACGATATCAATAAATCTGGTATATATTGTAGACCATTAGAAAGCTACGACCCAGCCGATAATCCCCAAGTCTACATTGGATCAACTTTACGTACTTTAGGCGTAAAAATAAATGAACATAAATACAACGTTAGAAACCATTCAACAACTACATCCCTCTCTCGACTTACAAGAGAAGGCTCATATACGCCAATATGAAATGAAGCTTCAATATTGGGTAGTCAGAAAACCAAGGCCTCAACATTTTATGCCGAGAGTTTGTACATCTCTGCCTTTGGTGATAAATGTTGTAATGAGGATTCGCCTTATTTAGTGCCACAGCCGTGGAAATCCCGCATTGAGGGAACATTAGAAGACACCATACTTGACGACGAGGATATCCCAACATTACCATAGAAAGTGGAGTTGCCCACCTCAGTCCTTTAAGACTCATAACTCTTTGAGCATGCGCCGTGATGGCTATTTTACGTCACCAGCCAACAGCCAACTGTCTGTATCCTACTTTGCATTATACCTGAAGATGGGCACGAAGGATCTCGTAGATTTTACTTGTAAATAATATATTTTAATGTAATAAACCTTTAATGTGATCTTGTTTTATTTTTAATCGTGCAATGACAGTGTCGATTATTTTTGGATTAATTTTATGTAAGTTCCTTTTTAATTTCAGCCCTCTCTCTCTCTCTCTCTCTCTCTCTCTCTCTCTCTCTCTCTCTCTGTCTCTCTCTCTCTCTCTCTCTTTCTATGTAGATAAATATATTTATATTGTTTAATACCAGTTTTAACGACTATTTATACTGAAATTTGATTCGTCGAGAAATATGAGTGAATATTTTTTTCCTTCTTCTTCACAGGTAGAGCCATTGTTAAGTTACTTGAAAAGGAGAAAAACTGAATGATTCACTGAATACTAAAGAACTGGGATGATGTATATTCATGTTCATGCTGAGTTTTTGGAAGCGACAATTGTTCTTTAATTGAGGCAATGCTTTGCTGCTATTATTAGTATTATTCTTATTATTATTTCAAACTATTTCTTTGTAATTTCACCTCAACTGAAATAAATTTTGATGTATGCAAAATTCCTGGTTTTTGTATTTTGAACTGGCTCACTATTTGTGAAAAAAAAAGTTTTGATCGCCAATAATTTAAAAATATATATATTATATCGGTGACAGAAGGGGATGAAATAGCCGCCCTGGTGGCTGAACGCTTGGAGGCGCAGTATTCTTGGGGGGGGGGATGACGTCCAGCATGAGCAGCTCTAAAGGCTGTAAACAGCCGCATGTGTCTGACTTTGGGCCTCTGGTTTCAGAGAAGGGAAAAGACCAACGCCATCCTACAAGCGACTAGACTCGAACCCATCTCGGCCGACTGATCCGAAGCCCGCGTCTCGGATCACTCGCCCATGAAGCATCACGACTCCCCGATGAAGCATGGGTGGTGTGCTTGTTATACAGCAGGGATACTTGGTTTATATGATACTGCCCCATTCCTGGAACCAGCGGCCCTAAATTAGGGACGAGCCTTAGAGTTGTGCTAATGATGGCCGTTAAACCACACCCACACGAAATGAAAAACACATTTTTTTACACTCCGAGGAGGTTTTATTAGTGACAATATATGCATAACTCTTTCCCTTCCTTTTTTTTTTTTTAATTCAAATCCAATCACTGCTGAAACAACTCACTGTCATTTTTTTTCATTTTTAAATCACTTGAGCAAAAGTGATCATTTTCCGTCTTTCTGTCAGCCTTAGCGAGAAAAGGAGAGACTGGCATGAAATTCAAGAATAAAAAAACTGCTCAATTTTTAAGATCATACAATCAAGCATTAAAAAAATCAAAAACAAATTATACAAAAAAAAAGTAATCAATAGGCATCGAAAATATTTATTAAATACCTTGGGAATTTTTCAATTGAGCATGTTAAGACGGTAAACTTAGTGAACTGTATGGTTACGTATATTTAAAAGAATAGGTGACTGCTATTTGTATTGGCTCGGAAAGAAAGTAATGTCCGACGACGAGGAACCCGAAGTCGAAGCCATGCGCACATTGGCCACTACGATTGCGCAGTACACCGGCATGACATCAGCAGGTAGGTGGCTTAAGTCAGTGGCAGTTAGCCGTCAGAAGGCGAAGAGTGTAAGCTCCAGTTGCATCATGCCGATGGCCGAGTGAGAATTTGGCAGAAACAGCACGAAAGCATGGACCCTAAATGCATTGCTACAACCCTTCAAGCTGGTGGAGGCAACGTTATGGTTTTGGGAATGTTTTCCTGGCATGCTTTGGGCCCTTTAATTCGTGTTGATCAACGTCTGACTGGCACTTCATATCTAAACATCGTTGCGGACCAAGTGCATCCTGTCATGTGGATGGTTTATCCCAATGGCGATGGCTACTTTCAACAAGATAATGCGTCCTGCCATAGTGCTCGTATTGTACAGGATTGATACTTTGCTTAAGTGGTCCCCACAATCTTCAGATCTCAACCCCATTGAGAATTTGTGGGATGAAGTTGAACGAGCCATCAGACAGCTGGATCCACAACCCTGCAATCTCACACTCCTGGAAAGTGCTATTCATCAAGCATGGTCTCAGATTCCACAAACCACCTATCAACATCTCGTGGAGTCCATGCCACGAAGAATCGACGCAGTATTAAAGGCAAAAGGTGGCCCAACGAAGTACTGAGGGGGTGGTCATAATAAAGTGGCCACTCAGTGTATAAACATGGACAACACGACACGTGCAGTAATTCAGAATGAAAACAAACCAGCTCAGAACGAATGAGTATTAGATAGTAAATGTAGCAATTGGAAGATGTTTTCGGAGTAGGGGTTGGAAAAATTCCGTTCAAGGTTAAATGCTCACAGGAACTTTCGGCGACAGAGCACAAATAACTGATTAGCTCTTCATCTCTACGACGTATTCGGAAAGGTTACGGACGTCAGGCATTTCAGCATATTATGTCACAGTTTGCACTTGGCGCCGATGACAAGCGCATACGTGTCTGAAGATGAGCCGGCCAGCGCACGGATCCTGTCTTCACAGTGGAACTGCACATGGCTCGCACACCGGGAGTGACTGTCTGAGGAGCAATTTCCTACGATACCCGGAGATCGCTGGTAGCCGTCCGTACCACCCTCAAATCTCAACGGCATGCCGATAACATTCTACGATCTGTTATGTTGCCATTCCTGTCGCAGCACCACCGAGCAATTTTTCAGCAGGATAATTCCCGTCCACACACAGCACGGCTATTCCAGGCCTGCTTTCGTAATGTTGACACCCTTTCATGGCAAGGCCGATCGCTTGACCTCTTACCAATCAAACATGTTTGGAACATGATGGGGCGCCACCAACGCCCATCCCGGAATGTCGGCAAACTGGCCCGTAATTTGAACACCATCTGGCATGCTATACCTCATGACAGTATCCGTGAAGTGTATGCGTCTATGCCACGCCGGAAAACCGCTTGTATGCTACCAGGAGTTGGCGCTACAAGGTACTAACTTGTTCCACTAGTGTAGCGGCTTCAACCGAATAAATGGCCCAATTGCTCTAGAATTGCAATAATTTCCTTTCCTATAAATATATATTGCACACATGGGCGGCGGAAGGTAGGGGACTCGGGGTCCGGACCCCTTTGGAATTTTAAGGTCCCCCTCACTGAGGGGGTGCACCCAGGAGACATCTTAAAAATATGTGGTTCACATATAATAAGTTTTTTAACGATTTCCTGGATCCCGTCACCACGCTTCGCAGTTGTTTGGAAAACTCTTTATGTACACTTTTGAAAATTGATATCGTACAAATATTACTGAAAAGTTAATTCAATGCTCTGTTTTTCTCATTAAAAAGATCGTTAAAGAATTCTTTAAATATCTTTAAAACAATAACCAGGGTGGAGAAGGGGTCTTTCTCCTTCTCTCTGTGAGTTCTTTATTTTTCCCCCGAGTCCGAATGTGTCTTACTCGAAATCAGTAAACCCATTAAAAATTTACACCTGAGAAATAAATAACTGAACAAATGAACTCGAACTCAAATTAAGCAGTTATAACGAAGTAAATTTCTCCGTCATTTTTGTCCACGCCGGGGCTCGAACCCGGATCCCCTCATTCCGGAACAAGTCACTCTACCAATTGAGCTACGCTGACGTTCGTTCTGATTGCTATCTGCCTTTATGTCGTCCTGCTGGCAGGTACGTCTTATCTCCCCTCTCCCCCAAAGAGGGCTGGGGGCATGGCCCACGGGTCAGCCGTGACCATGAATCGTTACAGGCAGCCATCCGCTGTAGAACGTGCACTTGAGAACTCCCAGTCAATCTGGTGTGTGGAATGCAACGTCACACACATTTATTTTTGGAAGCGCTGGAGAAGGGATTCTCTTATTTTTCCTATCTCGCGGTGTGGAAAGAACATCACACCATTGCGAGATGTTGAACGGCCGGGTCATCCGGAAAGTTCGGGCGCCATTATAACGAAGTAAATTTCTCCATCATTTTTGTCCACGCCGAGGCTCGAACCCGGTCCCCTCATTCCGGAATAAGCCACTCTACCAATTGAGCTACGCGGACGTTCGTTCTGACTGCTATCTGCTTGTATGTCATGTGCGTCCTGCTGGCAGGTACGTCAAACAGTATACTACTTGTGCACAGAACACAAATCTTTCTTGGTGTTATGACACATAGGAGATAAACGATTCTGGACGAATGTGCGTGAGTTTTCGGCCTGTCATATTGCTAAGAAAACTGGCCATGTTTGAGCAACTGTAATATTAGATGTAATATGAAGGGACAGGAAAAGACCCAGAACAATACCGCGAGAAACATGGAGCAGAGGCTTTAATGTCTTTGCACCATATGTGGATGAAATACGAAAGACTGCTGGAGTGACTTGGAAGAGACAGGTTCAAGACAGAAAGTTGTGGAAGGTACTTGGGGAGACCTTCATCCAGCAGTGGATTGAAAATGGTTGATGATGATATGTACGAGTATATACTCATCTACCGACATTGTTTCATTTCTCTCTCTCTCTCTCCTTACTTTTTTTAAATTGTTTTCGCTCTAGGCGAAGTTGGACCCCCTCTGAAAATATTAGGTTCCGCCGCCCATGATTGCACATACCAATTTTCATCTCGATTGGGTGATTCCTGTTAGGGTGCTTCGTTTTTTTCGGCAAAGAGTGTACATTCCCAGAAAATTTTGGGAAAGAACTGCTAAGTTTAGGGCGACGAAGGCTACCAAAAAACAGGCGAAACAAAACACATGAGCGAATTTTGTAACTGGACAAATGACAAAATATGACACGAATATACTGTGCCAAAAACTGGTGCAAAAGTTTCAGTTCCAGTTTTAATCAGATTGTAAGAAGTAATTTTTGTGCACCCTCTTGAGCTGCGCCTGGGGGCTAGACACGGGCCTAATTTGGTGAAGCCGGGCCCGGCTCGGTCAATTGCAGCTCTTGTTTAGGCCCGGCCCGACCCGTGATGTGCCATTTGGTATTATTTTTGTCTTTCTATTGTATTTTATTAAAATGTGAAAATTAAATAATGAAATGAGACATTATTGAAAATATTTAGTTGAATGTAAGCCTAAAAATATTAACTTAACTTTGACAATTATCGAAAAATATAACTTTTAAAAAGAGAGAAAAAGGAAGACTAAGCGCGTTCAGAATCTCTCTTCTCTAAGCTAGTAAGCCGTAATTAACACTACAAAAGTCAATCCCTATACAAAAAACACCCACATCCTAACCCCACTGCAGACACCCACTCTCCCTCACTCTACACAACACGCACACTCGTTCGGGGTCGAATCTTTTTACTGCCAACAAGCCCCAAAATGTTTGTACCTTCTTAGTACCTTGTGACGTGCCTGCCCAGCAGGACGCACAAGACATAAAGGCAGATAGCAGCGATAACAAACGTCCGCGTAGCTCAATTGGTGGAGCGACTTATTCCGGAATTAGGGGACCCGGGCTCGAGCCCCGGCGTGGACAGAAATGACGGAGAATGTTACTTCGTTATAACCTGCATATTAGTAAAAACACTGTGAGTGCCTCTCTTTGCTTTTCTGATTACGCCCTGGGCTATGTCATGGAAGTAAGCAAAGCCAGAGAAACAATTAAACACACCAGGAAATCGCGGAACTCGAATTTTTTCTTCTTTACCGTTCTGATAAAAAGAATGGATCGACTTGGCCCTGCCCGTGCAGGCCTCTACAGGGGGCAACCCCCCCCCCCCCCCCCGCTGCTCCGCCCTAGTTACGCCACTGCTAACGACTCTCTTCAAAATGGAAGGGAGATTTACATCACTCCGTGTTAAATCGATTCTTGATGTAAAGACTATCGCTACGATTGTATTCAGAAATGATTACAGCTTCAGTCGCATATCTACATAGCGTAAGGCGTGTTCTTTCCCGAGCCCTTTCTTCGAATCCAGGTTCCTGAGCAGTACCGGACTGGAGATGCAAAAAAAGCCCTGGAAGCGCATGTTTCGAAGCCTAGAATTTGAGGGGAAATCAAAGTACTTTAAACTAAAATTAACGATATCTCAACATCACCAGGGACGTTGCCAAGGGGGTGCGAGAGTGCTGTCTTGCCCACCCTGCCGCCCACCCAGTTCAAAGTGTGTCATTTTTCAATATATTTAACTTTAAAATATGATTTGCACGTTGCCAAGTAATAAGTCTTGTGTTTTATTTACGCTTTCCAAACGTAGGTTGAAGAAGCGTATATGGCCGCCCCGGTGGCGCAGTGGTCTAAGGCAATGGCCTCTGATCATTCGTCCGAAAGGGGTCCGGGTTGGAATCCCGGTGAGGCATGGATGTTGTGTTTGTCTTTCGGTACTGGCTCTCTCCCTTCCCTGGAACCAGTGACCCTAAATTAGGGACGGGTGACTGCTTATAGCCCATTGAGTTGCTCACGGTGGTCGTTAAACCTCCAATAAAAAAAAAAAAAAAAAAAAAAAAAAAAAAAAGAAGCGTATATGCTCCAGCTTTGTCCGTCTGTCTGTCTGCACGATAACTCGCGTAAAAATGGTTCGATTTCGATGACATTTTAGTATGTGGTAGGGAACCACCTGGGGTCGCCCCGGTGGCGCAGTGGTCTAAGGCGTTGGCCTCTGATCATTCGTCCGTAAGGGGTCCGGGTTCGAATCCCGGTCAGGCATGGATGTTGTGTTTGTCTTACGGCACTGGCTCTCTCCCTTCCCTGGAACCAGTGACCCTAAATTAGGGACGGGCGACTGCTTATAGCCCATTGAGTTGCTCACGGTGGTCGTTAAACCTCCAATCAAAAAAAAAAAAAAAAAAACCACCTGGGGACGAACCGTATTGAAAATGGACGAAATGGGGTCAAAGGTCACGGCATAGGATCGGGATCCATTCCATTGCCCATATGCGTCATAACATGCGTAAATATGGTTCGATGTCGATGAAATTTTAGTATATCGTAAGGAACCACCTGGGAATGAACCCTATTGAAAATGGGTGAAGTGGGGTCAAAGGTCAGGACATATGAGCGGGAGGCATTCCATTGCTCTTATGCGTCATAACGTGCGTAAAAATAATTCGATTTCGATGAAAATTTAAAAAATTTAGTATGTGGTAGGGAATCACCTGGGGACAAATCCTATTGAAAATGGACGAAATGGGGTTAAAGGTCAGGACATAGGAGCGGAATCACTTCCATCGTCATTATGCGTCATAACTTAAGTGAAAATGCTTTGATTTGGATGAAATGTTAGTATGTTGTAGGGGCCTGCCTGGGGACGAATCCTATTGAAAATGGGCGAAATGGTGTCAAAGGTTAAGACACAGGAGCGGGATCTATTCCATACCCCTTATGCATCATAACTTACGTAAAAATGCTTCGATTGCGACAAAACTGTCGTTGGACGTGCCCTCTCGAACTCTTCACATTTTGCTCAGTTTGTTCGGTAAAAGTGCCTGTTGTCCCGAATTTTGTGCTCCAATCATGCATAAGGGTATGTGCTATCTTTCTCTTAGCCTAACTGTGCATCTTTACTTGATTTTCATAGTAATATTACCTGCTGACCACGCCCTTCTCCGTTCTGAAGGGTGCGCCCTGTGTACACGTTCCAGTGACTTCTGTTCCTTTCCTGTGCACCTCGCTCAAGTAATAAGCTGTCAGCAATCTTCCCAGCTACGTTTCCGCACCGGTAAGTGAATATTATAGCGATATTCCTTCATATTTCATCTCGGTGGGTTTGTTTACCAATGGCCATTGTGACTCGCCTTGACTGTCTTCTATTCTCCATCAGCGTTCCTATACGTTGTCTTCTATGCTTGTATTCCTGAGCTTATCTACCCTTCTCCCGGTTACGTCATCTTCCATTAGTGGTCCTCCAGTGACGTCATTCTCTCACAGTTGTGACATCTCTCTTGCAGCTCTATTGAGTCGTCATTGTTTGTCGCTCAGCCTTCGTTCACCTGTTCGTTGTGCCTTTCCCAATTGTCTTCCTAGCAATTGTGCATTCTACCACCGCTCATGGCTTGTGCAATATTAACTGAATATCTTCCACCACTGACGTCTCCACCAGATGTTCTGCTTCAAGATAAACTTCATCAGTCTCTGGGATACGGTAGCTAAGCAATTGGTCCGTCAAGGGCCTCCTCCGCCAGTCCCCACAAATGAAATCTGGTCTCGCATAGAAGCAGCCTGGATGCTATTCCCCAGGACGATATCAAAAACCTCTTCCATTCGTGGCCGTGCCGTGTAGAGACTGTTATCGTTGCTCGAGGTGTCTTCACACGATACTGGGTTTTGAAGTGAAAAAATCTTGTATAGCTCTAAAAATGTAATAAGTTATCTCCTGTAACATGAAGGCCATTGTGACTCGCCTTGACTGTCTTCTATTCTCCATCAGCGTTCCTATACGTTGTCTTCTATGCTTGTATTCCTGAGCTTATCTACCCTTCTCCCGGTTACGTCATCTTCCATTAGTGGTCCTCCAGTGACGTCATTCTCTCACAGTTGTGACATCTCTCTTGCAGCTCTATTGAGTCGTCATTGTTTGTCGCTCAGCCTTCGTTCACCTGTTCGTTGTGCCTTTCCCAATTGTCTTCCTAGCAATTGTGCATTCTACCACCGCTCATGGCTTGTGCAATATTAACTGAATATCTTCCACCACTGACGTCTCCACCAGATGTTCTGCTTCAAGATAAACTTCATCAGTCTCTGGGATACGGTAGCTAAGCAATTGGTCCGTCAAGGGCCTCCGCCAGTCCCCACAAATGAAATCTGGTCTCGCATAGAAGCAGCCTGGATGCTATTCCCCAGGACGATATCAAAAACCTCTTCCATTCGTGGCCGTGCCGTGTAGAGACTGTTATCGTTGCTCGAGGTGTCTTCACACGATACTGGGTTTTGAAGTGAAAAAATCTTGTATAGCTCTAAAAATGTAATAAGTTATCTCCTGTAACATGAAGAATCTGTGATATAATTTGAATTTGAATAGCGCGATGCTTTCTTGTTGTGTTGAAATTTTCGCAAACAGTAATGTACTTGCTACACCGCGAGAGCGATCACATCTTGTTTATGTTTTCCAACCGTAGGTTGAAGAAGCGTATATCCTCCAGCTTTGCCCGTCCGTCTGTCTGTCTGTCTGTCCGCACGATAACTCGCGTAAAAATGGTTCGATTTCGATGAAATTTTAGTATGTGGTAGGGGACAACCTGGGGACGAACCCAAATGAAAATGGACGAAATGGGGTCAAAGGTCAGGGCACAGGAGCGAGATTTATTCCACAGCCATTATCCTCATAACTTGACTAAGAATGCTTCTATTGCGACAAAACTTTAGTATGTTGTTCCGGAGGTATACTGAACCAGTTCTGCTTAATATATTCGAAATGGGGTCAAAGGTCAGGGAACAGGAGCGAGATTTATTCCACATCCATTATCCTCATAACTTGAGTAAGTAATGATTTCTGGTATGTTGGAAAGCGTATCATAATCAATGCATTGAATTGATTTTACCAACTTGTTTTATTTTCGTTCGATGAACTTCAGGCAAAATGCTGTCATGTTTCTCTTTATTGTTTTAACGCCTCTGAGAAAAAAACGTTTGGTTGGATACACAGAATCACACGCGTGAAAGAGTCCAGATGTCTTCTTTTTTTTTAAAAAAAAGATCGTGCTTATGTTATCACTTTGTCCGTCTGTCTGCCTGTGGACACCATGTCTCTGCAACTATTAGTCCGATTTGAAAAACTCTTTTTGCAATAGAAGCTTGAAAGTGAGAATCATGATCCTTTCTTTCCAGTTGTTGTTTTTTCCAATGCACAACTTCGCCACTAGAGAGCGTAATACAGATGATATCGATATATTTTATTCCATATATTTGCTCTTAAATATCCGATTGAAGGAATTCTTTCTTCCTTTCGATGTCATTTACAACGAAGACTATTTTAGGCCCAGTTTCTCTCTCTAGTAATGCATAGATTTTCCACTAGGGGGCGTAAAGGTAAATTGCGTTTTCTCCGATATCTCTGCTTCTAAAAGTCCGATTTGAATCATTCTTCCTACATTGGGTACAGCTCTTGATGATAAATAGTCTATGCATATTTTTTTTTATTTTGTTTAAAGAATGGCTTGGCCACTAATGGGCGTGTTTATTTTTTGCTTCAGATATGTTTGCAGCGAAATCTGAGCCTCTGAAAACTCGACTGAAAAAATTCCTTCGAGGACCGATACCTCTTACATCGGAAAATCTTTTCGGAATACTTTCTCCTGAAAATATTGCATAGTTTTTCCGCCAAGGGCGTAGATGTATGTCTTATTTTTTGTCGACATCTCTACTTCTAAGAGTCCGATTTGAAAAAATCTTTCTTTGTTGGAGAAGCCTCGCAAATATTGCTGTAACAAAAATATTTCTTTGTTACGGCAATATTTGCGAGGCTAAACACCCGATATAAGAAATTCTTCAGTCGGATATTACTAACTATGAAACTTTTTCTGTGTATTTCCTTCCCAAAATAATGCACAATTTCGTCGCTAGAGGGCGCAAATGATTAATCTGTTTTTCTCAGTATATCTGCTTTTGCATGTGCCTTTTAAAAATGTTTTTCAACACCGGATGCCATTTACCTTATGGAACATTTTAGGTTAGCATTAAAGGAATTTTGTAGTTCACAGTTCTGTCGCTGGGTGGTGTTTGTGTACTTCTGTTTGCAGCTGTATCTCCACTGCTGAAAATCCTTTTGAGAAATTGCTTTTTTGCTGTATGCCATTCGCTACAATAGAGATGTGGAGCATTATCCTCTTTAGATAACGCACAAATTTCCCGCTAGGGGGTGTAAAGTTCAAAATCTTTTTCACGCTATTTCTGCTTTCGGAACACGTATATGAAAAGTTGCATTTCTTTAGCACAGCTTTTTCGATGAAGAATATTTTTCAAATATTTTCAACTTTTACATTATGCAAAACTCTTCCGCTAGCTAAGGCATTGAGATATATAATGTTCCTTTCCATATTTCTTTGTTTAACTGTTCTATTTAAAAATTTCTTTGTCCCTGATACCTTCCTTCTGCTATGAGAACCTTTTTGTGAGCCAAAAAGTTTCTCATAGCAGAAGGAAGGTATCAGGGACAAAGAAATTTTCAAATAGAACAGTTTTTATTTTCGTAACATACTTTCTAGCCGCTGTTGGAAGTGAGTGTTTCTATTTCTGGATGTTTTATCGATTGTAGAAATCCGGCTGATTTTTTTTTTCCTCTGACCGGTTCTATTGACTTTGAAAAGCTTTGATAATTTTTTTTCGCGTCAGAAGGATTTAAAAGACATGCTCATTACAACCGAGAATTCGGTGTCATCTTTCTTGTTTGGTAACCGCAACAAATAAGTTGTTTGATTCAATTTGCTCCGTTGCTTGAGAATTTTCTTAATAGTGGTGAATGGGTGAATTCGCAGTTTACACTGTTAAAAAAAATCTACTTAAAAATCAGAATCTGAACCTACTCGTTTTTGGTTTTTTTAAGTACAATCGTATCGTAAAGGAGTACATGACATTCTCAAATGTAAGTAACCATATGTACTCACAAATAACTGCGTCAATAAATATAAATATAATCTCGTATTACTTCATTTTAGATATTATAGATTTCAAGGGAAATTGTTTAATAAATGTGTAAAGTGACACACGTAAATAATTAGTACAACAAAGTCACTGATCACAAGTAATTTAATTATGCATAAAGTACCTTTGTGTACGTTTTTGCATTAAGTGTCAATCTTATAAATAATATATTGTCGCTTCATCACTATATTTGTCATAAAATTGGACGGTCCATTTGCCGGGCCGCCTGGTGGTCAACGTTGGTGACTGATCATGATCATATGTAGAGAATTTTAGGAAGGGAGTGTCTGACCCCTTGTCTTAAACATCCCTTAGAAATAGGAAGCTAGGAGATTTGGGCTAGAGTGCCCGATAGGAAAGTCACACGGAAGCGAGGTAGAAGACGCCCTTATTTACTACCGGAAGGTCAGTACCCGGGGTCCGACGGCTTAACGTGCCCATCCGATGCACGGCGGATATTTAGTGGATCGAGCGTTCGTACCTGCCTGGGATCGAACCTGAGGTCCTTTCCGTGGTCAGTCACGAACGTTGCCCACTCGGCCACCCGCGGCCCAACGTTGGTGACTTCCTGACTGCCACGGAGAGGACCTCTGGTTCGAACCACCAAATATCCGCCGTGCGTCGGATGGGCACGTTAAGCCGTCGGACCCTGGGTACTGCCCCCAGTAATAAATAAGGGCGTCTTCCTCCCTATTTGTACCTCGCTTCCGTGTCACTTTCCTATCGGGCACTCTAGCCCAAATCTAGCTTCTTACTTCTAAGGGTTGTTTAAGATCTGGGGTCAGACACTCCCTTCCTAAAAATCCTTTACGTGTGATCTGATAAGATCTGGTCCATTTGCACAGCATGTGACAACGAGCATATCTATTATCCCAGATTTGCCATCGAATAATATACTTCCAGTTGATTCTATGAATAAATAAGTATGTATGGAGTACACGTATTTCAAATTTGAAATCGAGAGCCGCGGATGGCTTAGTAATTAGCGAGTCAGACTATCGATGCAAGGTCCTCAGGTTCGAACCTGGGCTGATCTTTCAGAGATGGTGTGATTTACTAACAATCGCTGAATATCCGCCGTGCATCGGACGAGCACTTTAAGGGACGGCCCCTAGGCTGGACCCACTGGTTAAATGGGTATCCTTTCCTATGCCCCCCCTGAAATTCTCTCACCCCTCTGTGTGCAACATCGTACTTGTACGGTGGCGCCATCTACTGTATACTAATCTCACTACAAACTGTTCTGTCAAAGTCGCTAGACTTGCTCTCATTCCTTCCGTTTCTGTGTCCTGCCGAAAAGGCGAACTCGCTGTAGGTGGCTGGGACCTAAACACTACTCACTGTGGACGGAAGTCCTACAAGAAAATGACAAGTACGTTGGATAGCTGCTGTACTGGGGGCGAAAGGAGGACCTACGAAGTATTAGGTAGGTGGTCATAATTCAGTGATCACTCAGTGTATGTTGAATCGATGCCACGTTGGATAGCTGCTGTACTGGGGGCGAAAGGAGGACCTAAGAAGTATTAGGTAGGTGGTCATAATTCAGTGATCACTCAGTGTATGTTGAATCGATGCCACGTCTGATAGCTGCTGTACTGAGGGCGAAAGGAGGACCTACGAAGTATTAGGTAGGTGGTCATATTTCAGTGATAACCCAGTGTATGTTGAATCGATGCCACGTCGGATAGCTGCTGTACTGAGGGCGGAAGGAGGACCTACGAAGTATTAGGTAGGTGGTCATAATTCAGTGATCACTCAGTGTATGTTGAATCGATGCCACGTCGGATACCTGCTGTACTGGGGGCGAAAGGAGGACCTACGAAGTATTATTTAGGTGGTCATAATTCAGTGATCACTCAGTGTATGTTGAATCGATGCCACGTCGGATACCTGCTGTACTGGGGGCGAAAGGAGGACCTACGAAGTATTAGGTAGGTGGTCATAATTCAGTGATCACTCGGTGTATGTTGAATCGATGCCACGTTGGATAGCTGCTGTACTGAGGGCGAAAGGAGGACCTACCAAGTATTAGGTAGGTGGTCATAATTCAGTGATCAATCACTCAGTGTATAAGCACTCACGGACAATGAAATTTGCTCACCTAGAAGAAAACATGATACAACGGCGTGCTGGTATGCAAATGATCCACGTTTGGTGCGATTGCGCATGGCTGCACACCATGTGGTGGCGCTGTAACCACGAACCGGCAGCCTTATAAACCGACATGTAGTCGATGTCCCATGAGAGCGAAAAGCACCGGCAGACACGAGCAAGAGTACAGGGTGACAAGAGTGCCGGGTAGATGCCAGAGACGTCGATTTACGCAACTCACGGACTTTAAGAGAGGCCTGATCATCGGGCTGAAAACCTCACCATACCTTTCGACTGTGTTGGGAGCAGTGGACACGTGATGACACTGCCACACGGCGAAGCGGCTCCGGACGGACCAGGAGGTCCACCGGCAGAGAAGATCGAAGAATCGTGTGCCAGGCACGAACAGAACCTACGGGGACCCAATCCACTATACAGGTAGATGTAGCGGCTCCTGTGTGCCCACGAACCCTTTCCTGAAGCTTCACGGAAGCGAATCTGCGTTCCCAGCGCCCCTTACGTGTGCTGCTATTAACACCGGAACATCGCCCGCTCCGTTTGCAGTGGTGCCAGGCCAAAGCGACGTGGAACGCCACAGACTGGCGACGTGTGGTGTTTAGCGATGAGTGCCGCTTCGCTTTGGGGACAGATGATTATCGTGTCCGGGTGTGGAGGTCCCCCGGTCAACTACACAATCCCGACATCGCTATCGAGGGCAAAACACCTCCCCCACTGCAGGCAACACCATTTTTTTTGGTCTGGGGAGCCACAGCCTACGATAGCCAATCAGCTCTAGTAGTGGTACGTGGATCATTAACGGGCCAGCGGTATGTGGATTAGATCCTACGGCCCCATGTGCTTCCATTCCTGGCCGGGATTCCAGGTATGCTATACCAGCAGGATAAAGCCCGCCCGCACACGGCTCGGGTTGCCCATGAATGCCTACGTTATGTCCAGACACTTCCATGGCTTGCCCGCTGCCCGGACATGTCCCCTATCGAGCATGTGTGGGACGAGTTGAAACGCCAGCTGCCGCCGTGCTGCGCTATCCGGGATTTGGAGCACACCGTCCAACACGTGTGGGCTAGTCTGCCGCAGACCGTATTGCAACATGTATCGCAGCACGAGGTTGTGTGACGCGCTATTGAAGATGACCGGACTGTGTGCCACAGATCCCTCTGCAATTGTCCTGCAGCTCTGTTTTTGCCATCATGTGTAGCATTTATCTGTATCATTACGTCCATAAAATTTCAGGTAAATCCGATGCTTCCTTCTTGGTGCGCAAATTTCATTGTCCGTGAGTACTGTACAAATGTGAGCTTGTATTTCTACCTGGTACAGTCGACATAGTCTGTTATCATTACGCAGGGGTTATCACGGGAAGTTAGACTCTTTATTCCCCCAAAAGAGTATTACAATTACTATTTATTTTCCCATTTTAATTTTTTTTATCTCTTTTCTAATTAGTTTTAATGGCCGTTCCGAAATATTGTCTCTTGTATTTCGCTTAACACTATTTGATATGATTTGACGGGATAGCAGTTTTGTTGGTCATGGTTGCGGCACAAATCAGATTGTAAAATAATGATAAAATAGATAATAATGGTAATTTAGATTGTAAAAATTGCACTCTAGTGTACACGTACAGTTTTTCCAAGCATTTGCATACTGTACAACGCCATTTCCATCCTATCGCTGTTTCTCTATCTTTATAGAATTTGTGTGTTGAATGTATCAATAGTTTTCGCCCTTTTTCGCTGTACATAAACTCTGTTACTTGTATAATCGCTGTTTGATGAATGATGCAACTGGTTTTCAATGAGGCGATGGAGCATTCGTTGTCCAGCAGAGAGCATCTTATGCAGAAGGCTCCCCGTTCCACCCACCGGTTTTTCACATCCCCCCCCCCTCTAGTAAGCAAGGGCTGGTTGAGTGCAGTCGATCGCTTTGTTGTCTTCCTTTTGAGTGCAACTGACCAATCAGATAAAGATCAAAGATTGGATGAATGCAACTGTCCCATACCTGAAAGTGTTACGTTCAGTTTGTAAACCGCTTACGGAGAACGAACTAAAATTTACATTAATCGCAGGACCTAAAAAGGAAAGTTGTATTAGAGTATACGTTTTGCGTGATGGTTTCACTTTATTTATTATAAATAACATTCATGAGATTTATACACTCACTTCCAAAAGTTAAGCACGCCGAGGGAGAAGTTAAAGCCAATCGGAATTGGAAAGGCTGCAATTCGCCGTAGCGGTAGATGGAAGTATGCAAATGTGGTAGGTAACAGCGAATCACGGTGTCTTGCCGAGAAATATGCAAAACAGGCAGTCGCATAAGAAGCCAGCACTGCCGCCCCAGTGGCGCAGTGGTCTAAGCGATGGCCTCTGATCATTCGTCCGAAAGGGGCCCGGGTTCGAATCCCGGTGAGGCATGAATGTTGTGTTTGTCTTACGGCACTGACTCTCTCCCTTCCCTGGAACCAGTGACCCTAAATTAGGGACGGGCGACTGCTTATAGCCCATTGAGTTGCTCCCGGTGGTCGTTAAACCTTCAATCAAAAAAAAAAAAAAAAAAAAAAGGAGCCAGCACTCTGAAGGGGTACAGGAGTTGCATGCAAGTGCTGCTACAAGGTGTTGAGAACTGTCGGAGGATTTGTTTTGAAGACAGACTTGATTTTATGGCTTCCAGAAGACGATTGGAAGATTCTGAGCGCTGGCGTGCCGTCGGACGCATTGAAGCAGGACAGTCAATCATAGATGTTGCTGGTTTCTTCGGCGTGAATCATTCCGTCATTTCACGTTTATGGAAGCAATTTCTAACCAGCCAAACAGTTGTCCGCAGACCTGTGGCCGGTCACCCAAGGATTACGACCCCCAAGGAAGACCAATATATTGCTGTGGTAGCCAAACGGAATCGAAGAGCGACGTCCACACGTGTGACATCTATGGTTACGGCGGCCATTGGTAAGACGATATCTGCCACTATTGTGCATCGAAGTCTGCACATGAAGGGACTGCACGCCCGGGTACCATGGGTTTGTGTTCCTCTATCCGTCCAATCCAGAGGGGCACGATTAAAGTGGTGTCGCCAACATGTCAATTGGACTGTGTCTGATTGGGGCAACGTTATGTTCACGGATGAGTCCAGATTTGCCCTGCAACCCGATGACAAGCGTGTACGAGTGTGGAGGGAAAAAAGCACACGCAATCGACCCCAGAACTTCACCGAACATCATGCATTCCGAAGTGGGAGCATCATGATCTGGGCAGG
Source organism: Macrothele yani (assembly GCA_039090855.1). NCBI lineage: Eukaryota > Metazoa > Arthropoda > Arachnida > Araneae > Macrothelidae > Macrothele > Macrothele yani. The sequence continues at coordinate 104,216,237 of CM077018.1, read as the reverse complement.
AATTTCGTTGGGATATCGCACCGACCTCCACATCTACAGACGGGATTCTGTGATGGCTGTACGGTTTCGGGATGAAGTACTAGACCCCACTGTGCGATTGTACGCTGCAGCAGTTGGTCCTGCCTTTGTTTTAATGGACGATAATGCGCGTCCCCATAGATCTGCCATCGTCGACGACTATACCTGGAGAGTGAGGGGATTGCGCGTATGGAGTCGCCGGCGTACTCGCCCGACCTTAATCCCATTGAAAATCTTTGGGATGCCCTCGGCCGTGCTGTGTGTTCACGTCTCCCGCCCAAACCACTTTCACAGCTTTGGAAACTTCTCTACAGGAGGAATGGCGATTATTGGACTCTGCGGTGGTTGATGACCTCATAAAAAGCATGGTCAGACGTTGTAAACTTTGTATGCAGATGAGGGGTGCTCACATACCCTATTAATGTCGGGTTTTGTTGTGATTTTATTACTCACTTTGTAAATGACTCCAATTTGACGTCATCTTATAATTTCTGAAAATTCAATACTATTTTCATCTCTGTCTGTATTTCTTTGTTTTGATTCATTATAATAAACATATTTCCTACGTTCCTGCCGCATTTCGTGTCAATCCAAGCATTCCATTTTTTCACATTTTACTGCTCCGTGCTTAACTTTTGGAAGTGAGTGTATATCGTATGTTTTCCTTTTCCAATTTTATTTGTTAGAGAGTAAACTACTGTCTCGTTTTAATGGCATTAAAATTCCTACACAATGAGCAAAAGCTAAAAAAGTGTTTCGCAAATCCTGCGCTTTCAAGGACAGAGGCACAAGTGATGAAGGAAGCAAGCAGGAAAGGACCTTCTTATTAAGGTATCTCAGTTTTCAAACAATCTTTGCATGTATAACGAAGTAAATTTCACCGTCATTTCTGTCCACGCCAGGGCTCGAACCCGGATCCCCTCATTCCGGAATAAGTCACTCTACCAATTGAGCTACGCGGACGTTTTATTCTGATTCCTATCTGCCTTTATGTCGT